>CM034406.1:4454387-5119387 GCA_019925095.2 Dendrolimus kikuchii | reverse complement strand
AACCAAAGAATACTATAAGTATTCCTTCAAATGATACAATTTTATCTTAACTCATTAAGTACATTTTTAAAGGTGAGGCTTCATCTGGGATATCGCTACAGATATAGGCCGTTTCACGCAGACATGGCGTTGGATTTAACGCGTTATTTAAGATGCAACATTGTTAATGACGTTAAATATTGATCGATTATGTACTAATGTGGCTATTCGTTAACGGTGTTATTTTATTGCGTTTTAAATAAGACGCGTTCGGCCACAGTCTAATTCTTTAACATTAACGCAGATGAAGCCTCGGCAGAAAGAAATTATTTTACGATTACTAGAGTTGTTGCAGTGTTTTTTATGCGAGAAAATGTAAAAACTTCCACGAAATACCAATCCGAAGTTTACTGAAATGAAGCAGCGACAAATCCCTAATAGCTATTAGATATATAATATATCATGCTATAATATAACACGAAATATGATTATACAGATTAGTCCCCAATATGTCTGGCATTAAGGCGATCAGTGGAGTATGGCTTATGCGGGCAATTTAACTAAATTGGTTCAATATATCGTATCCATTGCTAATTATTCAATTGAACAGCGTGCTGGTCCGAAGCCTGGTTTGCGGCTGAAATTTAATTTCTGATATAGTTATTTCATACGATTAGTTATAGATATCAAAGCTATTTTTATTTTATTTTTAATAAGGATCACCAACAGTTTTGTACATTTAATCAGTTACTAGACTTATGACTAAAGTTTACAATGCGATGTAAAAACTAATTATAGGTGAACACAACTTACAGTATAATTTCTTCACTGTTATTTACTTACACTCTAATAATAAATATAACAAAAATGTGCAGGGTATTGAAATTAGTCTGTCCGTCAGTCTGCCTAATAAGTGTCCTGTTGGGCTAAACGAATCTTTTTATAAAATGATTTTTTGGAGTCAAAGTTAATGTCAGTAACATCACTGCTGCTGTTGAGAATTCTATATTTGGAAATCACTGAAATTACTAATATAATATGGTTGGTAGGCACTACTGTTCTTTTGAGAAGTGTTCAAATCAACTATATATATATATATATATATATATATATATATATATATATATATATATATATATATATATATATATATATAACTAGAATGTTCCGGGATTCCTGGAACACAAAGTACCACAGTATTCAAAAAGAATGTAAGCTATGTGAAACCTGTGCCGGAATAAGCGATAATTGTTATGCACCAGAACAGCTCCAGGGAAAATCTCCGTGGAATTCCCGGGCTAAAATATCACATTTTATCTTTTTTTGTTGCAGGAGTTCAGCAGACACGCAGGTGGCCCACGTGATGGAAAGCTGTTACCATCGCCTATGGACATTTAGAACACCAAAGGAGCTGCAAATGCGCTGCTGCTCTCTTAAGGGACTGGAACCTGGTCACTAATGCTGGAACACAACTCAAGGTTGTTATGGAGGCATACTCTAGACCAAGGGTGGTAGCCATCCAGTTGGGCAAATACCATAACCACGTGGCAAATTATCTCCTAAAATTTGCTATCGATCAGTGAAAAAACCACATTGGAATTATTTTTTTTTTAAATCTGGTCATTTAAAATCAGTCCCAGAAAAATTCCAGCGTGATTCCCGTGATAAAAAGTAGCGCAGATTTTAAATCTAAAAATTTGCTGTCGATCAGCGAAAACCACATCAAAATCGTCCCAGTAATTTTTACGTGAATTCCGAACAAACAGGCCAACCGACAAACAAACAGATAAACAAACAATCAGGCAATAAATCTAAAAAAATGCATTGTGTTCTCTTAATATTATTATATTCCAGTTGTTTTTTTTTTTAATAGCTTCAATGTACAAACGACATTTTTAGAATGTTATAATATTATGTGATGGTCAGCACAGATCGAGACCTGGCGATTTGAATGTTTATACATATTTAATTAATATATAAATTTTAATATTTTTTACTTTATAGTTTCTTATTACTACACTAAGATTAATTTAGTATAAAGTTTAAGTCGTCATCAGCCAATAGCAATAACTACTAAACCACTTGCTCAATATTGCATCACATACCGGGGTGAATCAAAAAGTTCTTAGAAGTGCACATATATAAAACCTTTTTTGGAAAAAGTTTGATATTCAAATTAAAGAGTATCAATCACATAATATTAATGCCAACTGTCACTTGTTTTTGTCTGTTCATTCGCACGTAATAAATTGTTTTAGCAACGAGTTGCTAAAAAGGCAAAATTATGGATAAAAATGAGTTACGTGTGGTCGTAAAATATCTCAGCTTCAAAAAATGTCTACGAAAGAAATTTTTTCGGACATTCAGCAGACATTAGGGGACGATGCTGTACCATATTCTACGCTTGCGTACTGGGTGGCTGAATTTAAAAGAGGTCGCTTAAGCAGATAGATGACCCTTGTTCTGAGCGGCCTTCAACCTCCGTTACGGAAGAAAATGTCAAAAAGGTTGAGGATCTGGTTTTAGAAGACAAAAAAATAACTATTAAACTAAATATATCCGTTCAACCCATTTTAATTCATTCACTGGGGTTCAAAAAATTATCGGCAAGATGGGTGCCACGAATGTTAACCGATGTAAACAAAGAGACGTTTGGAAATTTCTAAGAGTGATCTCGAAGTGTTCCAGCGTGTTTCAGATAATTTATGCCGTCGCCTTGTCACCATGGATGAAACGTGGGTCCACCATTCTATACTGAAACTAAAAGACAAAGCATGTCTTGAAAACGACCATCCTCTCCATCGATTAAAAAATTTCGAGTTGCTGGCAGTACCGCTGGCAAAGTTATGACCTCAGTGTTTTGGGATAGTGAAGGAATCCTTTTTAATGATTATATGCCAAAAGGCCAGACGAGTACTGGACCCTATTATGCAAATTTAATTCCGAAAGTGTGCGCGAAACGATAAAAAAAAATGTCGTGGAAAACTATCGTTGGGCATGTTGTTTCTTCACGACAACGCTCCCGCTCATCGATCGGAAGTTGCGCTCAACACAATACGCTGTGCTGGCTTCAATCTCCTTGACTTTGAGAATATGGTGGGTTTAAACATTTATTCCCAAAATTAAAAGAGGAAAATCGTGGAACTAAATTTCACGATAATGACGGGGTTGTGGCTGCCCTAGAGGAGTTTTTAGAGACTGATGAAAACAATTTTTTGTCATAAGGAATAAGGAAGTTAGAAATGTGTTATTCTAAATGCATTCCATTGGAGCTTAGCTTCGAGACGTTTGCGTTTGTATTATTAGTACTTGTATAATTACAGGACTTTAATCTTGAAATTTAGTATTAAAAATTGAAGCTCAATAAGCTCGGGAACTTGTCTACCTATTTTGTTCGTCTGAGATGTAATGTTTTAAAGTTAAATAGCACATAAACCTCAGCACCAAAATTCGCCATTACAAATAAAACTTTAATCTCATTTGCGAGCAGTTTCATTAGAATTGTTTGTTACTCCACTGTAACCGAGCAAACAATCGTCGGAGCTACACTTCCCAAATTTTAGTTGGACATTTTCATTCGACTGAATGAGGAAAGTTGAGTATTCATTTTGTATTGTTCAGAGTTCAAATGAATGTGAAATTTTAATATCACCTATTCATGACCGCTTCATACCGTATAGTTTATTTGCAGGATAACTAACTATATTTAAACCATAATAAAATTTTATTGTATTGTAGTTGTAATCTTCTATTGTCTAGAAAATTCTAAACAACCCGTATATGGACATTGAAGCTATTTAAAATAACAATTGAAATAGACTATATAAACGACGGAGAACATGTTGCAATTTTTTTTTAATTTTTTGTCTGTTTGTTCGTCGTTCACGTAATAACTACTGTGCCGATTTCGATGCCTTTTTCGCTGATCGTCAGCAAATTCCTAGACTAGAAATCCACGCTACTTTTATCCTGCGAATCCCGCGGGTATTTCTGGAAATTATTTAAAGTAACCAGATTAAAAAACTCGAATTACAGTGTGATTTTTTACTGACCCATAGGAAATTTTATGTAATAAAATGTGTGTTATTTTTTCCGGGAATTTGCCCAGGAGCGGTTTGTAGTTGTCCGGGTCCATAAAAATTAGCTTATTCCGACACAGTTTTCAGTAAAACGATAGTAAATGATACTAAAACGATTTGTCTCGGAAAACCCGCGGGAATTTCAAGTCAGCGTGGACGAAGTCGCGAGCGTACCCTAGTACAGAATACAATTTCCTGCGGCCGGAAGGGCCGTCGTAAGAGGCGACGAAACAAGCCACAGCCAGGCGGTAGGATATTTTCCCGTCTGGATGGCTACCACCCCTGGTCTAGCTGCTGCTGCCGCTCACAACACGACTCATTCTTAAGTTGTGTTATGGCATTAATGGCCAAGTTCCAGTCTCCCTTTAGAGAGCGGGAGTACTTTCGTAACACCTTTTGTGTTACAAATGTCCATAGGCGATGGTAACTGCTTTCCATAAGGTGGGCCCGTTTGCCTGTCTGCTGAACTAATGCAATTAAAAAAACTCATACGAATCTACTAAAGCGGCCACTTTATGACCTCAGGCATTATATCTAATTAGTTGAGTCTATATCATTACAGATGACCTCTAAGTTTTATACTAATTATTCTTTGCATAACGATATAAAGGGTAATGAAAAAAATAATAGTTAACCAAAAAAATAGTAATAAATGTTTCAATCTGAAAAACTAGAACAAAGTTTCTGTATAATAATTTAAAAACATTTATAATTACCACCTATTAGGTACCAATAGTGAACATATATACTCTATATAGGTATAGTTATATATACCTATAGTCGACATTACCATATGTAACATCCATAATCTTATTCTTAAAATAACATGAGAAAAGGAATTGTAATAACTACAAATACGGATTTGCTTGAATTATGACGTCATATCTTTCTACAATCCTACACATAATCAAAAATAAGGAGGCTGTATTATTATATGAGATGATAAAAAGTACCTCGGTTGAATGGAACAATCGAAAATCTTAAGAGAATATAAGACGCGGCCACACTGGTAAGGCGACAGCGATTTTTCTAAGCAATAAGTATGTATATAAAGGCGACATTACCGTCGCGTCAGTATTTTTGTTTACAGAAGTGACTAGTTCCTTGTCAAAACGGACGTGACCTAAACTAGATATGGCGTAAAAGAAATTATAAAATAAGGAGGCGTTTACACTAATTAAATAACAAAAGAATATTAATTAGTTCAAAGTATGAATTACTTACTGTTCTTTATTTGAATATCGCAAAACCTTTTATGATTTTAAATACGATACATTCGTCTAAATTGTTTTGCATTTTTATCGTTTTATTTTTAAATAAACTTATCGCACTAATGACTTACCTTATGAACTTTCATTAAGCAATCACAATCGTCTCTTCCAATTAACAATCACTTCAAAAACCATGATAAACAAAAGTTCTGATAGTTTTTACTTACACAGCCTGAAAACACTACATAATAAATTATTTACAAACACAAAACCTCTAAAACTTATTTTAAAAGTTGTCTATGTTAAATTTTTTAATGTATGTTATTTTATATAATTTTTAATCTGTATTCACATTTTTAAATTAGGAATGTCAAGAACAAAATTTGAATTCATCGGTGGCGGGAGAACATTGTCGGCGCGCTCTCCTCCGCATGTCGCGAACATTTTATCACACTGAGGGAAATCTTGCTTTAGTGACGTGACGAGTCCAGTTTAAGAGACAATAACGGTATCGATTACAATAGGCGTATCTCTACTTTATTGTACAAATAAACACTGTAATTTTATTTACTCGAAAAGTATTTAATTGAAAATACCCCGGGATCACAAAAATGACTGAACCAGTCATTTTCTAAAGAATTTTTGTTAAAAATATTTTTAAGTTCTACTTTTTTTTGTAAAGCTACCAGTGTATAAAGGAACTTGTACGACTCTAGGAAAATATCTCCATATATATATATATAGACTCAAAATTTGGGGGTATTCACGATTTCACTGCATAATTGTCTAGTGACTTACAGAATACACTATTCTATGATATATGGACTTATTGATATTTAACGATTACATACATACAGAGACAAAGAGAAAATAATTTATTTATCACTAATATCGCTATCATTACACCTAACCGCGCGCACTACGGAATTATTTCCGCACTGCATACAAATTCTGTAGATTTCAAGCCTACTAGGCCTTATAGGCTGTCAATATATTAACGTGGTCATTAACAATGAAATAATATATAGTATGTAATATAAGGTATATGTATATGTGTGTAATATAAACATTGCCATAGATGAAAATCGCTGAATTTTTTATTATCAGTTACGATACTCTTAAAATAATTCGTGTACCAAATGTTTGTAAGTTTAAAATATTTTTTACCGATATCGACAAATATCATCGATACAAAACGGAACTATTTGTCTTTCACAATCCGCGGTACGAACAGCATTGGTCAACGGTCACGCATGCGCAATTTGTGTTTTTCCACAAAACTTAAGTTGAATTTTGTCTAGGGAGGCCTCTATAAATCTCTTGGGTGACGCTGGAACCTCTATTTATGTGGATATCAAAGTATTATGACAAATAAAAACAATGACAATAGTTGAACGACTTATATTTTGAGGCCTTATTACTAGACGGCCTCTATAGTTAAATGGGCTGAGACTAAATTTATAAAAATATATATATTTTTTTTATTGTACAAGTTTGCTGAACTTGTGCAATAAAAAAAAGAGGCAGACGGACCACCTGGTGAAAAGCGGTTACCATCGCCTATGGACACTGCCAACGTCAAAAGTGCTACAAATGCGCTGCTGCTCTCTAAAGGGAGACTGGAACCTGGCCACTAATTATTATTATTATTTAATTTATTGTCCAATATGCTTACACATTCATATACGTTAAAACACGTTAAACCTTATGGGTTTAGTTAGACAGTCGTGTAGAACACATTAATAAGGTTATAATACATAGTGCCATTTAAAAAAATAAATTTAGATAATATTGTTATAGAAGAAGTACGCGGAAGCCCACGAGCATCGGCTTCATCATCACGTGAATGTCGAGGCGCTCCAGCTCCTCGACAACACGGACATAACGAGAAGGCTCAAAAGGACAAAACCATTTGAACTAGTGCTATAAACAAAATAAAAGTGTAGTGTAATGTGCTGGTTATTAATAAAGAACACACGAACAAAGTGTCTTCACCTTAATAGAGACAATAAGAAAAGTGTTAATGGACACTTTCTTAGTAAGAATACTTTTAGTTAATTTAGGTTATATTTAAATTACTTATTAATCTTTTTAGATTAGATGGTAATATTAATAAGGCATTTCTTTCTAAATACCTTATTCATACAAAAAAAAATTGTTATTTCAAAAATAGGAGTAGAGGCGAGGAATTGTTATTATCATTCAAGTATTTAGTCCTGATTTGATAATAAAAGCGGAGTTATCATCATTCTAGTATAAGATTCTGTTTTAATCCCAGATCTGCACGTGTGAGCCTGATGGTCCACTATGGGAATCAATATAGAATCTTTTCAGATTATATCTGATCGATTTATGGTTACTACAACTCAAGGTTATTATGGCGGCATATTCTAGACCAGGGGTGGTAGCCATCCAGATGGGCAAATACGCTACCACCCGGCTGTGGGTTGTTTTGTCACTTCCTACGACAGACCACCTGGACGCAGGATATTGCATTCCTTCTCCGTCCCTGCACGCATAATATTTCGGAGTTTTTGTCTATGATCTAAGTGTCTGCGATCAGTCTTAGTGATTCGTTGTATATTATCCATGACACAAGTGTTCAAGTTACGCTTATAGTTTAGGAATATAATTACAATGTGTGTGCTTGTTTTCCCATCATTTATTTATTCATATTTAGGTTGTAATTTATTTGACTGAAAAATATAATGCCAGGTGGTAGGGCATTTGCCCGACTGGATGGCTACCACCCCTGCTCTAAAGTATGTCACCATAACAACCTTGAGTTGTGTTCCGGCATTAGTGACCAGGTTCCAGTTTCCGTTAGGAGAGTAGCAGCGCATTTGTAGCAACTTTGGTGTTACAAATGTCCATAGGCGATGGTAACCGCTTTCCATCTAGTGGGCCGTCTGCCTGTCTGCTGATCTCCTGCAATAAAAAAAAAATATATATATATATATCTAATTAAATATAAGCTACAATATCCAACTAAAACTAACTTTAAAATATAATTAATTAAAATGATGAAAGAATGACTACACAGATATACAATGCAAAAGTGGATGGATGCAGAAGTCGTGGAAGGCCACGACACACCTTCCATGATCAAATTGATCGTGTACTAGCAGAAGGTGATGTCAGGAGCCTTAAGAACAGACGAGCGTGTATGACAAGAGTTATGAATGTCAAAGAGGCAAGTGAGGTGTGTAAGAATAAGCCTAAATGGCACTCTGTTGTTCGTGCCTACCCCGCAAGGGAACTGGCGTGAAGTTATGTATGTATGTATGTATTAATTAAAATATTAAAGACTGTATAACAAATCGCTGCCAGATGGGAGCGTGCCTAGAAGACTGGCTGCATTGCCGCGCTATATGACGATACTTATTCGTTGGGCGAAATATGCTCCAGCCTTCTGATTACGGGTGGCATCAAAAGGTTTCTTGCACATTTCTTTGAAGAAACTCTTTGTCGATGGACCCCACGGACGTTCCAAAGCTGATATGATGAAAATTGGGGAGACCCGACTCTACAATTTTCATTATTGTTTTCAAAATAATGTGTTTTTTATAAGAATAGCAATTTTTTTTTATTGCAGGAGTTCAGTAGACAGGCAGACGGCCTACTTGAAGCGGTTACCATCGCCTATGGACATTTGCAACACCAAAGGTGCTATAAATGCGCTGCTGCTCTCTTAAGGGAGACTGGAACCTGGTCACTAATGCCGGAACCCAAGTCAAGGTTGTTATGGCGGTATACTCTAGACTCAGTCTAGACCAAGTCTAGATCCAGTCGAGCAAATACCACCACGTGGCAAATTATCTCATAAAATTTGCTATCGATCAGTGAAAAAACCACATTGGAATAAAAAAAAAATTTATCTGGTCATTTAAAATCATTCTCAGAAAAATTCCAACACAAAAAATAACTCAAGGTTGTTATGGCGACATACTTTAGACCAGGGATGGTAGCCATCCAGTCGGGCAAATGCCCTACCACCTGGCTGTGGGTTGTTTTGTCGTCTCTTACGACAGGCCGCCCGGCCGCAAGAAATTGTATTCTTTCTCCGTTCCTGCACGGTTGGGTTAGTTTTTTATTTCTATCTTAAATTTACGTATATTTTGAGGTCTTTTAAGTTTCGATTATTCATTGAAAAGCGCATACATTAAAGGACACGACGTGTTTAATGACATTGAATGATTCAAGCATTCGTTTATGGATCACTGGATGAAGATAGTGCATTTTTATGAATCAACATTCTACTGAATACATTATACTACGATATGCCCGCGATTTCGTCCGTGCCTGGCTTGAAACTCCCGCGGGACTCCCGGGACACAAAGTACCGCAACATTTAAGAAAGAATGTAAGCTATCGTTTTAGTGATAACTGTGTCGGAATAAGCTAATTTTTTTTTTTTTTTATTCCAGGAGTTCAGCAGACAGGCAGACGGCCCACTTGATGTAAAGCGGTTACCATCGCCTATGGTCATTTGCAACAGCAGAGGTGCTACAAATGCGCTGCTGCTCTCTTAAGGGAGACTGGAACCTGGTCACTAATGCCGGAACACAACTCAAGGTTGTTATGACGACATGCTTGAGACCAGGGGTGGTAGCCATCCAGTCGGGCAAATGCCCTACCACCTGGCTGTGGGTTGTTAAGTCGCCTCTTACGACAGGCCGGCCGGCCGCAGGAAATTGTATTCTTTCTCCGTTCCTGCACGGATATAGTGTATAATTGTTGTGCACCCAAGCTACTTTGAACCGCTCCCGGAAAGATTCCTGCGGGATGCCCGGGATAAAAACTATCACCCATTTTATTACATAAAATTGCTATCGATTAGTGAAAAAATCGCATTTGAATTTGATTTTTTTTTGTAATCTGGCCATATAAAATCATTCCCAGAAAAATTCCCGCGGGATACCCAGGATAAAAAGTAGCGCAAAATATAAGTCTAGGAGTTTATTGTCGACCAGCGAAAACTGTATCGAAATCGGCCTAGTAGTTTTTACGTGAATCCCGAGCAAACAGACAAGAAATCTAAAAAAAATGCATCATTTTATAGTCTATTCCAGTTGTTTTTCCTAATAGCTTCAATGTACATACAGACACGGCATATCTATAATTTTATAATATTATGGATAGATAAACCTAAATCATTTAATACTACTGAATACCGTCGTGTTGTTTCAGTTCTGTGCCTTTCAACCAAATCTATTCAGTTTTGGTTGATTCGTCTAATATCAATTTTACCGCTTAAATCAATCCCAGGAAGACTATTAAAACGAGAATAAATAGTGAGTGTATTTATTTCAAAATACTTATAATTATCGAAATAAAACAATATAAATACGTTTTTTACGATCATATGATTGAGAAATAAGCCCATTATTACATTAATCACACGTTTAATATAAAATAAGTAATTAATATTAAACACATTTATTTTTAGTGAGTAAATAAATGGATTTCTTATAATTGAAGACATGAGTAGATGAAGGAGTTTTGTGACATTAAAAAAAATACGTTAAAGGAAAATGTAATGTGTAAAATATGTAATGTAAACAGGCAAGGAAACCATATTAGAACTTAAAACAACGCTTTTTGAATTTGATTTTGAAAATAGTAAGTAATGAAGGAGTTATATGTGTAGCAAAGTGATAGTAAAAGAGCTTTTTAGGCCAAGTTATCAATATTTACCTATTGTAACATATCCCTTTCATTCACTGTCTTCAATTTTATTAACACATTTATAATCTAAAACTTCAATTCGAAAAATACCGTTGCGGCGTAGTTCGACTACGCTCGATTATGCATTCTACGTCGCGTAGCACGTCGCATACTACGTAGCTATTGACTTATGAGCATGTACAATATTGAAAAACCTATTATTTTCTCGCATTCATAGTTAGCATCTACGATAAGGACGAGATATATAAACCCGAGATAAGTACATACATACATACATAGCTTCACGCCAGTTCCCTTGCGGGGTAGGCATGAACAACAGAGCGCCATTTAGGCTTATTCTTACACACCTCACTTGCTTCTTTCACATTCATAACTCTTGTCTTGTCGAGATAAGTAATTATATAAATATATATATTGTCACGCCTGTTTCCTATGGAGGTAAACAGAGACGATGCATATCTTCAGACGATCTTGTCAAATAACTTTCACTTCATCTACTTTCATTAATCTTTTCATACATACACGATTATTTAAAATTGTTTTACCTGATCATTCTTTAACAATTCTTCTATTTGATCGTGGTCAATCATAATCAACTCTACAATTCTCAATGCCGTCATACACTTCTTTTACTATTCTACTTTAATCCATTCTCTCTACATGCCCAAACCATCTTAACACTTACATAATTTAAAATATATTTATATGTTAACCCGTATAATAGTATGTCAGCAACTGCAATAAGAAATAAGTACAACGGATTAATTATCCTTTTGTTCGTAATTGGATATTATCCGATTGTGCAAAGCGAAGAAGATTAATGTTTTCATGATACATTTGGCGATTTCGTCTGTTCGGGTCAGAGGTCATTGATTGTATCGATTTCCAACATTCAATCTACTTCACTATTTTTTAATCTATTAAAATATGTAGGCCACTCACGCCCCTACAGTTTAATGAAGTACTACACTCAAACAAACATAAACTTAAATCGTTCATTCAATCATTGAATAGCGTGTCCTATCAGTTCTGTCTTTCAAAGTAATTGATTGAACTGTATTGAGCGATGCATCCCTCCAGTTTCCTTTTCATTCTGATGTAAAGGCGTTCTGATTGGTGTCGCAGCGAAGACGATATCGGTTGCTGCAAATTATGCCAGTGCTATCATACCTCGCCGGCTTGCAGCCCAGCTCCTGCTTTCCTGTTACTGCTGACTGCGAGTTACTACGACACGTTACCTACATACAACCTGGGTCCCACGGCAAAATAAACCAGTTTCAAATTCAAGTTTTTATTCAAAGTAAGTTCCACTAGAGAACATTTTTTGAGGGTCATACATGCAAGTAAAAATTAAAATCTACTTCCTATTCTATGTACACCGCTTCACAGCGTGTTATCGCTGTTTAAAAGAGAAGAAGCGTCTAGAAACTCCCCAGCAACACGTCTAGCTAAAAAAGACTTTTCCATCAGTCTGTCTGCTGAACTCAGGGCCTCCTTACCCGGAGATGAAAGGGGTGCGTGGCATCCAGGCGCGGAAATCTAGGGGGCACAAGTCGATCACCTTATGCCACGTACCATGTGTAATCTGCTAGTTTTGAAAGTTTACTGAAAACGTAATGAATCGCCTATTGAAATTCACTAACCATAATCTAGATAGTTTTCTTTTTTTACTGGAAGCGGGGAGGGCAGGCTAATCTAGGCTGGTTGGTTAACATGGTTAAGACGTCTGGCTGCACTTCAGCTATAAATCCAATTTTGACTGAGGATTTAAGATGGCGATCGTTTCAATATCTCCAGTAGATTCATAGTCAAATAAATCATCATCCGAGCGTTAAATCCCAGTTGCATTCAGAACCTTCGCTTCAAAGCTTTCCGCTTTCCTACTCGTTCTTCTCCACTTTGTGCGATCTTCAGCATCCCTCGTTTTGAGATCATTGGTATTATCATTCTTCACGTCAAGCCAGCAGATCTACTCCTTCTCCCGGTCAAGTCAAAGAAATATCAATAAGATTTGATTCGTTAACATAAATAAAACAATACACCCACTGGCGTAGCTTGCCTTAGACGGGCCCTGTATTAAAATTTATTAGACTAGCTGAAGACGATTTCAGTTTATCTAGATTTTTTGCCTCTATAGACAATAACGACAAGTCTGATAGCCGTTTCTGTTGTTATCATTGTTTGTCATGTTGACAAAAATGTTATTAATCTATAAAAGATTATAGATAACATTTTAGGAATTTTTGCTTACTCTTTCGGGGCCCCTGTAGCCTGGAAGCCCCGTATCATTGATACGGCTGATACGGCGCTAGTTACGCCCTTGTATATACCTCAAACGGCGCAGTGTGACTCTAGTATGAGGAATAGAGTATCGACGCTGGGTTGCCAATCTATCGGTATTTTATAGGATTGATTTGAGGGAATGCGGTTCAACTTTTCAACCCGATTCCCCCTACACCATTCCAACTTCGAAAAAAAAGGCGCTCTGGTCTATGCCATCGTTCCACAGTGGAAACACCACCAGAACGAAACGTTTCATCTCCACGTTTCTTCTGCGAACAACAGAGCATTACCAGAGTCCGTGTTTCCCGTAAAGTGCAATCCGAGTGACTTCAAGTCTAGTGTGATATTTTCTAGGTAAATATGCCCCATCTTCGACCGCATCATCATTTGACATTAGGCGTGGTCGTGGTCAAAGCGAACTTATTTATCACAAAAACCCTTCGAATTTGAGCCGTTTGAGGTGGAGACCAAGTGCGACAGGAGAGCTAGCGCTTTTTTTTTATTGCAGGAGATCAAGCAGACAGGCAGACTGCCCACTTGATGGAAAGCGGTTACCATCGCCTATGGACATTTGCACCACCAAAGGTGCTATAAATGCGCTGCTGCTCTCTTAAGGGAGACTGGAACCTGGTCACTAATGCCGGAACACAACTCAAGGTTGTTATGGCGGCATACCCTAGACCAGGGGTGGTAGCCATCCAGTCGGGCAAATGCCCAACCACCTGGCTGTGGGTTGTTAAGTCTCCTCTTACGCCAGGCCGCCCGGCCGCAGGAAATTGTATTCTTTCTCCGTTCCTGCACGGATAAAACGCGCTTACCTCGCTCAAAGAATTTAACGAGGTAATGCTGTCAGTATTATAGGTACACTGCCCTCCCACAGCGATTTGGTCGAGCTGGACCGGTTTTATATTTTTATGTTGTCCTACCCTGAAAAAATAAAAATCTAGAACCCGATTCCAGCGCCACCTACCCGGTCTAATAAATATAGCTTATGTTACTCAGAGATACTTTAGCATTATAATAGTGAAAGAATGTTTGAAATAGGTCCAGTAATTTTTGAGTTTATTCGTTACAAACATATGCTTTTTGAAATATTAGTATAGATATATTTCTTAGGTATTTTATTTGTATATATTAGTTCAAATAAAACAATTAATTTATGGACATGCCTTTATTAGGTACTCATATTATATGCTTGCTAACGGATAAAACAACTTGTTCATCCAACATCGTTGAAGCGTAACTTCGGCAATAGTTGTGGAAAAGTTTTCAGAAACTAACTTAAAACAAGCTTAATCTCATTCACTGAATTGAGTTTGACTAACAAAAGTAGACACTCGAATTGTTCACTAACTTTTTACATGGCAATAGAAATTTCAAAGTAATTTTTCCAAAACTGTCGTTATTACTGTATTTAATCAATGTATGGGAAATAAAATATTTTGTTCAAAAACAAGCCTTAATCTTGCCGTTTGACTTTCCTTTACAGATATGGATCCTTACAAGCTACACCATGATTTGGTATAATATTAAAGGATAGGTTTATTTTTTCACAATCAGCCGATTCGATTCCTGACAAGGGCACTTGATTTTTCAAAAATCTGATGATACCACTTTAGTTTTCGTCAAAATCGGCCTCAAGACGCCTTTTAAAAATTTTTCGCTATTAAGCTTACTTTAGGATTTGGTCCTGAAGGCCCACTGGACAAATTCACTCTGTATAGTAAGATACCAATAGTTAACTGTCAAGACGTCCTGTGACATTTCTGCTGCTGTTTTTTTACTGGATACCCGCATAATAATTCTACCTCCCATAATAGAAGTTTCCTATATAGATATTTTTAATTGTGAAATTGCAAGCGGGCATACGACATATAACATCGGGAGCGAAGCCAACCCTTTGCCAGCCTTTAAGAAGGAATGGGATGTGAGAGATGAGATAATAATAATAATGTTTTCCATGTCCTTTTAACATTGCGACGGGCAGACGCCATAGTCCCCATAGTCCATCCAGTGACCATTAACCCTATATGACGAAACCACCACAAATTTGTGGTCAAATACAGATAACTAAAACGAACGTTAAACTGACGCTTTCTCCCTCTAACTACATAGAATTTCTATTAGAGTAAAAGAGACGATATAATTCTCTTGGTTTTGGCGCGGCGATTTTGATGGCAGCTTTGGACAAAAATAATATTAATTCTGTACCCTCAAAAGGGTTAAACATAATCTGAGTAATAAAACTACGTTTTAACGGTTTTAAGCGCGGTAATTTTATTTGATTTTGGTTTTTCTTGCGCCGCTTCTTCTCTTCAAGCCATTAGATGTTGCGAAGCGGTAGTAAATTAGATTAGGCTCCCATAGAGTAAATAATAACAATAAACAAAATTAAAAGTAAATAATTAAAATTACCAAGTTGGCGGTAGGCTAAATAAAACTTTAACAATACTCGTTGACACTTGACATCTTTGGCTTCCGTGATCACGGCCACTGAAAAGTGGCCGAAACGTCGGGAAAAACCAAAATCAAAATGTATACAAGTCGCGAAAACTTAAGAAAATATTATAATCGGAGTATATCCACTGTGGTTTCATTTAATGTTTACAGGAGGTCTTAATAGTTAATCGTGGACATGGAAGCCGGGCTATTATCAAGTGCTGGTGGGTGATTAGATCTTTTTCCTCCTCTTTTCGGGCGTGGTCTGGAAGAGCGCCTCGTCCGCGCGAATCAGCCGGTTCACGGCACGGCTCAGAGACACATCTGCCATCAAACAAAACACTCGGTAAATTAACTAAAATAGTTGCATTTTATTACTATATCTTGTACTGATAAATTGGCTTCAGGGCGTTATTGCGTTTGTAGTAGTGTACTGTCAGCACATAAATAAATAAGCTAATACTTTTTTATATATTTTATAGGCAGGTACTCAATATTAAACGATATTAAAATAATAAATATTAATAGAAGTGTAAACGCGGTTGAGATGCGAGCACTGCGCAAAATCCGCGGAGTGACGCTCGCGGACCGCGTTCGTAATACCGAAGTAAGAAAGAGAGTGTCGGGGTGAAGGTAAGGAAAGGAATGCTGCAGTGGTTCGGGCATGTGGAAAGAATGACTAAACAGATATACAATGCAAAAGTGGATGGATGTAGAAATCGTGGAAGGCCACGACACACCTTCCATGATCAAATTGATCGTGTACTAGCGGAGGGTGATGTCAGGAGCCTTAAGAACAGACGAGCGTGCATGACAAGAGTTATGAATGTCAAAGAAGCTAGTGAGGTGTGTAAGAATGGGCCTAAATGGCGCTCTGTTGTTCGTGCCTACCCCGCAAGGGATCTGGCGTGAAGTTATGTATGTATGTATGTAAATATTAATATTAAACATAATTTTTATTACTAATTTTCAAGTTTAGAAAACCTGTAAATATACAAACGGCAAAACGTCTCGAAGCTAATTATTTACTTGTATATATAACTATATTATATTATAATTATATATTTATTATTAAAATGTAAGTAATCGTACAATAACAATGTATACCACCATCTCCACTCATAATCAGCAATACTCCTGCCACGGGTTGTCTGGAAGAGATAGCTTTTTAGCGATAAGACCGCCCTTTGTACGCAATTAGAATAATACTAGTTAGTAACTTTTCTATAATGGTTTACCATAAAGTGTTATCTATCTGTCTAAAAGGGTGCCAGGAAGAGATTGCCTAAAGTATTAAGGCCGCCCATTGTTACTATCTTAGGAGCCATCCACAAATTACGTCACACGAATTTTATGATTTTTTGACCCCTCCCCCGTGCTTGTCGCCTCCCTAGTGTGACATCACATATTTTGCAATTTTACATCAAGAAATTGTTAAATTAAAACAGCAATTGCATAATTTGTTATTTCTATTTAAATTATTTTTTAATAATGTAAACACTATGCTCGTGGTAGCGTAATGGCTAGTGCAAGCGTCCCAAACTCAGAGGGCGCGGGTTCGATCCTGGCCGGAACGCATGCACCACTTAGTCAGTTTTCTGATCTAATGTGCATATTGTTACAATTGCCACGTGCTAATAACGGTGAAGGAAAACATCGTGATGCAACCTGCACATCGAGATAACCGATGTGTCAAACCTGCCAAGCCGCCTTGGACAAGCGTGGCGGGTATACGTCCGTTCCCCCTATAATGGGAAGCCCGAGCCCAGCAGTGGGACATTTATGGGCTGATATTATAAACACTATGCTCATAGAGACTTGGATATATTTTGAAGTTTTTCGTTAATAATTCAAAGTTTTTCGTTAATAAAGCTTAAATATGTTAGACTTTGCAATGTGACGTCCCCAAATTTAGGACCTCTCGTGTGACCAGGGGCGGATTTAGAAATATGACGCCTGTAGGCTATTCAATTTTTACCGCCCGATAAATCGATACCCTAATTCACAATCATATTAATTAGATCATTTTTTGTCAATGTAATTGTAACTTTATGATTTGTGTACTTATAAGTCTTGAATTAGATCTCCTTTTTACCGTAGTTTGAAGATTGTGTAAGACATAATATATAAAAAAATTGGCCCCAAATTTGCCGCCCTCCAAAATCTGTCGCCCTAGGCTCCAGCCTACTCAGCCTATTGGTAAATCCACCACTGCGTATGACTTAATTATGAATGGCCCCTTATAGTATTCAAGGCAATAGAGTTTGGCTAACGAAAATAGACGGGCGATTCTCCTGCGTCCAACTGCGCGCATCATTGGCGGCAACCCGGTTTGATTTAAAAATATTTTAGCTTTTTAAGAATCATTCGGCTTCAACTGCTCTGTTGATAACAATAATGAGCGCTAATCAGTTCATTGTAGTCAAATCTGAATGACCTAGCACTAGTTTAAAAAAAGCTAGTTGCGGCCAATGATGCGCGTCGGACAATCGCCCGCCAACAAGGACAAATGCCCAGACGCACGAATGGCAATACTAATACAAATGTCAATCACACTTTACCAAAACATTGTCGTCATATCTGTCATTTTTTCTATTTCATTGTCATTGTGTTAGTATTTACAAGCTTCAAACCTGAATAAAACATTTAAAAGTGAAGTGTGGAAATTATTATTTAGCATATTTTCGAATGTGAGACAAAACAACAAAAGAAAAACATTTAAATTTTAAAAACTTATAAATGTATTACTTTTTTATGTAATGTCGTCTTTATATACGTTATAGTTTTATCATTATTTAACTGCATTGTACATTATGTATTAAGGTGTGCTCTATTGTCCTTCGTGACTTTAGTTGCTGGTCCCAGCGGAAGAACAGCGCCGGCCTTAATTGGTCAGCATTTTATGAGACTGGGTCCAACTTTAGGACTTATTCAGTTTCTACTGTTGTACTGTTTGATATTGTCCTGAATGAAATATGTCTCTCTTTCTTACTTACTTAATTCAAAGATAAATAAGATTGTTAACGCAATGTATAAATACTCAATGGTAATTTGGAGATTCCACGCTGACATTTTTTAAATTCGCCGCGTTTTTTTAGTCTCTACTTTCATGAGCCAAACCATATATGTGTGTTATTTTTGCTATGTAGATGTACAATAAAGTGTATTGTTGTTAATTATTGAATTTGACGATATGAGTGAATGATGGGGTTTGTAAAAAAAATAAGTTATTAATTTTTTACGTCGAATGCAAGTGTAAGGGTACATACATACAAACCATATTAGACCTTAAAGCAACTATATATGATCTTGATTTTAAAAATAGTAGATGATGAAGAAATATGGGTTATAGTTTATTTTATAGAAAATTATAGTAAAACAAAATTTGGTGCCGATTTTTACAATATCTATGTCATATACTTCATCCAGTCCTGTCTTTATTCCTTTTATAATAATAAATCGGTAGACAAACACACATTAGACAATCTCAAGCTAAGCAAGTTCCGTATATTTTACATACATACATACATACATAACTTCACGCCAGTTCCCTTGCGGGGTAGGCACGAACAACAGAGTGCCATTTAGGCTTATTCTTACACACCTCACTTGCCTCTTTGACATTCATAACTCTTGTCATGCACGCTCGTCTGTTCTTAAGGCTCCTGACATCACCTTCTGCTAGTACACGATCAATTTGATCATGGAAGGTGTGTCGTGGCCTTCCACGACTTCTGCATCCATCCACTTCGTATATTTTATAGTAACCTATAAAATATACGAAGTGGATGGATGATTTTTTCAGATTTTTAATCTTTTGTATATTAACATATAGAAAAGATTAAAAATCTGTAGTCGATCACTATCATCCACACTAGCCATCATCATCAGATGTATATCGATCACGCTCAGACCAGAATAAACAACGGAAAGTTCGACTACCAAAATTGTACCGAGACTTGAACCCGGGACTTCTGTCATATTAAAGTAATCTGGTCATCGCTTGTCGCTCGCTACGCGACCGGGGCTGTAGTTGTTATGTTAAACGTAAATTCTTACTCAAATGATAATATTTTTTAAGTATTAAAATGCTTGGCATGAAAAACTTAAGCAAAATCTTATTAGATTCATTTATCACCTCACTTATTATGAGCCAGTTTCATCCAAATTTACCGGCGCCAAGCATTAGAGTTCTTGTAGCAGTTAGTAAACTCAAATTTCATAAGCTGTAAAGTTTTCCAAACACACAATTGTTGCTTAAAAATCGTTCATTTTTAACCGTATTTATACCAAAGAAAAATATCATATAAATAAATATTCTGAATTTCCGTAGCGGAAATCATAAACTTTACTCAGCTTTTAGTAAAGTAACATGGCAAACTAACACGCTAATTTTAAATATAGTTAATAGATTGCTCAAATTACTTTCAATGATAGAATATATTATTACTAAAAGTAGACTGTGCTACGCCACTTAGACGCGACCGATACACTACACAGAGTACCGCGTCTCCCGACATATCTGCAAATGTTTGAAAATTTGTGTAGGTGTTGTAATTATATAAATGATTGCAATATTTGCTTAAACAATAACTAATACACAATTTGACTTGTCAAAAATAATTATAACGTCTTAGCTTGTCATCGTCGTACATAATCTAGAAGGCTTCGGCTTTTTGTAAGATGACAAGTATCTCACTGACTTAAATGACTTGAACTATCTATTTGATGCTCGTCGACTGTCGCAATCGCTTTTTTCTGTCTCACACTCCAAATGTTCTACATACAATACCAAGTAGCGCTGGCCATAAGTGAGGTTTAAAGAGATTTTCTAAACTTCCGACATTGCCATCCATGATTTTCTAAACCATTTTTACAATATCTGTTTTACCGTGATCAACAAAATACCGTTTCGATATCCTGATTTATTTTACGTGAGTTTACTCTACATCTAGTGAGCTCGATTTGATAATAATACGCAACCTTCTGATTAAATCCACAAACCCAATGCCGTATTTCGCGGTTCTCTCTCTGGTGTCTCGGTCGCCTGTCTTATGTCTCGGTCGCCTAACTCAATCAAACTTATTTCTTTCTAATTTTACGATAAAAAATATACTATAAAACTTTAAATAATATATATATATATATATATATATATATATATATATATATATATATATATATATAATTAATTAATTCGGTAAGCAGATTGTGTAAATCCCATCATAGCAAAATGATTACGAATTAAATATTAGTTTAGAAAAGTGTTAGGTTGAAAATGAAACCAATATTTTTTGGAAAAAATTCCACTTTAATGTGATAGAAATTTGAACAGTCCACTTACTTTTTATATTACTTATATCACATATTTGCACGAAATTTCAACTTATTTAAAGTAATATGTTTTAAATACTATCATTGCACAACTAGTTTCAAAAAGAAACTTTTATTAACTTATGTACTTACAGATTTAAAACGGGTGATAGACGTGCAAACAAGTGCGCGCAAAACTTTAATGCGCTTCGAGTGAAGTTAGTCCTATGCGTTTGTGCAGGTCCAGTCAAATGTTAACATTTATTACACCTAACGGTGTGTAGACTGAAAGAGAAGACATGCGAGTCCGGATAGCGGCCGAGTTCTCACTATAGCGGAACACTTCCTTCTCCGACGTCTGTGAACCTTATGACTGTGTTCTGCACAAAAACGCGTACGAACTTCAAGGTCGCAAATAAGTCTTGCGCGTATTATGTCTTCTATGGCTCGACTACCTTTATCGCCTGTGAAAATTTGTGTAGTTAATGTGACACACCGACGAAAAAGGTCATCGAGCCATAAGTAACCAATAGAAGTACGCACGCACATCGATCATCAGCTTAACTAGATGACAAAACAAGATCTTATTAAATAGTAACATTACAAGAACCAGATGTTTAAAATTGTTATTGTGGCCCCCTACCCTGTTCCTTGGTAATTTATTTATTGCAGTTACTAAACGAAAACTTCGTGCAAATATGAAACTAATATAAATAGAAACCTTAAAAAACTAATATAAATAGAATAATGTAAAATATTGCAAAATTTGTACTTTCTCGAAAGGCATATCGATTGCTTCCTTACTTTATATAAAACTAGATTTATTTCAATAAATATTGTAAAAATTGAATGTGTAAATTAACTTGTAAAATTGTAATACCTAGTGTAAAAGATTACTTGTAGAATATTAAGTACATGACCTTTAAATATAAAATATCAATAATAACAGTAATAAATTATTAATAACAAATGAGTATAATTAATATAACAGGATAATTACTACCCCATAAAGATTGACTAAATTGCATTCCCCATTCCATACATATCATCTCGATCTCGAGTCCGCGAAATAAATTTTCAAAAGATTAAAAATATGGACCCCTTTTTACACATTACTAGTAAAATTTTTAGAAATCAACACACATGCCTAATCATAAGCATGCGGTTTTTGAAATTTTACGTCTCTCTGTTTGAAAATTTTCCTGGAATAGCCTCTGAAACGGCTACACATATTACAATGTCTGGATGGCTACCACCCCTGGTCTAGAGCATGCCGTATTAGTGGCCAGGTTCCAGCCCCATATACGACTTCGGCAGCACGTTGGTGTATGTTGCACCTTAGTTTTGCAAATGTTTATAGGCCGAATAGTCGAGACGAAGTGTCGTGACATTGTGTGGCAAGGGGTGGGAGGGTTCTAAATTTCGTGAAGTAATTAACGAAAAACTTAAAAATTTTCCAACTCCATCTATATAAGTAGTGTTTAAATTATTAAAAAATAATTTTAATGGAAATAAAATGAATTTCGGAACTGCTGTTTTAATTTAATAATTTCTCGATATAAAATTGCAAAATATGTGATGTCACACTAGGGAGGCGACAAGGGCGGGGGAGGGGTCAAAAAATCATAAAATTCGTTTGACATCATATGTGGATGACCCCTAAGAAGAAGGAAAAAGGCCATCGGAACTCTCAAAAGCACAATAAGTGTGTCATATATATATTGTATATCGTTTATTATATTGGTCCAAGGATTAACGAATTTATTAGAACAGCCATACAGACAAAGAGAACGCCAGAGTGAGAGACAATAGGGTTTCCAATTTAGCTCGCCTAAAAACATACTCTCCATATTCTTACCCACAACCATTCTATAAATTACCATCAACTAACTTACCATCCTTCACCTATACCTACCTTACCCCTGGAATGCCGGACTTTTTTCGTAAAATGAGGTAAACAAAAAAATCACTTTTCAGTTAAACTCTTCATTATAACTCACAGGAAATGTCACTAGTGGCAAAATTCGGAACTTCACCATTGCCCAACAGTGGGCACGCAACATGACAGCTACAAAGTTCAGAACACAAACGGTTGTGTCGCCGACATTCCAGGTTTTAAATGAACATCATATAACGGTGGTCTCGTGTTATTTTATTTGTGTGTGTGTGTGTGTGTGTATGTGCGTGTATGTATTACCAACCGGGCGTAGTGTTGGCGAGTCGTCGCATGCGTCTCGTGTTTCGATCCTGATCTCGTATCTTCTTCTCCATCTCAGCGTTAGTCAGGGTCTCGAGATGCGGCGCCCATTGTTCAGCTTCAGACGGCTGGCGATATGGAGTCTATGAGATAGAAAAAATGTTAAGATCCAAAAGTAAATCAGTACACGACATAACGCTAAGTAAAAGGTCCAACGAGAATCTTTAGTTCTTTATGAAGCTTCACTATAAACCATCCTTTCCCAAAGTGGGCGATAACGCCCCCTTTTGGGCGCTGCAGGGCGGTAAGAGACACAGAAAAACAATGGGGGCGTTGTGTAGAGGCAAAACAGCATCAGATTCATTCTGCACATTAGTTGTTATATAAGAATCGATTATGTTTGTTTTATTTTGAATAAAAGATACTCTGTCTGAATACTATAAAGTTGCGTTTCAATAATCATTCTCATTGGCAGGTGTAGCCCGTAAGAGTTAACTTGAGACCTCAGAGCCATTGTCTACTACCTACTGCGCTTAGGTCTCAAGTAAACTCTTGCGGGCTATAGTAAGTTTCGTTTAGAATGAATGTCTAATCTCCGCTAATATAGCCCACAATAATCAATTAATTTAATTTGACGTTATAGTGGTTTTTAAGTAGGTGAAAAAATGGGGTAGAGAAAAAGTAATTTATTCTCAAAGTGGGCAGTATACAAAATAAGTTTGGAGACCACTGTATATAAACAGTATCGTATTTTTAAACTACCTCGAAAGCAAGGAGGTACTCAATTCAACTATATTTTTTTGTATGTTTGTAATGCAATTTCCTTGTCAATTGTGGACCGAGATTCATTTTATTTATTTGAACCTCCCGAGGTGGTCCCATTATCACCAAGTCAGGATCTAATGGGTGAATCCCAGGAAAAACGAGAGCAACACTCGAATATTATAAGCACGTACAACGTTTTATATTTTAAATCTAAAAGTATTCAAGTATTTGCGTAACTAAAAAGCTAAAAATTAATATTTTCTACATTTCTATTCGAAGTCGGTTAAAATACTTAAGCATGAAATACTTTCTATATCACGAAGTTGGTGCATTTTGCAAATTCCTTGTTCCATTTTATGTTTTACTTGACATCGACTTTAAGATGTAGAAAATTTTATTTTTTTGCTTTTTAGTTACTTTTTAAGTGGGTTTTGTTTTTTTATTAATAGTTTTTTTTATTTTCTACTTTTTAGTTACGCAAATACTCGAATAGCTTTGTAAACAAAAATAATATGAAACAAAATAATAGTTAATATAATCATTATGACACTAAGGTCCTGATTATATACAATTGAATTAATTCAGAGTCACCTCAACAACTGGCAATGGCGCCTCGCTGAACGCATAAGTCCGTTGATGCCAACCGAGTTGGCCGCGAACGCTATACGCTATCCCAGTGACGAACTCCCCACCGAGCCCCAGCTCGGCGCAGAGCTTCATTGCAAACTGCTCCGGATTGTTCTCCTTCTCGGACATGTCCCATTCCACCTGAACATCGCATTGGAGTAAATACAGTGGAGACTCAATTAACCGGAGTCGAAAATCCAGATAATTGAATTTATGAAGAAAAAAGATTTTTGTACATATTGAAATTTTCAAGCACAGACGTGACGTAAGAGTGTAACGCAATCAATCAATGGATAATCGATCGAAGATAGTATGAGAGATGCATACGTCTAGTCATCGCAGCGCACAACGAACTACTGACTAGCGCAGCGCGGGAGCGCAGATATTAATAGTTACTCGATCTCGTTCGCACATCATCCGTCGCGCTCACACAATGTGCTATACATTGTACTAGCAGTACGACTTGTTAATATTTGTACTTAAGGTTACCATTTCCAAAATAAATCACTTCACTTCAATTCACATCAACACTCGGCAGTGTGTACTATTCTCTGCAATTTGAAGTATTATTTAACCTCTACCTCTTGCTGCTACAATAGAATGGACTAGTCGACATCGATCGAGTAAATTCGTACTGGTCAACAAAAACGTGTCCTCTTCTGAATAGATTTCGAAAGAAACCAATGCAATATAGCCGGACGATATGGTTAATCGACGTTTTATGGAACGGTATCCGTCGATCAATCAAAGCTACCACACGAATCAATCAACTTCAATCAACATCTATCGATAGGTGTGGTAACACCTTTACGCAGCAAAACAATTATTGTAACTATCTTCAGACAATAACAAAACGCATGGGGCAGTGATCGCATAGGGCGCATAGGAATAGTGCCCGTTGCGATATATCAGTACCTCATGGATAGACAAAGTTATTTGAGTTATTTTCCCACCTAGTGGCGTCAAGAACATTAGTCCTTCTAGCGACCATCTTGCGATCGTTATTCCTTAATAAGTAAATCTAGTGAAGTGGTGAACAGGAGCTTAATTGTGTGATACAGTGCGACTTCAACAAGGTCACATCCAGCACATCAGCGTCACACCCATTTATCTATCTATAATATTATAAAATTCTATACGTGTCTGTACATTGAAGCTATAAAAAAAATACAACTGGAATAGACTTTATAAACGATGGAGATCACAATGCATTTTTTTAGTTTTCTTGTCTGTTTGTCTATTTGTTCACATAAAAACTACTGAGCCGATTTCAATGAGGTTTTCATTGATCAACAGCAAATTCTGAGACTTAAAATCTATGGTACATTTTATTTCGAGAATCCCACCGGAATTTCTCTAGGAATTATTTAAAATGGCCAGATACAAAAAAACTTGAATTCCAATGTGATTTTTTTCACCGATCGATAGCAAATTTTATGTAATAAAAGGTCTGATTTTGTTATCTCGGGTATCCCCGCGGGAATTTTATCGGGAGCATAAAAACTAGCTTATTCCGACAGAGCTTTCACTAATATCTTACATTCTTGTTTAAATACTGGAATCTCTGCCCCGGGCTCGAGCGCCTTCGCTTCGCGAAGGCACTCGCCCCAAAAACCCCGGTAAAGTTGTAAGGTCTTCGGACCAACAACATAAAGTCAAGTCCAATAAAAAAAAAAAAAAACTGGAATCTGACGGTAATTTCAAGTCAAGCGTGGACAAAGTCGCGGGCACATCCTAGATATATATATATATATATATATATACATATATATATATACATATACATATATATACATATATATACATATATATATACATATACATATATATATATATATATATATATATATATATATAAAAATGAGTAAACCTTCCATTAGTTTAGTAGTTAGCGGTCAATTCTATACCTGATCAACAAGCGAAGTATTCCCCACATGTATGTTCAGCTTAACAACAACTCTCTGGTCGGTTTGTTCCTCCAAGATAGCCGGTGGCTCACTTGGGAATGCCTCAATCTGCTGCCTAATAGACGACGCAATAGCCGGTATGAATGTACTGGTATTTAATTCCAAATCATCACACAGAACTTCAGCAAATTGCTCCGGAGTTATTATTGATTCTGAAAATGACATTAAAGAATTATTTGATTTTTAAATTAACTACTAACTTGTAAACTCAATCTAATTGGGTACAAAAGATAGTTTTATCACTAAAGAGCAATCAAATAATATTGAGTAAATTTAAACATTTTAATATCATGAGCAACTAGCTGATGAGTGCCGACGTCGCTGGGCATCAGAAAAAAATTAAAAACTACTTATTATTAATCACAATCAAATATACCCTATGTCACTCAGGAATAATGTAGCTTTCCACTGGTGAAAGAGTTTTCAAAATTGGTTTAGCAAATGTGTTGAAAAATACTTGTATATTCGCAAGATCATAAAACAGGAGAAAAGAATAAAACTTTACCATTCTTATTCCAAGTGAATGTGTCTCTCAATTTTTGGCCTTCAATCTCCATATCCAGCCGGATTGGCACCAAGATCTGTTTCTGAGATGCATTCTCCAACATTGCTGTCATATCAGTGTCATCAAAACATAAGGGGAATGTACGCACCTGGAAATTACACACAAAATACATTTAAAAACTGAGGCGCTTGTTGTGTCTGGGTCAACACCGTGACAAAGTAGTTCTTTTAACTTTGCAAAAATCACCTCATAGCGATTAATGGGCCTGGCAGACATTGTTCTACTCTGGAAAAATAAAAATGTAGAACCCGAATGCAGCATCACTAACCAGGGCCAATTGTGAATCTGAACCATCTAGGGAAGCACTCTAACACACACAAATATTTTATCAAAATCAGTTCAATGGTTTAGAAGTTCAGTGACATATGCACATACAGAAGAATTATATATAAAGATATGCATTACCTCCACAGGCAGTCAGTAAACACATCTTCAGTTTGTAATAATATATGGTTTAAAAAGAAACATTTGAAACAATTTTGTAGTTGCCACAACAGTTGGTGGCAGACTAAGCACACTGTTTTTTTTTTAATTAACAACTACGGACTCTATTTCCGTACCCTTTTTTACAATTAAATTTAAGAAGATGTTAGGAAGTTGTACACGCTTATTTGTTACTTTGTTATTGTGTGTGACATTTAATGAATGCATGTTTGTGTTGTGGTGTAGCTTAAGAATAATTGTAAATGTAAATGTTATTTTAAGCACACTGCTTACCACATTCCTCTTTCTGCCACCCACATAACGCAAGAAATGTATAATCTTTGAGTGTTGACTATACCTACAGGCATAGCTACAGCTGTATTAGGACTAGCTATGTCCTATTACTATACCATAACTTTGAAATCATAATATAAATAAATAAGTAAATTTACCTTTTTATTATGTACCCTGGTCCTGCTAATAGGAGTTGCTTGTGGTACAGCATCCAAATGTGAGGAGTTTGGCATAACGGGTAGCCATGATGGATTATGTGGCTTCTTGCTCTTACTCTCCCTTGGTGTTGCCAGCTCTTGGCTGACGGACACTGCTTTATATCTGAAATTATGGAGGGTGATAAATAACTAATCTCATTTGCCGGCCTGTCTGTCTAGCAATAATAATAATCACAAGTTTTGTTGGAATCTAGACCTTTATACAAACTCAATTAACTAAGTCAATGTTTTAAGACAATCATTCCACACACAAACTTTTTTCTGTGCCTTAGTGCAATTTTGTGCCAGTTGATTTTGTTAGTGCAGTTGCTTGTGCTTGAGTTATTGGGTTAAAGCAACAAATTATGTTGCATTACCTAGGTTTACTGAAGGATTTAACTCTTACAATTGACATTACAGACATTGATATAGTAGCAATGTTTAATAAACTGTACATACAGACACAACTATATCTAATCAGAGAGAGCAAGGCTAAATCTGACAACTTCAAGCATTTTAATGCTTGTAAACAAAACAGCAGACAGCCACCAGCAGGTAGACCACCGATTAATTTACACCACTAAATATATTAAGGCTATCTACAAAACTCTTTGCTAGGTATTACAAGTGCTACATAGAAAATAAAACTATCTATGTATAATACTACATTCGCATACACTCTTTAATTCGGTTTTTGAATTAGAATTTTAGTAAACATGATAGTAATATGTAATAGTTGTACAGTTCAACGTACAGCATTTTGCTGATGCTGTGGCCTACTTTAGGCTAATTTAATATAATAACATCAGTATAAATAATGCTCACAAACACTTTATGATTGAGTTGCAATCAAGTTGCTATCAAGTCGTAACATATGACTTCAACTGCCACTAAGTTGAACCCAGGCAACAGCATTCAAGCCCAACTACTATGAGAATAAATCCCTGAAAGCAACAAGGTTTATTTTCTTCACCGTACTACAAGAAAGCACCAGCAACCCACCAACAACTGCCAGCATCTACCTCTACAACTAGGAGAAAGTGTACAAACTGTACAATAGTAATATATAATTAAATAAATATAAACAATAATACATAATTATCTTTATGTGTTATGGTTTATATTTATTAAATTATATATTACTCTTTATAAACTATATTATTATATGAGTGCTGGTTTCACATCTATTCACTTTTGTTGTCCTTCTTATACTACATACATACATACATAACTTCACGCCAGTTCCCTTGCGGGGTAGGCACGAACAACAGAGCGCCATTTAGGCCCATTCTTACACACCTCACTTGCTTCTTTGACATTCATAACTCTTGTCATGCACACTCGTCTGTTCTTAAGGCTCCTGACATCACCCTCCGCTAGTACACGATCAATTTGATCATGGAAGGTGTGTTGTGGCCTTCCACGACTTCTGCATCCATCCACTTTTGCATTGTATATCTGTTTAGTCATTCTTTCATCATGCATTCTTTCCACATGCCCGAACCACCGGAGCATTCCTTTCCTTACCTTCACCCCGACACTCTCTTTCAGACCAACTCTCTTTCTTACTTCGGTATTACGAACGCGGTCCGCGAGCGTTACTCCGCAGATTTTGCGCAGTGCTCGCATCTCAACCGCGTTTACTCTACTTTCATGCTCTCTCTTCCATACCCAACTCTCGCTTCCATACGTGAGCGTAGGTACCAGCACCGCGTTGTGTATGGCGAGCTGGGCCTTCTGGCTGAGGTTCTTAGCGCCTAGAAGTTTACCTAACGCTCCATTCAAACTATTCCCCAAATTTACTCTTTTTTCTATATCAGCGGTGTACCTTCCATCCCTGCTAAAAGCACATCCAAGATATACAAACTCATTCACTTGCTCCAGCATAACATCATCGACCATTATCCTTGCATTCGTTCTGGTTTCTTCTCTTTCACTCACCATAACCTTTGTGTCTTCCGCACAACCCTGTCAAATGCTTTCTCTAGATCCACAAAACCGCAGAAAACCTTCCGGCCCATAGCCAGCTGCTTCTCTACGATATTGCGGAGAGAGAAAACTTGATGCATACATCCCCTTCCATTTCTGAAGCCACCTTGTGCATCCCACAGTAATCCATCGGATACCACTCTCATTCTCTTTTCAATAATCTTCGTATACACTTTAGATGCTGTGCTGATCAAACTGATGGCCCTGTAGCTGGCGCACTCCATACGTGACCCCTTGCCTTTATACAAGGGCACGATGACAGCGTGCCTCCAGTCCTTGGGAACCTTTCCCGTCCTCCAGCACAAGTTGCATAAGGACAGGAAAGCGTCCCGGACGCAGGTTCCACCATATTTGATCATCTCAGCAGACACACTATCGATTCCTCCTGCCTTTCCTTCTTATACTCCATCCAAAATTTGTCTGGAAGAAATTGCTGTGGGCGTTTAGAACGATTGTACTTGTATATTAATGTTCTTGATTTTATGGAGCACTTTTGTACAATAAAGTACATTCTATTCTAAAAATATTTTATATTACATATATTTTCATTATTGTTTTACTGAACATAATAAATCACCATCATTTTCTAGATTTTATGCTTAATATCTTCTAAATTAATATAGGTCACCATATATGCTAGACCAAGTATTGCAGGTGGTAGTAATTTTATGACTTGGCATAATTTATTTGGCTAGTGAAGATATACAACACTCTTGGCCAGTTCTTATATGTTACTATTCATTCACTTGCCTTACTATTGGTAGAGATTTGACATTACTTGTATACTTGTGTCAAATTTTAACCAGTAGTAAAACAAATAAATAGTAAGATATTGAAACAGGCATAAGTGAACCAACAGAATATTACAACAATTAAAACTTACTTGTCATCATTTCCCTCAATAATATCTTCAACCTCAGAAGCTTTTAACAATGATACAGAGCTGGACAGCACATGTGGACCTAGTCCATTGTCAACCAGACGTTTCCTTTCATCATTTGTAAGAGTCCTGCGGGCCATGCCCGGGTACTTCTTGTATAGGGACCCACGGAATAACCGCAGGTAGTTACCAACCTAAGTCATAAATTGAGAATATTGCAGAATATACCAATAAAAATCTCAATGTAGTAATATCACATTTTTGTAGTTTTATTCTTGCAATATGACAAATTCTTCAAACACATAACTTTATTGATGTTTAATGGATTTGTATGTGATAGAAGAAGCTTTACTTTAAAAATAAATCACAAAACAAGCCAATTACAAAAAGTGTAATGTTACCTCTGAGCCGACACAGTAAAAGTCTCCACCTTCTTCTATTTGGAAGCTTATCGGCTTATCGCCGTAAGTTCTTAAAGCCATTTTTATGTATTCGAATTCCCCTTTCTGTTAAAATAATAACAAATTCAAATTCCAAAAATATTATCCACGCACAACACAACAACGTCAACAACTTTTTTTTATGTTTAAGGCTTGGCAACTAGGCCTTTAAGCCAGGCGAAGTTGTATTGTAGGCTACAATCGACGTCATTCAACGGAATTCTTGTGAAAAGTCGAAAAGCCACATTTGGCTATATAGTTCACATTTCTCGCAAAAACACATAATTGCTACTCAAAAATTATCAATATCCCACAACTATTGTTCATTTTAGAGTAATTTTACACATTTTTAGAAAATAAAACTGCACACTGTGCAGGATGATGTTTGAAAGAGAAGAAACCAGAACGAATGCAAGGGTAATGGTCGATGATGTTATGCTGGAGCAAGTGAATGAGTTTGTATATCTTGGATGTGCTTTTAGCAGGGATGGAAGGTACACCGCTGATATAGAAAGAAGAGTGAATTTTGGGGAATAGTGTGAATGGAGCATTAGGTAAACTTCTAGGCGCTAAGAACCTCAGCCAGAAGGCCCAGCTTGCCATACACAACGCGGTGCTGGTACCTACGCTCACGTATGGAAGCGAGAGTTGGGTATGGAAGAGAGAGCATGAAAGTAGAGTAAACGCGGTCGAGATGCGAGCACTGCGCAAAATCCGCAGAGTGACGCTCGCGGACCGCGTTCGTAATACCGAAATAAGAAAGAGAGTTGGTCTGAAAGAGAGTGTCGGGGTGAAGGTAAGGAAAGGAATGCTCCGGTGGTTCGGGCATGTGGAAAGAATGCATGATGAAAGAATAACTAAACAGATATACAATGCAAGAGTGGATGAATGCAGAAGTCGTAGAAGGCCACAATACACCTTCCATGATCAAATTGATCGTGTACTAGCAGAAGGTGACGTCAGGAGCCTTAAGAACAGACGACCGTGCATGACAAGAGTTATGAACGTCACAGAAGCAAGTGAGGTGTGTAAGAACAAGCCTGAATGGCGCTCTGTAGTTCGTGCCTACCCCGCAAGGGAACTGGCGTGAAGTTATGTATGTGTATGTATGTATGGACTATGCAGGCGGGAACTTTCAGTTCCCGCCAAAAACTCAACGTCAACAACCAACAACAACTCAACTGAACTGAACCATAGTAAATAAAACTTAAAATTGAACTATATACATTTATATAATATTTATGGCTTGGAAAATTGAACTACAAATGAATAATTAAAAGAATCAATAATTAAATTTTTATGTAATTTATTGTCAGTGAGTGTTTTAACTAAAAACACTCACTGACAATAAATTACATTACATTAATTTTCTCATTTTGTTTTGAAATGTCAAATCTTTATTTACTTTCAAAAATTAATAATCACCTTCAGCTTCGTTCACGTTAGATAGGTTTACCAGAAAAAAATTAAGGCCTTTCACGTTCCACATTCTATAATAGGGACGCGACATATTGTTCTATACGTACAATTGCTTATACAAATAGCATCCATTTTGAAGGCACACACATAAACATATATCTATCTCGTTCTTACTCAGCACTGTAACTCGCAGGAAAACAATATAACAGTATTTCAGTGCGTACATAAAGTGGAACATGAATATACGTAAATACCTAATGAGGCCGAAAATCCGCCATGTTTAGTGCACCAAATGTCATTATCAGTCAGTGCACCCGGTACTTGTCTTGTCAAAAAGTCGTGGTATAAATCAAAATAACTAATTATCTTTCAATATTTTGCTTGTGATTTAAAATAATTGAAGCCAAATATAAATAATTACGTCGCAGATATGTCCGTGTGCAGTGTAATAGGGTGCGGCATAAGAAAAACACCAAATCAGTCATCTTTAACCATACACAGGTACGCTGTAAATAACTTTAAAAATATTGCTTATTGTTAATGTTTCCGGGAAAATAAAGGAAGATTTTCATTATAATTAGCAAGGTTCTTATGTGCAGTTATAGGTCATGAATGGATTTAACTTATTTAACTATATTTTTACGCTTAAATAATGTTAATTTATTAGCTGGGGTTGTACATTATTTATCGACTTTGATATCGATATAATATGATTGCTTATATAAAATTTCTTATTTTATCATGCTACCCCGCTTAAAACATACAAAAATAATAATTAAAACATATTTTATAGGATCCCAAGAAATGAGCGTATAAAGAAAAAGTGGCTGGAAGCCATTGGAATGGAAAATATAAAGCCAAATGCAAAATATATTTATATTTGCTCGCTACATTTTGATGATAAATGTTTCAACAAAACTCTGGATGTGACTCGACTACGAGATGATGCCGTGCCCTTCAAATTTGTAAGAGTAAGTTAATACTGTATATACTTTTATAGTTAGTATTGATATACTTTTTTTTAATTATATACATATTTTAATACATACATATTATTTTATAACAAAACGTGCTATAAAAGGATCAAAATTAATATACAAGTTTTGTATGGTGGGACGATGATCAGCAGGATAGTCGTTGGACTGTCGGCTTATTATATAATTCCTGCTCCGTCTTCGCAGTCGAAGGCCTTAATATGTCTTCTCGTGCCTCTCACCCTCATGGAGACTGCTCGTATAATTGAAATTTGTACTTTCACTTTTAGCCTTTGATATACTTGTTGCTGCTACCTTATTACTGATATGCTAGTTACTAGTTGTAGTCTATGTCATTCTCATTCTATATAACTATTTTAGAAAAACTTATGGGTTTTGTGGCTGTGATTCCATCCAAGAAATGTATTTGGCCAATTTGAATGATAATGTCATAATTTAAGCAAATTTTATGAAAAAATTACTGTGGACACAATTATTCTAAACTAATATTTCAATATTTTGCAGCGACATGCCAGCCAACATAAAACTGGCATATTAAAAGAAAACCAGTTGGAAACAATTCCTGTTTTGGCCGGTCCTGACACCTCTACCTTGGTATATGCTGCACATTTAAGGACTCTGCTGTTCTTTAGCTTCAAGAGATGTTAGATTTTGTATATACAGACTCTTTATAGTGAAGCTATTGAACCTACTTAGATAAAAGTAATATGCTTTGACATCTTTAGAGGAATAAACCAAAACTGATGGTGTCACTTCTTTGAATTTTGTATTCCATGTAAAACATCTAAGGTACAAATAAAACTCATATTATAAACTTATGCCTTTATTAGTTTTACTTTAATAAAAACTATTGTAAATTCGTTAAATTTTTAATAATTAAGTGATTTTAGAGCGGAAGTCATAAGGAATGACGTTTGTAATTAAATAAATGTTCTGTAGGAGTTTTGTTTTTTTTTATCACGCGGCCCTTAATAAGTTTAAAATTTGAATCACTCACTTATGGTGCAGCGCACCTATCTTGAGGTGCGTTGCGGTAATGTGTTACGGACTTTACGAGTCAGCAACACAATTAAAATAGATTGTAATAGAGAGGTAAGTAGTTTAGACTACTTACCTCTCTATTACAATCTAATTAATCTGTTTTGGATATCAAAATAAGAGTACGTGTTTTTCATAGGAAAAACACGTACTCTTATTTTGATATCCAAAACAGCATAGCTAGCTAGCATGCTAACGTTTTATCGCCGACATAAAGCTTCCATCCCTTTTCGGCATATACGCAAGTGCAAGCGAGACGGCAACATACGAAACGACGATAAAATTTAGCATGCTAGAGATGGGCAGATGGCACTGTACTACGCCATATGTTTATGTTTTGTGGTCACTGTGTTGTCAAACGACAACTTTATCAAATCAGTGTAGCAACTTTTAAAAATCGTCATATCGTTTACTTGATAAATTTGAAACACGAACTTGTCTTAGATTTCACACATCTAAATCAAAGTATCTTTGCACATAACAATATACTTACTTCCTATTAAAGTATAAATTCTACAAATAATTAATACTCAATAATATTGAAAATAAAATGAGCCAAGGACGTTTATCGATAAAACCTAATAACATTAAAATCTTCTGGGCAGCACTAAAACCGCCATGTTTAGTGGCCAGATGACGTCACAGTGGCACGCATTTTTTATTGACGTTTCATTTCCATAGGTTTCCTACTTCAGGAGCAGTAGGCTTAAAAGGTGTTGTTGCTGGCGGTATTACTGGAGGCATTGAGATTTGTATCACATTTCCTACTGAATATGTAAAAACACAGCTCCAGTTAGACGAAAAAGGTTAGTATTTAATGCCATTTTCTTGTTTAACAAAGTTTCATTCAAAAGAATTTATATACACTGTTTATACGGATACTATATAACATCATATAAAAGCATGTATGTTTTCCTCCAAAAATCATATTGTGTTATGTTTACGTCATTCCTCCGATGCAATTTACATAGCACTTATCAGTTAATTCAGATTAATTAGTATATTTAACACGAAAAAAGCGAGCTTTAAAAAACTGCATTACCTTGGTCTACGAGACTTTGAAAAAGATTATAACAGTTAACATTTGGAGTAATGGACTTTGCTCTACAGTTCGAAATTTGTATGCTAATGTCAGCAATCAGCATAAACAAACATACCTATTAAACATGTTCAAGGTCTTGAAATCATTCTGTTTTAAAAGTTAATCTGCATTATAGTGTAGGGATGAATTTAATATCATAATAATATTTTTTAATTGAATATTGAAACATAAACTGCCACAACATAATGAAATACATAGTAAAATGAATTTGCATTGTGACAATCAAGGATCCTATGTTCTGAAAATTATCTATACATTCAGAAATGATGATATTTAATAACTCTTACTGCATCACACTTCACTCTCGGTCTATCTTAAATCTATAGCCACTTTATACATGCTGCCAGCCTTCTAGGTACATTTTATTTAGACTATGATGGTGATTTGATTGGGTTAGACTGCACTTAGTTTATAATATTATAGTGTATATATTTGTTAGGTTTCTTTTTTATTTATATGTATTATTTTTATTTTAGATAGGTTCAGTATATAAATCATATTATATTAGTAACATTTATATAGAGAGAATTACATTTATTATAGATGAAGCAATTGGTCTGAGCAGTAGGGATGCAAGTATTGAAAGCAAAAACATTGATGTATTGATACATCAATGTTTCACAACAAACATTGATGTACACTAAACATCGCCCAAAAAACATTAATAAAACATCAGACATCAATATTTTATTTTAAATTATTTTAATGATCTATCAAATAGTAAAATTTTGTATATTATCTATTGTTTATAACAATATTATCTATTGCTATTGAATAAGTAAGTCTTTAGAATAAGGAAAGTGTAGACTAGGGGCAACAAAATTACATTTAATGAGTTTCATGGTAGTTGTGGTTGTGGTTGTGGTGTGTCAAATAGTCGGTGTAATAATAATTTTTTGTCTTTTTTGTGAAAAATACGCTTAAAACTCCTTCTCCTTCTTCCTTCTTGATCCAGAGGTTATAACTTAACTCAAAGATCATGCCTTCGTGCTTCGTGAGTGAATAGTTCCAATGAGCTGCTCACTTACAGTGATTGACAGTGAACAAATTGAACTTATTCACCTCTGTGAAGTTCATCGTATAAGACAGCATTGATACATCTATGTATCAATGTTTTGCAATAGTGAACATCGGTTTTTTTAACTGAAACATTGATGGTTCAGAGACATTGATGTATCATTTGCATCCCTACTTAGCAGAAAGCCTATTTATAAATTTAAAAGAAATGGTAGAAACAAGATACATATGACATTGAAATGGGTAATGTAATAATATAATATGTAATAGGGGTCAAATTTCTAAATTTCGTAGTTAAAGTAACCCAATAATGTTATCAAGCATCTGGGTACTAGTTGCATAAGTGTAACTCAAAAGGCTATTAGGAATTAATAAAGTTCAATTAGATTCAAATTAAAATCACATTCAGTAAACAACAGAGAATTTGTTGTATCAAATCTACCTTGCCAGGAGTTGTATCTGGAATTCTATGTTTCACTGAATTAATTGGGCCAACACTTAGTCCACTAAACCACAGTGCCATATAAACATCACTCCAAATAGTTTATGAATATTGATTAAATCCTCAAGTCTATATAGAAATATTTGTATAGGATTAGCTAGTAATAACTGCAATAAACAATTTTATAGATAACAAGTTACAAATCATTTAACAAATTCTTACTTTACAGCTATATTTAGATAGAAATGGTTTAATACTGATCAAAGGTCACATTGTTATTTATTTAAGTATTTGAACCATTCAGGACATTATTTTACAGCCAATGCAAATGTAATCAACTATGTGGAGCACTTTGATAAGAATTATCTATAGTGTTAAATAAAATATATCAATCTGTTATCATTCTAACAATATTTTCTTTAGTTATTTCTTTTCAAGTAGAGGGAATAAATTTTTGCTAAGAGAACAGGGGGTCCCTGTTCTCTTAGCAAAAATTTGTTCCTATTATTATAGTTATTTTAGTAACTCTGTTTCACTTACATAAAAACGTAATTAGATTTCTCATATTTTATTCTAATATATAAAGCTGAAGAGTTTGTTTGATTGAACACGCTAATCTCAGGAACTACTAGTCTGATTTGAAAAATTCTTTCAGTGTTAGATAGCCCATTTATCGAGGAAGGCTATAGGCTATATATCATCACACTAAGACCAATAGGAGCGGAGCACCAATGAAGAATGATTCAAAATCAGGGTGTTTTGAAAATAATTTCCATGTGGACGCCGTCGCCGGCACAGCTAGTAATATATATAAACCTTCAGTAAAAGTTTATCTAACTGATGTTGAAAACCACTTATAGAAGGAGTTGTCGGATATATAGAGAGACAAAAGCGGAAAGCAACTTTGTTTTACTACCCGAAGATGAGTAGTCAAGGTTTTAGTAATTAATTAATTAAAGTTATTTCTTATCTGATGTATAATGATTTTAAAAAAATATTTTTTTATCTGTTTAAATGTATTTCTTTACTTTACATTCTTACTCTTTATTCTTTCAAGATCTAGATAAACAATTTAAATGAGAATCATAAAAGAATAACTTGATGATTCAAAAGTTTGATGCACTGTATTAATTTTATCATCTACTGTTATCAATTTACGTGAACAAACTATAAAAGATACCTTTTCAACTTTTACATCTAAACATATTTCTGGAAAGATTTACATTAAATTACAGTAGCCTTAAATTCTTATAGAAGTCAGCAGCATTGTGAATCCAAGTATTGATTTATAGACAAGTGAATATGATCTATAAATCAATCATTGCATTCACAATTTTTAATTCCAGTGGATATTAAAAAATCCAAAATATATTATTGAAATATCTGCGTCATTTACAGCACTTTAAAACTTATCAGGATTTAATCTATCTGATTGAAAGGGAACATGGTAACAATTTCATGTCTGTCAGTTATATGATCAATCATGCTCAGCTGTTTGATTTTATGTTATATTAATGTAACATTGACCTTGAACCTGACCTAGAAGTTGAATAGACGTAATGTATGCTTGCTTAAAACGTAACTGAAAATGAACACGGTGTGTGCTTGGATAAATAAAATTCATTGCTTTCCTGGTTATTTGTATATTAATCACACTAAAATGGTAACAGATAATATATTCCTAACAGACCTAATGCAGATAGTTTCTATTTTTAATACGCTTTTATTAGCTTCATACGTATGTTAGTAACGGAATCTTTTAAGTTAAATTTAATGGACTTCCCGGTTTCCGATTGAGCTGAAATTTTGCACGTATGTGTATATCGCGTGACAATGCAATAATATGGTACCATGGAGCTGATCTGATGATGGAGTCGGAAGGTGACCATAGGAACTCCTGTACTAAACAAGATAGACCCGTCGTCGTGTTTGGGCTTGTTTTACTTGTCTTGGCTAGCACTCTGCTACTACATGATATGACATGTAGCAGCAGAGTGCTAGACATGATATGCAGGATCTCAAAAGCTTGTATTTAAAAACCATTTTAAAAAAACTTTTTTTTACATAACATTCCATTTTATCATAAGAGTGTATTTAATTATTTTTTTCAAAATTTCCACGGGGAAGGGAATTAAATCACTAAATAATCACTAAAAAATGAAAAATAAATAATAGTTTAAAAAAAAATACGCTTTTATAGAAAATCCAACTAAAAAATAGAAAATAAATTTGAATTTAACATAGTGTAAGAAAAAATGATTTTATTGTAAAAAAAGCGTGGGGTGCTTTTCAGGATATTATCAAAATAACCCTTCTACTTATATCTGTTCATAAAATATTTATAACTATTGATACCATGCACCCCACGCTTTTTTTTTCAATAAAATCATTTTTTCTTACACTATTTTTAACTCAAATTTATTAAAATTTATTTTCTATTTTTTAGTTGGATTTTCTATAAAAGTGTATTTTTTTAGTTTTTTTTAGGTACCTGATAGTCATTAAGATGTGTTCGTCATCGTCGTCAGCCATTCGCAGTCCACTGCTGGACGTAGGCATCCCCAAGACGGCGCCACTCATCCCTGTCCTCTGATTTCCTCACCCAGCGCCTACCGGCGACCTTGTACAGGTCGTCGGTCCATCGGGCTGGAGGGCGTCCGACACTACGTTTACCGAGACGCGGTCTCCACTCCAGGCCTCGTTTGCTCTATCGGCCATCTGTCCAGCAGCAGACGTGACCGGCCCACCGCCACTTCAACTTGCTAATTTTGCGAGCTATGTCGGCTACCGTGGTTCTCTTACGGATATCCTCATTTCTAATTTTATCCATAAGAGAAACACCCAACATAGCTCGCTCCATAGCCCGTTGAGCGACTTGGAACTTGCGAACCAATCCTGCCATCAGTGTCCATGTCATAGTGGCCCCACAGGACAGGACGGGCAGAACGCACTGCTGGAAGACTTTTGTCTTCAAGCATTGCCGAATTTTGCATTGGAAAAGTGATCATTGGGTAATCCAATGCATTGTAATCCATAATTACTTATTGACTATCATGATTATGCTACCGCTTTCAAGGCCATTTTAGTTGCGGTTTAAGAAAAGGGGAAAGAAGTCAATAATTTATTACGAACTTGATTCAGTTAAGGTGGAACTTCATCTGGGATCATGTTACAGATATAAGCCGTATTATGGGTTTAATGCGTTACTGGAGATATGACATTGTTAATGACGTTATTTTTCAACGCTTTAAATGAGACCCATTCAGCCACAGCCTAAATCTTTAACACTAATGAAGATGAATCAGTTATAATATGTGTAAACAAGAGAGCTTAACATAATGCTGGGGCTGCCTGCGTTCGTGCGTAAGCATAATTATCTGCGTTACTGTTAAAGATTCAGGCTGTGGCCGAATGCATCTTATTTAAAGTGTTAAATATAACTCCGATAACGCATAGCCGCATTAGTGTATATACATAAATTATCTGTCAATATTTAACGTCAAAGTTAAATAACGAATTAAACCCATCGCCATATCTGCGTGAAACGGCCTATATCTGGAACATTCTCCCAGATGAAGCCGCACTATTAGGATAAAGCGTTTTGGTGTATTTCATAAGATGTCAAATAGATCTAGATAGGCAATATAAAGAGCATTTTCGAACAATTTGTAATAAAGTTTCATATTAAAGATGTTCTTCTTCATCGTGTTTTGGAAACCACTCCCCACAAAAGACACTCTTTTTCGTTTGTAATTGTGAATTGCTTCTTTTAAGGAAGTTTCCCAGCTTCAATATGTTTTTCGTTCAACAATTTATCATAATCTTTAATAATAACAGCTATAAGCCGTGCGCAGACCGTTTGCCGATGACTACTTACGATTATTGTATAGTAAAGTACTTTTATCCGTACAGGAACAGAAAAATAATACAATTTCCTGCGGCCGGACGGCCTGTCGTAAGAGGCGACAAATCAACCCACAGTCAGGTGGTAGGGTGTTTGCTCCACTGGATGGCTACCACCCTTGGTCTAAAGTGTGCCACCATAACAACCTTGAGTTGTGTTCCGGCATTAGTAGCCAGGTTCCAGTCTCCCTTAAGAGAGCAGCAGCGCATTTGTAGCACCTTTGATGTTGCAAATGTCTATAGGCGATGATAACCGCTTTCCATCAAGTGGGCCGTCTGCCTGTCTGCTGAACCCCTGCAATAAAAAACAATAAAAAAAGTATTTACAATAATAAACTAAACTAATAAATTTATTGCAACAACTATATACTCGTATGTAACCTTTTTTTGTCAACCCTACTTACTGACCACCGACGCGTGACGTCATGAGGATATCGGCAAACCTTCTGCGCACGGGAAGTAAGACTTGATATAAATGTATGCTTTTGTTTGAGACTATAAATCCCATTTAATCGAGGTTGGAAGCTAATCTGAAACCGTTTCGATCTCGATATACAATTCAAACATTCAAGTCAATGGAAACAGAAATAAACCTGACTGAATAAATAACCTTTAGATTATTTCTAAACTCTTGCGTCAATATACGCTGTTTATCTAGTTTTGTATGTATGAAGAAATTCGATTGGGTTTCAGTGTCACGCCTTATTTTATTTGTTCGGTTTTCGTTTTTAGTGAAAATATTATTAGTACTTCAAATATTGTATCGAAAGTGTTCGTTATAATATCAAGCAGGAATGATTATTTTCGTTATAATTGTTTAGTCAATTGGGCACTAGGTAATTTATTGAAAAAATAAACAGAATTATTTGGAGACATAACTCGACACTTCCTCCTTTAAAGCCACGTATAGACATAATCCACTCAATAAACAGTTTACTTCCCCATTCTGATATGGGTAAGAAGCATTATAACAAATTAGGGATGCCTCGAATAGAATCCAAGGCTAAATACTGAATATCCGTAGTATCTATATACCTCTCACTAAAGCACTGAATTGTTGACTGTAAAATATGTAGCGCAATATGCGCATGCATATTACGCCTAATAGGTTACGAGTGTTACAACAAAGCAGTATCCAAACTTATTACAATCTGCTAAGATCTATCTGCGCATTCTCTGCAAAAAAAGACCCCATTTGTCCCTGCGCCACAGTTTCAAGGAACACCCCTTACCATCTCCAACAGTATCGGGATTCTAGGCGTTGATATAACGAACGACGTGCAGTTTCGGGGTCATCTGGAAGGCAAGGCTAAACTTGCCTCAAAAAAGCTTGGTGTGCTAAACCGGTCTAAGCAGTATTTCACCCCGCGGCAAAGACTTGTGCTTTACAAAGCACAAGTTAGGCCGCATATGGAATACTGCTCGCACTTATGGGCTGGAGCACCAGCTTACCAGACTGACCCATTCAGCGTCGCGCCGTTCGTATAGTCGACGATCCCATACTAACAGGCGATTTAGAATCGCTTAGCCTTCGGAGAGACTTTGCGTCCCTCTGCGTATTCTACCGCCTGTACAACGGAGAGTGTTCCGAGGAACTGTTTGATTTGGTGCCAACGCCCCATTTATACAACCGCACCGCTCGCCATCGGCGGGGTGTTCACCCCCATTTCCTGGAGCTCCCACGCTCAACTACGCAACGGTTCTCTAGAACGTTTATTCCGCGTACAACAATGATCTGGAGAGAACTCCCTGCCGAAGTTTTCCCTCTGCGCTACGACATGGGGTCATTTAAGAAGGGCGTTATAAAATTTCTTAGAGGCCGGCAACGCGTTGGCAACGCCCCTGGTGTTGCAAACGTCCATAGGCGACGGTAACCGCTTTCCATTAAGTGGACCGTCCGCCTGTATGCCTGCTTCAGGCAATAAAAAAAAAAAAATCTATCCAGGTGATTAGTGAGAGTCTTATTTTCAGAAACAGAAATTATGTACCAGGAAAAGCGCAATCGTTTGTTAGTAATCAATGACAAGAACATTATTGTCATTCATCACAACATAACACTGAAAGTTTTTAGATATTGAAGCAATAGTTTGAAATTTTAAATAGATTCATTCTTCAGTAATACATGTGGTTTCTTTCATGAATTGGTACTTGAAATTCGTTCAAATATTACACAATATTCGGTCTAATGCTGAATAGTAGATCTATAACAATTATTTAATCTTTATTTCCAGGTGGTACTAAAAAGTACTCAGGTATATTCGACTGTGTAAAGAAGACTGTGAAAGGACATGGATTCTTTGGATTGTATAGAGGCCTCAGTGTGCTGCTATACGGGTCGATACCGAAATCTGCTGTCAGGTTAGTTATTTGTACTGTGTAATCCAGCACATACATAGTCTTAATGTTTTGTCTGTCTGTATCAGTTACATTCCGCTTTTGGTCTATTTTTGTCACCCTTGCTTAAATTATTTGAAGTTTTTAGGTTCAGTCATTAAAACTGCTGAACGGTACTTATAGATAGTGCTGGACCAATAAAAATAAGAAACGTGTTGCCTGGACCTGTGCTTACGTGTGACTAGGTACATATATTGTTACTAAATTTAGCAAATTCCAGAGATTTCTATCAGAACGGGCCTTGAAGTTATGCTATATATGAACTATTACACTGCAATGGGTGTTATACGTTATTTGTGATCCTATATTGTTTTTATTTGTGACTGACGTTAAATATTGACAGATAACGCATTCAGTTCAATTATTATTCAATTAAATTCATTTATTTATATAACCTTATTTGTAGACCTTATACAATTATGGTAATAGCGCATTTTAAATTATAATAGTTAAAAAGAAGTCTACAATTTTTTTAGACTAGGTCTGTATCGCAACAATCAACACAATTTAATTATAAAAACTTAAATATAGTAGAATTATTCATTATTTAACCAATAAATATGTAACATGAGTAGGTGCGTGTATATGTTTGTGTGCGCCTAGTGTTAGAGTCGATTTGGTAATATGCATTCTGTGTCGCAGTAGTGTAATGTTTTTAGACATTTCATTAATTGGTGCTTAAACTTTGATGCTGACTGACATTTCTTTGGCGGAGGATATGTTTTGGCATTTTTATTATAAATTAATATATGGACGTATGGAGGAAAGCGTTAATTTTAACGCTGTGGATAAGATGCATTTAGCCACAGTCGATAACTTTAACATTATTGCATATGCGTTCCGAACAGAACGAATATCCACTTAGTTCACTTTGGTTCATTTGTCCGAAATACGCTTTATAAATAGTAATGAGTTCTAACGACCAAGCAAAGAAGTTATATATTCGTTATTATGTATGAATTTGTTTTCCAAAACAAAAATAAATAAATAATAACCGATGTTCTTAGGAATAAACAGATTTCGATAGTTCTGTCACACATGTTGCCACGTAGATAACTGATAAGATATCATCTGAGGAGTCGGATTACGAAATAACGACGTCTTGATAAGATGCACTCAACATTTTATTGTCTTGTCAACAGTACAATGACAATCATTAACAATCTAGTAGTACTAATTTAATAAACGTAATAAATAATAAGGGGCCATCCATAAATTGGCCCAGCTTGCCATACACAACGCGGTGCTGGTACCTACGCACACGTATGGAAGCGAGAGTTGGGTATGGAAGAGAGAGCATGAAAGTAGAATAAACGCGGTCGATATGCGAGCACTGCGCAAAATCTGCGGAGTGACGCTCGCGGACCGCGTTCGTAATACCGAAGTAAGAAAGAGAGTTGGTCTGAAAGAAAGTGTCGGGGTGAAGGTAAGGAAAGGAATGCTCCGGTGGTTCGGGCATGTGGAAAGAATGACTAAACAGATATACAATGCAAAAGTGGATGGATGCAGAAGTCGTGGAAGGCCACGACATACCTTCCATGATCAAATTGATCGTGTACTAGCAGAAGGTGATGTCACGAGCCTTAAGAACAGACGAGCGTGTATGACAAGAGTTATGAATGTCAAAGAAGCAAGTGAGATGTGTAAGAATAAGCTTGAATGGCGCTCTGTTGTTCGTGCCTACCCCGCAAGGGGACTGGCGTAAAGTTATGCGTATGCATCCATAACTTATGTAACATTGTGTGACAAAGGGTGGGAGGGATCCTAAACTTCATGACCTCACATTTCAAGATCCAATATATTTAGGCTAGTTACGGAACTGATGTTTTAATTTAACGATTTCTTGATGTAAAATTGCAAAATATGTGATGTCACACTAGGGAGGTAGGAGTCTCACGAATGTGACCAGCTGTGATAAGGAAGGGGCAGGGATAAAAAAATCATGAGTTTCGTGTGACGTTATGAATGGCCCCTAAGTTTATCACTCTCTTCAAACTTTATATTGAGTACATACATAACTTTACGCCAGTTCCCTTGCGGGGTAGGCACGAACAACAGAGCGCCATTCAGGCTTATTCTTACACACCTCACTTGCTTCTTTGACATTCATAACTCTTGTCATGCACGCTCGTCTGTTCTTAAGGCTCCTGGCATCACCTTTTGCTAGTGCACGATCAATTTGATCATGGAAGGTGTCTCGTAGCTTTCCACGACTTCTGCATCCATCCACTTTTTCATTGTATATCTATTTAGTCATTCTTTCCACATGCCCGAACCACCGGAGCATGCCTTTCCTTACCTTCACCCCGACACTCTCTTTCAGACCAACTCTCTCTCTCTCTCGACTATTGAGTGCGATATTAAAAGGTGTGTTACATGCAAAGGCTTTTACTTTTACTGGTTAGAGGACCTAAATTGGCCGCTTTTCGCAGAGTCGTATTAAAACATGATACGTATCAAAATTAAGTAAAACTTTATGCTATCTCTTATATCTACCAGTAAAGCTAGATATACATCAATTTCACTAAGCGGTTCTCCGAAATCCACCGCTTTGTGCCCCCTGGGCTTTTTCGTAAGCTTTCCATTTGGGCTTTAGGCCTACATAATCATGAAGAGTGTTTAAATAACTAAAAATGATATATCAAAACTCTTACGTCGGAAAAAGTCGAATAATAATCCAATTACACGAAACCTTCTAAGTTAGTAAATCTATTATTAATAAGATTGATTTAGAAGGATATCAACTTACATGATTCATAATAGTTATACGGCGTTTATAGGACCGTACCCCATTTTATGTACCCCATTTTTACGAAAAGCGCGCGGACGGTGTAATATGAAATATCGCACACTTATAGTTTATATAGAGAAGGAGTGCAGAATGCTAATATTTTTTTTTAAATTATGCATAAAAAATACATTAAATCAATAAAAAAGACATTACACACACTACCATATATATGACACATACACGCATATAATATACTCTTTTGTTTATTGTTAAAGTCAAATTAACAGTGTAGCCTTGGCGAAATCTGTGATTATAATATAGAAGTAGTCTTTGACAACAGAACTTTAATAATGTTCAAACTTATAATTTAAATTAATTATTATGGTCGAATTTCAACCATGGGCGACCACTAGTTTTAATTAGTACGATATTTTGACTTTAAATGTACTGTACTATAATGGCTTTTTAATCGTTGTGAACGCCTCCTTTAAAAAGAACTTAAAACGGACAAAAGTTTAACTTATAAACTTCGGACCCAAGAACTGTAAATTACAATATGTACTTTAATGCCCGGTTCCTATATTTATCTTCCTATTCACTCGCTTACTTAGCATTAGTTGAATTTTGTCCTTACTTATATGCAGGGCTTTTTTGTGGGGGCACGCAGTGCCTTTAAAGGAAATTTCGAAAATATCGGAAAATTGCCATAAAAACTGAAAAATGAAAGAATTTGAATAATTATGAAAAATCTATTTTGGTAACCTTTACAAAAAAAATATGTTTTTCTTTTTTATTTTTTATAATAAGTTTTTTGAAGTGGAGTTCCAAACAAAAAATTATAGACTTACAACTTTCGAGAATTAGCGTGCCCGCAATAAAGAAGTGACAAAAAAAGGCCTGCTTATGTCAAATTTTAACAGATAGTAAGTCAAATGAACTGTCGGTAAGATATAGGAACATAATACTACCTTAGGCATTGACTTGACATTGACGGAATGACGCGCAAGCTCTCGAACTTTTAGTATTCTATCTTCATCCCAGGTCTTTAATGTACCTATTTACCTAATTTAATAAGTACTAATTTGAGTTTCATATTCAAGCATAGAGCATAGAAACATCCCGCTAATCTCATTTTCGCATTTAAGTATTCATCAAAGTATGTATCTGCGGAAGTCTGTACTATAATTCTTAGATATACTCGTAGTGTATAATCTATTACTGTAATTTTGAGACCTTCGGGAGTTTTTGGCGGGAACTGAAATGAGATGTTGTGCTTTGCAGTTTTATTTTCTAAAAATGTGTAAAATTACTCTAAAATGAACAATAGTTGTAGGATATTGATAGTTTTTGAGTAGTAATTATGTGTTTTGTGAGAAATGTGAACTGTATAGTCAAGTGTGGCCTTTTGAGTTGTCACAAGAACTCCGTTGAATGGCACTAGCTGATTACCTACAGTTCAGCTGTGCTACACATAGGCGAAAATGAAGAAACTATATTGTAAACTAAGATCTGGCTTAAAGGCCTAGCTGCCAAGCCATAAACTTAAATAAAATAAAGAGACCACCCAGTCTTATTACCTTTACATTATAATAAAAAACGCGGCACTCAACCACAAAATAAGTCGTTTTTAGTCTAAAGGCATCCTATACTAAAAATATTCTACTGTAGTCAATTGAATGACAATTGTTTAAAAACAATAATACTTCAATACCAGGAAATCAAAATCAATTGTAATAGCGATCGCTATCGTACAAAACATGTTACGAGTTAAATCATCTCACGTTACCACAAAGTGCTTCGCTAATGACTGATAAAGAGGGTTCATTGTGTCAGGCGACGCACACACACGGAGCGGACGTCTTTTCGCACACGTGTATTATGTAACGCTAAATGCTCAATGACATTGAGGACAAATAACAGTTTGTAAATTGATAATTTTCTGCGATATTATCATTGATTGGCTTCTTTACTTTTAATCGATAGAATGTTTGCATATTTCGAAACTGTTCGAATATCGCTTCTTTTATGGTCAAGATTAGGGGCCATCTACAAATGATGTCGCACGAGTTTCATGAATTTTGACCCCTCCCCCGTCCTTGTCACATTTGGTCACATTCGTGAGACACCTCGCTCCTTGTATGAATCACATATTTTACAATGTTACATTAAGAAAGTATTAATTAAAAACAGCAGTTCCGTAATTAGTTTTATTTCCATTCGAATTGTTTTTAATACGCTTTTATTAGCTTCATACGTATGTTAGTATGTATGTATGTATGTTAGTATGTAACGGAATCTTTCAAGTTAAATTTGATCGACTTCCCGGTTTCCGATTGAGCTGAAATTTTGCACGTATGTATATATCGCGTGACAATGCAATAATATGGTACCATGGAGCTGATCTGGCGATGGAGTCGGAAGGTGGCCATAGGAACTCCTGTACTAAACAAGATAGACCCGTCATGTTTGGGCTCATTTTACTTGTCTTGGCTAGCACTCTGCTGCTACATGATATTCAGGATCTCAAAAACTTGTATTTAAAAACCTTTTTAAAAAAGCTTATTTTTACATAACGTTCCATTTTATCATAAGAGTGTATTTAATTCATTTTTCAAAGTTTCCACGGAGAAGGGAATTAAACCACTAATAAATAAAAAATAAATAATAGTTAAAAAATACGCTTTTTAGAAAATCCAACTAAAAAATAGAAAATAAATTTTAATAAATTTGAATTAAAAATAGTGTACGAAAAAATGATTACATTGTAAAAAAAGCGTGGAGTGCTTTTCGAACTATTGATACCATGCACCCCACGTTTTTTTTACAATAAAATCATTTTTTCTTACACTATTTTTAATTAAAAATTATTTTCTATTTTTTAGTTGGATTTTCTAAAAAGCGTATTTTTAAGTTTTTTTAAACTATTATTTTTAATCATTTAAACACCATGCTCATACATATATAGTTGGAAATAGTTTGAAGCTTTTCGTTAATATTTCGTGATTTAAAGCTTAAATATATTAGATTTAGAAATGTGATGTCACAAAACTTAGGACCCCTCCCACCTCTGGTCACACTTTATCGTCGACAAACAGACAGACGGTCCACCCGGCGGAAAGTGGTTGCAATTGCCTATGAACATTTGCCAGCCTATAGCATGAAATGGAAGGGATTAAATAAGGTGTTTTTTTATTACATGAGTTCAGCAGACAGGCAGACGGTTCACTTGATAGAAAACGGTTACCATCGCCTATGGACATTTGTAATCCAAAAAGTGCTACAAATGCGCTGCTGCTCTCTTAGGAAGACTGGAACCTGGCCAGTAATGCCAAAACACAACACAAGGTTGTTATGGCAGCATATTCCAGACCAGGGGCGGTAGCCATCCAGACGGCCAAATATCCTACCAACTGGCTGTGGGTTGTTTTGTCAGCTCTTACGAGAGACCGCCCGGCTATAGGAAATTGTATTCTTCACGGATAGACTGATGAATGATATGATTCGAATAAGGAAGGGAGATAAGTCGGGACTTTCATTAGTACCCGTTTGACGTTAATATTCTGTGAGAGTGTGTTATATGTTATCACAACGATTGAACCGGCCCTAAGAACTTTAATCAAAATAATGATTCCAGAATTACTCCTATCACTTATATAAAAAATTGATATTTTTTATTTTAACGTTAGAAACCCAATACTCCGACATGATCAGGTGCGACCAGGTATTCCGCCATTCCTTTGAAACAATGCGGCCCGAGTTAGATTCAGTAATATAATATTTATTTGCCTTGATCTAATTCTAATTAACAAAGATTTAAGTTATTACTTAATAAGTATTTTAAATAATATTAATATTATTTAATAACTGATAAAGTGCCGTAATATGCAAACTTATCTAGCCGTGCTGATGTATCGTGACCATGAACTATTAACTAACTACTTACTATTCTTCATTCTGTTATCTAACGCGATATAAATTGAATCTTATACTAAGGCCTTAGCATACGACTTCATTTGCATGTCTTTTGGATCCATATCTCATGGAAACCTTTCCTAGATAAAAAGTTTTATTTCATCCCCATTATTGAAAGCATATACGTATTGTCACTGTTCTTCTATCTGGGATATAATGTTAGTGTTCGTTTTACGCAGATGTAGCAATTGGTTTAATGCGTTATTTCTGATGTGATATTATTATTAATTTGTAATAACGTTAAAGTTACTGTGTATGTCCTGTCTGCTACGACTCCATTAGTTCTTCGAAAAGTAATTCTGTAACATACTTCTGTATAAAACTTAAAAAAAAGAGCTTGAAATATAAATAGAAACAATTTTTAGCTAGACGTGTTGCTAGAGAGTTTCTTGCCGCCTCTTCTTAACAGCAATAACATGTGTATATGTACATGAATAGGAAGTAAATTAAAATTTTAACTTGTATGTATTGCCTTCAAAAAGTGTTCTCCAGTCGAACTTATTTTGAATAAAAACATTTGAATTTGAAAAACACATATGTATGTAATATACGTTACCTGTGTTTATAGTGTATGTAGCTAATCATAACGCCGCTGTTGACTAGCTACATACACTAATGTATTATTTATCCCAGATGGAGCAGGACCATAACAAGTGTCATGTGAATTAAGTTGTTTCGAAAGCAATGAAGTAAGGTTACAAGGTCTAACATCGAGGGTGCCTTCTCATGCAAAATTTGGGGAATTTTTAATCATTTGATTATTGAACCCTAAAAGTAGGTTTTGTTTTGACCAAAATGACTACCGAAAGATAAAAACGTATAGACTTGAATTGTGGCATTAAGGCCCAGATTGTAGTCTACCTTTAGGGAGCGGCAGCACATTGGCCTTACAAATGTCGATAGGCGATGATAACCGCTTTCCATCAGGTGGGCCGTCTGCCTACCGGCTGATCTCACGCAATATAAAAAAAGACTTATCTGTGGTAAAAGCGGTTCTTCTGGAAAAATACTTAACTGCTAATACGTGGAATATGATATTAGAACACATTACACTAATGCAACTGGTTTCAGAGTGGTCGCGTGTAGGTCAATGTTAACAACTGTTTTACATTGATCTTGATAATATTTATGGTATGTCTACTAATAAAACCGTATTGTCTGTCTGTGACTTCGAAATACCAAAATTTAAAGCTACTATTTATGCGATACCTAAACATAAGTAACAATTTTTAGAATTTTAGTCTTTCTGCCTGTCGCAAATGTCACTAGTTAATACATTTAAAACTAGATGGCGCTGACCAACAATTATACATGCTATTGTTTACCACACATTTTATGTTAAACTTTTTGTATTTTACTGATTATTTAGTGCAATAAACCATGTAAACAAGTGAGTAAGTGTATTATTTAGTAGTGCAACTTAGTTGATCTCGTACACTGCCTTTATACTTCTTTCAATTCACGAAGACCAACGGGCTTTATTTGTGGTAAACACGTAATACGTATCTGTGTTTTCGTTGCGTAAGACTTATCCCAGTCCTCCTATTCCATCCCTTCTACATCATCTTAAAAGATGTCAACACGTTCGCTTCGCTCCCTGTATTCCAAAGATCTATAGGCAATAATGTAATTGAATATAGGATATAAAAAACTAAAAAAAGTCAAGAATAATAGGATAAATAAAAATGTAGTAGATATGAGTAGCAAGTATGAAAGCATGTATAATAGAAGTAAAGCAAAAATGTAACAGTATATAAAGACCTTTGTAAGATTTTTGAAAATAAAAATAAAGAATAATAAAGAAAATAAAACAAGATGATGGCTAAGGCCGGACAAATCTCGTTCGTCCAGTGGATATATAAAAAAACACCTCTATAATGTTTAAAAATGTTGGTAGCTTTTCAATATTCATTTCGGTTAAAGCCATTTCCATTAATGCTAATACCATTTTTTTCAATTATTATTCTGCCGCGACGATATCAAGAACGTATTGTAGATTTAGTAGAATACGAATTTTTTACACTAACGCAATGGAATCATACTTTAAATGTCTTAATAACAGAAATATATAATATAATAACAAATAATCGCTCATAGCGATAGGATCGTTAATTGTTCTCTTTACGTAACCTTTCTTAAATGACGCTTTTTTTTAAGGCGGGGGAAATGCTATTTACGCACAATACTGGGTCCTTTGCAAGGGATTAGACCATAGTTGATATTGAGGGCTTTCCCCTTTGACAAGGGGCAATCTGAACACTAATCATGCCAGCTTGTGTGGAGACTCAGAGAAGTTGCACGGGCAACATCCACTACCCACTAAAACCACCCTCCTCCCATGTGCCCCGCGCTTTTTATGAAGGAAAGGCTGAGACTTAGAACGTAGTTACGCCCAGTCCATTCTTAAATGACGCTTGTCGCATGGCTTTGCAACAAAACTCGTAGATATCCAACCAAATTCCAACCTGCGGGCTGGAAATTTGGCTAGGTTAAGCCGATTGAAAATACTTAGCGTATGATGCAAGCGTCGACTACACCGCTATTGATAAAACGTCTAACTCGCGATGTATTTTCTTATTACAATTTTGTATTTTTAATTTTGCAATCTTATCGCATATTTTGAAACAAAAGCCGGTGCCCGATCGAGTTATAAGTTTCTATATCATCCAATACATGTGGAGAACCGCTGAGCGTAAGCGATTAGTAATGCAGTAATACTATATGCACGAATAAAAAACGTAAGCGCCAATGAATTAATGCCGCTTTCGACCTTTTGGTCACTAATTAATTTATAGATAAACTAGTAATAATATAATTCAACAGAGCACGTAAACGCCATGGCGTTTTCAAATAAAGCTTGGGGATTATACAGCTATTATAAAGTTCTATTACGAGTGATTGATATATTCCATCATTTTGTACGATGGTAGTTTCTCTTTTTATACAATTATTGAAATAATATAATTAGATTTTAGATAATAATTTTTTTTTTTTTTCGATAATTAGATAGATGTCTGCCATTGCCCATCCATATTCGAGTGCGTAGTGACTATAATAATCAGGGTCGTAAATAACCCTTTATACTCCCTATGCGAGCTTCTATAACTGCGCCCTTGATTTTTTTTAGATATTATAGGTACCCCAGCTAGAGCAATGCTATATATAGGCCTACTTTATTTCATTCAGGGTGATAAAATAACGCACAAGGACCTTGCTGTTGGTAGACCAATTATCTAATATTTTGGAAGAAAATTCCACTTTTTTTAAAGAACTAGAACACAAATACGCTCGTGCGCTGCCAAAAAAATGAGCGCGATGTTTTGTCTAATTTAACAGACGTTTTTGGTGATACTGGCATTTAGGTACGTATGTGTTCGAATCGAGCACTAGCGGCGCAGCGGGAACTTATCAGGAGCAAACCGAAAAAATAATAGTCCTGCCTGGTCTGGCCATTCTTGCGCCCCCCCAGAGACTATACGCCCTGTGCCTGGGCACGAGTAGCACCGCAATATTTACGGCACAGATAATATGTAACCACCGATAACGTGTTGCGAAACGGTGTACATAGACTAGAGAGTAGATGTAATTTGTGTATGACCTTCAAAAAATATTGTTCTCTAGTGGAACTCAGTTTCAATAAAAACTTGATACTTGCACTGAATGCCTGTGATATTGGCAGAGAAGTATTTTGAGAATTATCGGCAGCGCGAGCAACAGCGACACTGGCAGTAGTTACGAGGGTTAAATATTTTTACATAACCAATTAACCATATTTCTGTATTTTGCAGATTCGGTGTATTCGAACAAGCTAAATTATACATGGTGACAGACGATGGTACATTGACGAATACTGGTAAACTAGCATGTGGTCTCGCCGCTGGTGTTGCTGAGGCTATCTTCGCTGTCACTCCAATGGAGACTGTTAAGGTGAAGTTCATCAACGACATGAGGATGGAGAAGCCCCGGTTTAAAGGATTCTTTCACGGAGTCAGGACTATTGTCAGGGAAGAAGGTGAGTTATAAGTTATGAAATTCCTTTATTTACTGTAATACTAGATAGGCCTACAATCAATTCTTAAAAATGTCCGCCAGTTTTCAAATTGATTCATTTTACGTTCCCCGAGCACATGTTACCTTTTTAAACTAAGTTACGGTACAGACTATGAAATAATAATATAAAAAATATGTTTAACTGTTTGACAATAAAATTCAAAATTACTTAGATCAAAGTTGTTTGAGTTTCTATCTTGTCTAAAAAGTTTGTTTTTATTAGTTTTAATATTTATGATAAGCGTAGAAATTATATCTTGTTTATGTTAATTAAAACTGTTAATTTCAGTGTCTGTTGTCAAAATTGCAATTTTCTTTTTTCACGTTTCTAAATTTTATAAACATAACATTTATTAAAATGTTGGCGGTACTGTTTTTTGTACTCATGCAAGCAAAAGTCGACTTTAAGGTGATGAACCTTTTCATACCGCGAGTGTACATAAAAAAGAGTATACCTTTAAATGCCTTTTAAGGATGTTATGTAGTTTCTTAAACGTAACCAAAACTATCGGATAATATCCGAAATAAAAATGTATCCGAAACCATAACCGAATCTGATAGAAAGTTTTGAATAGGAAAGGACTCTATTTGTTCGGTCCTTGCCTAGTATAAATTAGGTGGAACATCACATTTTTTCTGTCTACCTTCTTTCTGTGTGAGGCAACGGCTAACGCAGCAGGGTATAGGCAGCCATTTTGGACTGTTCATTCGCTGTCAAAGTTTGACGAGAAACTGCACCGTGCGCTCAACCTTTTCTTGAATAAGATTTTCTCAAGTCATTGTGCTTACTGGCCGTGCCAAGAACATTTATCATACTTAGACTTTGTACAAAGTGTTCGGTCCAAAGTGGAATTAATGCCGTGTGCGGTGCCTGTGTGCAACCTGAACCGAGCCAGGAGAGGGCGGAGCTTCTGCTTTTCTTGTGCAAGGATCTGGGTTTTTTTTTTATTGCAGGAGTTCAACAGACAGGCAAACGGCCCACTTGATGGAAAACGGTTACCATCGCCTATGGACATTTGCAACAGCAAAGTCGCTACAAATGCGCTGCTGCTCTCTTAAGTGAAACTGGAACCTGGTCACTAATGCGCGAACACAACTCAAGGTGGTTATGGCGACAAACTTTAGACCAGGGGTGGTAGCCATCTGGCTGTGGGTTGTTTGGACGCCTCTTACGACAGGCCGCCCGGCCGCAGAAAATTGTATTCTTTCTCTGTTCCTACACGGATAAAAGTTATACAGTCCATAGATGATATACTATAGAACCAGCAAATTACCAATAGGCTACTCGCCTTACACTGTTTATTATTATTATAAGAAAACTTTAAACGTTAAATGGTAACGTAATGGCTAGTGCACATGCAACTCTCAGGGCGCGGGTTCGATCCTGGCCAGAACGCGTGCAGTTTTCTTACCTAACGCGTATATGGTTAAAATTATCTTAGGCAGTTGTCTGACCTAATGTGCATATTGTTATAATTACCACGTGCTAACAACGGTGAAGGAAAACATCGTGATGCAACCTGCACATGGAGATAACCGACGTGTCAAACCTGCCAAGCCGCCTTGGACAAGCATGGCGGGTATACTGTCTGTTCCCCTATAATGGAAGGCCCGAGCGCAGCAGGAGAACGTTTATAAGCTGTTATTATTTTATTTATATATATAAACGTTAAATGCGACACTTTAAGACAGGTTTTAGTCTCCTAGCTGACATACATACTAGCCGTCAAATCCTTATCTAGTAATTATTTGTATTTTCGGTTTACAATTATGGACTTGAAATTAAAGGGAACGACCATTAGTTCCCTTTACAAATAGGAGGCCGAAACCCAGCATTGAGCTGTTATTATTTATGTATTATACTGAGTACAAAATTAAACTATTGTATGTTTTATCCGTGCAGGAACGGAGAAAGAATACAATTTCCTGCGGCCGGGCGGCCTGTCGTAAGAGGCGACTTAACAACCCACAGCCAGGTGGTAGGGCATTTGCCCGACTGGATGGCTACCACCCCTGGTCTAGAGCATGCCGCCATAACAACTTTGAGTTGTGTTCCGGCATTAGCAACCAGGTTACCAGAAAGCGGTTACCAGATGGTAACCGCTTTCCATCCAGTGGGCCGTCTGCCTGTCTGCTGAACTCTTGCAATAAAAAAATTTAAAAAATTGTTTTTGTAATAATTTTTTTTTTTTGGAAACTAAAGCATTTGTCACTGTATCCACTTTGACCTGACTGCAGACCGCAGCCAGTGCGACAAATGCTTATTGCTTAACGGCAGTTCGATATTGCAAGTTACTTTTTTCTTAATAGTTTATCAAACAATCTCTTACCTGCTTTAGGTATCGGTGGAGTGTACAAAGGTGTGACCGCAACGATAATGAAGCAGGGCAGCAATCAAGCGATCAGATTCTTCGTGATGGAATCATTGAGGGACTGGTACAAAGGTGGAGACAGAGATAAGCCTGTGCCCAAATATATCGTGGGGTTGTTCGGAGGCGTCGCTGGTAATTATATTGATTTCATCTTTTTTTTTGCCATAAGCTTAAACTCGATGATTTCTACATCTTAATGTCCATTCTTTTATTTTATTTTTTTATCGTCCCTCCTGACTTTTGTTTTTTTAATACCTTATAAATATTATAATTCTTTTAAAGCTAGCTTGCTTGATAAAACAAAGAAAAACATTTCTAACTTCTCATGCAGTGGATACGTTTTTTATGGACAACTAAGTACAGTCTCTTTCAAATAGGACTGTATGGGAGAAATTACGCAAATAAAAAATAAACATCGTGATTCTAAGTATAACAAGTTTAATACACAATTTTATAATTTATTGGTTAACATTTTATTAGGTAAATAATTAATTAAATAATTAGATGAATATATTATAGACTATACTTTAAGCAGGATACTTGTGTATACTTGTATATGCATGCCGAAAGGCGGAATTTGAAGAACTGTACTATTATATACATATTCTACCCGTACGCAGAAGGTTTACCGATAGCCTCATGTTGTCACGCGTCGGCGTTCAGTAGGGTTGACAAAAAAGGTTACATAAATAGTAGTTGCAATAAATTTATTATTTTAATTTATTATTGTATATACTTTATATACAATGTTCTTTTGGTCAATAAAGATTATTATTATTATGATCTCTAAACTATGTACTCTCATTACAGGCGCCGCCTCAGTGTTCGGCAACACACCCATTGACGTAGTAAAGACAAGAATGCAAGGCTTAGAAGCGGCGAAATACAAGAGCACGTGGGACTGCTTCATCAAAACCTGGAAACACGAGGGACCGTTGGCATTCTACAAAGGTACGGTGCCAAGGCTCAGTAGAGTAGTATTCGACGTAGCCATCACATTCACAATCTACGATAGTATTATGGACGTGTTCAACATTGTTTGGAAGTAGAACTGTATGTTGAGATGCGCTTGCGCAGCGAATGTCGACTAGTGTATGAAGTTTACTACATAAGTAGGGTTTTTTGTTTTGTTAAGTGAATTTGATAAATGTAATGCTACATTATTTTAGATTTAAAAAGGCATGTAAATTCAACACTCAAAAATAAAATATAATTATGACAGTTTTAAGGGGCCACCCTAGTGAAATTTGAATAATAAAAAAATCTATATATTGTTACATCTTGATTGTTGATATAATATTTTTCCGTCATATTATGCATTCCAGTGTTTTAAGCTGGGCAATTAATTTATTTTACAATAATTGACTCGTTTATTTAAGGGCCTTCTTAAATGGAGTTCGCTGTCTCGCTCGCGCAATTCCACATTTTTGAAGATATAATTGACATTGACAGAATTTACTTACGAGAAGAGTTCACGCACGACTTCGTCCACGTTGGACGAAATAAGCTAGTTTTTACGTGTCCTGACTACTTGAAATCGCTCCCGGGAGAAATTCCGGGATATCAAGTATCACAGAGTTTATGACAGAGAATTTGCTGTTGATCAGTGAAAATATTACATCGGAATCCGATTTTGTTTTTCAACCGGGCTACTTTAAACCGCTACCAAGAGAATTCTCGTGGAATTCCCGGAATATAGAGTACCGCAGATTTTGTGTTCGGGAATTTGCTATTGATCAGTGAAAATCTCATCGAAATCGACCTATTCGTTTTTATGTGAGTCCCGAACAAACAGACAAACACAAAAGACTACACTTTTCTAATATTATGGATATTAGAAATGTTTCACAGAAATTTTATTTTAATTTCTTGTACATTTCTACATATGAAATTCGATTCTTGTGATAAACACCAATTTTTTAAAGTGAAAACTTCTTTAGGCGCGCAAAGCACTTTATTTTGTGGGTATTGCATGAGACTAAGCCGTCACGCGTCACACTCGGCTATGTAACGCTCGTTCGGGTAAAGTCGGCTCGATTCGACTAAGAGAGCGAGAGAGATATAGTCATGATTGATGAAGATTTCACTTCTGTTGTGTGGTCTTAGAATGCTTTTAGTGTCATGCTGCTTGATCACGCACGCGGGATTGCACGCATGCGTATAGGCCCCGCCACGTAAAAAGAACGCTGAGCGGTAGTGGAGGGGATGTGTCTGCGCAGGTGTACAGTAGTATCCTAAAGTACTAGGATAATGTTTTATGAGTAATTGTTTTACTGTAGAATCGGTGGGGTGTCACCCCGTTTCGCCCCATTCATACCACCAATTTGATCGATAAAACGCTCACTGCGCAGGTTCAGAACCAGCGTTCTTGTTACGTGGCGCGAACTATAGCACCCGCAAAGAACTTTTTCATATGTGTATTTATTGTAAAGCGTGACATACGCACGCGGGACGGATGAGAAGTTGGCCTGAAATTTTACGCATGACACTAAAAGCGCCGTTAAGCATACATTAAGTTTTTTATGTAAGACATTCGTAGTATTAGTATATCGATACTGATTTGTCGTAAATAGGTTCCGCCAATTTATATTTTCAAAATTGTGGTAATGCGTGAGCGAGGTAGCGAACTCCATTTCGGTAGCCCGTTAATATAGGCATGGAAGAAAAGTACTAGGCTTAGAATCGCCCAGTAAGCAACGTTACTCCGTACAGCTCCTGGATTTCTATTAAAAAAAAAATGACGTCACAGAGCGCCCTTTAACCTGGGGTCAGTTTGGTCCATACACCTTTAAAATTTTGAAGGTTTATGGACCAAACTGACTCCAAACTCGGAATCAGCGTATTGAAATAAATATAAATTAAAAAAAAAGAATGTGATCAAATTACACAGTACATTAATTCAAACTTTCAAGTTTGCAATTGTGGCTGCATACCATATGATGGCAATCATTCTAAGACAAATCTTAGTAATAACCTGAATGCGGGCCTAATCAAAGTACGTGCCTGCCTCATGAAGTCATCGAGCTGCCCGGGCCGTATTCAGACTGTTGCTAAGGATCTGACCTGAGATGATTGTCATGATTCGTCATGATATGGCACGGTTGCCATAAAATGACTTGGTTCCTATGTACTTCGGCTATTACCGGTTCGACTTTTTTTTTACCGATTCCCAAGCCTTGATCGGCAAAGGATAGAAGTGCTACTATATTATAGTCAAGTAGGATTCGGTAGATTTTCATATTGAGGTTTTTATGGGTTATTGTCATTCGTAGTACTCTTCCATGATATTATGTAGGTACAAATTTAGTTTAATTTTAAGTAATAAAAGTATAGTTTTAAGTAGTTAGTTGACAATGATGTGTACGAAGTTATTTTTGATAAATCAACGTAGTACCATAAATAATGGCAGTAAGTTTTTGAAAGTCATGTGGTGTTTTTTTTTAAATATTTAAACGGAAGGGTAAAGTTATTCCGACGTGAATAAAAAATCAAATATAGAATTGGTAAAATTAAAATATTTTACTCTATAAAGCTTCGTGCATTTGAATTTAGTTTTTAATTTGGACGCATTATAACGAGCGGCGCTTTGCCTTATAATAGTATGCTTTTTATTTTTATATGCATTTTATTTACAAATTTTGACTATATACTATTTAGTTGTAGAATAATTATAAAATGTGATGTTTAATGTATTCAATTATACAATGTTTATGGCTGTTATAATATTTTAATGTTATTTATACGACATTAATGCATTTTAATTAAGTTTGGCAAAATGGCGGACTGTGGTCACGACTCTTGCGAAAAAAATGAAATATAGTTTTATTGTAGAAATTACAATTTTATTGTGCCGATAATGCTTTGACCACAGCTTAAGGGGATTCAATCATACCAATCAATAAATTTTATTATTCAACTGGATAAGGTTTTGATATGATAAATCTTGATTATAAAACTTGGGTAATGATGAATATAAATACAATTTATTTTGGGAATATTCTCAAAATAAATTCATGTTATATTTATATCATCCAATTACACCCATAAAAAATATTGTTAGGCATTGAACCGATATTATAAATAAGCATTAAATTAAATCATATTTTACAAAAATTTAGACATTTTCTTTCGGTCTGAGCCCTGTAAAACTAGGAGACCAACGTCCAGCAGAGTACAGGCTGAAGAAGAGCCCTTTGAATATCGTATGTGATTTTAGTTAAACGCAGCGCCATCTAGTTACAACAAACACCGCACCGGTCGGATCCCCTTAAGACATAAAGCCGTTGAAATATGCAAATCGATTTATCTCCATATATAATAATATTTATAATTTATAACATGTGATATTTACTAAGCCTAACGACACACCTGCGGGACGTACGGCGCTGAATATTCGGCTAAATACGCTCGCAGCGTTTTTAGCCTACGACACCGCGTAAGTTCTTCGCCGACCTCTCAGCGCCGTACGTTCCGCAGGTATTTCGTTACACTGTCTCATTATACCACTGATAATTTTGTTTAAAAAAAAAGTGCATTTAATCAATATTATTCCAAATTAAGATTTCTTAACATACAATATAGTTCTTTATTGTTCGCTAATATTTAAAAAAAGTAGAACATGATAAAACTACGTTTTAACAGTTTTTGATTTTGGTTTTTCAAAAAACTAAAGAAAAACCAAACTCAAATAAATTACCGCGCTTAAAACCGTTAAAACGTAGATTTATTATGTATACAAGTCGCGAAAACTTAAGAAAATATTAAGCAGAACATGAGTTAGATGTTAATGAAATACATGTTTTATAATAAATTCTCGTACAATGAAATATTGCAACGATACCACCATCTTGGGAAGTCTTAAAATCATTCCATAAGTTTTAATGATTTATGTATTAAAGCATATTTCTAATTATATTTATTTATAAATTTCATTTGTGAATTAATAAAAGTAATAGGCAATTTTAGTGCGATTTTTATTGTTTATCTTTGGACAATTTTCCGATTTATTGTAATATTGTGAGATACCGCGTAATGACGTTGAAGGAGAGAAAAGCGCGTGTGAAACCCTCGGATCTGCCTCAGATAAGTGTGGTCCTAGTACCGTCAGTTTGAATAGTGAGGCCCAACACAATGACCCACAGCACGACCAGGACCTTGTCGCGGTTTTAGCAACAGCGAAGCAGGACAAGACTGGCACCAATAATTAAAGCATCCTTTTGAATCACTATCAATAAAAGCAAAATTTAATTATTAAAACAAAAAACCATGAACGTGAGTAAAAATTTTATTCCAAAATATAGTATCAATAAATTCACATTCCAAAAAATGATCTAATTAACAAATGCTTATTCTATATCACAATATTGTTTTCTGGAAAAGATAAGTAATTATTTATTAAAACAGTTTTCCAAAATATGGTGTTACAAAAGTCCATAGGCAATAGTGACAACTTTCCATCAGGCCGTTCCACACTACCTTACTGAGTAGTAAGACGTCTTAAGTATACAAAATATTTCCAACCTGTGAAAAAGGATGATTTGTTGATATAATAATATGCGACTCTAGCCTATGCAGCGCCCCCTGCGCCCTCTAGCACGGTCAAAATGGAATACTTACAGTGAACAGAAATTCGGGTACAAATGGTGCAATTTTAAATGATGTCAATAAGCAAAGGTACACGTTTAGAACAAGAATTCTCATAGTAACCGTGCTAAAATAGCAACAGCATACCTCTAGTCGTTTCATTTTCACTTATAACAAATCATAATCAATTTTTCTCTAATCCATCCTAAGGTTGTCTGGAAGAAATTGCTTTTAGTGATAAGACCGCCTATTGTCTTCTGTACTTAAACTTCTTAAATTGTATCTTAATGTTATGCAATAAAGTATATTCTATTCTATTCTTTTTTTATAATGTGGTTGTAAAATGGCACTCTGTTGTTCGTGCCTACCCCGCAAGGGAACTGGCGTGAAGTTATGTATGTATGTATGTTGTAAAATTCGTCATGCAAAATACTTTATATGAGTTGGAACTACAACAATCACCTAAAAGGGATAATAACTAAAGTTCTTGAATGCAGTTCCTGGAACACATCTGTGGTCGATGTTGTAACTATCGACAACTGCCATTTCCTCATTGCTTAGAGCAAAGTTAAAGATATCCAGATTCTCCTCTATCCGAGACTTTGTGAACGATTTTGGCAAGACTGGTATACCACGTTGTATCTGCATGAATTAAAAAAATACACGTAATTAGAGATATTCTTAAAATAACCAGACACTGACGGTGAAGATGTGGATTATACAGTCCATTCTCCTCTAGACATAGGGGAAACTCAAGTCCAGCAGTGGGACGTTTTTGGACTGATGATAATACTGAAAAAATATGTATTGTTAAATTCAGCTTAATTACTTGCATAGTAATGTTTCTTTTTAAGGTTTCCTAAACAATACAATCGTCCATTTCCTTAATTGAATAGTAATTTTGGCATATTTTGATTTAGTTATTAAAATCTGTTTTATAATTTACCATAATTATATGAACAATAATTAATTCAAATATGATGTGGTAACTGTGTAGGTTATAATTTAAAATATCTCAATTGAATATAGGCGGTATTCACTACATTTTATTTTCATGTTGGCAGAACCAATAAATTTTTACTGTCTTTGAATTACTTTATAACATGTAAATATAATATCTTATAAAAAAATATCTAAAATCTCCAAGCAATAATGTAACAAATTCTTGTCATTCATAATCTTTTCATCAAAATAGTTTATAAATGACTTCAAGAACCTGTTGTTTTTTCTTTTATTACCATTATGAGTTGTTGCAAGTATTACAGTACGTCACACCAAAGCAGCCCCGTAAAGTTTATATTTAATTTTATAGGCAAACTGTCCACCTGATGGTAAGTTTTTTTTATGTTTATGGCATGGTAACTAGGCCTTTAAGCCAGGCGCAGTTGTACTGTAGGCTACAATTGAAGCCATTCAGCGGAGTTCTTGTGAAAACTCGAAAGGCCACACTTGACTTTACAGTTCACATTTGTCACAAAACACATAATTACTACTCAAAAACTATCAATATCCTACAACTATTGTTTATTTTAAAATAATTTTACACATTTTTAGAAAATTAAACTGCACAACGTCGCCTTTCAGTTCCCGCTAAAAAAACTCCTGATGCTAAGTAAATACCGTCACCCATAGGTAACTTTTATTATTGTTTGTTCTGCCTTCACGGTCTTGTGTTGTGATAAAATTAGATATATAAATTATATTTATATCCCTATTAATATTATAAATGCGAAAGTAACTCTGTAACTCTGTCTGTCTGTCTGTCTGTCTGTCTGTCTGTCTGTCTGTCTGTCTGTCTGTCTGTCTGTCTGTCTGTCTGTCTGTCTGTCTGTCTGTCTGTCTGTCTGTCTGTCTGTCTGTTCCGTTTTCACGTAAAAACTACTGGCCCGATTTGGCTGAAACTCAGTATATATATATTTTCGATGCCGAGAATGAACATAGGATACTTTTTATCCCGGAAAATGGGATAGTTTCCGGGATAAAAGTATATTTGTCTCTCTGTTTGTTATCCTTTTACGGAAAGACTTTTGGACCGTTTTGGCTGATACTCGGTACATATGTAATTTGAATACCGAGGATGGACATGGGATATTTTTCATCCCGGATAATGGGATAGATTTATGTAAAGATTATCCCAAAAGTGGGACAGGCTTTGGTTGGTTTGTGATTTGCTATTTTCATCATTTTGGTTATTTTGCCCTTTTGACCTTTTGCCCTTTTGCCCTTGGGCCCGTTTGCCCTTTTGCCATTTTGACTTTTGCCCTTTTGCCCTTTTGCCCTTCTGCCCTTCTGCTCTTAAGCCCTTAAGCCCTTTTGCACTTTTGCCCTTTTGCCCTTTTGCCCGTTTGCCCTTTTGCCCTTTTGCCCTTGGGCCCGTTTGCCCTTTTGCCCTTTTGACTTTTGCCCTTTTGCCCATTTGACCTTTTGCCCTTTTGCCCTTCTGCCCTTCTGTTCTTAAACCCTTAAGCCCTTTTGCGCTTTTCGCGCTTTTGCCATTTTGCCCTTTTGTCCTTTTGCCCTTTTGCCCTCTTGCCCTTTTGCCCTTTTGCCCTCTTGCCCTCTTGCCCTCTTGCCCTTTTGCCCTTTTGCCCTTTTGCCCTTTTGCCCTTTTGCTCTTTTGCTCTTCGACTCTTTTTTGTCCTTTTTGTCCATGTTGCTCTTTTTGTCGTTTTTGCTGATGTTGTCCCTTTTGTCATTTTTGTAGTTTTCATTGACGGGGGATAGATAAATAAAACTAGGACTGTTTGTAATAGAGGATGAAAGTTTGGATGAGACCAATCATTTCTCAAGTTCATAGACATAAAAATGCATCGTCTATAAAAATGCGACAGTAACTCGATATGTCTTTCTGTTAAGTTTTCGGAAAACACTGGGAATACTGGATCGTTTTTATTGTAATTTTGTTTAAATGTAGTTTTAATGCCGAAAATAGACATATATACTCATGCCAAGAGATCGGCATGAGAATATATCAAGCATCGAGTTTGCGATATAAAATGAAGTGAATTTTTCGGGGGCAAATGGCACTAACATAAAAATGGTGTACATTGTAACCTGTATTAACGCCTGCTCTTTAAACAAGAAGCAGGAACTAGAGGTTAACCCGCGGTGCAGCCGCGGGGTAAACTCTAGTTTATTTATATATGTACTTAATAATAATACATTGTTTATCTCTTAAAATGAAATCGACAAATATTTAAAACAAACATGTGTCTAATTTAATTTGGGTGTTACCAGTTGAAAAAACATTTCGAAAATAGAACACTTGTTCAATATAAAATAATTCTCATAAACTGTTTTGTAATAATATAATGGGCCTTAGACAAATGTACACTGTTTTCGTCTTTTGACTACGAAATTACAATCGAAACTACTCAAACCAATTGTCCACTTCATAGTACCAACGTAAGTGACATTCTGTTTGTCCGCTATGTCACGGATATGAATGACGAAAATGATGCCAGAGTTCCTATTTAACGTGGTACTTCCTTGTAACTTCACAAATCTGATGTACATTCATCTCTGTGACAAGCAGCTCTTGCATGTCGCACTCAAATATAAGAAATCATAGTGAAAGTTTAATGGCGGCAAGTGTTCGTCTCTATAGATCACAACCATAAAAGTATAATACGAAGTTTATATGATCTAAGATGACAACTCTTCTTACTTACCAAATATCTCAAAGCGACCTGCGCTCTGGTTTTTCCATATTTCTTAGCTATTTCACCTAGTTTCGGATCTGTTTTTATTGTATCTTTGCCAATAAATTCTGGTCTTGCTTCCGATATGAGACCAAGTGGTGTATATGCCACTGGTAATATTGAATGCTTTTTACAGTAATCAACCAGTTTGTGCTGAGTTAATGTCGGATTTATCTGAAAATAATTTAATTAGTAATTAATAAAGCATTCTAATTCAACGGTAAAACTATTATAGCTCTTTCATATAAGATCTTGTTATCCGTGCAGGAACGGCGATTTTCTCCGTTATTTACTATGGTCTGGGTGTCTGGAATCGGCCCCAGAGATCTTGTTATCCGTGCAGGAACGGCGAAAGAATACGATTGCTTGTGGCCGAGCGATTTGTCGTAAGAAACGACAAAATAACCCACAGCCAGGTTGTAGGGCATTTACCCGTCTGGATGACGACCACCCCTGATCTAGAGTATGTCGTCATAACAACCTTCAGTTGTGCTCCGGCATTAGTGGCCAGGTTCCAGCCTCCCTTTAGAGAGCGGCAGCACATTGGTAGCACCTTTGGTGTTACTAATGTCCATAAGCGATGATAACTGCTTTCCATCAAGTGAGCCGTCTACCTGTTTTCTGAACTCATGTCATAAAAAAACCATATTTCGAGCAGTCTGATCTCATTTTAACTGAAAGTAGGTGAAAGGCTGTTAAACCTACGATTTCAAATTATCAAAGCACTGGCATTTTTTTTTTTAAGTATTTTTTAATATTCTATTGACTTTTTGCATAAACGCGGAACCTGAAAATTACGCATTTTTTTGTATTCAAAGACTTTACATATGGTTTGCTATGGTTTAATAACGACACTAAAATCATCGGTAAGCCATCATTTAGACAAAAAATTAATACACATTACAATTAATTACGAAATACGTGCATTATATCGATAGAAATAATGTTCAATTTTAGCGTGACGACTTACCTACTAATTATAATAAAAACACAATTACTTTAATTTTGGGATTAATCTGCAAATGTAACATGTATGACATGATCAAAATAATTAATAATTATAAAATCAAATATTACGGCATTGCTAAAAAATCACGACATTTTGTAATATGTAAGTAAAACCTCAGATTAATAATATTGAGAGACAAAGTTTTTACCTCACTTTGCTAAATGTCAGGCAAAGGAACTAAATCCGTACAGCATGAATATCAATATTATTCAATCAAACTGAACATCTTTGAATGACATAAAAATACGGAATTTTAGATTTTTCACATTATTGTGATTAAGATCATTATTATATTTTTGTAGTTTGTATATATAATTAACGACAACATGCAATACTAATGTTAGACAAACAATATATAGGTGTGAGGGGTGTTCGAAGGTTATGGCAAGGACAGTGGGTTAGGTTAGGTTATCTTTAGACCAAAGCCCACGAGCCGAGCGAGCGAAGCGAGCGTGCCGCGGCAGCGGCCGGTGAGTGGCAGAACCGACTTTAACTTTTATCAAAACTATCAACGAATAAATGGAAACCAGTTGTTTCTGCCACTCGCTGGCCGCTACCGCGGCACGCTCGCTTCGCTCACTCGGCTCGTGGGCTTTGGTCTAAAGATAACCTAACCTAACCCACTGTCCTTGTCACTGGTTACACCTTCGACCACCCCTTACACCTATACTTTGTTCTGCTTACATTGGTATTGCATGTAGTCGGTATTTATATATACAAACTAGAAAAATATATTAATTATCTTAGTTACAATAATGTGAAAAATCTAAAATTCCATACTTTCATGTCATTCAATGATCTTCAGATTGATTGAATAATATTGATATTCATGCTGTATGGATTTAGTGTCTTTGCCTAACAAGTAGCAAAGTGAAGTAAAAACTTTGTCTCTTAATATTATTAATCTGAGGTTTCACCTACCAATTACAAAATATGGTGGTTTTTTAGCAATGCCGTAATAGTTGATTTTATAATGATTAATTATTTTGGTCATGTCATATATGTTACATTTGCAGATTAATCCCGAAATTAAATAAGTGATTGTGTTTTTATCACAACTAGGTGAGTCGTGACGCTAAAATTGAACATTATTTTTATTTATATGATGCAGGTTTTTAACGTAATTAATTGTATTCTTTTTTAATTTTTTACCTAAATGACGGGTTTCCGATAATTTTAGTGTCCTTATTACACCATAGCAAACCATATTTATAGTCTTTAAATACAAAAAACGCATAATTTTCAGGTTTCTTAAAGCCGTAACACTAAAAAAGGCAATAACTTAGCCAGTGAGGGGATGAAAATTTACCAGCTTGGGAACTCATATTTCCCCAAAAAGTTATTGAAAAAACGTCATCATGACTTTTCCAGATCAAATGTATGATGCCCCACATGGTCATGTGGGGCATTAAAAAACTATGTACAGTCAATTGTACAATTGAACATAGCACAAAAAGTCAATCCTTAATTGTATGTTTGGCAACTACTCCCGGTATTAAGTAGTTTTGAAGTTCTACTATACCGCAATAGCACTATAAAGACTACATCTTCTTGGCTTTCATCCATACACACCCATTACTTTCTTATAATAATGACTGTGACATACAAAGGCACACATGACATATTATGTACAAAGACAGACATAAAAATGGATGGATGGACATGGCAAACAGATAACAATCTCGTTTTTGTCAAAATAACACTGAACCCTATAAATTGAAGAACAAATAAAAAATACTTATGATTTGGGCCGACTTCCGGTAGTGGAATATGATATGTTTACATATTTGTTACTACATTTTGTAAACACTGAATCTTCTAGATATGTGTGTGTCAAAATTTTATACCTCTAGATTTACTAGTTCCTAACATAATCAGTTGTGACAGAGTAAAATTTAAGGGTTTATTATACTAATATATTTCAGAAGCATAAAAAACAGAGCATAGACAACAAACTCACATCAACTGACACTGGCCAATGTATGAGATACAAATCAATGTAATCCAAATTAAGTCTGGCCAAAGACTCCTTCAGTGATGGGATCACATCCTTCTCTGCATGGCAATCATTCCAAAGCTGAAAATATTTGAAACTACAGACATCCCCTTCACACTTCCTTCTAAAATTTTCAAAAAGTAGCCATGAAATTTATTCCTTCATTTGAGATTAGTCAAAATATTGTTTGAAACAAATAAACATTTTGACATAGAAACAATTTAGACTCTGTGATCTCTTGTACAGATTAAAAAATATTTTTAAATGTTGATCGTGAGTACTGCATAACATATATATTTTCATAAGGGTGAAATATTTATTTGAAATATTTTTTCAAAGGTGAAATATTTTTATAACCTAACAACATTATGTCTAAAATATATTATGAGAATATTATTAATTTGAACTTATTTCACCATCAAAAAGTCTGATACACAAGTACTATCATCAGTATAGAAAATACATGGACACCAAATTTTATAATAATTCATACATTCAATTTTGTTTGTTTTAATCAGGGTTCTGTACCCCATGGAAACTAATATTTTCTGAGTTAAATGATTATTCTATGTTCATCACCTTTATCCAAGGTACTGTAAGGTACTATAGTACCAAATTACATGACAATATAATAAATTAACTCCTTAACATTATGAAAAAAGAATAAACATACGAAGTAAGCCATTTTCATATGTATATGTTACATACATTAGTCATTAAGGCATCACTACTTGCATAACAAAGCAACATAGTAATGTTGCCTTGTTATGTAAGTTGTGGTGCCTTAATGACTAATATAACCATATCGCATGTGGGTTTACATCCTGATTGGGAAGCATATATTGCTTAAACAGCTTTTATGATCTAATATGTATATTATATTTATCTTATGTTAACAGTGAATAACAACTTCCCGATGAAACCTGGACATTAAGATAATTAGACAACGGATACATGAAGCCTACCTCTCAGCATTGAACAAGCATGACAGGTGTACCATTCTTTCCTTAAAAATGGGGAGGTAGGAGCCCAGAGTTAGACGTTTTCAAACTTATAATACTTTTTATAGCTATCTTACCTTGGTAGTAACAAACAAATCTTCTCTGGTGACTAATCCTTCCTTTATCTTGTTTTGAATACCTTTACCAACTTCCTTCTCATTGTTATAACAAGATGCGGTGTCTATATGCTTATACCCAGCTTCAATTCCCCATTCTACTGCTTGTTGGTACTGGCCAGGCTCTGCTATTCTCTGGAAAAGTAATATATTTGTTAACTTACCAATAATATTAAAAAAATACATACATACATAACTTCACGCCAGTTCCCTTGCGGGGTAGGCACGAACAACAGAGCGCCATTTACACCCATTCTTACACACCTCACTTGCTTCTTTGACATTCATAACTCTTGTCATGCACACTCGTCTGTTGTTAAGGCTCCTGACATCACCCTCTGCTAGTACACGATCAATTTGATCATGGAAGGTGTGTCGTGGCCTTCCACGACTTCTGCATCCATCCACTTTTGCATTGTATATCTGTTTAGTCATTCTTTCATCATGCATTCTTTCCACATGCCCGAACCACCGGAGCATTCCTTTCCTTACCTTCACCCCGACACTCTCTTTCTTACTTTGGTACGAACGTGGTCCGCGAGCATCACTCTGGAGAAAAGGTTATTAAAAAAATAACCTTACATAATTTATTTGAATTATTTTAGGAGCTGAAAGGCAATTTAATTTTGAAATAAAGATAGTATGATTACTTACATTTTAGTAGTGACTTTCGAAGCATGATGTAAGTTATTACCTTCAAAACTTTACTACATACTACATACATTGTATAACAAAAAAATTATATTTACTGTTTTTTTTTATTGCAGGAGTTCAGCAGACAGGCAGATGGCCCACTTGATGGAAAGCGGTTACCATTGCCTATGGACATTTGCAACACCAAAAGTGCTACAAATGCGCTGCTGCTCTCTTAAGAGAGACTCGAACCTGGTCACTAATGCTGGAACACAACTCAAGGTTGTTATGGCGGCATACTCTAGACCAGGGGTGGTAGCCATCCAGTCAGGCAAATGGGCTACCACCTAGCTGTGGGTTGTTTTGTCGCCTTTTACGACAGGCCGCCCGGCCACAGGAAATTGTATTCTTTCTCCGTTCCTGCACGGATAAAACAGATATGTTTGAATATGACAAACAATTAACAAGAAAAATTACACATTTTTCTTATTATTTGTTTCCACACACAGAAACAGAAAGACACTAGCTCTTGTAACTCGGTACTGGCACCTCAGATGTCAACTTATATTTAAATATTTTTGACACTATGTTTTTCTTATGTATTCTTTTGTCCGGTCATGTCTATCATGAATTGTATAATTATTATATATATATATATATTAAACTTATTAAATGCCTTTATATATTTCATAGTGCTCACTATTTATATTTCACACATTTGACCACTGCAGATCCCAAATTGATTGAATTGCTACAGACACACAGAAAGGTAAAACTAAAAGTTAGTAAGATATAGGAACCAGCCATTGGTCTTACTCCATAGATAGTTTAACCAATGTTAGAATGTCCTTGATATAACCTTTACCACTATACATTGCATATTAGTCTTATGTATCCAAATATTTACAAAATTATAAAAGAAACAGTATTAGAAAGCAGCAGCTTTAATTCATTTTAATTTACTATTCTACTGGTACAACTTGGATTTTGAAATATATCTATTGAGAAACATATTGATGAGGCTTGAATCGTATCAGCTTCGAGTCCATGTCTCACAGAACACATTCCATTTACCAGGATAAGAAGTAGGTATATTAATTTCTTCTCTCTTATCAAAATACCAAATTTCATTATAATTGGCTCATTCACCTGTGACAGAGTGAGCTTTGGATCCATATCCTACGAAAGAAACCTCATTCCCGGATTAAAATACTTGTCATAATTAAAATTACTTATAGTAACAATAAACTTACAGCATACGTTCCAAGCCCGATCATAGGCATTTCAATGCCATTATTTAATTCAGCAGAAATCATATTGAATGAACCACAGAATGAACTTCGCACTTCTAAATCTTTAAAATTGCTTCAATAACTCGAACCGGTTATTTATTGTTTCCTTATCAAAAACTTCCAACGATAGGCGATGTCATGATAACACTCACAAACACAAACTACTATGGATACTATGTATATAATACTGATAAGTGTTGAATATGAATAAACTAAGTGATCTGTGAATAACCTTATCAAGTTATCAATGTCAGGTATCATCGTTCATCAGTAATAAATAGGGATGAAAGAGACATCTGTATCGATATTTTGAAATTACGGTATAGAAATATTGATATTGAAAAAAAACCATTTCAGGCGACCAGATTTCACTTGAGATACGTAGTATCCATAGTAGTTTGTGCACTTCAGGTCTATTTCATTGAAGACCCATAAGGGTAAGTGTGTTCTGTGATGGAAAACAATAGGTGATAATAGATGTTACAAATAAAAGTTGCTGATTCATAGACCTAACACAGGTAAAAGCCTGAACTATAACTTAAACGAAGGTACATATAAAATAGAAGAATAAAAAAGTGATATTGTTGTTGGTTAAAAGGCGAAGCTTTAAGGCACACATACATTACACTTCTCTAAATAGCCGCGAATTTCATCACAAAAATATAATTTTGATTAATAATTAATATCCTGTTTATTATATTTACAATTTATAACTAATATTACCACATTACAATGATCACATAAACAAAATTAAAACTAAAATATACTTATACTAATAGTATCTATATTTACAAATTAAAACAAATGAAAAATTTGTAAAATAAAAAGTTGCCGCTAAATATTCCTTTACAACTCGACAACGAAATTGTTGCTGTAAACGTCATCGACAGCGACGAGCAATGAAAATTAAGGTCCCAGGCCGTAAAAATTGTAAAAAGAAATGACTTTACTGAACGGAGAAAGAATACAATTCCCTGCGGCCGGGCGACCTGTCGTAAGAGGCGACTTAACAATCCACAGCTAGGTGGTAGGGCATTTGCCCGACTGGATGGCTACCACCCCTGGTCTAAAGTATGTCGCCATAACAACCTTGAGTTGTGTCCCGGCATTAGTGACCAGGTTCCAGTCTCCCTTAAGAGAGCAGCAGCGCATTTGTAGCAGCTTTGCTGTTGCTAATGTGTATGGGCGATGGTAACCGCTTTCCATCGAGTGGGCCGTCTGCCTGTCTACTGATCTCCTGCAATAAAAAAAAATATATGGTTAAAAGTTGGCATTGATGTAATGTCAACAAATTAATTTCAAACAGGGTGACCAGATTTTGTAGAATTTTGCGATTTTAGTAAAATTAAACCCATAATTTAGGGTTTAGCAGATACGTCGCAAATAGAATAATTAATAGATATTACCAGAATTCTATAAAACCTCCACAGAAAATCCGTAGAATTAGGCGTTATAAGTTCACCTGCTCGTGCTTTATATTTAAGTAAAATTGCGTTTCCTTCTTAACGAATTATTGGAGCACATACAATTTCTTGATACATAAAACGACGTATCTAGAATAATTTTGTAAGCTTAAAAAAAAAATGTTTTGAATTTTTAATTTGGTGTTTGAATCGGATGTACAAAGAATTAACTCCAAATATATTGAATTTATATTTAGGTAATGCAGCGAGCTATTTTACTAAATGAATAAGCAAAAAATTAATATGGAGAAAGAGTTTCAAAATCGGTTAAAGTGGCATTCCATGCAGAATAAAGAGTTCCTTTGATGATTATCAATTACAAAAAGTTTGTTATTTGCGTATACAATGCAAAAGTATATAAGCGAAATCGAAAATATCTTATAAGCTGAAAGGATTTTTTTGAAGAATTTTTCTACGACAGAAATTTTAAACTATAATATTTTGATATTTAGAATTTTAAAAATAGTTTGAAATTCAGAAATACATATTTTTTACGCTTTCGAAAATGAATATTTCCCTATTTGTTAATTTAATTTAAAAAAATACATTAATATGCAATATTTTTATTTGGAACCTAATGACGCTATCTTTGCATATGTAAATTGAATACGCTGTTATAAATTGAAATAAAAACAATTCTTTAAAAAATATCAACAGTATAGAGAGATGGAAAAGTAAGATTTTTGTTTGATATTTCAATTACTATATACAACTCGACTAAAATGTCTAGAAAATACCCTAATTTTTTTGCCTTCTGGTAATTTTCTAGTTTATCTGTAGTCAAGGTCAGTGAATTATAATCAAATCAAATTAATCCATGTTATTTAATTTTTTTTTATTAATTTTAACGTTGACCCGAGTCTAAAATCCGCTATAAAATACGCATGTAATAATACCAAGTTTCATGCGAGGAGTGACTTTTAAAGTTTGCCAAATATGTGTAATGGAATTTCAAGCAAAAATCTTTTCGTAATAATTCGACGATATTTACCAAAGAAAACCCTTATAGGTTTTCGATGGTTGGTTTAGCCTCTTTTAATCTAGGCGAAACGGGAGCGTGAGCGTACGTCTTTGCTCCGCTCCCGCCATAGGAGGACGCGCCGACGCCGAAGGTCCGAGCTAGATCTTCGGCCACCGTAAGCGTGTGGCGCGGGTGAGGCCCCTAGGGGTATAGAGGTTCTCCCTCACCCGCACATGCCGTCGAGATGAGAGCGCGAGTGTTCCGCGCGGGCTCATCGCTCTTCCCGTGGGGCGCGTTACAGACCACCCCACGCCTGGAATAGACCAAGAAGTAGCTGGGGGACACGTCCCCTGGCATAGTAAGTGGCCCAATGAGGGGGGCCCACGCCTGCCAGGGTACTACGGGGTCAGGCAGCCCAGTTTCCGTAGCCCTGGCATAAGGCGCAGGACGGAACACCCAGGGGTTTTAGTGGATATCCCTAACTGGGGAGTGGCAATAGCGTGGTACCGGTTCTGACCGGGCACGTTAGTGCCATCCCCGATCTGGCGAATCCCACACACTCACACAGGTCGCGAACATCCCTCCAGGCTTCTGTGTCTGTCGCGACTTAGTCCTCAAACGGATTTCCCCTGGCCAATAAAAAGCCTCTTTTAATCAAATAATTATTTTGTTGACTATCACAGGTGTTGAAACTCTTGCTGATAAAATTATAGTCATTATTATTAAAGTAAACATCATAGGCTATGTTAACAAAATGCGTACGTCGTAACTAAAGCAACTTGATACTTGTACGATGTTTGTTGCCGTACTAAAAATTATTAGTAAGATTTGAAATTACTCTTTTCTTTCACCATATCCCAAGTAATTGGGGTCGGCACAATATGTCTTTTCCTTCCACACTCCCCTATCCTGTCATACATCTTCTGGCACACCACAAATCAACATATCATTCTTCACGCAATCCATCCATCTTTTTTTTGGTCTACCTTTACATCTGTACCCATCCATCATATGCTTTAACATTCTTTTTGTCACGTGACTTTCATCCCTCCTCATTATATGCCCATATACATATAAGATTTGAAATTACTCTTGACCTAATATTAGAGTTGCTAGAGATTTGAACAAATATGTGAAAGTGGCGCACCTATTATTTTCTACTTTATTTTGCCGCCAGTTATTATTGAATAACCACGAATAATATTTTTACTACACAGAATCCTCAATTTTAATCTGGCCACTCTGTTTGAAATTTCAACACAATCAAATTTTAAAAATTATTTAACGAAAGATTGTAATTCTACTATGTAGTATTATTTGTAAATGCAAATTTATGCACATACTAAGGTATTTTCTGAAATTACTTTTGATAAAGCATACATAAAATGGCAACTGAAGAACGTTTCAACAAGGAAGCGGTTGATACAATAGTAGATTTTTTAAAAGCGAATGTTCCTAAAAATGAAATTGATAATATTGAGACAGAATTGAAGAAAGACTTTGTTTTAGCGAAAAGAAGAAGTAAGAATCAAAGAAGTAAAAAGAAAAAGAAGAAAGTTCGCTGTTTGACGAGAAATGAGAAAAAGAAATTGAACTTTTTCAATATACCTAGGAACAGTCTAAAGTATGAAGACATACAGTCAATGAATGAGATTTGGTTGGACTATGTAAGTCAACTGTTGGAACTAGACAAGCCCATTCCAGAATGTACTAGTAAAAGTTGGGAAACATTTACACAGTCATTATATAAGGCAGATTTTCATGGAAGTATTTTGAAGGTGGTTCGTTCAAAATGTCCAAGCTATGTTGACAAAATAGGCATTTGTATCATGGACACAAGGAACACATTTAAAATAATTTGTAAAGAAAACATTATAACCACGATCCCTAAAAAAGGATGTGTTTTTGAAATGTATTTGAAAAATATCAAAATAACTTTATTTGGTAAGCATTTATGTGTCAGGCCAGCAGAGAGATCAACTAAAAAATTAAAGGGTCATCTTCATCCAGATTTGTGAATAATTAATTTGTTTTATTAAAGTTATTTTATTGTTCTGGTGAATATCTGTTTTAATTTTTTTTCATAAAATTTTTAACAGTGATTTGTATATTACTGTAAGAATAGAATAGGACCAGATGTGAGTGAGTTCAAGCTTAAAATTGATAAGAAATTGCACAAAATAAAGAAAAGTGGCATCCTCTCATTTGATAGGTCAAGACCCTAAATTGTTGAGCCCACAAAGTTAGTTTTGTTGCTGGTCTAAGGAGTATAATTTTTTCTTATCAAATGAAATACACCAGAATGGTAGATCTTTATTACCATCCTTGCGGTAAATCATAGTACTTTCAGAGCATCCACTTCGCAGATGGGTTAGCTATATTAGTTATCCTTCTCTACTTAATTAGCACTAGTTGTGGCATTACTGTGAAAGGAATACATTTTGAACCATACTGGGTCCATTCAATGGGGAGAGGACCCATCCACAGCGAGAAGCACTACACAGTGGGTGCGAGGACTCTGGTAAAGACATTGCCAACCACCCCGCTAAACCTAAACCTGCGTCCCATATCTGTGCTTGTGTTAGAAGAAAATGAGGACTAGAACATAGTTTGTCTCATGTTCATCTGCGCATCAAGCTTTCGTCACCCCCAGGAAACAGGGACCAACTTCCTCAACCGAGGTTAGACCCATTAAATGGAATCAGGGGACGAGAGTTTGCACATATCTGCGTCTCCGGAGGCCAGTCTGATGACGGCGTCCGGAGGTTACATGCATAGCTCCTCCGTTTCTCTCTCGGCGGCCTCCTTATGAGACATAACCGCGTCGCAAAAGGATGAAACCGCCTTCCAATGGTCGTCGCCGTGGAGCATGACCTCAACTGGCTCACCAGCGAATCGAATCCTGATCGCTTCCGGCTCTGCTCGGCAATGCACCAGGCCCCTAAAGTGGGCATCCTGCCGAAAGCATTGCTTCTTGGCAAGCACCTCCGCCTGCAGATCATCCGGCGGATCACCCACCCATCAGTAAGATTCAACAAGTGCAGTTCAGAATTCTCCTATTATATTAATGTAAGTACATTGGGCGCGTTCGTCTTGTATCTCACAACGCCCAAACTACTCCTGCCGTTCCACATGGCCACCACGGTCGTTATAGTCGTGGCGATAACATCACTAATGATGTCATGATTTTCGCTCACGCAGAGCTCACGGTGACCTATGTCAATAGGTGGGTCAAATAACCGTTCAACTTGAGTTTACGATTGTGACACCGGCAATCAAGTAGAACGGGAAAAACGCGGCGTGAACGTGGTTGTTGAAACTTTTTAGAATGTATTATTTTTCATAATTTAAATTTATATGTGATACCATTTCAGTGTTTTTTGTTTATGTCGCTTGTAAGAAAATTTTCCTAAGAGCAAGTCAAATATAATGTTTTAGAAGCGAATTTTATTCATTTACGTTTTTGCTAATAAATTTATAATACATAAAAAATAATTTGCACAGAGTTCATATAAACGATATAGAATGATGAACACAGTAGAGCAATCCAAAGCCTGGAATTCGAGAGGATCCATATGAATGATATACTCCAAAGTCAGTGGACGCGCTCAGGTTGAACAGTGCAAATGATGCTGCGCATACACATCGCCAGGCCTGGAGCGTGTTAGAACTTTTTAGAATGATTTTTCAAAGTTAAATTTGCATGTTATATCATTTCTTTGTTTCTTTATGTCACTTGCATTGAGATATAACATGTCTAGAGAGAGCATTGCTAACAAACAACATCGCCAAAAACGGCATCAAAAACGCGAAGCGTTGCTAAATTCACTCTGCGTTTTCGGGATATCAGGAAAAAAATATTACCCCATTTTTTATAAATAAATATTTTTTATATAACTGAAAAGTTTAAACGATCGTTATGATTTAATCGCTTTATGTGTTATAATTTAATATTACTCAGAGGTTTCACTTTTTTTTTAAGTATTAGCAACAAACGTTGTGTGTCTTGGAACGAACCATAAAAAAATACATGCCGAAATAAATTCATAACACATTCATAGCACATGTAGTAATTTTAATTCGCAATAAATGTCTATACAGATATTAGTACATATTTATAAGTCTGTTAATTACCAATACTAATGTAATAATTCCAAAAAAACTATTCATAATGGCAAATTATTTTTGTGTTACACATCATGTTCACGAAGGTTATTAGATGAATATTTATAACCCAAAGATTATCCTGCGCTAAAAGGCAGTGAAATCATTTGTAATAGTAGACTTGGAACGATTCGATAGGTTCATATTGGGTAATAGGCTTTATGTATAATCCAAAGTTTATATCAGTAGTAGGAACTACGGGGTAGGTACACGGGATAGTTTAATGCAGGGACTTAAGAGCAACTAAACCACTTGAAAAGGGCTGTTATAGAAATAAAAATATTCATATCCAAAAGTTTTTATTCAAACTAGTTCAGTTTGATTATTTTCTGAACTAAAATTTGTTTTTTATCATATTAATATATTAAATTATTTCTTTATTAGGAATTAATGGAGATGCAGCTAACAGAATATAGACAAAATTAATATCTTAATTATGACAATAAAGAGTTATCTATAATATTACTAGCGGCCCGGCGCGGATTCACCCGTGGTCTGTCCCGCTCCCGTGGTATAAAGCGTCATGTTATATAGCCTATGACACTCCCTGTTAACGTAGCTTTCCAACAGTAAAATAATTTTTAAAATAGGTTTAGTAGATCCCGAGATTACCCCCTACAACGTCACAAACTTACAAACTTTACCTCTTTATAATATTAGTACAGATAACTCCGACCGAAGCATCTGCTTTAAACGATATTCAGTTTTTTTTACATCCTCTTTGACGATATTTGCAGCACGCATTCTGTCAATTCTATGTCAAACGTCATAAGGTTACATTAAAAAGTTTATATTGTCCAAAGCGCTAAGGTTAGATTAGAAATAATTTTATATGATGGTTAAGTATTCTTAAATTTTCTAATTATCCTTCACACAACTTACATCTTATCGGTCACGAACACATATAATTATTTTAGGTACTTTATTTCAATACAATTGTGCCATTGATAAGAAAATATAAAAAACATAGTGTAAAAATATCTCCGAAAATGATTCAAAATACTTCCTTTCAAAATCCATCTCTTTGTCCAAAAATATGCTACAATTGGATCCGTAGGAAGTCTAAAACGTAATATAAACTAGTTTAAGAAAACCGGACACACAAACATTACATGTCTGTTTTCTATAGATTTTTTCAATTATTCATATTTCATAAATAAAAAAAAAAATCGTAACAAAAGTCCCCAAATTTTTGAAAATAAGTCACACTTTTCACCTGACCACATCAATCAATTCGATAACCTTGAAAATGTCGAAATTAAATTTCACGTTTTTACAAAGAAATCATGAGAAAAGTGTTAAGTTTTCTGATTAAATGACATCTCATCCTTATCCTTTCCCGTTTTAAAATAGTTCCGACACATTTTAATAGCGCAGGCCGGCATAATTATTTCTTTTGCGAGAGCTCTAACCAGTAAAGCAATCGAAACGACACTAACAGGCGTGGGAAGCCACTGAAGCCAGTGCACCAATTTTGGTGCACTGTTTTTGGGCCGTTTTTGTGCAATTGATGCGTGATCTAGACGTTTATATGATCTAAGGTCACTTGTAATAAAATTTTCTAAAGGCAAGTCAATATAATATATCAAGAAGCGAATTATTATTTTATTTTCGTTAGATTTCGCTATATAACATTAAAATCCGTAACATCTGGCGACCGTGACAAATATGGAATCATTACGCACTACATAAATTATCAACCACTGATGGATCTCAGGACTTGTGTGATGTGAACGGGACCAGCTTTTCGGTGTATCTCTACATATCTAATGGCCGCTGTTTGCTCCACAATTAAGAGTTTTCTGAAAGATCGAAAAGATAAGAACACAACAGTTATATTTAACCAGATGTTAAGGTTAGAAGATTTCGATCAAATTGAGAAGGTAAGAAGGCTTCACAGAGAACCACACAGTGAGGTGACAAAAAAAATATTTCTGAAATGGAAACAGAACCTATATAGGTATAGTTGAAGAAAAAATATCAGAAGGTGAAACATAATAGAACATATTAAATAACACTGCAATTTTTTCCTTGGTGGGGAGGATTTTGGAGAACAACTCGCACAAAGCTATACCCATTCAGATATATATGATCTAAGGTTATACCATTTTGTATGTGAAATTTTACGGATTCTTTGTTCATTTTAAGAAAATAAAACAGGGACACATGGCTTGCGCTGAGTTGCATATGAACGAGTAGAATGATGAACACGTTAGAGCAATCCAAAGCCTGGAGCTCCAGAGGATCCATATGAATGATGCTCCAAAGTCAGTGGACGCGCTCGGGTTGAACAGTGCAAATGATGCTGCGCATACGCATCGCCGGGCCCGGAGTGTGTTGAAACTTTTTAGAATGTATTATTTTTCATAATTTAAATTTATATGTGATACCATTTCAGTGTTTTTTGTTTATGTCACTTGTAAGAAAATTTTCCTAAGAGCAAGTCAAATATAATGTTTTAGAAGCGAATTTTATTTATTTACGTTTTCGTTATTAAATATGTATTATATAAAATAATCCACAACAGTGGTCGTTGTGAGTCTCCTATGGAACGTAGCTTCTCTGAGTCCAGTTCAGTACAGTAGACAACGCAATATTTTGTGTATACAACATATTACTTTAATATGATCTGTGGCAATATTAGTTATGGCAATATGCACTAGTGTTGGGCTATACATGATTTTAAAATGATTTTGTAAGAGTAACATGACATTTTGTACTGAACCAGTAAAATGTACCATGAGGACATTTGTACAGTTTGTACCGCGGCAGTACATTTCAAGATACGTAGTATCCATAGTAGTTTGTGTATTTCAAGCGATGAGGCCGGTGAGGCGGTGAGCGTCATTCCCTGATTTGTCCTGATGAAAACTAGTTCGGAAATGTTCTTTAAGAATCAGTTGTGCTCGGCCTCGACCATTTCATTTTACTAACAGTCGTACCATGAGTCGTACTATGGCAATTATGACATTGTCATGAGAATATTGTACTGTTGTAGCATAAGCCTCATTCTGTGCTTCCTCGTACTTTTGAGTAGTAGCGCGATAAAAATTTGAACATTTCTTTTCAGTCGTGTCAGTACAAAAATGTATTTTGTACGGGACAAGTACGTGTACTTACTCCTCAGCGAACATTTTCGCCCGTCTGTAAGGACACAACTTTTATAAGCGAAGAAAATCGTAGAGCTTTAAATACGCTTACTTGCTCGCTGGTTTGTGATGGACCCGAACGAAACAAAATCATATGTATATTTAAATAAAAATGTCACCTGTTAAATTTAATACATTTAGATTGTAATAATTTTTGTTCTGAAATAAGTTATGCGCCAATAGATCTGAAAAATGTGTCAACACACGAGCGCAGTGATGTGGTGAGTTATCGTGAACGCGGAAAATAGCGCAGTTTTACGCATGTCTATTTGTCAAAAATTAAAATTGTAGTGGACATGTGTCAGTTTTTGAAATCGTTATATACGTAAACATAATTGAGGTCAAAATAAAAAGATTTTGCACCAAAAACTCCATTTATACTCTGTATAATAACCAAATAACGATGGCTAACGTAAAAGATCGCGATGAACCTGTTGTTTTAGCCCACCAGAGCTACGTAAAAAAGGACTATAACAGTGCCCTGCAGCATCTTAATGAACTGGAAAATCTTGTTGGAAATAATAATAAACGAATTCAGCACAACAAAGCTGTGGTAGAATTCATGGCTAGTGATATGAAAAACGTGAGTAAGTTCAAAAATGTAATCTCCCAATTGGTCGGAATGAATTTTCCAGATATTGAAGTGAAGGACTCTTGCCCTCCTTGTTTACTCTACAATTACGCTGTTATTCTGTATCATTGTCGGTACTATTATCAATGCGTTATGATTTTGGAAAAAGTACTGGCTGGTAAGAATATAAAAGATTTAAGATTACTACAACAAATCATACTTTTATTACTAGAAGCTACAATTTGTAGGCGGACATATGATAAAACTTTGGAAATTGCTAAAATTCATGAAGAAACTATAAACACCAATAATGAACTGAGTGATTTATTTCAAAGGCTAGTGATAAGAGCCAAATTGTTGTCAGGGCATAAGATAAAATTGAATTTAAAATCTGATGTTATTGAAAATGTTTTCATAATAGCTCAACAACAATATCTAAATGGGGAAATAAATGAAGCCGCCAATACATTGGGTCAATACAAAACATTAAAATACAATTATGATTTAAAATCTCAAGGAGAAGATATTTGGGCAGCAATAAATAATAATCTTGGTGTAATTTATTTATCTGTAAAAAAGCCATATTTAGCAGCAAAATATTTTCAACATGCAGTGAAAGAACATATAAAAGTTATGGAGAGTGATGATAGTGAAAAATTAATTACATGTAGAGATAGATCGCTGTACATTTTCAATTTGGGGTTAGCTCTATTAGCAACAAAAAATTCAGAGGGAGCATTTGAATGTTTAGTAGAAGCAGCTCGACACTACCCGAACAACCCAAGAATATGGCTTCATTTAGCAGAATGTTGTGTGAAAAAATGTTGCAGTGATGAGGCACAACAGTACACAGTCAAAAAGTTAGGAAGTGGTGCACATACTCGTATCTTATTGACAAAAGAAAATAAAGAGAAATACTCAACATCAGGAGAATCATTTGCCATACCCTCATTATCATTAGAATTTGCTGCATTGTGCTTACGTAATGTGCTAATATTGTTGCCAAATCAAGATCCTCCATTGGATGTAAATGTACCAATAATTCAAGCCCCACCTGGAGTTCCGATCAGTTGGAAACAGAGATGTGAAGTCAAAAACTCTGCTTTTGTACTACAATGCTATATTTTATTGAATTTACAAGATCCACTATCAGCATTAGCAAGTGCAAATGAATTATTGAGCCAGCCCGAAGTTTCAAATAGTCACAAGGCCTGGGCACATATTTATGCTGCAGAGGCTCTTATAAACCTGGATAGAATTGCAGATGCAGTAGAACACCTTCATCCTCCTATGATACACGACTTGGTCTCTGTTTTACCATATCAAATGAGTGATATGATTGCAGTGTCAGTTTGGGCAAAAGCAGCTGTATGCCACATACTTCGGGGCGATTTGATTACAGCAAGGAAGATCTTACTGCAAATAAATTCACCTCGTGTACTTCCACTGCAAATGTATCTAGAGATATGTACTGGAAATATAGAAAATTGTCACAAAATATTGCGAAAGTTGCGATTTACAAATCTGTCTTAATAATATTTTGTATAAAGAACAATTTCAGTTTAAAAGCAGCTGTATATCACATACCATAAGGGAATTTGATTACAGCAAAGAGTTTACTTCAAATAAATTCATCTTGTGTGCTGTGACTACAGATACATCTATAATTATGTAACTTAGAAAAATGTCAAAATATTTTGTAAAGATTATGATGTATGAAACTATTATAAAAAAAATTTGTATTTAATAAAGATGTGTAATAATTACTTGTGTTTTTAACTATTTTAAGATGTAACATTTTTATATTAATTCAAGGGATGAGGTATAGTTATAGGGCACATTTATTTAATATGAACAGATCCGAATTTTTTTAATATAGGTTTTTTAAATAAGCCCTCGCCTTAGTCTGTAGTTATCTTTTTTTATCACCACCCAAAGGTCACTCCATATATCAATAATAAATAACTATGCCCTATAATTATACCGCACCCAATTCAAGTAATGGATATATATCAGCCCATGAACGTCCCACTGCTGGGCTGGGCTCCGGCCTCCCACTATAGGGGAACGGATTGTATACCTGCCAAGATTGTCCAAGGCAGCTTGGCAAGTTTGACACATCGGTTATCTCGATGTGCATCACAAACTACTATGGATACTACGATGTGCATGCTGCATCACGATGTTTTCGTTCACCGTTATTAGTACGTGGTAATTGTAACTATATGCACAGTCGGTCAGAAAACAGCCGAAGCGGTGCATGCGTTTCGGCCAGGATCGAACCCGCGTCCAAACAATGTGCACACCAGAACCGTAAAGGTGCTTACATATTATAAGTCGCGGCTGAGGGGCGTGGCTTACCACATATCTGGTAGGCTTGTTCTTGCTCGGTCACTGAACGGAGCGATCCGTACTAGTACAATTTGTCAGATGTCCTAATTCGGTCTTTTAGTACATTTAGTACAGTTTAGTACTGCATTGTATATCTGTTTAGTCATTCTTTCATCATGAATTCTTTCCACATGCCCGAACCACCGGAGCAATCCTTTCCTTACCTTCACCCCGACATTCTCTTTCAGACCAACTCTCTTCTCTTATGTTTATACAAAAATAAAAACTAAAATAAGCAGTAGTTATATGAACATAAAGTTCAAAATATCTTCATGAAATAAGAGTTATCAGATATCAAAGTTGGCAAATGAATATTATCATGCATCTCACTCTTTCATGCACTGATACCATATCGTCGCCGCTCGTTCAGTCAGAGTCAGCCGCGTTCCGTGTTTGTTGTGCGACAGTTCGTAGTATAGTACCAGTGACAAAGAATACATCGCGTTGTCATTGGCAAAATCAATGCCTACGCGTTGGCGCTACTTAGAACAAAAATAGAATAGAATACATCGCGAATTCAGACTATTCTATACGATCACGAACGACGAAGTACTATTTGAACGATGTCCTAAAACGGAGAAGGAATAGTTCGTTCAATTCAGTGTCGGGAATTTATTCCTTTTAGTACATAGTACATGTACTACACAAGCCTAGTATCTGGAAAAGGAAAGTCCAGTGAAGTGTGCACATTATAAGTAGTAAGTTATGGACTTGACCTTGAGTGTTCGGACGAACTAAAGCAATCTGGAGAGTGTGTTCTAGTTTTGGTGTGCACGGACGCGTTTGTCAGCACGTTTGACGAACGTGTGCCGTAATGGCGTTGGCACTTTAACACACTCTCCAGATTACTTTAGGATCTCCGAACGCTCAGGGTCACGTCGGCAATTTATGGTTTATAATGTGCACACTTTAGTGGATTTTCCTTATCCAGATACATTATAAGCTACTCCCCTTAGCCGCGTCCATTTGGCCGTGACTTATGTGTGTGTGTACCTTAATGACTATTTTACATATATATTTTGACAAAGTTGTATGTACTCGGTTCCTATGCCTGCCAGTGTGTTAAACTAATAAAGAGAGAACCGTTGCTTTTGTTTTTAGTGACATTGACATAACAGATTTATTTCCACTCATTCGGAGCGGGCGTATTTATTGTTTAAAAATTGTTAATTTATATTATGAAGATTGTGAACTAATTTAAACATTTATATTAAACTAATTTTAAGTATTTTAATGTTATCAAATGTCTCATAGACTGTTTCAAAAATAGTTGTTGATTTATTTTAAAAAAACTATGATGTACAATAAATAATAAATGATGTTTACATTTTTCTGCATTCCGAAGATAAGTTATGAATCAAACTTTAATTTATTTTTCCAAAAAAAATAATCACGGACACAAAATGTCAAGGCGTTCAATATTTCTACTCGCCGCAGCGGTTGTGGTTTTGTATTTCTTCATAATTCTATTTATGTTAAGTCCTTTACATGGAGCTAAAAGTGCATATTACGGAAATAATTATATGAATCATTTCGCGTTTCGACAAATTCCGAGTGTGCACTGGTGTCGTGAATTGCGGTGGCGGGCGCCTCCAGCACCACACGCGGTGGCTTTGGTCTCTTACCCTGGGAGTGGTAATACATGGTTGAGATACCTCTTGCAGCAGGTTACTGGTAAGTTCTTTTATAGCTTTAAGGCAAAAGTCAGCCTATTTGATGGTAAGTGGCTATGCTGGCAAAGGCTTGATCTGATAGCTAATGATTTTTTACAATTATGAAAGTGAGAACCTGTTTATACACTAGTTCAATTTTAAAAATGTTCTTTAATAAAAGTGTCATAGCTTGAGTTTTAATTTGTATATTGAATTGGCTTGGTGTTCTGAAATAAACAAATTATTATTGTTATTACAGTCTGCTTTAGGAACATTATAGGATATATAATAACATATAAGGACCTGAAGGAAAAAAAGTAGCTATAAATATTAATCTTATTTTAATATGTTAGTAACACCTTAGGACCTACCAGTCTTAGTAAAATCAATAAATATTATATAGCCTGTTTGTCCAAGATCATTATAAGACATAAGCTGTTCCATACAGTTTAATCTATATTAAAAAGTCCTGATGTCAGGCCATGGGAGGCCTTGGGATTGGCAGTCAAGGGAATTTAAAGGGCAATTGAAAAGAATCAATTATTAACAATAATTTGTGTTCTACAGTAAGTGTCTAAGTAGTGTCTTGTATTATTCTTTGTTTTCTTCCAGGTTTAGTAACAGGCTCAATCTACATGGACTATGGGCTCAGGGTCCATGGATTTCCTGCTGAGAATGTAACTGATGGATCTGTATTAGTTGTCAAAACACATGAGGCACCACCACTGGAACCAGATAAATTCAAATCTGCTGTCTTATTAATCAGGAACCCAAGGGATGCCATATTGGTAAGACATTTTTGTAAATATATAGATAAGAATAGAATAGAATGATTAGATAAAGTAATTAAGTAGTACATACATAAATTTTTTACAATACATTTTGAATCAAGAACCATTAAAGGAGTTATTGCTTTTAAGCTTTCTCATCCAGGTAATTTAATTACAGACTATAAAACTATACTGCAAAGTAAAGTTGATAAAGTATTTTGAATCAGTTTAATAACTTAAATAAATATTTTAATTAAATGGCAGACTAATACATATTATACTCCCAAATTATAATATACAACAGACCAGCAGATTCCAGACGCACAGATCAAAGTAAATGATAGAAATTAAGTGTATAGTTTACTAAGTCTAACTTAGGAGTTCTTCTCAATCATATTTAGACCACCAGAACACAAAGGATATCTAAACATTATTTTAATATTAATTATTTATCACTTTGTAATTGATTTGTGATTAGAACATTAGACATTAGAAGTAAATCATGGAAATTAAGTGTATAGTTTACTAAGTCTAACTTAGGAGTTCTTATCAATCATATTTAGACCATCAGGACACAAAGGGTATCTAAACATTATTTTAATATTAATTATTTATCACTTTGTAATTGATTTCTGATTAGAACATTAGACAATTTCCAGTATGTAGTCACTAAGTCTTGAATACTTATTAAATGTAGATTGATAACTAATTAAAATTGTATTTATATGAAAGGCAATCCTATGACACATTTAGTAAACTGTAGAGGAGAATCATTTTCAGCATCACAAAATTGTAATCTTTCATTGCATGTCTAAAATTATATAAACTTTTGACCACCACATATAGGAACCAGCTGTAAATAGTGTAATTGATTGCATAAATTATGATCTACTCAGAAAAAAACAATGTGCACATGTTTTTGAAGTGAAACTTCTATATAGACAGGGTCTTAGGATTTTTCTGCCACAAAAAAGTATTACGGCCGCATGGAAGAGCGGCATAAATTTTAGACTAGACATGGTGACAAGCAGCATAATGTTAGAGTAGACTATCAATGTTTTTTTTTGGTTCCGGATCGAATTAAGTTTTTTTATTGGATAAAATAAGATACGTTTAAATAAAAAATGCATTAATTAAAATGTACCTAACCTAACCAAATCATAATTTGCAGTAAACCTGTAAAAAATCGATATGTGTCCTGGGACACTTAGTAGAAGTGAAACTTTAACGGACAAGTGGAAAAACGAATCTCAACAAAGTTTTAACTTGAAATGTTCATTTTTCCACTTGTCCATTGAAGTTTTTCTGAATGATTGTCACCCAAATATTCTTCTATGCTTTTAAAGAAATATTTGCAGGCAACATTTGTCACTGCTTTCAATTATTTCATTGTCATATTAATTACTTTTTTATGTGCAAGGCTTATGTTTTTTTTTTTATAAAAGCTTCTTATGTGTTGTTAATTTATTCTTTTCAGTGAATGGATATTGTTAACAATTTGTTTGCTTCACTCACACATACATAACATGTTTTGCTGTACAGGACATTACTAAACACTGGTAAATATTGTTTTTATTTTCATACCCACCTTGAAACCCACTATAAAGGTGCTTTTCTTGCCACACTAGAGAGTCAAATAAATACTGCTAGGACTGGCGTGTTCTGAGAAGCTATAGGTATACATACATAATTGACCAAGTGTTTTATTATCTTTGCTGTTTAAATTATCTATAATTCTTTCCAATGGTTGTCTTATTAGCTTACTATCATTTTTTTGCACTAATTTGTTAAGTATTGAAATGTAATCAATGAACTATTGTTAAACGCCAATTCCTTTGTGTTTATTACCGATTTTCGAGTAAGACATTATAAACCATTATATTGTTAAGGCCAAATGGGGAGGCCTACGTCCAGTAGTGGACTGCAAATGGCTGATGACGACGAGATATTGTTATTTTCATTTTCGTTGTAAGCTCTTGGAAGTCATATTGTTTTACATTAAAGCATTACAATTTTGAGAATCTCAATAGATAGCCTTTGAAAATTTATTGGGGGTCCATGATGATTATTTGCGAATATATTATAAAACAAACCTGGTAACTCACAGTTATTTGAATTTTAACTGCGATCAAGGTGTTATTAAATGTACATTCGGAATGGGAACCTTATATCGGAAAAATGCGGGTTTTATGTTATTACTAGCTGTGACCCGTGACTTTGTCCGCTTGAAATTTAATTGACTTTGACTTCCGGTGCGGTGACGACGGCGGCGTGCGCCTTTCATTTTTTTCTAAAATAAAAGTAGCCTAAGTTACTCTATGTAATCATGGCTATCCGCCAGTGAAAGTCCCACCAAAATCGGTCCAGCTGTATCAGAGATTACCCAGAACAAACAGACAGACAAACAAAATTTCTAATAATTGATTTTTTGATATACGTACCGTATATAATTTCATATGCATTTACTAAAAAGCTATTATTTTGCTATTACAAACAATCACTTAAATTTTATTTATTTGTATGTATGTATGTATAGATGTTGTTTGTAAGAACAGTAAATTACGTGTGTATACTTCTTATAATGTTTGTGATCTTAAAGGGCATTTAATTCGAATGCCGCAATTCGTAACAGTAGTAAATATTTCATCATAAATCATTCATGATCAATAATCAAATATTTTCTAGAATAAAAAGTATCAAATGTTCTATATTTTACTATCTATTAGGTTTACGGCTGGTTGGACATATAAAAAATAAACTCTATGGAGTGATGTAAATTTCTAAATAATGGTAAAGTGAAAAAGTGGATGGGAAAATTCCCGTGGGATTCCCGGGATAAAAAATATCATACATTTTATTACATAAAATTTGCTATCGGTTAAACATAAATTCGCATTGCAATTCGATTTTTTTCAGTCTGGCCATTTTAAAAAATTCCCGCGGCAATTTCCCGCCGCGGATTTCCCTTTGCGCTATTACATGGGGTCCTTTCAGAAGGGCGTTATAAAATTCCTTAGAGGTCGGCAACGCGTTAGCGACACCCCTGGTGTTGCAAACCTCCATAGTCGATTGTAACCGTTTCCATCAGGTGGTCCTTGTGGTGATGTTTGTCTATTAACAATTTTTTATAGGATTTTAAAATAGTTATTGTGTTTATTACATGCGATTAAAACTAAATTTTGATGGTTTATAATAGCGCATTTTTTTGTCATTGACATAAAACCATAAGGTTTGATATACAAGCTTATAATTCAAGCATAAAAAGAAATTTTAAACAATGATATAATAATAATAAAAAGGAATTTTTAAAAACATTGATTTTAAAGTCTATTATATCGTAGTTGATAATGATAATATGTTTTACCCTTAGATCATATAAACGTCTAGATCACGCATCAATTGCACAAAAACGGCCCAAAAACAGTGCACCAAAATTGGTGCACTGGCTTCAATGGCTTCCCACGCCTGTTAGTGTCGTTTCGATTACTTTACTGGTTAGAGCTCTCGCAAAAAAAATAACTATGCCGGCCTGCGCTATTAAAATGTGTCGGAACTATTTTAAAACGAGAAAGGATAAGTATGAGATGTCATTTAATCGAAAAACTTAACACTTTTCTCATGATTTCTTTGTAAAAACGTTAAATTTAATTTCGACATTTTCAAGGTTATCGAATTGATTGATGTTGTCAGGTGAGAAGTGTGACTTATTTTCCAAAATTTGGGGACTTTTGTTACGATTTTTTTTTTATTAATGAAATATGAATAATTGAAAAAATCTATAGAAAACAGACATGTAATGTTTGTGTGTCCGGTTTTCTTAAACTAGTTTATATTACGTTTTAGACTTCCTACGGATCCAATTGTAGCATATTGTTGGACAAAGAGATGGATTTTGAAAGGAAGTATTTTGAATCATTTTCGGAGATATTTTTACACTATGTTTTTTATATTTTCTTATCAACGGCACAATTTTATTGAAATAAAGTACCTAAAATAATTATATATGATCGTGACCGATAAGATGTAAGTTGTGTGAAGGATAATTAAAAAATTTAAGAATACTTAACCACCATATAAAATTATTTCTAATCTAACCTTAGCGCTTTGAACAATATAAACTTTGTAATGTAACCTTATGACGTTTGACATAGAATTGACAGAATGCGTGCTGCAAATATCGTCAAAGAGGATGTAAAAAAAACTGAATATCGTTTAAAGCAGATGCTTCGGTCGGAGTTATCTGTACTAATATTATAAAGAGGTAAAGTTTGTAAGTTTGTGACGTTGTAGGGGGTAATCTCGGGATCTACTCTAAACCGATTTTAAAAATTATTTTACTGTTGGAAAGCTACGTTAACAGGGAGTGTCATAGGCTATATAACATAACGCTTTATACCACGGGTGAATCCGCGCCGGGCCGCTAGTAATATTATAGATAACTCTTTATTGACATAATTAAGATATTAATTTTGTCTATATTCTGTTAGCTGCATCTCCATTAATTCCTAATAAAGAAATAATTTAATATATTAATATCATAAAAAACAAATTTTAGTTCAGAAAATAATCAAACTGAACTAGTTTGAATAAAAACATTTGGATATGAATATTTTTATTTCTACATAATAGCCCTTTTCAAGTGGTTTAGTTGCTCTTGAGTCCCTGCATTAAACTATCCCGTGTACCTACCCCGTAGTTCCTACTACTGATATAAACTTTGGATTATACATAAAGCCTACTACCCAATATGAACCTATCGAATCGTTCCAAGTCTACTATTACAAATAATTTCACTGACTTTTAGCGCAGGATAATCTTTGGGTTATAAATAGTCATCTAATAACCTTCGTGAACATGATGTGTAACACAAAAATAATTTGCCATTATGAATAGTTTTTTTAGGATTATTACATTGGTATTGGTAATTAACAGACTTATAAATATGTACTAATATCTGTACAGACATTTTATTGCGAATTAAAATTACTACATGTGCTATGAATGTGTTATGAATTTATTTGTGCATGTATTTTTTTATGGTTCGTTCCAAGACACACAACTTTTGTTGCTAATACTTTATTTAAAAAAAAAACTGAAACATCTGAGTAATATTAAATTATAACACATAAAGCGATTAAATCATAACGATCATTTAAACTTTTCACTTACATAAAAAAATATTTAATTATAAAAAATGGGGTAATATTTTTTTCCTGATATCCCGAAAACGCAGAGTGAATTTAGCAACGCTTCGCGTTTTTGATGCCGTTTTTGGCGATGTTGTTTGTTAGCAATGCTCTCTCTAGACATGTTATATCTCAACAGGCAAACGGCCATTTGCAACAGTAAAGGTGTTACAAATGCGCTGCTGCTCTCTTAAGGGAGACCATTCATGGCAACAGTCCAGCCGAGGTAAAACTTCTTAGGGAGCTCCCTCGAGCAAGTTGCCCCCCCGGGCTCGAGCGCCTTCGCTTCGCGAAGGCACTCGCCCCAAAGACCCCGGTAAAGTTGTAAGGTCTTCGGACCAACAACATAAAGTCAAGTCCAATAAAAAAAAAAAAAAAAAAATCTTAAGGGACACTAGAACCTGGCTACTAATGCCGGAACACAACTCAAGGTTGTTATGGCGGCATACTCTAGACCAAGGGTGGTAGCCATCCAGTCGAGCAAACAACCTACCACCTGACTGTGGGTTGTTTTGTCGCCTCTTACGACAGGTCGCCCGGCCGCAGGAAATTGTATTCTTTCTCCGTTCCTGCATGGATGGAAAATTGGATGGATGGTCGGCCCAGATATCACTGGAGTGGAGGCTGATCTGCGCGAGCTTCAAGCCTATGACTCGCAGGAGACGCACTGAACAGAAGGAGTGGAGTATTCTCATTTCGGAGGCCAGGAGTCATTTTGGGTCGTTGAACCACAGCAATTAGTTCGTTTAGTTAGTTAGTTAGTACAAAACATAAAAACAGAAACTTAAACAAACTAACATATACTCTTAAATATTAATATTACTAATAGATACTCTTCGCCATTTTTTTTTGTTAGATTTATTGACACCATGACGGCATAAATATGCTATCGACGTTATTACTGGCATGCTGTTATAGTGGGCAAATATATGTCATTTTATCACCATGTTATTAAAGTTATTATCAGGCTACATTATACTACGCTATACAGTGATCAATATAATATTACTAGTGATTTCCCCTCAGTTTCGCTCGCTTTGTTTTTGAGCGTGTATCCCGCGGAAACATTCCCATTTGTCGGTATGAAAATATCATATTCTCATTTCCACTATGAAGATTATGCATCACATGCAAAAGTACATCCTTAGAATTATCTTTTTGTGTACTGCATTTGTACAATAAAATACAGTCATTTGTACAATAAAACATACTCAATTCTATGACGTTAATTGAGCTCAACTAGCGAAAACTTCTGTAATTAAAAAAATTTGGTATGCTTTGCTCATTCTCGCTGTCAAAAATATATACCAAACTTTTCACTTCGTAGTTAAAGACTTATAAGGACCCAGTCGCATTGGACATTAAGTAATTTGCCAGCGTATAGAATACAGGCCCTGAAATTAAGGTTACTAATTGTTACAGTACAGTTATTCCAAATGTGAGAATTCTTTAAAAGTTTAATATTGGAAAATAGCTTTGTCGAATATACAGCTATGCTAACGTAACCTAGAGAATGTGTTAAAATATTTGTGCCATTTTTTTATTTAACTGCTTCTACGATATTGTGTAAATATTATTAACATATTCAGGTTAACAATGAGACAATTACCTTATGAATAATGCTAAACACTACATCTAATTAAATTAAACTAGATTGAGGTTGTAGTAGTTCGTGATTTGAGATGCGATATGAGAGGAACGAGAAAATTTTGTCTGGCTGGATGATTTATCATCAGTCTAATGTTAATTCCGGTTTTTATATAAAAATAATAGCACCTCATAAATGTCCCAATACTGGGCTCGGCCATCCCAATTTTTTTTCGACGAAACGGATAGTATCCCAGATGGCTTGGCAGGTTTCATCGAGTTGTTTTCCTTCATTGTCGGCATGTGCTAATTGTAACAATAATGTTATATTAGGTCAAAAAACAGCCAAAAAGGTGCATGCTTTTCCTCTCAGGATTCGAACCCGCGTCATTTGAGCTGTCCCAAAGCTGTTTTAACCGACTTAAATAAGAAATATGTCCTTGACTTGACATGTAATTTTTTATGTTTGCAAATAGTCTGACTGGTGGTAAGTGGTTATCGTCATCAACGAACATCTGTAGCATCAATGCAGTCTGAATTAGTTCTTTCATTACACAGTATTAAAAGCTTTTTATGGTTTCTTAGCGAAATTACAAAAACAATGTTGGTCACGTCTATATAAGTTGTGCGCAGAAGGTTTGCCTTGATCACCCCTTCCGCTTCCTACGACTGGCACTGGGGCTTGTCTAAGTAGTACTAAGAACTAAACGACTGCGGGTCGCGGTTGTGGGAGACGGGAGGGGTTGTCATCGGCAAACCTTCTGCGCACGACTGGTGGAATGACGCGCACCTATTTTTTTATGTTTGTGTTTACAAATGATAAATTTGTGCCATGTCCCTCTAATTTAGGCTCTCCAAATTACAAACAGTCACAATTTAGGTTCATGCGTTCTATATGATTCCAAAAAAGACTGAAACATCTGTATGTATATTACTTTTGGCTTGCGCCCTCCATCTTTGCAGAATGTAGTATATCGTTGGTTGGCGAATCTTTAACTTGTACAAAAGCTTCAATGCTAAAATAACACCTTATTTAATTTTTTCATTCAATATTTAGTTTAAAACACAGTGAATAATAACGCTATGTCAACTTGTACGACGGTTCAACTATTTGCTTTTTACAATAGATAAATATGCCCCGTGTAAACAAAAGTTTGTAAATATTAGTAGGTCTAAGCCAACACTGTTTTGTGTTAGGAAGATTTATACCGTGCATGTGCCTAATTATTTTTTAACCTAACATCCCTTAATCCTTCATGATTTGATGGTGCTACAGGTCTGTCTAGACTCTTTTTTGAAGTGAAACTTCTATATAGTCCCCCGTCTTGGGATTTTTTCTGTCACGAAAAAGCGTTACGGCCGCGTGGAAAGGCGGCTTAAATTTAGACTAGCCGTGGTGAGAGGCGGTCTAATTTTAGAATAGACTGCGTTGCTGCGTTTTTTAGTTCCGGATCGAATTCAGTTTTTTTTGTTTGATAAAATAAAATGTGAATAAAATTTGCATTCATTAAAATGTACCTAACCTAAGCCAATCATAATTTGCAGTAAACCTGCGAAAAATCGGAATGTGTGCAGGGGCACATAGTAGAAGTGGCGGATTGTTAATGCGCTTGTCCGATTTGAAAACTTGCCCATCAAATTTTAAGTTAAAATTTTGTTGCGATTCGATTTGCCACTTATCCGTTGAAATATCACTTCTACTATGTGACCCAGCACACATTTTTTTTATTAAGACAACCTTTTAGTTCAAATCAAGGAAAAATGAAACTGAAATATTCACAGAGTCAGACACGAGTCATTTGTATCGTATTCTTCTTCCATGGAACAGGCCATAGGTATTGTAATGACAAAATGTATTTGGTGACAATTAATATTTAGTATTCTTTAAATTATAGGCGGACTTCAATAGATTGCACAAGGGTCATATAGGGACAGCGCCAAAATCGGCTTTCAAGAAAAAAATGCATGAACGCAGGATGTCAGGTAAGAATGAGACAATTTTCATATTGGACCTTAATGAAGTAGATGAAAACCAAATGATACAATTATTATCATTGTTGCGTACACGTTTTATCTGCAACTTTTTAGATGCTTTTTAATTATTTTGAAGTTGACTTGTCAAAAACAATAAAAAAGTCTGCCACAAAGTAAAAGATTGCATTGTATTTTTTACCATTTATTCATTAAATACATTCATTAGGTACAAAGCTTATCATTCCACTGGTTATCTCAGCAACAATCACATTGCAAAACGTTATACCCTCCTAGATTTTCTACGAGCGCACAAAGTTATGACGTCATAAGTTTCACGAGTCAAATAGTGTATTAACACTAATTAAATTGACATTTGAGAAACATTTGCTATGAAAATCTTTTTTTATTAAAAATAGAAAGAGTAAGAGAGAACAAAACACTACAGAGTAATAAAAATAATTGTGTATCGTAAATAAATCGTTTATTTAATAGCTAAAGCAAAACAAGTGTCTATGGCGTATCAATCTGTTGCAACTTGAGCTATTAATAAGTAAGAGTAAGAATTTTCTGTGACTAAAAATAAAGAATTTTAGAGGATCTTATGGCGGGAATTAGAACCGGGATGTCTTGCAGTAGTTGTAGGATATTGATTAGCTTTTTTAGCAAAATCTTGTTTATATTGAAACTTTCAACTGTTTAGTGAATGATCTTAATTTAGTTGCCACAAGAACTCCCTAGTTTGGCGTTCAGCACAACTGTGTAGCTAAGTGTGGCTTCGAGTTGTCATAACAACTCCGCTTATTTACGTCAGTCAAAGACCTGCAATTTGGCAGAGTTACAATCAAGACAATACATCAGACGAGGATGTATGGACTAAGATCCTTTGCCCGCCATTGTGGCGAATACTGATCCTACTGTCTATTTCAAATACGACGGTATGGCAGGCAGATCTCATAGAACGTAACTTCTAATCATATCTTATACTTGACCTATGAATTAGGTACAAATTTACAATACAATACTAATAATTTAAATACAGTATACAAATAAATTAATACTTCTTACTGTTTAAAGGTGACATTATAATTAATATCACGAAGTTTTTCTCTTTATTTACGTAATTTCCATGTAACATTTTATTATTTGCCTGACGTTTTAAACTTGGCACTAAAGGCATTAAGATCAGTGAAGAGTATGCATGCATATTTAGATAATCAATAAATGGAACTACAAACAACCGCCATCTTGAATTGATTCAGTTCGAGTATTTTTGAAGTAAAACTTCTCTAGAATCGTTGTGATTTGAAGATCGATGAAACAAAAAAAAAAACGATATAATATATGAAATTGTTACACTTTGTATCACTCCTACTGCATGTGAACTGCATAAACACATATTTTTCAATATTATCCGTGCAGGAACGGAGAAAGAATACAATTTCCTGCGGCCGGGCGGCCTGTCGTAAGAGGCGACTAAACAACCCACAGCCAGGTGGTAGGGCATTTGCCCGACTGAATGGCTACCACCCCTGGTCTAAAGCATGTCGCCATAACAACCTTGAGTTGTGTTCCGGCATTAGTGACCAGGTTCCAGTGACCCTTAAGAGAGCAGCAGCGCATTTGTAGCACCTATGGTATTGTAAATGTCCATAGGCGATGGTAACCGCTTTCCATTAAGTGGGCAGTCTGCCTGTCTGCTGAACTCCTGCAATAAAAAAATATACAGTTCATACAGCCATAAACCTTTTTATGCAATCGATTATTGTTAATACTCGGAAATAATCGTTAATCGAATATCAACTCATGATATACAGACCATCACATCTCTAGACTTACCAAATCGATGTCATCTGTCAGGTATCACCCATACTTGTTTAAAATAGGCTACATCTGCTTATGTGTTTTTTTTTTCAGATTGGGCTACGTACGTTGCGACTCAGTTGACAGTATGGGAATCTCTGCATAGGTTATGGCTGACGAAATTCCCTGGACCGATCTATGTAGTTTTCTATGAGGTCCTAGTCAAGGATACCAAAAACACACTGCTGGGCGTGTTGGACTTCTTGAATCACACTGTCACCGAGGTGAGATTTTATGATTGCATTTAAATATTTGATTTTTGTTCGCTTGGACACTGACAATTTGTTTCTGTCACCTACACTTTTTTTCAAAAACTATTAGTTATGGATGAAATTTGTCAGGAATATGTATTCTGTGCACTCCTACATTGTAGTTTTCGTGAAACAGTAACAAGTTGACATTGACTGCTGTATAGCAGTATAATGTGTAAATTAAGTTCTTCTGTATGCCTATGGCCATGTAATGAGGAGGGATTAAAGTCACGTGACAAAAAGAATGTTAAACTGCAAGATGGATGGGTACATTTGATGTGTCTGAGATGAACGATGATATTATGATTTGTGGTGTGACATAAGATCTATGTCAGAATAGAGAAGTGTGGAAGGAAGAGACATATTATGCCAACTTCAAATTGCTGGCAGCAGGTGAAAGAAAATGTGTGGGGGTGGCTATCAAGCCCTGCTTCCTCCCCTAACGTTTTCAGGGTCGTTTTTTAGGAGCTCTTTTTCTTTATTTACAATTTCTTATATTCAATGTGCATTTATTGGCTATTCTAGAATTAATTAACTGGCAGTTTATAGACCTTTCTAATAAATATTTATATATGGACATCAGAATTGTAACTGTAACTATATTACCATTTTAATTTATATGATATTTATAGTTTCTATATGTTATGCAACTGAGGGTAGAATAAGTTAAGGTATATTTTAAATAAAGTAAAAAAAAAAAACTATAAATTCCTCCCAAAAAGTCTTATAAGATTATTTTGATGTACCAGGAGGACATAACTTGCGCGCTGTCAAACAAAGAAGGCATATACAGACGAAAGAAAAAACTGCAAAACTTCGATCCGTTCACGGAAGAGATGTACACAGCTCTAAACGAAGTCAGGAACAGAGTTCTTAACATTGTCTTGAATTACAGGAGGACGCATCACACCAGTGAGAAATACAAAGTATAATTAGATATAAATAGTATTAAAGATTACTCTGTCCAACCATTTATTTACTTTTCACGTTTGCACGCTTATCAGATTTCGCATTATTTTGACAGTAAATTTCACATGCTATGAATGTCACGATTGTCGTACTTCATCTATATCACATACTGTGCAAACTATCATCATCGTAACTAAATTTAATGGTAATTAATATTTTTGCAATGAATATATTTTAATTAAAAAACAGCATTTATTTTTATTCCACTTTTATGTATAAACATGTGGATTTTATGCCTTATTTATTACACAATACAATATTTCAGCAAATGATATAGGTACACTAAATTGATTAAAATTTATTCACAGAGATACTCGATTTTTATATAAAATGGAATTGGTAACACTTTAGGGCACCATTAATTGATCAATAATCGATCTGCCAAAAGTAAAATAAACTGTTGGATGGAGTATATTTACTATCGAGTCAATGCTGATATATTTCTTACAATCCACGAAGGCGAGTGGATTTTACGCGTGGTTGAACGTGTACATGCACATTGCTATGGTGTGAGTGTCTCACAGAAAGGTCTGTTGCGAGCGTGCCGTCTAATCATACCGGCTATTGGTCTCACGCCAGGGTCTGCAGATTGGGGACTGTTTCGCCAAAGATTTTTGTTTGGGACCAAATAATTTTGGGGTAGATACAAAAATTTGTCTCTGGGATGTAAAAATTCGAGCCAAGCATTAAATTATATCTAATAATCACGACAGTCTGGAGGTCATGTTACTTCTGGATAGACGTTGGTAGCTAACGAATATATATAGAAAAATGAATCGTAGAAATGTACGTACGCGCATAAGTTGAGAATGACTTTACTGATTTTGATGAAATTTTTTCTGTGTGTTTGAGTGGGTCTTTGGATTATTTAGATTCGCAATTGGAAGAAGTGGGTGGCGCTGAGATCGGGTCCTCGATATTTTTTTGTATTAGGGCAGTAAAAATGAACTATATTCTATTTTAAAACTTATCCCTCATTCGCTCATTTAGTAAACATATTCATATAACTCAACTGCTCAATCGGCTCTCCGGTTCAGTCAGTTCAGTTGCCAACAGAGCACAATGTATTGACGACAAACGTACGGTGCAAATAGATCTTTGTGCCCATTAAAATTAATTTGAGAATACTTAAGTCATCATCATCATCATCATCCGAGCGTTAAATCCCGGTTGCGTTCGGAGCGTTCACTCCGACGCCCAGGGTCCGGTTTCCTACTTTTTCTACTCCACTTCGCGCGGTCTTCTGCATCCCCCGTTTTGAGAATACTTAAGTATATCATTTATATATGAATGCTTCTCTGTTGATATAAAAATTTACCTTTATTTTATTTGAAGTAATTTCTTGTTAACACAAATGAGAATATGAATTAAATTTCGCCGTGCGCGTCACAGCACGCTTCGCTCTAGCTCCTTCGGCTCTTAAGAGAGTGCGTTGTTCGAATTTCTACTTTGTTTTTATTGAACAAAAGAGCTAAAGAAGTGATACAGTTCTTTAGAGCGAAAGAACTATATCTCTCTTTTGCTTTTTATAATTTATTATGCCAGAAGTAAACTTGTACGAAACAAGTTTACTTCTGGCATAACAAATTCACGAAATTGTGAAAATTTTCAAAATTCAATCAGGAGACCCTGTCTTACATACGCAAAGATGCTGTCACAAGTAAAGCCCTCTCGCCTTCGTGTATTGCAACTATACTTCAGGGATAAAATGCACTGTTGTTACCTCGTGAAAAAAGTGTAATCACATTAAAAGGGTACCTAAATGTAATTCGCTATCTCGCTCACGCATTACTACATTTATGAACATATATTTTTATTTTTTATTTTATTCATTAATATTTTCCAGCATTCGTGGGATTGTTGTGTAAAGTAACTTTTTCAATTGTGGTGATTCACAAAATACGTCTCACAAAGAAAAAAACAAAAGCATTAATTCTCAAGAATATATTTAAAAGGAAGAGGCGACTATGCTTCATGAAAGTTTAAAATGCGCATGCATCTCGTACATGAAAATTTGTGGAATTCCATAGTTGGATACCCTGATACTGATGCCACTCCCATTCACGTCAAGGTCAGAAATGACGAAATTACCTTGGTGAAAATTTTCTTAACTAAATTGACAGAATTTACTTTCGAAAAATGTGTATTCTATGAATTTTGATAATACTACTAACTTTTCACAGAAATTTGATTTTAATTCAAATACATTTCTATTCTGTATATAAAAATCAATTTTCATGAAGAAACAATAGATTCTATTTATTATAGATATGTATAAAATACTCAAACAAGATGTCATATATAGATATGAAGTCTTGTTTGAATCTAAATAACTTTATTAATTGCGATAATTTATTCACAAAACAATTATAAAATTACATATAATCGAATACAATAAAAAAAAACAAGTTATTTGTATTATATTCTACCCATAGTCCCCCAAGACTAGCCTAGATCACCGTCTTCTATGGGTAAGGTGCCCAGAAGGCTGGCAACGTTTCCTCGCTGGATCGCCATACTGATCCGTTGCCCGAGGTAAGCACCAGCCTTGTGATCACCTGAAGAGTCAACGAGTCGTTTTGAAAAAATCTAAATAATTTTTTTATGAAACATTCGTAATATTATTATTGAGATTCGTAAATAGAAATCTGTAGTAAGTAAATTCAATTAATTTGTATGTTCTTAAATGTGTTCTGCGTTAACGAGTTAGTGAACTCCGTTCAGTGGATCTTAATGTTGTGGTTGCTATTTGTAATTTTTAAGCGAAATGATAATTTTTCAGTCGAATTTCTTCTTATTTCATCAAATTTTCTTTGTTACTTTCTCAAATCTAAATTGACTGAATCCATTCTAACGAATTTCTTAACCTTACGTAGTATATAAGGATTGAATGTACAAAATATAAAATTAATAATAATTATTATGTAAAAATATATTGTTAATAGATCGATTCTAACACGATTTGATATCAAATATCAAATGCAGATGAAAGCTGTATTAACAGTTTACGTTATTTACTATGGTCTGGGTGTCTGGGATATACCTCGGAGGAGTCCATCCTATATTACCCACTTGCTTAGCTCGGGAAAAATACAATATGTGTGTTTATTGCTGATCATTAGAAAAAAACTTCCGAACAGAACAATTGGTATACCTGACTGTTTGTTATTTTGATTGTATTTAAATCATCTTGGAATAAATCTAACATTACTATGCGTCCACGATTACTTGATAAATTCCCAGAAATGTTTAATGTTAAATTTAAGTTCAAATATTTCAGAAATCACCACAATCACTTAAAAACAATAAAATTTTGTACAAAAAGAATTGTAATATTCTTTAGTTATAAGCAATTTTATTACTTCATATAAGTATGGTCATTTTTTGGGAATTGTTGGATAATTGATATGTTCCTTTCATAACTCAAATAATGTTACCAACTATAATACTTGCAACAACACAGAAGCGTTTATGGTAATTAAAGAACAGCAACTGGTCACAACACTTACAATCAGAGAAGCTTACGGCTTACATACGTGTTATCCACTGACTTCTTACACTGGACAAGCATTTTTAGAACACCTCGCATCCCTCCAACAATTTTACAGTATAAGAAACTTAACAAATTGGCACAACCGATAGCGGATTGAAGTCATTGATAAACTATTTTAATTAAAGGATTATGAATGAAAACAATTTAATACATTATTGTTTGGAAATTTTAGATAATATTTTATATAAGATATTATATTAAAACTTAAAATTTTACATGTAATCAAATAAACCGAACACAGTATAAATCTATCGCGTCTGCAAACATGAAAATAAAATATAAGTGAATACCGTCAATATACAATTGAGAGATTTTGAATTATAATCTGTACACAATTACCACATATTAGAGATAAATATTATTACATAAAATTATGTTAAATTATAGAGAACTACTTACTCTATACAAAACAGGCGCTAATCACCGAATAAATAAAAATATAACATTATTATTCAATTAAGGAAATGGTCGATCGCATCGTTTAGAAATAAGAGGGTACATAACAAAATTATTAACTTTAAAAAGAAACATGATCCAAATAAGAATAGGAATGTCAATAACCTCTAACTGTCAAATGTCACTTGAAAAGTATGGTTTGCATAAAACTTATTTGCATATCAATAATAAATAGTCTTACATCAAATTTAAATAAAAAGGTTAAATTAGTAGTAAATTGTCTTAATATAATATTTAATTATTTAAAGTCACAATATGACGCAAAGTCGATCCTATTCTCATTTGAATCGCATTATACAATGTAATGTAATTCTATTGCCCACTGTAAACTTTATGGTCGATCCGAGTTAACGACGTAATTTACGGCCAAGTACAACACGCGCAAAACTTAAATCCTCTTAGTCTCGTAAGCGGCGGTGGGCAACAAACTGAAATTCCAAAAACTTAACCATATGGCTAATTTTTGCCGGCTAAAAAAATCAGTTGATGGCTATTAAACAAATATTTGGCTAATGGGTGAATAACTCGTCAACTGACAGCCTACGACTGACGAGTAAACTGTTAAGGCGATTCACACATTGCTCCACGTTCCGTCGCCTGGCGCGGTGTGGCAGATTTTAATATTGTATGCAAATACATCGATTAGTATAGAAAACACGCCAGGTACAACACACCGAAAACGCGCCACGGCGCGGGAGCACGTCCCGCTAGCAGATTCTGCCGCCAGGCGCGGAGGCGCGGGGCGGACCGCAGCAGGAAACACACTGCGCTCCGCAGTATCGCGCCTGCTTTCTTTTATTAGGTCTACTTATTTGCTTATAACAAAATCTGCTCGAAGAGGCAGATCTGCTCCTCCGTCGCCGCGCGCGGGTCTGCTGCCCCGCGCCTCCGCGCTTGGGCGCGTCATCAATGTGTGAATCGCCTAACTTGTCAGTTTTCAATTTTATTCGACAATCATTAGCCAGCTGCCGAAGTTGTTGCCAACTTAACCGTGGTTATACTGTGAACAACCGCTAATTAGCTAGCTTTTACAATAGCTACCCACCTTTATAAGTAAATTTACGCAGGTCCAAGCAAATCTTAACGCTTATTACGCCTCTTTCGCACAACACACCCGTAGATGTGTTGTGCGAAAGAGATTGCATGCGAGTCCTGATAACGGCAGAGCGAGAGCGCAACACTTCTCCGCTCTGTCTGTGACTCTTATAACTGTTCTACGCAAACACGTACGAACTTCAAGGACGCACATAAGTTTTGCTCGTACTATATACTATATGATACAATAATAAATTTAGTACTAAACCAACGAAAATAACACTTAAAGTTCAAAATTAAGCCTAAATCAAAACGCACTTGGTTACAGATGCACCTAATATACGTAATTATTGTTCGTTAAGTTTTAGAAATTTATAAATATTAAGTAGTTGTACGTGATGTATTTAATGTAATTATTTATTGTTTTATTTATTTATATAAGGTCACAGCGGCGAAAGACATAACTTTGTTTCTTTATAGGAAATTCTAAGAATACTGAATAGCTAAAAACCTCGATGTATTAAATCGAATTGAAATATTAATATAATAGTTTATTATAAGTAGGCACCAGAGTTTTGTTACAAGAGTAACAGAAAGTACTATAAAGGAATAAAATTAAAAGTAATTAATTAGTATAAACTAACGGTCAACTAGGCAGTCTGTATTATAAGGTTAGTTCCTTCGTTTATTGTGTCAAATTATGTTTCAAATAGTATTAATGAATTGACATACCTAAATGGTGTTAGTTTTCGCCAATCTTCACCAAATTGTAATTTTTTTACACTATGGAAAACTGTAGGCTCGTATTTGAATGACAGAAACCAAATGAAACACAATACTCTAATCAAAGTTTCCGTATTAATTTATACACTAGTTTCGTAAATGGTGAAGTATCTAAAACCAATGAACGTCTTATGTCCTAAAATAAGTGGCAAAATATATTAAATAACATGATTTGTGTATATCTATCTACCTTAAGAACTAAACTATCTAGTCATTAGACAACTTTCGTACTTATTTTTAATATACTTGTTAACTTATTGTTTACATAATTTTAATATTTAAGTGTTCGCCTAATTTTATGGTTATTGTTATTGAATGTAATGAAATTCTCTATAAGTTATGTATTCTGGTGTCTTTTTTCAATTAGCTATTTTAATCCAATGGATTAGTGAATACAGTTTGCATTTATTTTTTCTTTATATGTAGCTTAAACGATTAGTAAGTAAGTATGTATATTTTTGTTGAATAAATTATATGATTGTAGTATATTTCACTTTTATTGTAACATGCATCTAAGGCCGCTTGACACAAAGCCAGTGAATGAGCTGCCTTGGTTGTATGTATACGTTTCGATGAACACTCGAATACCCTGGGCAATGTGTAGTGCGAAAGAGATGCCAAACGAGTTCAGATAGGGTATCCGAGCGAGAGCGCAACATTCCCCTTGAGGTCTGTATCACCTCGTTGACTTCTTAACACGATAGGTGACAGTAAAATCAACTGAGACTTCATCATCGCACAAAACGCCGAAGCCTAGATTGTGAATAAGCATAGCAAGAAATGGCGTCATGTCTTTAACGAGTCGAATAGCACTATGTTGTAGCGCAATAATTTATTTATTTTAAAATGCGACGTGTACGAACTTCAAGCTTGCATTTCAGTTTTGCTCGTATCTATAAGCGATAATCAAAATAACTGTCAAGGATCTTAAAATGTCTAAATATGATTCATACAAAATAAGTTTTCCTGTTAAGCCATTTTTAAGTTTTAAAAATTGCGCCGAATCTCTCAACCCAGTTATCCGTGCAGGAACAGAGAAACAATACAATTTCCTGCAGCCGGGCGGCCTGTCGTAAGAGGCGACAAAACAACCCACAGTCAGGTGGTAGGGTATTTGCCCGATTGGATGGCTACCACCCCTAGTCTGGAGTATGACGCCATAACAACCATGAGTGCTGCTCCGATATTAGTGACCAGTTTCCAGTCTCCCTTAAGAGAGCAGCAGCGCATTTGATGTTGCAAATATCCACAGGCGATGGTAACCGCTTTCGATCAAGTGGGCAGTCTGCCTGCCTGCTGAACTCATGCAATAAAAAAAACCCACTTTTTCAAATGGGTCGTTATGAGCACGGCCTGAACGAAAATAATGTTTTCGCCGCGACCATAAAAACATATTTACATTGACTCGACTGACTTGGTAACGTTGTACTGACTTCAAATCAATTTACACGATGTCAGTAGGTATGAAGTCCGTACTGGCTTCATCCGAATTTGAAATCAATAGTTGGATCAATGTATATCAGCTATAGAGACCGTGGGCGTCGCGCATAAAAGACTTAATCTTACAGAGGAATTAAAAATAAAATATCAAATTCATAAAACTAAATATCCTTTATTTCACATCGTGTCATATCATTGGTCTTCGTCACAGGATGCAATTACAACGATGGAACATATACGCGTTACTCAGAGCTTCCTTTACAATATAAAATATATGCAGATAACAACAACCCCCCTCTACGAATAAATTATAAAATCAATTTCAAATTTATACTAAGCGACGTATCGCCGGGTGTTAGTTTGCATTATGGCTGCAAGTAATTTTGTATAAAAATCTTTCATTACGCACCTGTATGCTGCAAATTAACAAAGGACTTATACGGTTGGCTCTGTCATCATCATCATCAAATATAATACAAATTAGATGTTTCGTAATAATCATTTTGACATTTCGATGACACGGCAATTTAAATTAAAAAGATCCAATTACTATAAAAGTATCATATTTAGCTATAAAATGTAATGATCACTAGTGGCTGGTTCCTAACCTAACATTTGCCTACGAGCGGCTAAAATTTGACATAAGCTCCGTACACGTAATGTCAAATTTATGCTAAGGCAAGTGAATAAATATTAAGATATAGAAACCGACAGATCTATATTGTAAATTAACAGGTATTAATAACACATTTAAATAACTTCACTAATACCCGGCGATATATAGTACGCGTACAGCCCGAACAAATCTATAAACAAATTTTTACAATAATTTCCATAATACAATACATATTTTGCTCCACGCATACATGTCAATTTTCACTAAAACTCTCAACTTCATTAACGTCAATTTATTTCAAATGTTTTCTTTAGTTATTTGAAAAGTGCATTGGAATTAATTTAGTACTCAAAATGTCTGGTCTTGTCTGCAAAATGTTGGTATTAAAGTTCTTCAATAAATACCTAGGGACGTTAATGAAGTACAACCGGAGCAATTAAACACAAAATTAACGACCGTAGCGAGAGTACGTTTACATTGGCCTGCATCATAATACTTAAATACCATTAGTGACAAATAAATTTCGAGCACACTCAGAGAACTTAAGAAATAATTTACGTTAACACAACTCATTACATACAAATTTTAGTGTTTGTTAAGAGTGATTCGCACGTGTATAAACTGTTTGATGATTAACTGTCCATAATGTTAGACGTGAATTGTTATAAACTATATACAGAATACATAAAATAGCATTAGTTTAGATTAGCATATATTAGTGGTATTTACAATACGTTGTCTCCTAATATAGTTAAACTGTTTGTGGTGTTACTGAGATCGGCGCGAGCGCATTACGCACAACTACCCTCCCGGGTTGGTCAGGTTGGTCAGGTTGGTCAGGTCGCCAGTTACAAACCGTACGCGGCCGCAGCCGGACGTCTAATAACCGCCTAATATAACAATCTCAGGATTCAAATTGGGGATAAGTAATATTTGGTGCAACAAATTATTGTGTGTTTCTCTCCACGCCATTGAAATAATTATATAGATGTAACGATATCAGAAACACAGCAATTAATATAATTATTATTTAAAATAAATTCAATTGTATTTAAGTATTTATTGTACAGGCCAATTTTAAAATAATACACCAGTAAAATTTAACGTTTTTTACAACATGATAGACTCTTAATAATTACACAAAATTATCATCAATATCACAAAATTAAATACAGAACTCGGCTTAGTTTTCTTTTACATCTAAATCAAAATTTTAATGGTTTTTAAATGTATGAAAAATATTAGTAATATTTATAAATCTTTTGCTTTTATCGACGCAAAAATGTTTTATTGGAGGAATAATATAAGAAAAAAATATCAAGGTCTTACATAAAATCTTATTTTAACAAGATTTCGTTGAATATTTTGCGTCGATATTGAATAAACAAATACAGCAATGCATAAATGCTTTGCAAGCAACAGTCAATCATAATGAGGTAATGTATTATATACAATTGTGATTAATGGAAATATAATAGAAACTTCAACCCGTTACGACGGAATATTGAGACATTCATATTTGAGCCGAGCAAGGTCATCGCTGTCTTGCTCGCACGTGACCACATTTTTTAAGATATAAATTCACAGAATTCACTTACGATAAATCTTACAAAATTTTACCAATACTCGCAAATGTTTCATATATATTTAATTTTGATTTTATATGCATTTTTATGTATAAAAATCAATTAAATGTGAAAAAAAGATTTTTTTTATCATATGAAACCTTGTCTGAATCGAAATTATTTTTTGTGAAACATTTTACAATATTATTGTTGAGATTTATGTAATAGAGATTTGTCTTAAGTAAATTCTGTCAATTTGTACCTACAAAAATATCGTAACGCGCGAGCGAGATAGCGAGCAATGTTTAGGTACGTACATACACAATATCGAGCCTGTTTTTCATAGGGATAAGAAGAGACTACGAATCTCCATTTGCGGCGATACTGACAAACAACTTTCGCTTCATCAACTTTCATTAACCTCTTCTTACATGCACGTTTATTTGAGATGCTTTTTACCTGACCTCTCTTTAACGATTCTGATATTTGATCATGGCGTGTTCGCCTCTGTCTACCGGCAACAACTCCACTCATAATACTGTCATACACCTGTTTTGTGATTCTACTTTTTATCCATTCTCTCTACATGTCGAAACCACCTTAACATTCCTTTTTCAACTCCTGTTATTACATCTTCTTTCACTCCACAACGTTCCCCTATCACCACAGTGTTCCTTATCATATCATTCAAGTTAACGGCACATATACTTGTTAAAGCTCTCATTTCAACTGCATTTATCCTACTATCACGTTTAAGTAGCTCCTTAAAGCCTCGCATTCCCCAAAACGCCGCTGTCGACCAGTGAACCTCGCGTTGTTTATAGAGTTAACGTCGCGTTAACGACGCATTACAGTCTGTCAGCGATTGATGTAGGTCTATATATGAATCACTCCGAGGAGAGGGTTGTCACAGGGTGGTTCACTCGCCGTCCGCGTATGGACAGCTTGCAAGCACGGTGATCTGGCGCTGGTCACATGCCGGATGGCTTTAATGATGACTGTGTGATCTTAAATGTCTTTCTATCTCTTGTTTTACATCATTAAAAGATAATTATAAATAAACCGTCATCATCTTATTAATAGCAATTTTCTGATTTTTTTAATGTTCGTGTGCCGTTGCACCTAGTTCTCTGGAATGAAGAGTCGAGTTCCATTTGCACATTCCAAGGCACATTTCGTAAACGATTTTTCCTCTACTAACTCTGGTCTGGATGTCTGTATAGACCCAGATTTGTACCTTGTATATTACTAATCTAAGCAATTCGTTCGTGTTATTTACAACGGACTACTTTAGGATCGATCTTTTAACACTCAGACTAAAGTTAATAACGGTCGAAAAGTATCCAAATGTATAGGTTCTAGTGAGTCAAGCGCGCCACACTCAGACCACAACGCCATGGATTTCGCCAAATTCGTTACCCACAAACGCGTTAATCGGCTAACTCAAAGTATAATATATAATCTTTTGAGTTACTTTTAAGTCAAGTTGCAGCAAGGACATTATTACAAACCAGTTTACATTTGCACATATGTATCAGTATTCCGTCGTCAATCAAAATAACCCAAAATGCTTCCTCGACGTTAACATAATAAAATTACTCAGTTATATTTTATACAAAAAAAAAACCATTGCGTCGAGAACCAGCTTCTAATCGACGGTGAAACAAAACTTATGCTGTACAACAAAAATACTATTCACTAGAAAGAAAAAAAAAACAATAACGGAAATACTATATTACAAAATTAAAAAATAAGAAAAAAAAACAATTATAATACACAAGTCTCAAAATGTTTCGGCCAGTTCAGTTTACATTAAGTCCGTGATTATTTAATCTTGTTTATGTTTAACAGAAACGTTACAAGTAATTCTTGAACCAAGCATATTTAATTTTTAAATTTATGCGTTATTCAAAAGTTAAGAGCCTGTGTTATGTTATATATGTCAGGTGTACAAAGTATGTACAATAGTCAGCATTTTACAAGTAAACAACTGCGGCCTAATACTTAACAACACATTTATATTTGTATACTTTCGGTAATAAAATCAGTGTCATTACAGCGCTCGTTGGGTTTGGTATTTCCTACATTTTACCCTTCGCTCCTAAACTAAAACTGTATACACACTACAGTTTTTTGGTCCTTCGAGCCGGATTAGGACTTCGCGTCACGTGAACTATTACACCAGATTTCTATATATATTTAAGCGTCTATCTCCTTACTAGTGGTTAAAATTTGATATAAAGTCCATAGAAGTAATGTCAAATTTCTGGAAATAAATGAACAGTAAGATATAGATAGAAACTGGCTAATAGGCAATATACATCTGATAACTTCGGATCTAACCTCTGGAAAAGCCAGACTAGAGTAAAGTAAGAAGATCGAATCTTAGACCTCTGGGTTCTCGTGAACTAAACTGACCAACGCTCAAACAATTAGACAACAGACAATCTCTATTCTCGCTTTTCTCCATAATTTAAGTTTCCATCTCGCATCAAAAAATACCAAATAAAATATAGTGAACTTATTTTTAATCATGATAACCTGAAAATACATTTTTTTCAATTAGAAATTGAAATACAAGTAAATCGATAGTTACATTAGCCCGTTCACATATATTACCAAACATTCAATTGCCTTACAATCTGTTAAAATTTAACATAAGCCATAACTGTAGTTTTAAAAAAGTGGCTGATTAAGGAGTGTTTCTATACTGTAGATGAATTTCTTAAAAAAAAAAATGCTTGTCGTTTTTATCTATATGGAAAATCTTAGTGATCTATTTGTTATTTTTTCACTTGACATTAATTGCTTACATATTACCAAAAATTGTAATTTTTTTTTATAAATTAGAATATTTATGTAAATTATAATTTTAATTTTATTGTAATTCATATTGTACACCACTATGTGGTAGAATGTACTGTGCTTCTACATTTGTATAACACCTGTATAAACTACATTCTTGCAAATAAAGATATTGATTGATTGATAAAAGTAATGTCATAAGGTATGTGAATGTATAGCAAAATATAGGAACTGGCCATGTGTAATGCCGTGAACTGAATTTATAAATGCATTAAAACAAGCATTGTCTTTTGAATATTTCTGTTAAACAACATTCATTCTATTCAAGTCAATTTTATTTTGTCAGTCGAATAATCCCGTAGTTTTTTGTCAGAGTACAATAATTATACTAAAGGTGTTTACAATCGTAACTTTATTTCGCCCTAGTACATCGAAATATCCCTAGATTTCTTACTTAGATATTTCATTGATTCATATTTAATGTCGCCGACGTTTGTTAAAAAACTCTTATAAAAATTTATCGCATTCTACAAATCTAAGAACGAATGGTGTACTATAAATGTGCCGGATTTTTATGTCACATTTCATTCATTTATTTACTTTACTGTGGGTAGAAAATTGACATTAGTTGTATGGAGATTATGTTAAATTTTAATAAGTAAGTAGTAAGACACAGGAATCTGACAATAAACCAACAGATTGAATGAGTCGAAAGACCGGGTCTATTCACAACCGGTCAGTGATTGGTTTATTGCAGGTTATCTGATCTTTCCATTCTTTTGCCTTGGTACTAAGCATATAAATTGAAAAACACCATGAAAACGGACGTCAATTTGCTACCAGTCTGCGCCACAATTTATAGTAGCGTATGCGAGGGAAACACATGCTATGCAATAAACGCTTTTTCATAAAAAATTAACTACTCCGAAGCTATAAAATTTGATGCAAAAAAATAATGTTCAGTAATATACAGAAAAAAATTTTGGTTTAAAAAATGTCACAACGATACCACTATATTCAAAGCTCTATGTTTTATGTATATTTTTATTTAATGGGCCTTTTCGCGTGTAATCTTATTACAACACTCTGGGTTAGGGGTTGTCCATTAAATACGTGAGGCTCGATAAGGGTGGAGGTAGTTTGGAAAAAATTACGAAATATCACCAGGGGGTAGAAGTTAGAGTTATTACGCCTATTTTTCTTTAAATATAAGCAAGCAGCATAATGTTGACGCATTTGATGTTAAAAATTTGCTAAAATAACAAACATTACGTGATTAATGGACGTGGGGGGCTTCATCCACGTCAGTTTTAAGTATTTAGGCTGTGGTCGAATGAGTTTTATTTTTGCATATTAGTGTACATATATATATACGTCATTTGTCAATATTTAACGTCATTAACAATGTCAATCTCAAGTAACGCCTTAAACCCATCGCCATATCTGCGTGAAACGGCCTAAATCTTCAGCATTATCCCAGATGAGACCCCCCCCCCCACCTTTAGATGATGGACAATGAACCTTGAATGGAAACAATTTATTATCTCATTTCGCACCACTATGATTTATAGACAGAATCCGAAAACCAGCGTAGTGTACTAAAAATAAGAACAACTTGTGAATATTACTATTATTTGTATTCAGTTACAAAAATGTCGATCTCTCTATTATAAATTTTAATTGCTCCTTAACTTAATCGTTCTTTAAGTTATACGAGTGCGAAGGATAAATTGTTTAAATTGCGTCAAATTGTCATGAAGGCATCCCGAGGTAAATGTTAGCGTTAAATTCAGCCTTTGCGTCAATGAATAAGCATTCTCTCTAAGCATATAACACGATAAATATTGCGTTAAGATGCCGTAAAACAGCTTCTGACATTTCATTATCAACCGGTTTCCTCGTCTTACTATGCATTCATTCGCCTTAAGCCTTACACGGTTCATTTGTGTTTCAATTTGGACGAATCAACCAAAGTAATCCATATAAACATCTTGAATGGTCCAATGTCATATATTTGTCGTGCCTTGTCTCTTTCAACCAAATCGATTCGTTTTAATTGATCCGTGTAATATCAGCATTACTACTGGTTGAAATTTGACCAAGTAATTGTCAATTTTCAACCAACGCGAGGGTAAATGAATTTAAAGTAAGATTTACAAACCCAACTTATATCAGAATCGATGAAAAGCACTATAGTATCAAAGTTTAGTATCTTTATGGTGTTTTAAATGTCTGTCTGTAGCAAGACTAAAGCAGGGATAGCAAACCTTTAATTTATATATCTAAGTGCTATTTATTGCTTATAAATATTAAACGAGACTGATGAAGCCACCATGTTTAATTATACCAATTTAAACAATTGAGTTGGTACATAATTTTTTCTTATTTGTCCAAATGTAGCTGTTTTGAGGAAACAGACGAGGGCATTGCCATAGACCCAATAGTTTACGATTAGTTAATACTTATGTTTAAGTTTTGATTTTATTATAATTTTAGTGAGATATTATAATTCTAAAGATCGATAAAGAGACTGAAATTTTATTTTAGTATTTCATGCTCGTGTATTTTCAGTACCTTATTTTATTAATAAATGTGCTAAGAGTAAAAAAAAATGTATTACCATAATTTTATTCCTTATATGATAAATCACTGTGTTAACATTATAAAACAAACTTCCAATAGTTGAAATAATTTTCAAAAAGTAGAGATGGAGCTCGACTTTACAAGGCGACCATTGTAAACATTTTGCTAACAGTGTCATACTTAAAACCATTACTATAATGCATGCCAATGGTTTACTATCCCTGCTTTAAATCCTCTTTGCAGGCAACACAAGCGTTTCTGTTATCTTCAATTGACGTTAAAATGTATATATATTTTAATAAAAATCAATAGTCATTTGGTAATATTTGTTATTATTTATGGATATTAGTCGAAGCTGTATGACTAGTTACCTTTAATAAACTACAGTCTATCAATATAGGAATTCTCTTATTACTCGAGAAATGCGTGTAACGCGTCTAACGATGGATCTGCACAAAAGATTTCATAAAACATATATTTCTCTTTCTATCACATTTGATATAGTACATCAGAGAAAGAGACGAAAACACTGTCTAAATATACGTCTTGAGGCTATTGTGAAAAGCATTAATTAGTCGATTTATGCCAAATTTATATGACAGTTCATTTTGTCAATATTTTAATTAAAATTTAATTTTACGTATAGTTACAGCAGACGCAAGAGATCTAAACCACAGTATTTGTATTTATTGACAAGTTAGTAGGAAATATAATCAACTTTTTGTAGGGTAAACTATACAATTTTTGGCACACCCCCCAATGATTGGCACCCTGTTAGTTTATTCAAAACATTAAGATGAAATGATGATTATAAAATGGTAACAATACAATTATTGTGTGGCTATGAAATAAGAAATATTAGGATATCATAATATTTTGAACAAACTGACAGTGCCAATAATAGCATATATTCCCCTACAGCGGCCTTTCTATCTTGAATAATTTAAATCGGCAGATAAAAATCGTACATTCTCAAGCTAAGCACGATAGGCTTATTTTACGTGTAATATATAACACGAGTCCGAGACCGATCCCAAATACCCAGATTTGAGTAAATAATGTCATCAGTTTACAAAAATTACTCTACCTTGCATCAAACTGTCGAGTTTTTGTGTCATAATAACTGTCATTTTACTTGGTTTAGATCAATTTCAGGCGTACTCCACGCATCCACTGTACTAAATATTGAGACATTTGAAATTACCAATTTTCTATTAAACCATCTCACACCTAACAACAAATTTCACTACAAACCATTTGTCAAATGTCTCAATTACGCAAGACGGAATCGAAGAAACAAAGGCAAAAAAATATTGTCACATCGTCTTCACATGAAGACGTGCAAAGCCGTGTCCCGTAACAAACTAGATGGGGTTCTCGGCGAGCAGCGAGGTGACTGGTGCAGAACATTCGCGAGCGTTCGCACGTTGGACGTACAGACGCCGTGGAGGTCTGTGCATCGGCGAGGGAATTTCGACATTAGGGCATTGGACATTCGGACATTGTTGGGTGTGGGGACGTTGGTGGGCGCCGGCGTCGCTCGTCACCGCAGCGCCTGACACCGCCTGCAGACTCGCACCGAGCCACAATCGCCCCAAGAACTCATCTCGGAACAAGAGCCGCAGAATATACCACCGCAGCGTCTGTAAATAATTTAAATACACATAAAAATATTTTTTCTGGTCTGAGTGCTTCTAATTAGCTTCAGAATCGCCCATTGTATGTTTATTATCTATAACATAATAATACGCATTCCTCCAAAAAAAAACTGCTTGAGATTCGTAAATAAAGATAGTGTCATTCAAAGAAGTCGTGGAAGGCCACGACACACCTTCCATGATCAAATTGATCGTGTACTAGCGGAAGGTGATGTCAGGAGCCTTAAGAACAGACGAGTGTGCATGACAAGAGTTATGAATGTCAAAGAAGCAAGTTAGGTGTGTAAGAATGGGCCTAAATGGCGCTCTGTTGTTCGTGCCTACCCCGCAAAGGAACTGGCGTGAAGTTATGTATGTATGTATGTATGTCATTCAAATCCCTTAAAGTCCGTTGACAATCCGAGTACTCGGACCAAGTGCACCGAGCGCACTCAAATAAATATTTTTGATTCTATATCCGGCCATAAAACACAGTTTTATGGCCCTTCGCATTTGGAGTTGTTTTGTTTACTTCGTGTTTAAAATTTGCAATTAGACAATAACCTATTGTTATCGTACTGGTTTATGGCCGTTCACAGGCATAATTAGGCAGGTGTGCAGAATTATGTTACCTAGGAATTGCGTAGACAGAACCGCAAGTGTGACTCGTGGAAGTCATTGTCTAGCCGGTCGTAACACATTGTAAGCTGAGTTCAAAGGGATGACCGAACGGAGAGATCGTCAGTCAAGCGACGACTACGATACGAGTAAAGACGTGTGTAGTACTCTCGATTAGCGATATAGTGACGGACTTTGCGCGCGTTGAATTGCATTGAATCGTGCAGTGTGAACTGGTTGCATCCAGTTTTATTTGTACCTGTTTTATAAGTGTTCGTGCAGTTCTAATAAACTCTTATAGTGATTCCAACGGCATTTGTTTTTATTCGAGTCTTGTAGCTCGTAACAATATTACCATTATATTTAACGTTCTATATATACCCCACGCATTCGTTCATCATTTAATTTTCACATAATTATCACTATTTGTATGGGTGTCGCACCATAGCTCGTACAGAAACCATACAAAGTCTGACATTGTTAATCTCGAAAAACTTGATAATAAATTAATTTATATGAGTATAAGGCTCTGATGAGCATAAGGCGTTGTCCAAGTATACTTGAATATAAACCATTAGGTATGGTATGAGTGCACTCGGTCCGAGCATACTGCCACCGTGTCAACGCGGCTTTAAAGAAGGATTAGATAGATTAGATTTCTACAAGTCTTACCACACGAAAGTATAATTAATTAAACTGTACTATAGGAGTGTTGGATCAGTGAAAAAAGGGCACCTGCAGTGGTGTCTCCGCCTTGCTAACCAAAAGTGGTGATGGCAATGTTGGCACCTCGGCGCCGCGCTGTCCGGCACCCAGACCACGCCTCTCGCTTCCTCGCCCACTTCCACTTCTGAAACACTGCCGCTGCTGCTGCCACTCCGCATGCTACCACTCCCGCTTCCGCTCTTCTGTTGATACGTATAACTTTTTTTTAACAAACTGCTCAGTATTTCTGCTATCCTGGTATATATCGGAAAAAAAATACAAAAATAAACACCCCAATTTTTTTAAAATACTGAAGCGAAATTAAGTAACTGTATAAATAATATTTTCTTAAGTTTTCGCGACTTGTATACATAATAAAACTACGTTTTAACGGTTTTAAGCGCGGTAATGTTATTTGATTTTGGTTTTTCCGACGTTACCGCGCTTAAAACCGTTAAAACGTAGTTTTATTAACTGTATAAATTTTAAATATATATAATATATATGGAGTTTTGGTTCTTTTGCTATATTAAATACATAATATATATCAAGTAGTTATGCCGACATATACATATACAAAAATAAATTAATTAGTGGCTATTTATTTATGCTATTTATTATAATGATACATTTTACAATAAATTTTAAAACAATGTTCATATAAAATGGTGGGCGTTAAAACGCCTTGTTATCATCATACTTTCAAAATAATGAATTCAGTATTTGATTTGTTGAAGAAATGACGTCATAATTTAATAGGATCAAACAAAACCTAGACGCTGCAGTGTCTTAGATAATACGGTTATCAACTGCCTACTGCCTCATCTAAAATATTTTAAAATTCTAAACATGTCGTGTCAGTATATTGAAGCTATTAAAAAAAAAAACAACTGAAATAGACTATATAAACGATGGAGAACACAGTGTAATTTTTTAGATTTTTTTCTATTTGTTGGTTTGTTCGGGGTTCACGCAAAAACTAATGGGCCGATTTCGATGTAGTTGTAGTTGTTCGACAGCAAATCCATAGACTTAAAATCTGCACTACTTTTTCTCCTGAGATTCCCAACCGATTTGTAGCTGTTCGGGTGCATAAAAATTAGTTCATTCCGACAGTTTCCACTCGAACGATCGTTTACATTCTTGTTTTAATTGCTCCGGTAGTTTTTGTCCCGGGAATCCCGTGTGAATTTCAAGTCAAACGTGAACGAAGTCGCGGGCATTCCTAGTTTATGAATAAGAGTGATGTGTTGTAGGAGTCACCTGCGTGGAGGGCGGGGAGGGGGCGTGCGGCGGGGAGGCGGCGCCCGCGGGCGAGAGCGGCGCGCGCGCACCCGCCGGCGGCGAGCACAGCCGTAGCGCCTCGCGAGCCTCACGCAACTGGCCGCTCAACTCTTCCACCACTTTCTGCAAATTAAAACAAAAGATGACATTGTTTCAAAATACAATCTTACTTGAACATTACCTATTGAAAGTTATGAGTCTAACACCGCTGGTGACGCCGTCTAGCGATGTTGGGTAAATCGGAGATAACTTCACTTCATACGTCATAGCAGCCGCCCACTCGCCAGAAGGTAATGCCTAGACTTTTTGAACGACGACGAGTAAGCGAATGTAACGTATTCAAATTCAAAAAAGTCTAGGCACCACCTTCTGGCGAGTGGGCGGCCGCAATGACGTATGAAGTGAAGTTATCTCCGATTTACCCAACATCGCTAGATGGCGTCACCAACCGCTCCCAACATTCTGTCAAAGGAGCAGAAGGGCAGCAAAAAAATTCTCCAGAAATGTTTTTTTATAGGGTATAAACTTTATTATTGTTGCCACCACTGCAAAATTGGGGTACTTTATTAATCAATTAAAAAAATTAAAAATTAAGTTTTTTTTGCATTTCTATAATAATAATTGTAATATTTTTTTTTTAAACATCCCACTGCTGGGGGTCGGGTCTTTCACTATTGGGGAATGGACAATATACCCGCCACGCTTATCCAAGGCGGACTGGCAAGTTTAACACTTTGGTTATCTCGATGTGCAAGATTTCATCACGATGTTTTCCTTCACCGTTATTATACTATTATAGTATATGGCTACAAAACATAAGCTTTCTTAAAATCTTCAATAAATTGACAAGTGATGTTGCAGTGTCATTAGTCTAAAACCTATTTTTCTTATAGAATAGCATTTTGAATGTGATTTTTATTTTTTATGTCAATTTTTTTTGTTTGTTTTGTCAAGTGAAAATTATTGAGAGGAATACACATATAAATATCCATTGTTGTGTTTATTAAGTGTACATATTTGAAATAACACAAAAAGCAGGATATCTCTCTTTAACGACCACAAGTAGAAATTATTGAGAGGATGCCAACAATGTTACATTGTTTCCCCTATTTTGTATTGTACCCCTATATTATTATGTATAAACATTTTGTTCAGTAATCTGTGTTGAGCACCCAGCGCCAGTCATTTGGTAGGGTGTCGGTCAACAATAGTGTGGTTTGCCCTAATTATGTGAAACAGTTGCACGCACCTTCTGGTAGAGTATGATCTGGTGCAGGCGCGCCTGCAAGGGGTCCGCGGCGGGGGGCAGCCCGTCGAGCGGGTCGGCGAGCCCCTGCGGCGCGTGCACGTGCGCCGCGCCGCACACGCAGCGCACCCGCTCCGCGCCCACCTCGCCGCCGCACACGCCGCACCAGCACACCTCGGAACTGCCGCCCGAATCGCCCGACGTCTCTATGCCGCCTACAAAACAGTATTATTTCAATTACTTTTTCATCTCTCATATTCTGAAAGTACTCTCGGACCTGTCTCATCACAGGGACGAAAACAGCACTTCTCGTCCCAGCTGTCGAAAAATGTGGAAACTAAGCAAACCATAGATAATGCATACGACTCACGTCCCAACTTTTTTACAGCCACTGTTAAATCGTGGGCATAAATTGTAATTAAAAAATATCATCAATTTTGTAACATCATTTTATGAGTATACATATAAATTACTTTTCACTAAATTATTTAATTTACATAAATATGAGCTAAATATTTACTGTTATCAATGACAAAAAAATACTGGCAAAATGCCACAGAAAACGAAATTTACTTGACGTATCATTTGTGACGTATTAAAAGGAGTTCATCAGATTTAGACATTGATTTGACGCCTGATTTAATTAGAGAAGTAGTTGTTTGTTTAACTTATCAGTTTTTATTTACATTCCTCATATTCGAAATGAAAAGCAAACTATTAAACCTCAGATGAGAGGCCTATTTAGGCACTCGAACTAGTAGCGGCCCCCCTATACTCGTGCTATCACTTTCACCTCTTGTGTAGCAATCTACTATTACAGAATGACAAGTTGCTAATTGTGGGGCACAAAGCTTTTCTTACACCGCTTGGCAACGTGTTATTGCTGTTAAGGAGAAGAAGCGGCAAGAAACTCCCCAGCAACACGTCTAGCTAAATATTGTTTTTCTTTATATTTCTTATTCTATTTATATCTCAACTTCTTTTTTTTTACTTTTTAGAAGGTATGTTACAGAAATAATTTTCGAAGAATTAAAGAAGTTTAACAAATAGTGCATACTCAGTGAGACAAGGACACAGTACGAGGAAAGAAGAATATTAATATTGTTGTTATAATAATGGAGAGATATACTAAAGGTTTGTACTAAAACATATCTCTACAAATCCCTGCATGTTTGGCAAAACATTAAAACGTTATACATTGATTGTATAAGAGGCTAGAGCGAGATGCTATGTAAATGAAGTTTTATCATAGGGAAATTACACTATTGAACAATATTATACTTATAAAATCGTCCATTTTAGGGGTGAATATTGTCAGGGATTGGGGCACTCACTGGTGGCGATTTGAACTCGAGACTGTTAGGTTTTAATCTAAATTATTCTTTTTTATGAAAAGCTAAATAAATGAAATTGTCACTCTAAAAATTAAATGGCTAAAACCAATATTTTGATCTCGTATTATTTGCTACAACAGGTTATGGGCTTACGACACGCGCCATAATATACTCATATTTAATTATTTATTTTACTATAAAAGCAATAAAAAATAAATGAGTTTCATAATGGCGAGTTCATACGGAAACGGTGCAAATGTTGGTGCGTCTTCATTTAATTTCGAGAAACTAAATGGAATATCAAATTATGGCACGTGGAAGTTTTTGATGCGTATGTATTTAATTCACGAGGACTTATGGGACTGTATTGAGGAATCGAGTGCTAATACGCCAATCGTAACAGATGAGCGCAAACAACAAAAAGCATTGGCAAAGATATGCTTGATGATACTGCCTTCGTCCCTTTCACATGTTCGTGATGCAAAAACAGGACACGATGCTTGGAGACGTCTCCAGAAGGCATACGAGGATCGAGGGTTATGCAGAAAACTTGGATTACTGCGGACCTTGTTTGGTTTGAAATTAGAGCAGTTTAAAAGCATGGAAAATTACTTGATGCAGGTATGTGACATAAATCAACAACTATGTGACATAAATTATGCAATAGAAGACGATTTCTTGGCTGTTTTGATGTTGAGTGGCTTACCTACCGATTATGATCCATTAATTATGGCACTTGAACATTCAAATATAAAGCTCACGTCAGAAATCGTAAAAACGAAACTTCTTCAAGAAACCATGCGGCGTGATTTCGAAAACAGCGAAGAAAATGCGTTATATACAGATTTTAATAAAAATCTCAAACTAGAATGTCTTCACTGCAAAAAGATAGGTCATACTATAAAGCAATGCATGAAAAAAAATCAACCTAAGGTCAATAAAATGGATAAGTGTAATTTAGTAACAGAAATTGATGATATATGGGACGGTACATTGTTGACAGCTCTAGCCACAAATATTAGCGGTTCAGCATGGTATATTGATTCGGGAGCAACTAGTCACATGACAAACAATAAAGAACATTTACAACATTATGTCATGGATTCACCTAAGTATATATCTATTGCGAATAATCAAAAAATGTTAAGTTGCGGCTATGGAGAAATTGAAGTCATGCTAAAAGGTCACACAGTTCCTACTATGATCAAAGAAGTAATGTATGTACCAGATTTAGCTACTAATTTGTTATCTGTCAGTAAATTAACGGCTAAAGGCCTTAAAGTTCATTTTAGTAGAAGACAATGTGTAATTATTTACAACGATGAACTTATAGCTACTGGTAGAGAAATTAATGGAGTTTATATGCTCGATATTGAAGTCCACGATAATATAAATAAGGAATCTGCGTATATAAGTAAACTACAAACTAAAAACATATCGGATGTTGAATTGTGGCACCGGCGGCTCGGTCATCTTAATATAAGAAGCATGAAGCTGTTACAACAAGGAATAGCAAATGGTATAAGTTTCACAACCAGTGACTTTTTACCTTGTATTACATGTCTGGAAGGAAAACAGTCTCGGTTACCATTTACAAAAAGATCCTATACGAGAGCGACTGAAAAGTTAGGTTTAATACATTCCGACCTCTGCGGTCCAATGTCAGATTGTTCTTTCAGTGGTGCTAAATATCTATTGACATTTATAGATGATTTTAGCAGGATGACATTTGGCTATTTTATCAAAAGCAAAACTGAAGTACTAACTGTGTTTAAAAGATTTAAAGCTATGGTAGAAAACGAGACCAGATTGAAAATTAAAATGATAAGAACTGACAATGGCGGTGAATATACTAGTAACGTCTTTCAGACATATCTTGAAGTACATGGCATAAAACACCAGACGACTATTCCATATAACCCACAACAAAATGGTGTGGCGGAGAGGGCAAACCGCACCATTATTGAAGCTGCAAGGTGCATGTTACAGGATTCAGGTCTAAGTAAAGAATTTTGGGCTGAAGCAGTGAATACTGCAATTTATATCAAAAATAAATGCCCGTCGAAAGCAGTTAGAGGTACCACACCAGAAGAGATGTGGACAGGTAACAAAGTTGACTTATCCAACTTGAAAGTATTCGGATGTGTTGCATATGCTATGGTACCGGAAGAAAATCGCAAGAAACTAGACGCTGAAAGTAAGGAATACATATTTGTTGGCTATTGTTCAGAATCTGAAGGATATCGTTTAGTTCATTTACAAAATCCTGCTAAATGTCTCAAGTCAAGAGATGTCTGTTTCCTAGAGAATAAATATGTAAAGGACTTGAGTTTGAATTTAGAGAAAAATAAATCAAATGTCGATAGTTGCCCATTAAATTTGACTGACAATATATTTGAAACAAATGACCAAATTAATGTTTCAGACTCCTCTGAAATTCATTCACAATCAAGTACAGAATCGAACTCGACTCCTGAGGATTCCTCAGATCTAACTTGGATACCTAATATGGGTTCTGACTCGTGCTCAGATGAATTTGAAGATACTGTTGAACGAGCAGCAATTGCAACAACAATGGTTAACTGCGGCGATGAGCCCTTAACAATTCCAGAAGCTTTATCGGGGCCTGAATGTGATCATTGGAAAGCTGCCGTAAATGATGAATGTCAATCCTTCGAAAATGATAATGCTTGGACACTATCTGAACTTCCTGTTGGAAAGAAAGCAATAAAATGCAAATTAAAAAGAATGGCGTGGCGTGGCGCTGACGGAGAATTCCTACGGTATAAAGCTCGTTTAGTAGCCAAGGCAGATAGATATCGGACATCATTTTATAAGACAGGTGGTTAATGAGAGAATAGTTAATTTAAAGTATTTGTCATCCAATTTGATGTCTGCGAAGCTATTATGTAAAGATAAAAATGTTATTTGCATTTCTTATTTTTAGACTCTAACTAATTTAGATTAAGGGGTGGTGTTAGGTTTTAATCTAAATTATTCTTTTTTATGAAAAGCTAAATAAATGAAATTGTCACTCTAAAAATTAAATGGCTAAAACCAATATTTTGATCTCGTATTATTTGCTACAACATTTGGTGCGAGCCATACTACATAGCGACGATCATTGGGTGGGTGCGGACAATTTCTGCGAAACTGTCATGTCTCAAAAGGAGGCCGCGGAACGAGAAAGGGAGAGAGGTGCGCATGCGTCTCGCGGGCACCGACGTCAGTCGGGATCCCGGAGGCGCAGATATGCGCAAGAACTCCTCCTGTAATACCGCTGCAGGGGCCTACTAGCATCTAGGGAGCAGAGGAGTTTTCACCCCTGTTGACGAAGTGGGTTTGCCTTTCCCGGGGCATTCTCAAGCACTCAGCGTGGTCGTAACTACGTTTTAAGTCTCATGCTCTTCCTGCCATAAGCACGGGGCACATGGGAGGAGTGTGGTTTTAATGGAGTATATGGAGTATTGAATAGTCGAGTCTCCACACAAGCCGGCGATTTGATTCTGGTGCCCATTCGTGGTGTCAGCTCTCGTCGCTTTGGTCTAATCCCTAGTAAAGTACCCGCTAGTGTGCGAAATGCATTTCCCCCGCCTCAAAAAAAAAACTCACTGGTGGCGCTGGTACGCCGCGAGCAGTGGCAGCAGGCGAGCCGCCGCGGCGAGGCGGGGCACAGCGTGAGCTGGCTGGCGCCGCGGCCGCGCGCGCCCGCCGCCCGCCGCAACGGCGCCGCCGCCTCGCCCTCACTTTCCGAGCTCACGCTGCTGTACGTCGCACCACCTACAGAATCGTACATACATAGATAACTCTTTATTACACAACATTACTCTATACCACTACTCTTTCAGCGTTCAAGCTATGCGTCTCTGGAATGAGTTACCTATTGTTACAAGACAAGCCAAATCCTAACTGTGCTTTAAAAATCAGGTTCAGAAGCATTACTTTTCTATTGTGTATAATAATTCCTAAAGCTATTATATAAGTATATGTATGTTTGTATTGTCATATGTATATATATGTATGTGTATATGTATGTATATACATTTATATTATTTTTTACTTATATGTACTATGTTTATGTTTTTTTTATTGCAGGAGTTCAGCACACAGGCAGACGGCCCGCTTGGTGGAAAGCGGTTACCATCGCCTATGAACATTTGCAACAACAAAGTTGCTACAAATACGCTGCTGCTCTCTTAAGGGAGACCGGAACCTGGTCACTAATGCCGGAACACAACTCAAGGCTGTTATGGCGACATACGTTTAGACCAGGGGTGGTAGCCATCCAGTCGGGCAAATGCCCTACCACCTGGCAAAATTGATTTATTTAACATTCGTCATTATTTATTAACTTTACCACCATTTATATAAAAACTCTATCAATCCCTGCCAAGGATTGCCTGGAAGAGAACGCTTAGCAATAAGAGCAATATAATAATAATTTTAATTACTTTTCCAACAATAATTAATGCACTATTTCACTCCTTTTACTTGTACCTGCTTATGACGTCAGAAACTTTTTTATTTCTTTATTGCACGAGTTCAGCAGACAGGCAGACGGCCCACCTGATGGAAAGCGATTACCATCGCCTATGGACACTAGCAACACCAAAGGTGCTCCACAAACAACCAAAAAGCACAAATCTATGCGGCAGCAACATTCTCTAAATTCATAAAATGTATGGGAGTTGATTTGACTTTCCGCTTCCCTATTACTACATACTAACAAAATCCCCAACCATACAGACTACCATTAAGACTAAAAACTCACCATTTATATCAACTTCTAGAAATTTAGTCGCAACATCCTCTAAACCATTGACAGTTCCATTCACAACTCCGTTCTCTCTGTTATGATTGGTCAAAGCTGTCAGCACATTGTGATTAACCAAATCGACTTCTGTCGAATTAAGATTGTCCAACGGCGAAGATTCATGTGACGTTCTAGAATGCATTGAGGTTGTTGTCTCAGTTCTGGGTTGTGGTGTTTCCGCTATGTCGAATCCTGTTGACGATTGGTTGCTCGACTCTGATATCGATCGCCACGTTATGCTTATGTTTCTCGTTCGACCTGGTTCTCTTGATGCCTGTTATCATATTACCGATTGATTACACAGGCCCACAAAAAAGAAAAGTGATCTGTACTCGTTACCAGACCCATCTATTGTTGTGTATTTCAATGAGCTGAATCCGAATTTGGGGTCAGTTGGGACCAAACTGATCATTAGATCACATAGATCAGACTCTAGACCAGGGGTGGTCGCCATCCAGTCGAGCAAATACCCTACCACCTGGCTGTAGGCCGTTTAGTCGCCTCTTACGATAGGCCGCCAGGCCGCAGGAAATTGTATTCTTTCTCCGCTCCTGCACGGATAAATGATTAGTGCCGTAAATAGCCTTTTATGCGCCCTATGAGAGCTACTATAACTGCGCCCTTGTTTTTTTTAAATATTATAAGGTACCCTAGCTAGAGCAATGCTATGTATAGGCCTACTTTATTTCATTCAGGGTGATAAAATAACGCACAAGGACCTTGCTGTGGACCAATCATCTAATATTTTGGAAGAAAAATCAATTTTTTTTAAAGAGCTAGAACACAAATATGCACGTGCGCTGCCAAAAAAATGACCGCGATGTTTTGTCTAATTTAGTATACGTTTTTGATGCTACTGGCATGTAGGTACGTATGTGTTGGAATCGAGCACTAGGGGTGCAGCGGGAACTTATCAGGAGCAAACCGAAAAAATAATAGTCCTGCCTGGTCTGGCCATTCTTGCGCCCCCCAGAGTCTATGCCCTGTACCTGGGCACCGGTGGCACCGCCCTATTTACGGCACTGCCTACATTAAAAACAGGTAAAAGTATAACTGGTAATATTGTTTAGGAAACAGATAAAAATAGTAAACAAGGACTTACATCAGCAATCCCGATAACATCGGTGTAAGTGTCGCACACAAAAACCGGCGGCTCTTCAGGTGTACCACTTTCTGGACTAACTTCGTTCCTAACCGCGCTCTCAACCAGCTCCTGCACACTTGTCACACCACTGACAATGTTCACGGGGCCACTGACGTCATCGATGACGTCATGCTCGATCACAGCACCCGCGTTCACGTGGTCGATCACTGCGTCCGTCACTTCAGTCACTACGTCCGTCACATTGTTCACTACATCCGTTGCGTCGTCCACTACGCCCGTTATGTTGGTAGCTATGTCTGGTACGTTGTCCGCTGGTTCCGCTATGTTGACTGCGTTGATGATGTTGTTGGTACTGATTCCTTGCAGTTCGCGTTCGAGAGATGATGATCCGCTGGTGAGGTCCCGGGGTGATCGGGCTGAATCAAAGTGGTCTGGATGGAGCCCGTCAACCTACAGCAAGGTTGGATAAAGGAAACGTTAAGGTTAGATGTTTCCAGAGTTATTGTAGTTAACAAAGTCACGGCTGAACGTAAGCCTCTTACAAGTTTACAGTTTTGCTTATCCAGTTTCTACCAGGTACCTTGCGTAGATCATCCAATTAAAGGGCTGTAAAGTGGTTTTATGTTTACCTAGATGAGCTACAGTCACTCTAGGACTTGTCACTCCATCGGCCATAAGTCTTATGGCAAACGTAATTGGCTTACTGAAAAATTTCCACTTGTCCAGCGAAAACTATCCCATTTACTGATATAAAATATATTCAATGTCTATTCTCGGTTTTAATGCTACATATTCACCAAATTTCAGCAAAATTGATAGTGACGGAAAAACCACAGTGAAAGTGTAACAGAGTAACTTCAGCATTTTTTAATAAAAAAAATATTTAACTATTCATTAATTCATTTGTACATTAATTAATTAAGGAAAAATTTAGTAATGAATAAATAATTCATTTAACAATAGTTACCTGATCATTATGGTGAGTATGGTGGGTGAGTTCGTCCAAACAGCTGTCAGTCAACGTCCTGCAGTCGCGGCGGGCGTCGCAATCGTTCACCACCAACGAGAGTTTCCTATTTACAATAAAACATTAACACAATGTGTAGCGTAGCCCGAAATTTTAATGACCTGTGTGGCAAAGTGAACTAAGCCTGCGCCCACTTAGCTCACTGGACTGGACTTTGATTCCCAGCTTAGTTTTTTTTTATTTTTATTGTACGAGTGCAACAGACAGGCAGACGGCCCACTTAATGGAAAGCGGTTACCATCGCCTATGGACATTTGCAACACCAAAGGTGCTACAAATGCGCTGCTGCTCTCATAAGGGAGACTGGAACCTGGTCACTAATGCCGGAGTTGTTATGGTGGCATACTCTAGACCGGGGGTGGTCGCCATCCAGTCGAGTAAATTTGGTAAATTTTCCATTATTAAACTATAGTCTGGGGTTCTGTAACTGGGTGCAGAATAGAGCAGATGACACATCTTACAATAAATTCTAAAATTATTGAAATGTAAATTATCATACTATTGTCTTACTACAAACAATAATAATTAATATGCTATTTGATATGTCTAAGCTGTGACATCATAACTTGCTATTCTCGTACAGAATATAGCAGGCTTCTGCATTTTGCAAAATAAAAAAGTCTTTCAGTTGACTAACCATCAGCTACTCTATTCGCATTTGTATATAACCAATAACACAAGCGTAACTTGTTTAGCTTAGGGTTACACAATGTGCCTACCAGTAATTATTAAAAAAAACAACAAACAAAATGTTTATTATCTATATATATATATATATATAAATCAATTGCTGTTCGTTAGTCTCGCTAAAACTCGAACGGCTGGATTGATTTGGCTAATTTTGGTTTTGAATTATTTGTGGAAGTCCAGGGAAGGTTTAAAAGGCGAGCAAATATGAAAAAAATGCTTGGAACAGGTTTTTTATTTATTGATTCTGAGGCGGTACGAAGTTTGCCGGGTCAGCTAGTTATATATAGAAAGGACATTAACATGTAAACAGCAGACGCAAAACATTTATCTGTTTGTAGTAAAATAATGAAAAGTTTGATATCAATCTGTATGTACAATGTTACATACATTCAGATCGTCTGACACTCTGAATGTATTTTTTTTTTATTGCATGAGTTCAGCAGACAGGCAGACTGCCCACTTGATTGAAAGCGGTAGCGGTTACCATCGCCTATGGACATTTGCAACACCGAAGGTGCTACAAATGCGCTGCTGCTCTCTTAAGGGAGACTGGAACCTGGTCACTAATGCCGGAACACAACTCAAGCTTGTTATGGCGACATACTTTAGACCAGGGGTGGTAGCCATCTAGTCGGGCAAATGCCCTACCACCTGGCAAAGGTATAAGGTATATAACACTATAAAGCAATTAATTGTTGTCGCAGTGTATATAATAGCAAACAGGATGAATAAAACTGAACAGTGTATTAATTTTTAAATCTGTATTGAGCATAATTGGACCTACTTATGCAAAACAGAACCAATCCACAAACATGCCAAAATTGGGTTAAGGATGCAGAAGACTTTCAAAATGCACCTTCTATCGAATCAATAAAAATCATAACGAGAAAATATATGATACAATATTCTAAATGTTTTTTCCAAAATATAAACATATTTTTTGTATGCAAAATTTTAATAAAAACGGCTTTTTCTCAAAACTGTCAGTATGTGGGTTGGTTCCATTTTGCATAAGTAGGTCCAATTTATCATGTATTCCTTTGAAATGGGGAGGCCACAGCATCAGCAGTGGTCACTTTATGATGCGATCAAGAAAAATGGAGAGAAAAAAGTAGAGTTTGACTCGATTTATTAAATGGTGAACTCACATAAGATCGGGCGCCAGGCTGGGGTCGCTGCACCGTCTTTGGGTCAACCTCTTCTCGCCATCATTCAGTAAGTTATCACAGGATCTTGTCTTTGTCATTAATCCTGAATGAAAAAGATGATAATGAATTTGGTGCAAATTATCGTAACTAATATTAATTTTAAAACTATGTTGTAACGGTTTTATATGTGCGACATTTTATTTGATTGTTATTTCGACGTTTCGGTCACTTTATGTCTTCTGTGTACTAATTGTGAAAACTTAAGGAAACACTAATATTATAAATGCATATGTGAGTGTTTACTTGCGACGCTGTCACGCCTTGATTACATGAAGTTTTGTTATACATGTTGTCTAGGTACTCCTTTTGGGTCATTAAGCCGCAGCAGTTAGTTAATTAGTTTTGTTGTCAAGGGTACAGAAAAGGACACAGGGTACCTTTCATCCAGAAAAAGATTATTGTCTCCAAAGGATAGACGAATATAACGCAAAAGATGGCGCCACCGTTGCATTTGTAGACAGAAGAATGATAGTGTTGTGGAACACTTACAAGCCAATAGATGGCACTACGCAATAATATAAGACGCGAACCATTCCCGACATCTACAAATATATATATATATACATATATATATATATATATATATATATATATATATATATATATATATATATATATATATTTAATTTCATGAGTTCAGCAGACAGGCAGACGGCCCACTTGATGGAAACCGGTTACCATCGCCTATGGACATTTGCCACTCTCTAAAGGGACACTGAAACCTGGCCACTAATGCCGGAACACAACTCAAGGTTGTTATGACGACATACTTTAAAGCAGGGTTGGTAGCCATCCAGTTGGGCAAATGCTCTACCACCTGGCTGTGGGTTGTTTTATCGCCTCTTACGACAGGCCGCCCGGCCGCAGGAAATTGTATTCTTTCTCTGTTCCTGCACGGATACAAATATATATACAAAGTAGGAGATACCCGCGACTTCACAATTCCCGAGAAATAATAATAAAAGTAACACAACATTTAAAAAAGAATGTAAGCTATCGTTTTAGTGAAAACTGTGTCGGAATAAGGTAATTTTACGCACCCGAACAACTTTACAAACCGCTAATTCCCAGGATAAGAAGCAGCACAGATTTTAAATCTAAGAATTAGCTGTCGATCAGCGAAAATTTCATTGAAATCGGCCCCGTAGTTTTTACGTGAATCCCGAACAAACCGACAAACAGATAAGAAAAAAAAATGCATTGTGTTCTCCATTGTTTATATAGTCTATTCTAGATGTGTTATTTTTCAGTAGCTTTAATGTACATACACAGTTATAATATAGATTTCCATCAATAATAGTTGAGCTTAGGCCTGCGAGGCATAACAACGGCTCTCGACGGAAGATCTTCCTCTGAGACGGAGGAGCATTCCATCTCACTCCCTCAACCAAGTGGGGGTGGGGTTCCTAAATTAGCGAGTTACCGTTGTTGTTGAGCGGCCTGTGCAGCTCGTGCTCGGGCTGCGGCTCGTCGAGGTCCAAGTCGGGCTCGGTGCGCTCGCCGCTGAACACGGCGCCCCACACCTGCGCCGAGCGCACGGAGTAGTCCGGCCACAGCACCTGCGCAACATACACATACGCACAAATCAATTCAATTCACTCATTCAATGCTTAATGTAGATACATAGACATGATTATACATTAACCCTTTTAGGGTATTATAGCATTGTATTGTAAATTATCACTTAACATTAGACCTAGTCTTGCCATAAATACAAAGAATTTTTATTTCTTTTCTCTTGCAAATAACATTTACAGTGTGTTAGTTTAATACATAAATATGTCTCAGTCTCCATTGGCTGCAATACAGTCCTTTAAACGTTGAGGCCAGTTATCATTAGAAGCATGCACTCTTTCTATAGGAAAATTCTTCACTGCCAATCGTATGGATTGTTTTAGGGACTCCAAATTATCATGGCGTTTAGAGAAAGCCGTACTCTCTAAAACTGACCATAAATCATAATCCAGCGGATTAAGATCGGGACTAGACGACGGCCAGTCTTCAGCTCTGATGAAGTCCGAAACGTTCGTTTCCAACCAAGACTGCGTGGACCGAGCTTTATGACTCGGCGCCGAGTCCTGCTGGAAGGACCATTCTTGGTTATTGAACATGGTGTTGTTAAGGGGCTTAACTACCTCTCAAGATTGGTATCTTGATACACTCGTGCCGATGTTTTGATATCTTTTTCACAAAAATATGGCTTAGTCACTCCTTCATAGCTAACACCCCACCAAACAATCACTGAATACGGATAATGCCCACGTTGCACTCTGTCGACTAATTGAGAAGCTTCCTTAGACCTTTGAGCATAAATACGATCATTTTGTTTGTTAAAATGTTGCTCAATTGTAAAAATTTTCTCGTCCATAAGCAAAATTTTTCTGTGACCTCCCTTTGCGTAGCGCTTCAGTAGTTGTATCGATTTTACCACCCTATTCTTTTTTAAATTATGAGTAAAGAAATGATCAGTGAGTCTCTTATAGGCTGCAAGTCCTAAGTCATCTTTTAAAATACGCGACATGGTTCTAGGTGATATCTTCATCTCCCGAGATAAAATCTTTCGCTTTCGGACAGGATTTATTCGAATACTTTCCCTTACTGCTTTGACCACCTTTTTCGTACGAACACTACGTGGACGGCAGATCTGCTTCTGTCACAAACAGAGGAGGTCTCATTGTACCTATTAATAGCCCGGTACACAAACATTTGACTAATACCAAGCGTATGGAGTTTTAAAAATTGCATTTGGCTCCATACCTACTTTGTGTAATGCAATCACAGCGATTCAGTTTTCTTTATCGCCCCACTCCATTTTAATATCGCAAAATGTTGTACAATGTATTGGCGCCAAAATGAGAAAACACAATGAACAATCATATAAAAATGACAGATTCCAAATTCAAATGTAATATTTTGTTTCTTTTCAATTGTAACAGTATTTATGGCCAGACTAAGCATACATGTACAGAAGAAAGATATATATACCTGTTCGACATGGTGTGGTGAATACAGATGGTTCCTGTAAGCGGGTGCTCGAAGCAGATGCCAGACATGTGCTGTAGTCTCGTTTATGCGCGCTTCTAACCTTTCTCTAGTAGTATTACAGAGAAACGTCCCGAACATGCACGAATGCACGTGTGTTGCTAGTTTTATCTGAAACGGAAAATATAATTTCAATATTCTGATAGTATACATATATTTTTTAATGAAGTAATTCAACAAAACCACACTAATATTACAAACTAATCTAAAATACTAATAGTAATTAGTGATCTAAAACACGGGTATCTTCAAGTCTCGTGTGAGTAGGTACTATCTAGGTAAGCGTGCTCCATCTTCGACCGCAGTATCGTCCGGCATTGGACGTGATAGTGGTCACACGCAAACCAATTTATTATAAAAAAAACTTAGCATCGATTTTTCAATAAATTCAATCTGTAATTATAACAATTATAATCTCAGTGAATTCAAAAATGAAACAGTTCAACCGTTTTATTCATGCAATTGACATTTTTATTTTTTCCATGTTGTACTTTATTCTATAGATACCTTTTATCTAGTGATTGACAAAACAGCTCTAAAATTTAGACATAAATTAACAATATTCTTATTAAAAAAGTGTCCACTAACACTTTTACTAACACTTTTCTTATTGTCTCTAGGTGGAAGCACTTTGGTCCTGTGTTCTATATTAATAGATAGCACCATTACACTACATTTTAAAAGTTTTCGTACGAAATTAACATTAATTTTAATTGTATAAATATAAATTTAATCCCGTTACTATGTTTTATTATTTATTTATACCTAGACATAAGTTGTTAAAAGTATCCTCTTAGTCAGGTTGCCTAAAAGAGACCACTTTAATTAAATTATTCTAATTATTCATTCTGTAATTGTTTATTTGGTGGACAAAGTGTTTTTTATTCTTCCATTCTATTCTATTTTTTAAACAATGTTATAATTAGAATCACGATGTTCATTTCTCTAGTTACGTAATTTGTCCAAAAGCGTCTTATTTGTAAAGGACTGTAATTTGGGCTATAACCTAAATTACAGTCTACTAGTTCAATAAAAATGCTCAATTAAAATATTATAAATGATAAGATAATCAAGTGTGTGATGACTGATGACGGATGCATTTTTTATTCATTCACGTAAAAACTATTGAACGGATTTTATGATAGAGACAATCAGTAAATTAATGTTAATTCAATGTAAGGAGATTCAACAAGCAACTAGTGTACTAACCAAATATGCCTCATTGAATTCAAAGCTGCACGGATATTGTATCATCATCTGATGCACCAAATCGAGCCACTGCAGGAAGATGGGTGACCTCTCATTTGGCTCCTCCGGACCGAACTGATGACCACAGCGGTCAGCAAACTTGTGACCAAAGTCCAACCATTCACGTTCGATGAGGACTCGAAAACCCTAAAAACAACAAATACAAAATTATTCTGGACATTTTTCAAAGGTATAATAATAACAGCCCATAAACATCCCATAGCTGGGTTCGGGTCGCCATTTGTGGAACCTAAAGTCACTTGTCCAAGGCGGATTGGCAGTTTTAACTCATCGTTTATCTCGATGTGCACATTTCATCACGATGTTTTTCTTCATAGTTAGTAATTTTAACAATATGTACATTAGGTCACAAAATTGCTCAAGTGATGCATGCTTTCCAGTCAAGATTCGAAATTGCGACTAAAAAAGAAGGAATGGCATACAGAAGGTGGCATAAAAAAGCTGGGAAAGAGGGCCATCTGAATTATAACTAGTCGTATGAAACACGATTAGATCAAGGCTAATCGTTTGACGCCGATATTCTTTGTCGATCTATGTCAGCAACTTTTTGTCGGCGGCTTCACTCATTGCAAGTGGGAAAATTTTTGTCGGTGGCTCGAGATGAGGAACAAAAAATTCAGCACGCCACTAAGTCTTGAGTGTTGCCGAACAACTGAGCGCTTGCGTACTTAAGCCGCCGATATGTCGGCGGGACGCCGGCTCTGGTGTGTATTGCGGATAAGGGCCTACCTACACGGAGTTCGTTATTACGCTCGCGTATTACCATAATTTTGAAGATATAAATACACAGATTTTACATACGACAAATCCGTATTACGCAAAATTTAACAAAAAAATTTTTTATGTAAAAACCATTCTAAGTGTATGAAAGCAAAATTTTATTGTGAAACATTCGTATATTTTTTTGTAATAGGCATTATTGTCGTATGTAAGCTGTATGAAGATGTCTGGTGGGGATCACCTCGAGGGTCCTGTAGTGGGGGTCGAGCATGAGCTGCGCGGCGGCCACGATCTGCGGCGTGCGGTCCCAGCCGTCGGAGCAGTGCACGAGCGCCGGGCGGCCGGCGAGCACGGCGCGCGCCACCGCGCTCGCCGCGCGGCACACGCCCGCCACGTACTGCAGCCACAGCGTGCGCTCCACGTTGCTGTGCCAACTGAACGTACACAACGTCTATATAGAAATACAGTAGACTCTCACTAATGAAAACTAGAGGGTGCCGGATTATTCGAGTTTTATTTCGATTTCGAGTTGCAGGACTCGAATCAAAATGCCGTTGGAATTATTATAGAATTTATTAGAACTATACAAACACAGGTACAAATATAACTGTACACAACCAGTTCCAAACGTAATACACGAGTCAATCACACGCGCAAAGTCCGTCACTAACGTCTTGCTTCGCTTGTGGCTATTACTAGACTGACGATCTCTCCATTGGGGCATTGCTTTATAATGCACAAATACAATATGTCTCTCGCCCGCATGGACTGATTTTCTTAGAATCACACCTGGCTAATGAAACATAAAAGATTACAATACACAATGGGCTGTTTTTCTAATAACAAATTTTATTTTTACTTTTTTATTGCAGGAGTTCAGCAGCCACGGCCCACTGGATGGAAAGCGGTTACCATCGCCTATGGACATTTGCAACACCAAAGGTGCTACAAATGCGCTGCTGCTCTCTTAAGTGAGGCTGGAACCTGGTCACTAATGCGCCGGAACACAACTCAAAGTTAAACACAAACTTTGTGTTTAAAACAAAAGTTTTAAACACAAAGTAAACAAAAGAAGTCCAAGGTAATAAAATGTGTTTCTACAGACGCAGGTGTGAATTTGTCTTTTGACGGCATTCAGGTTTGTAACAATATGTACATAAAATAAAGTATGCTGCCGTGTACTTGACATATTTAGCTACCTTATTTTCAACGTAAAAACAACAGGTAAATATGAACGTGCTATTGTAATAATTTTTGAGGTCATACTGATGCCGGTTATTGGACGTACTGGACTACTGCAGAGCCGGACTAGTGAGACTCTACTGTATTTGTATCCTTTTGCAAAGGTGCGTGCACTTAAGCAGCTCCGGATTTTGATTATTTTCGAGGGGGGGGGGGGGGGGGTAAAACGGCAGCTCATGTAATTTTCAAAGTCAATGGTACTTTACTTTTCGGGAATCCCGCAAGATTTTTCCCAGGTGTGGTTAGGATGCATAAAAATTTACTGAATTAGATAAGATTTCCACTAGAATAATGGCTAAGTTTTTTAAATGAATTCCGTTACTTTTGTCCCAGGTAAATTGCGGATTTTTTCTTGAGAAACGATCACAGGCTAGTAATAACAATCATTCAAACCCTTAGGTTCGGATTGGTCCTAAACTGTTTCTGACAACAAGATGAACTTTCCATTATCCAAAGCAGAAAGTTCATTTACGAAATTTACCATGTCACAAATCAAACTTTACATCTCAATGCTCCTAATCGAAACATATTGGGCCAACACTTATAAATATATTTTTTTTTAAATAATACAGTCATCAAGCGGTTTAATATAGAAGTCATGTACTTAATCTGTGGAAAATGTGGTCATTTGTACATTTATATTACTATCTCTTTATGGACTTATAAGCTTTTACACATTTTAGAAACTAAAATGGCAACACTCACTTGGCTTGGTCACTGGGCTCGGCGGCCAAGGCCCGCATCTGCTGGAAGCTCCTCCTCACGTGGTGGATGTTGGGCAGGCACATGAACTGGATGTCGGCGTTGGGGTAGTACTGCGCGCACTCGCAGCCGCCGCCGCGGGCGCGGTTCGTCACAGCCGACGCGTAAGAGCGCGCGTCCACTATTAGAAGTTTCACTTGTTGCTGGAACAAACAATATCCATGTAGTAAGTAGTATTAGTATAATTATGCTATCTGCTCTTCTTTTAACCTGTTGAATAAGAGAGCTGCTAAAACACCAAAAACAACTACCGACAGAGAGGAGCTGGTGGATGCTCTGCTTGCCAGAGAATTTTGTCGCGGCCCCCTTTCTGCTGCGGCTCTATCAATACATAAAACGGTGAAAATGTTGCTTTAAATTTTGAAAATTTGTGTGATTAGGGTAAAATGGGGTTGAAATGGTGACATAATAGCTAAAAGCCGTTAAATAAATTTGATAAAAAATAATCAATAAGAACTACTTTATATTCTGTTGTTGCCGTCCTATGGCTTAGCCATTTACTTTGTTAATATCAAGTAATATGTTAATGACAGATAGAAACTATCGGATCGGTAATCGCAACTATTGGGTATCCGAGATAAAATTCTGTAAATGTGATAAAAAAAACTGTAACGGAATTTAAAGCTTTCCTCTTGGACTCTGTCATTATTACAAGAGTAATTTAAATTTTAAATGCGACACTGATTTAAAACTTTGGTCAAGTTCCAGTCTCCCTTAAAAGATTAGCATCGCATTTGTAGCGCCTTTGGTGTTGCAAATGTCCATAGGCGATGATAACCGCTTTCCATCAGTTGGGCAGTTTAGCTGGCTGCTGAAATCATGCACTAAAAAAATACAACCAAATCATCTGCTTATGGAATAGTTCCGATCGCAGATACAAGGACCCAGAAAAAAATGTTATGACAAGTTTACATCCACCCAGGAGTTTTTGGCAGAAACTGGAAGGGGGACGTTGCACTGTGCATTTTTATTTTCTAAAACAACTCTAAAATGAACAATAGTAGTAGAATATTTATCGTTTTTGAGTAGTAATTATCGAATGAGATCTTTCCGAGTTTTCACAAAAACGCCAGTTGACGACCAACAATTCTGCTTAGCAATATGAAGACTTATGATCAGAATTGGCTGTATGGACTAAGATACCCTTGCCTGTCATTGTTTGTGGCAGGCAAGTGTTATATAGTACTACTACTACTTTTCATACACTGAACTGAAACACTAGAGCTGTCAAACTGTTGCCTTGTAATTAATTATTTATAATCTTTTACAATTACTAAAAAATCCATAACTGGAAGTATCGGACAATCCGGAATAATTTCTTAAGCTGAAACTGGTACAATATTATTATTATATCCACATTGGAAATGTTCTCAACAGTTACCAAGACTATATAAATGTACTAGGAGAGCATACTTTGTTAGTGTTAGCCGGCTGCAGTCCGCGGTCGATGTTGCAGGCCGCCACGAAAGCTGCCACCAACCGCTCGTCCTCGCTCGACCGCCACCCGAACCAGCCCACTTCAGGCTGCGACGAGCGCGCGATCACCGCGCCGTTGCCGCGGTGGCGCCACACCACCGCCGGTATACGACGCATCGCACGAAACCTGCAAACATGTTAAATTCACATGAATTAACGTATAAATATAAAAATTAATATTATTTAAATTGACCTCGGTAGCAAAATTGGAACAGCATAGAAAAAGCGAAATAAGGAGTTGCAAAGCGAATAACAGTTTTTTCTTAACTCTAAAAAGAATTAATTGACTACATATTATTAAAAACTAGTTGTACCAGCAAACTTCGCTTGCGTCGAGTTCAAATTATGCCACCATGAACAAATATGTGACGACACATGATATGAATGATGTGTTTATTGGTGACTACCAACGACGGCGTCAAAACAAGACTACTGCGGTGGCATCTATTATAGCACTGTATTTTCTATCCTTCGAGAACGGTACTTTTTATGGATGAAAGCTATCCTATTCTGTATCCCTGACTACGTGTATGTAAAATCTCATGAAGCTTTGGTACAGTAGTTAAGGTGTGATAGCGTAACAAACATACAAACTGACATTCGAATTTATTATTCATTTGGGATTTTTTTGAAATTTGCAACTTTCACTTTGTACATATTTAAGGTCTACTAACTAGAGAAGTCTTATATAATAATATGAAAACTTTATTAATATTAATCTGTTTGCTACCATTGTTTTTATTAATAGTCTGACATTGAGGCATGTCAACATATAATATCATTTTAATCTTGACCCAAATATAGTTCTAGAAACCAAAACAATATAATTTGTTATCTCACCGTGCAACAGAATCGAGGTCCTCGTCGCAAATTGACGCAGGAACGACTAGTAGGGGCGGATACGAAGGGCATAGCTTGTATTCAGCGTTCGCGGCCGTGACTCGCCAGGCACCCTTTGTTGTGAAGCCTAACCTTTCCACCTAGGAAATAAACAACATTTTTAAAACTAACATTCTTTTCATTCTTTCAAAATGGCTAGAGCTTTTCCCGTGTTAAATAAAATAAAATAAATTTTTATTAATATTTCACAAAAACTTGATATGAATTTTCTGAAATAAGAAGTATCCTACATGCATTTCCGGCCTCTTATATTAAAATCGAAACAAACATTTATAGTTATGTTATTGTAGTGAACAAGATTTCAACGCTTTTTTTATTACACTATTAAGGATAATAAATAAAAATATAAATTATAGGTTTAGTTTTTGCAACTCACGAACGCGAGTGGGCTTTACTCGTGGTTGAACATGTGCATGCACACTGCGATAGTGTGCATCTCGGATGGAACGATCAGCTGCGAGCGTGCCGTCCAATCACCCGATTGTAGTCTCATGCATACAGGTAGGACACATCACACATGTATACCATAAGTAAAGTCCCTCGCCTTCGTGAATTGGAAGAATTAACATAATAATGTTACTACGTACTGCTGACGCAACGAGCAATGATGCCCACAATTATGTATACAAGTTGTGGGCAATATATCGTTTTCATTTTATTTTACTAGACTCTAGATATGAATTGAATAAGATATATCAAATATATCTAGATAAATTATTCAAAGGATATCCTTAATTACCGGGATAACATAACATGTAAGGAGCTAACCTCAGGCCCGAACCAATGTCTTTGTGGCGAGTGTGACGCCCTCATGAGCGCTCTGTGCACTGACGCCGGGGGCTGCTCCTTGGCCCAGGCGGCGTAAGCAGCGGCAAAGGTCTCCTGCACTGAGCCGATGGGGGCTATTGCTGTGTTCAGTCGTCGCCACCACTCGACGCATTGCTCGCCTGCGTCGAACGTGCATCTATAATCGATATTAATCATATTAATACACTAAGGTACGCATATTATTATACTTCTTAAAATATTATAATAAACAATAAGATCTCTCAGCGTCACAAGTTTGATAGAATCTAACTCCTAAGTTGTCTGTAAGGGATGGCTTGGAACAACAATGCCGCCTATTGTTCTACAAAACAACTATTTAAACTCGTTATATTAGTAATTTTCTTTAGATAAGCAATAATGTTTTTAATTAATGTAACACATTACACTGGTCAGCAAATAAGCTGAGCCCCGCTACCTTGGAACTCTAATTCAATTTTGTCAAAAAGTATACTCAATATGACCTTTTTTTTCAAAAACAACTTTGTTGTTTGACATTAACAAATGTTTGACATTCCGTCACAGAAATTGACCCTTACAAGCTACACCATGATTTGATATAAGAATACAGCTTGTGTTAAGTTTTCAAAATCAGCCAATTCGATTTATTGACCAGGTTAATTGATTTTTCAGTAAAATCGGCCTCAAGAATCCTTTCAGCGATTTTCGCTATTTAGCATAGTTTAGGATTTGGCCCCGAAGGCCCACTTGAAAAATTCACCTGCATATATAATATGTAACGCTACGCAAATAACATTCTATGCAATTAATCGATACAGACCTAGAGTCTAGTGCAGCAACCGCCGCCAAAAATAATTTGTAGCCTTAATTTTAACTACTATATAAGTTTTAGATGTAATTATATAAGGCCTAGAAATAAGTTTATAAAATAAATGAATTTGAATTTGAAAAAAAAAAAATATATAAATTTTTAAGTCAGTTTTATCTATAGCATTCTATTTTTAAATGTATTATTTGGAGTTTTTGGCGGGAACTGAAAGGGGACGTTGTGCTGTGCAGTTTTATTTTCTAAAAATGTGTAAAATTACTCTAAAATGAACAATAGTTGTAGGATATTGATAGTTTTTGAGTAGTAATTATGTGTTTTCGTGAGAAATGTGAACTGTATAGTCAAATGTGGCCTTTCGAGTTTTCACAAAAACTCCGTTATACGGCGTCGATTGTAGCCTACAATACAATTGCGCCTGGCTTAAAGGCCTAGTTGCCAAGCCATAAACATAAAAAATGTATTATTTCAAATTATGAACTGTAATATAATGTGTTGTAACATATAATTATTGGTGAAATTGATAGGTAACAATTCCAGTTTTTGTAAATGATCAAATATCATTCATTTCACATTAATTTCATTTAAAATTAAATATATCGCGACCAACACATGGATGTTTTGTATACAACATTCCTATCACTAACAAAAAAAATTAAAAACATGTGCTTTATCTACGTTATGCTTGGAAAAATTTCATGTGTTACTTTCATTATTTAACTGTTGCTATGCGTTTATCGCTCGTGGCCTCGATGCAGTGTTATGACAGCGAAATGTATGTATTATCGACATTGCCACAATTATGTTAAGCAATTAAGACACTAGCAGTGCTAGTTTAAATCCTGATAACGTGGCTAGTGTTTGAAGAAATCAGAAATCAGCTTTAATGCTTAATCCTTACGCGACGATTTCTGCCAGTTCACTCTACTGTAAGCGGCGTAAACTTCGGTCCAAAAATTCGTATTTACTGTCGCGATAATAATTATGAGGAATGTACAATAGTAGATCAAAGAATGGAAAAGTTTGAATTAATCCTGTTCTATTAAACAAAATAAATAATGCGTTCACTTCCTCAAACAAGCTTCGATTGTAGCAGAAACCCGACTAGGCGCGGTTCTACCACGTGGATCAAGTTAATAGTGACCTTCAACTCGTTGGACCATAATATCTATCAAAACAACTATCGACTATACTATTTTTCTGTTACATTTTTTTTAGACGTTTAACAAGTTTTATGGTCAACAAATAGAAATGATCTTAACATGTCTCCCATTCGTGGTAAGAGATCATGTGTTAACATGTTAAGTAAGTAAACATTAAAAAGGTTTTTTATTTATATAATATGTTTACTTGTAATTTTGACTTAATAGTTCCCAAATATGTATAGTAACTAGTGGTCGCCCGCGGTCGAAATTAGATCATAATAATTAATGACAAAGACCATACTTCTATAATTACAGATTTCGCTAAGGCTACACTGTTAATTTGACTTGAACAATAAACAAAAGAGTGTATATATATATGCGTGTGTGTGTGTGTGAGTGTGTGTGTGTGTGTGTGTGTGTGTCAAATATATGGTAGTGTGTGTAATGTTTTTTTTATTCATGTAATATATTTTTTATGTATAATATAAAATTAAAAAAAAATATTAGCATTCGTCGCTTCTTCTCTATATAAACTATAAGTGTGCGAAATTTCATACTCCTCCGATCGCGCAATTTTCGTAAAAAATTGTACAAAGTTTGTGCTTCACGTATATATATATATATATATATATATATATATATATATATATATATATATATATATATATATATATATAGATTACTATACATTAAAATGTGTCCTGCGACCTATAACATGATAATATGTATTACAGTGTCAGACTGGCGTCCCAGATCTGTTGGAAATTGTAAATAGATGATGATTTCCACTTATTAAAAAAAACAGGAAGAAACCAGTGTCTTGAGTAACGTAAATGTGTGTAAAAAAAGTAATTAATTAATAAAAAAGAATCAACATACCGTATTTGAAATTACTTTCCTAATTTCTACCAAGTGACTCAAATATACTCCTATAAATATTTACCAAAGTCTGAATGTCATAATTATGTATATACTGTCTTTTCTTAAAAGATCATTTTGGTGTAACGAACAGATGTTTATGCAATCAATTACACTCTATTAATCCTTAGTCAACTTAGAGAACATCGTAGTTAAATATTAAACACACAATTAACTAATCTCACAGGGAAAAACACGATTTTTTTACTTATAATATTTATACCTAAAACTGTTATCTGCCTTATCTCAAAACATGTTATTTAATTTACATAAAGGGTATGAACGATTTAATCAAAAGTAAACAAAAACCAGTCTTGAAACAGTTTCAGAATACCAAGGTTTCATAACAGTAATAGAGGTCAACGCTAATAGGTACAAATTAAAGAGAAGCAAAAAATGTTATCTTCTACATACTTACATAACAAAATTTAACTTCTACATGAAAGAAAAATAGTTGGCATAACAATAGACCAGTAAAAAATTTGACTTTGAAAATGACCCTGAACGTTTCATTTTTAGAGGGCGGCTTAACACTTTCACAAAATACCACTAGAATTTGTAACATAATTTTATAATTAACGACATATTATATTTAAAAAGCAACAAGAAAAACTTATTAAAGAAGCTTCAAGTTTCCCCTGAGAACATAGCCAACATAATTATGGACACTTTGTAAAGACTTAAATTTTTCACTGAGCTGGTATACAAATATATTTTAAGTAATAATAAAAATCAAGATATGAATGGTCTTCTCTCTCTACTGCGCGTACGCGATAACTGATCACACAGGGTTACCAACTCCAAAAATATTAAATCCCTAAAGCTACAGTCAAAAATCCCTAGAATCATCACACTTACTTGAAAACTGCCTTTAAAAAAAGAATACTTTATGTTTTGTAATATTCTTTATTTATTACTCTAAGCTGTTTTATATCTCTGTACAAGTAAGGTTCATTTATGGATTTGGTAATCGCATAATAATAGGCTTTTTTAGACATTTTTCACTGGGCGTATCATTTCTAGTACACTCCTTCCATGGATTCTATAAAGGAGTACTCACTTCAATTGACGTCCATTCTTGCAGAGCACGACTAGATGGAGCAGGTCTCTGATCTCAAGCGCATCGATCAACCTGATCGGCACGGAGGAACCTGGCCCATTTCTCCGCCGGGGTTGAGCGTGTAGTCTATAGTTTGACATTGATATTGTGCCACCGTCCGCTGTTCTGCCGACCCACTGAAATTTAAAAGAAAAAAATAAGGTTAATAACGCGAGAAATGGATCGAGCCTTGCAAGGGAACCATTTTATACAATACTTAGCTAAAGCAGAGCATGCGTTGCATTGCCTTTTTTTTTGTAATTTGTTTTAACCGATATAATTCGACCGCCATCTACTGTGCATTTTAGTAGATACTATGTCAGAAACCTTCACGCCAGTACCAATGGTAGTAATTGTATAATATGACAGACTAGAGTTTGCGTGAAAAGCCGTAGTTAGTAGCTCTATGTTAATCACATAAAAATTTAATTTACTGTTTCTTGTTAAATTCACTAAAATAACAAAGAATCTATATCCATAGTCTACACAACTGTCCAGCAAAATATAGAGGCGAGTCAAAGCCAACCTGATTTGAAGTAATTTAATGAATGACATGTTGTTTATGACAACGTAGGTGGTATATGTTTAGTGAATTGTAAAAACGCGATTGCAGCGCCATCTATTTTGCTAATCCGTGTATTTTAAGGAAACTACTTCCTTATCGGGATAAAATGTATTCTAAGTGTTAACTCGGTTTATAAGCTAGCACTATCTCGAGTTTCGTTCATATAAGTTCAGTAGTTTCCAAAAAAGAAACGATCGCAGCGCCATCTTTTTCACTATTTTCGTCTATCCCACGGAAACGACGTCATGTGTCGGGATAAACAGTATCCTAGAGCATTAGTAACTTAAATACTAAAATAAAATATACATCCAAATTAAAATTAATAGGTATAGAAAATCTTATCAGGTAACGTTCCCAAGAATTTTAGCCAGGTGGTAGAGTATTTGCTCGACTGGATGGCGACCACCCCTGGTCTAGAGTATGCCGCCATAACAACCTTGTGTTGTGTTCCGGCATTAGTGACCAGGTTCCAGTCTCCTTTAAGAGAGCAGCAGCGCATTTGTAGCACCTTTGTTGTTGCAAATGTCCATAGGCGATGGTAACCGCTTTTCATCTAGTGGGCCGTCTGCCTGTCTGCTGAACTCCTGCAATAAAAAAAAAAAAAAAAAAAAAGAGTCTGGCCGCATTCCCTTTTTGAATGGTAACGCTAATGCGTTGCCCGATGTATAATAGATCAGCCTAAAAGTAACATGATTAGGTAGTCTTTAAAGTCTGTTTTTATTTGAAATTATATTAGCATTTATTGTAATATGTAGGTACCGTCTCCTCTACATCTACTTTTAATTAATCGAATAAATCGTGCGCGATCGTATCGGGAACCCACACACAAATATTCATTTTTGTATAGTACGTACGATGTACCTTGACGCATATATTAAGAAATAAGCAGGCAGCGCTCTAATTGTAGTAACACCCAAATAAAACAGTAATGTTTTCAAGTTTGTCCTACCGAAAACGAATCCTTGTTCCCTGTGTTCTAATGAGATCAGCGTGCCAACATTCAGTCAGATCAGCAGACAAAGGAGCACTTATAATAATAGTATGTCATCATAGTGCATGATTCGCAATACATCGATAAGATGAGGTCATTGCACGGTTAGGTATGCAACAGACTAAACATTGCAGTGTACGCTATCAAATTGACGATCTGTTGACCTGTGTCTAACCTTAAGGGGGATAGATCATTTTAATACGACGTAATTGGTATGTAAACCACGGGTCTAACCTTTTCAAGGTTAAGTTCTAAGTTCTAATTCCTTGAGGGAACCTTGCATCACGTGATGCTTTATTTATTAGGTAAACAGTATTTTTTTTTTGTTTATTACACATAGGTATTTCTTCAGTTAAGACGGAGAACTGTTCGCGAAAGGAAAAATGCCGACCGCCGAAAATGCCGAACAATATAACTATTAAATTGTTATATAATTTCGAACTATTATAATTCAATGAAATAAGATCTAAAATAATATCTAATAATGTAATTAATGTACGCTGTTTTTAAAACTCGGGATAAGTAATGTCACTAAAGGCATACACAACTACACATGTTTTACTGAAGATTTTATCGATCCGAGAAAATTTCGCACCGAACTATTTTTTTCGACCTGGCCACTTTAAAACCGCAAATGTAAGTCCGGGAATGTGCTAGTTCCCCGTATGTAAAGTACTTACCGCATTATTTAAAAAAGAATGTAAGCAATCGTTTTACTTTAAACTGTGTCGGAATAGGCTAATGTTTATATACCCTAGCTCGAAACCGCTCCCGGGAAAAGTTCCGCGGGATTTTCGAGATATAGAGTACCGCAGATTTTAAGTCCAGAAGTTAGCTGTCGATCAGTGAAAACCGCGTCGCAATCGGCCCAGTAGTTTTTACGTGAATCCCGAACAAACAGACAAACACTTTTACTATTTTATAATTTTATGATTTTTTACAACTCAAAAACAACGAAGTTCCTGTAGCAACTTTAATCTTAAAGGTCGACCCGACGTGTCATTATTACGATGCTTTGAGTAAAACTGAAATTACCTGTACAAATTCCCCGCATATCGGTGTGAAGCCAACGTCTAAGCCGGGCTCGTCGTAGTGGGTCCTGAGCCGCGGGTAGAGGTCCGCGGCGCGCACCCGGTGCGGCGGCGGCTCCGGCTGCGGCGGAGCGCGGTACCGCTCACGGTCGCTCATGTCGCTACACGACGCCGCTGCTGTTATCTGATGGTCAACAGAACAAAATTATAAGTACAGCCACAATCAAGAAATATATCCTTACAAGATACAATTTTTATTCAATATCAGCCGATTAGATTCCGACTTTGATCAGGTATTCAAAAATCGTTCCTGGCAATACAAACATCCAATCATGTCCACTTTCTATCAGGTGGGTCGTCTACCTGTTTGCCAGATTTTGGTAATAAAAAAATATTTTTGAAGTGAAACTTCTTTAGATTTGAAACTCGATGAAACAAAAAAAGCGACACTAAAAAGAAATAAACACATAAATTTGTAGGACTAAGCCTGCGAGAGACTGAGATAGAATACATTATATTTAATAATTTAAACACTGAGAGACGAAAGTCACGTGACAAAAAGAATGTTAAACTACAAGATGGGATAGGTACAAATTTAAAGGTAGACCAAAAAAAAGATGGATGGATTGTGTGAAGGATGATATGATGATATGCGGTGTGACAGAAGAGCTATGTCAGAATAGAAGAGTGTAGAAGGAAAAGACATATTGTGCCGATCCCAAGTAATAGGGATATGGTGAAAGAAAAGAGAGAATTTAAACACTATTCTCATACAGATAGATTTGGAAATATTTTGAAGTTTTTCGTTAATACTTAAAATGTTGTGTTTTAAAGCTTAAATGTATTATTATAACGATATAATATATGAAATGTGACGTCACGAAATTTAGAATCCCTTCCACCCCTTGTCACACTTTGTTCCACTTCTAGTGCGTGTGAACTACACACACACATTTTTTTTATGTGGCCGTGACGTCTTTCGCGGAGATTGATACTTATTATTATATTGTGGCCATTTTAAATAATAATTGTACAATTAACTTTAGATTAAATGAAGTACTGGAATATAGGACCCAAGACCAAATGAGTTAATGTACGTCTCTCCACAAACATAAGCTCAGCAACACTAACATAAATTAACATGTTGATATTACTCGAAAACTCGGGTATTGTAATATCTTTTTATAATGACTTTGAATACACAATCAGGAGCACCATAACATCTGTGTAAACACGAAATAATGACGTCATACATATTTTGTTAACCTAACGTTGACAACAAAAGGCTTGCTTGGCACATACTGAGTATCAGTCACAAAAGCTTTAAGCTATACAGCCTATCTACATATATAAAAATGAATCCCTATTTCCCTTGGTTACGCCATCACGCGTGAACGGCTGGACCGATTTCGCTAATTCTTTTTTTGTTGTGTTTGTTATTGTCAGGAGAAAGTTCTTATGAAAGAAAAAATTAAGAAAATTGCGCAGAAAATTAGAAAATTTAAGAATACTTAACCACCATATAAAATTATTTCTAATCTAACCTTAGTGCTTTGGACAATATAAACTTTTTTAATGTAACCTTATGATGTTTGACATAGAATTGAATGCGTGCTGCAAATATCGTCAAAGAGGATGTAAAAAAACTAAATATCGTTTAAAACCGATGCTTCGATCGGAGTTATTTTAAGGTTAAAATACATGTAAAATAATTAATTTAGCTGTAATCGGATTCCAATATTTAGTTGAAATTATTTTTGTGTGTTCAAGTGGGTCCTGGGATGGTTAAGATTATAGATCTACCGGTAGGTGGCACCGCTAAAGTCTTCCTAAACGGTGGGACCTATTTTGATGATTTTTTTGTTTTTATTAAAGTGGATTCGAAAATGGTTTATATTAACTATTGGTCCCGGTAAATATCGCTGCAATCGGGTTCTAGATTTTTATTTCTAAGGGCAGGACAACGTTCGTCGGGTACAGCTAGTACAATATTAATTATATCGTCGTCCTGAGCCATTCGCAGTCCACTGCTGAACATAGGCCTCCTCAAATCGCGTCACTCATCCCTGTCCTCCGACTACCTCATCCAGTGCCTACCGGCGACCTTGCACAGGTCGTCCGTCCATCGGGCTGGAGGGCGTCTGACACTACGTTTACCGAGACGCGGTCTCCACTCCAGAACTCGTTTGCTCCATCGGCCATCGGTCCTGCGGCAGACGAGTCCGACCCACTGCCACTTCAGATTGCTATTTTTGCGAGCTATATCGGTTACCTTGGATCTCTTACGGATATCCTCATTTCTAATTTTATCCATATAAGAAACACCCAACATAGTTAGCTCCATAGCCCGTTGAGCGACTTAGAACTTGCGGACCAATCCTGATCCCAAAACTTTCGTCTTCAAGCATTGCGGGATGGTCGTCGAGTAGACTTGACGAAGCTTACCGAATGCTGCCCAGCCCAATTAAACTGATGAGTATTTAAAACTATTAACTACAATATTAATATTATTCCTTCAAGTATATCAACGACCACCTTTAATTTTTAATCCTGCTACAGACATAACGATAAATCGTGGCGATGTGTCTGTACAGATTATTATAACTGTATCGAACGAAACGCGTAAACAATGCAAATATACAAAGATTTTGCATAAACACGATTGATAAATCTGCGCTAACCGGTTTATACAAATAAATCGCCACGGTATACTCTTACAGGTGTAACAAGCATAAGTTGTTTCGTGGTTTTACTACATGATTGTACAGCACCACATAGACGTTCCTCCATGTCAAATGTCATTAAATAAATAATAAATAATCGGCAGACAAACACACCTATTGTATATCCCCAAATTAAGCAAGTTACGCTTGTGTTATGGGTAATATACAACGCGGACTACCCTGGGGCCGATCCCAGACACCCAGACCATAGTAAATAACGGAGAAAATACATTTACGAAATTTACTATACCAGGAATCGAACCCAGAACCTTTGGGTTGCAGTATGCTACGCCGGCAAAGGCTTAGCCCGCTCAACCACAGAGGCCGTCAGCCTCATTCATATAAAGCCAATGGTATCCAGGAAAAATGATTGTGAGTTAAGACAAAAAATAAATTGTTGTTGTTTTAAATTAATAGATTTATGGATGGAATGAATATTTTTTTATTAACCACATAATATTAAACCCCAAATAATAAAAATCCGAGGATCATCATAACATGCATAATGTTAGAAGCTTGATTCAATTTCGCAGCCGGTGTTAAACAAAATACCTACAACGATCTCTCTAGCTAATTAGATGCTGATGATGGAAGTAAAAAATTTTTCAATTACACTGTACCAGTATACATATCAAAATATTATTCTAAATTAAAATGTAAACAAAAGTTTGTATGACGTTTAACACCTGTCAAAATGTAATGCAATCTATACATAAGTGATAAAAACGTGATTTAATGAAGTTTTTAGGTTATTATTTATGCTTCGATACTCATGTGTTTTTCTTATATGGCAAATATCGTGTGAAATCATCCTAAAAAAATAGGTTGTCAAACCAGTTACTACTTAGGCCCGGTTCCTATATTTTGCGGGTGGGTCCTTTGGGGATGTGGTACGCACCATGGTCGGGAGCTCCACCGGATGGGACGCCGTCTCCTCCTTCTGCGAGCAAGTTATGTTTGCGAAGGAGGAGGCGGAACGGGAGCGTGAGCGTAATTCCCTGATCCGCTCCCGCCAAAGGAGGACGCGCCGACGCCGGAGGTCGGATAGTGATCTTCGGCCGCCGTAAGCGGGCGGCGCGGGTGAGGCCCCTAGGGGTATAGGGGTTCTCACTCACCCGCACATGCCGTCGAGATAAGAGCGCGAGTGTTCCGCGCGCGCTCATCTCTCTTCCCGTGGGGCGCGTTACAGACCGCCCCACGCATGGAATAGACTCAGCAGTAGCCGGGGGATACATCCTCCGGCATAGGAAGAGGCCCAGTGAGGGGGGCCCACGCCTGCCAGGGCACGCGGAGTTGGGAATCCCGCATTCACGTAGCCCTGGCATAAGGCGCAGGACGGAACACCCAGGGGTTTTAGTGGGTATCCCTAACTGGGGCGTGGCAATAGCGTGGCACCGGTTCTGACCGGGCACGCTAGTGCCACCCCCGATCTGGCGAATCCCACACACTCACACGGGTCGCAACATCCCCCCAGGCTTCTGTGCCTGTCGCGGCTTAGTCCTCAAACGGATTTCCCCTGGCCAAAAAAAAAAAAAAAAAAAATGGTCCTTTGGGGATAGGGCTCTCAACTGCCGTTATGTCGTGTACCGCGCCGCTCACCTCTCCTCCCGTGGGACGAATTACAAACCGCCCCCCGCACTGAAGACCAGGAAGATAAAAAGTAGTTCCCCGGCAATGAATGTGGCCTTAGAGGCCCGGCCGCCTGTCACGGCACGCGCTGTCGGTTGAGCTTTCGCTTTCCCGGTAAGGCGCAGGAAAGAACACCGAGGAATTTTAGTGTACCTAACTATGATGTGGCAATAGCACTTCTAGTTCTGGCTAGATGTGTTAGTGTCACCCCAACCTGGCGAATTTCACACACGGGCCGCGACCTATCCGCCTCGCGCCGCTTACGGTCCTCAATCGAATTTCCCCTCGTAAAAAAAACTGTTCCTATATCTTACCGACCGTTCATTTGCCTTAGTATCGGTTAAAATTTAACATAAGCTTCATAATCTAATGTCAAAATTCAAACGAGGCATCGGTTGACTGTACTTTGAAAGTGAATGAATAGTAAGATATAGGAACCGGCCATTAGTCACTATCAACTACTGCAAAAGTAATAAGCCCTAAATTACTCACTGAACTTGTCTTCCTATATTTGAAACAGACAGACAACCGTCAAACTTCGCAAATTCGAAGATTTATACACAGTGGTTGTATAATTATGTTTCTATTAGATGATTATCTTTATTAGGACATGATGATCGTAGACCAGAAAAATTGCCTCTTCGTTTCGTTGCCAGTATTCGAGCCTATGGCGTTACGTTTAAATGAGAGAAAATACAGATGATAAAATACCACTATCGTTTGTAGGCAATAAAATTCTTGTGCCCTATATGACTAATTTGCCTTTTACGAATATTCGAAAAATTTTACTGTATACCTTAACAAGAGTCACAAAACAGTAAGAAAGTTTTCCAATAATAAAGACGTTTTGTGTTTATTATACGCACGACCGGTCTCAAACTGTTTTGATATCACGACTGCGTGGATCAAGTGACATTCCGTCGTTCCATGTACCAGGATATTATAAAATTAAATGCGAAAGAAATGTACCGCTTTCTCTTTCGAATGATTGATTGGGACGGTACAAGGGTTAGTGGGATTCCAAGGATAGCGTCGTTTCTAGTGATAAGTGGGTGTTTTGACGGACAAAAATTATGTAGGTACTAGGAATGCAAACCAATACGAATATTTGTGTCTACAATGCCTTTAAGTATGTTCAGAAGCCGGGAAGTTAAAAGGGCTCGCCCATTCACTGTCCTGTTTGGCAGTCCGCCTACACGTCCGCAGCGTAATGCAGGATTGTGAATGTTGTCGCAACCTGCATTGCGTCCGGCAACACCGAGCACAGTGCTTCTTGAGACTGGACTGCAAGATAGCGAATGGCCTTCTTAAGAATGCTCGAAACTATTCAACTTCATTGACTATTTTTAATGGTTGGGAGACTTGGTGGCTACTTATTACATATTTTGTTTTACAACTTTATTTTTTACTAGCTGACCCGGCAAACTTCGTACCGCCTCAGAATCAATAAATAAAAAAGCTGAATGATAATTGCTGAATGTTTCAAATTTAGTAAAAAATGTGGTCAAAACTTAACCGAAACGAATATCAAACGTTTGACATTCAAAATAAAAAAAAACGAAAAAAAACTTCAGTTTTAAATTTAATTGATTTCTAAATGACGGGACGAACATCAAATGTTTGACAGGTAGGAATGGTTTCAAAGGGAAAGCGAAATTGTTGTCTTTAATATATTCCAAGCATTTTTTTCATATTTACTCACCTTTTAAACCTTCCCTGGACTTCCATAAATAATTCAAAACCAAAATTAGTCAAATCAGTCCAGCCGTTCTCGAGTTTTATATATAGATAAAACAGTTGAAGCGTAATCTGGTGTGTTAGATGAGACGGAGAGATCTTTAGCTATTTTTTATGCATTAAACAAACTAGCGTTAGTAATTTTAACCTTACTCTGGGCCTTACACATTTTTCTATTAAACGCGTTGAAAACACATATCAAAACCATCAAGTTCGTTAACCTCTCAGTTTGTAAGACGCAATAAAACAAATTTATGCAAAGTACCTATTTCATACTACATGCATGTGTACGGTGTACACCGTCTATTTTTCAAAAACGTGTGTATGAAAAAACGCTTACGGTAAAAATAATCCTGTACAATTTAAACCAATTTTATGTGATAAAACTACTAGTGGTCTTCCGTGATCACGGCCACTGAAAAGTGGCCGAAACGTCGGAAAAACCAAAATCAAATAAAATTACCGCGCTTGAAACCGTTAAAACGTAGTTTTATTATGTATACAAGTCGCGAAAACTTAAGAAAATACAATTTTATATTTTTTTGATGTGGTAGAAGCTCAAGCGGTGTCATATCACGCGCTCACAGACTTGGCATGAAACGGGTAGCCTTGAGCTGATCGTGTTTCGTGCGATGAGTGAGATTTCCAATGGCCCACTTCCTATTTGCCCTCTCCCAAACTATCTAATTCATATCCTATTCGTCCTGTCCGATGCTTCCATTCCATCCCCTCTATCCTGTCCTAAAAGCTGGCGACACGTTGACTTCGCAGCTGGTATTGCAACCGTCTCTAGGCGACGGTAACCACTTTTCAGTACGTGGGCCATCTGCCTGCTTGCAAGCTTCGCAATAGAGAAAAATGTATCTATACGTGAAAGAATGCAAATTGTGCAACTAATGTTACATTTATTTACTTGCATAGTTGTTCTCGTTGTTTCTTTTCAAGGTTAATAATTAATTTTTTTATGTACCCTCTTACTTCTAAACGATACAGTCAACCATTTCCTTAATTGAATGATGATGTTGTTTATTTTTATTTAATCTGTGATTAGGGCCTGTTTTGTATACTTTTCTATAATTTACCATAATAATTTGTATCTGTAATCTGTGTCAGCATTCGCCTGGGGGCAACCTGTGTGGTCCCACACCTCTGTCAATGCGGGGATAGGGTGGAACGTTTGGGACACCACGGACTATCCTGCAGTAGAAGCGCCGGTAGAATTTCCCGACACGCGGCACTCAACGATATCATCCGCCGGGCTCTTGCCACCGCCGGGGTACCTTCCATTTTGGAACCAAATGGTTTATGCTGCGACGATGGCAAGAGACCGGATAGGATGACGCTAATTCCTTGGAAGATGGGCCGCCCCTTAGTGTGGGATGCTACTTGCGTTGACACTCTGGCGGCGTCCCATCTTTCAAGTACGTGCAGTACCGCCGGTTCTGCTGCAGCCGAACAGGAGGCTCTCAAGCGCCGCAAATATGCCACAATTGGAAATGGTTACACATTTGCGGCATTTGGGGTGGAAATTCTGGGTCCGTGGGGTCCTGACGCCCTACAAGTCTACCGTGACGTCGCCAAACGTCTGGTAGACGGCACACGCGACCAGACGGCTAGCGTCTATTTTGCTTAAAGATTAAGCGTAGCTATACAACGTGGTAACGCCGCCAGCCTTCTGGGAACGTTCCCGGCAAATGACAGTGGTTTGGGACCATTACCTTATTTTTAGGCGTTTTTCCCTTTTTTATTTAGTTTTAGTTTTTATGTAGTTTATTTTTAAGTTTACATTTTTAAGTTAATTTATTTTTAGTATTTAATTATATGTTTTAAGTTAGTTTTTGTTTGATATTATTTGATTTGTTATAATAATATTCCCATTCATTATAACATATATAATTTATTGCAAAAATATTATGTAACAATATTTATCTCTGATATTTTAAATATTTCAAAGTGTCTCAATTGTATATAGTCGGTATTCACTAATTTTATTTTCTGTTGGCAGAAGCGATATATTTTTACTGTGTTTGATTTACTTTATTCCATGTGAAACATTTATTTTATTATATGTTAAATAAAATATTATCTAAAATTTCCAAAAAATAATGTCACAAATTCTTGTCATTCATAACCTTTTTAATTCAAATAGTTTATCAATGACTTCAATCCGCTGTCGGTTACGCCAATTTGCTAAGTTTCTTATACTGTTGTTGGAGGGATGGCACGGTGTTATAAAAATGTTTGTCCAATGTGTCGAGTCAGTGTATGAAATGTATTTAAGCCGTAAGGTTCTCCGATTGTAAGTATAGTGACCAATTGCTGTTCTTTAATTATCATAAACCCTTCTGAATTGTTGCAAGTATTACACTATGCAACAAAGCGATATTTCTTCAAAGTTATATTAATTTTAAAAACTATTTTAATAATATTATTTAGTATTACTATGTTTGCCGACATTTCTAACCCATTACTTAAAAGTAACGTGGGCACTAGGTATATAATATAAGTTAAACCTGTTATCATGAAACTTAATACATGTGGACTTTCGAAAACGAAGTTAAATACAGGATAGATTTATTCCGAAAAAAAAAACCGACATCCAAAATACGAGAGCGAATCCGCGTTGAAAGCTATTACTGAATTTTCTCATTTGGAATAGCATAAATCATCAGTTATTTCATCATGAAATACTTTTCCTTCTGCAAGTAGTACAATAAAGGAAACTCGGATATAAAAATTGAAAACTATGTTATCTTTCTTCTGCGATTCTGGGAAATGAAAAATTTACTACGTAGTATGCTTATTACAATGTGTAATGGTCAGTCACTATTTTGCAATGTCAAACAACTTTACTAGCAGTCATAAAGGTACAGAAACGGAATGGTCCTTTGTACCATATTTAGGACAGTGTTTGGCAAATACAAACAATAAAACAAAATGATTTGTTGCACACAATGTATTTTGGCCGTTGTGCAATACATGCCAGCAAAGGTTATTGTCACATAAAAAAATTTGGTAATTTAATAGTTATTTGCGGTGCGTCCTCTCCGTCCTGAACTACGGGGCCGAGATGTGGACACTAACGGCAGGATTGGTCCACAAGTTCCAAGTCGCTCAACGGGCTATGGAGCGATCTATGTTGGATGTTTCTCTTATGGATAGTATTAGAAATAAGGAACCGACATACTCACAAAATTAGCAAGTTGACGTGGTAGTGGGCCGGTCACGTCTGCCGTAGGACTGATGGCTGATAGAACACAAATCCTGGAGTGGAGACCGCGTCTCGGTAAACGTAGTGTCGAACGCCCTCCAGTCCGATGGACCGATGACCCACGCAAGATCGCCGGTAGGCGCTGGATATGAGAAAGTCGGAGGATAGGGAAGAGTGGCGCCGATTTGGGGAGACCTACGTTCGGCAGTGGACTGCGATTGGCTGAGGACGACGACGACGATTAGATATTTACGATCCTAGTGCGGCAAAGCCTTAGTTCTCTGGTAAGCCCAAGACGAAGACGAGGGCTGTCAAGGGCTTAGCACGTCACGAGAGTCACGGACGTCACGAGTTACGTCACGTGCGCGCGGTGAAAATTAGAACTACATCTTTCGTCTCATTTTCTCTATAGTATTAAAGTGAGACAAATGTATGATCAAAAGCGCTTCCAAGGAGGTTCGATTATTCAGTTTAGTCATTTTCGTAATGTGAAACTCCTTGGTGCAAATCTTATATACCTTTTTTCACCTAAGTACCTATTTGCCTCACGTTCTGTTATATGGTGCATCTCGAACAATCTATACAGGCTTCGTAAATACATTTTTTGAGTAAATGTGTTGAAAAAGTATTTTAAACATTATGTTGATTTTAGAGCCTAAATTGTTAAAATCAAGAATATTACCGATAAAATAATTACTTTACGGGTCATATAAATATTAGTACACCATAACCGTCCCACTGCTAGGCTTGAGCCGCCCAATTGAAAGGGAACCAAACCCAAACCGGTAATACACTTATAAATAAATCATACTGCCACGTAGACCCCGGTTGTTGTGAGAATCTGCTTTACTACTTCGCTCCACACACGATCAGCAGTTTCTTATTGCTAAAGTAACCAAATGGCTTTTCCATATAAATGAATTCATCTATGGACAAGTTGTATCTTCAGAATATTAACGAGAACAGGGATCACCTTATTTTTAAATTTCAACATTACATGCCATAGACTAATCAAATAGTTTCGAATTGATTACCATATTTATTATACGATTTATTTCAACGACGATAATTCGTGCACTTGATTAGATATCAGCAAATAATAAAAGTATTAGAAATAGAGGTGCAGATACAAGACACGTTTCAATAAATTCTAATATTATTTGTATTATGAAAATGACAAATTAGATTTTCTTTAATTACTACTGTTTAAAGAATAATGAGTGAGTTATTTGTTTTTCTTTTACTTGTACAAACTTTTGAAATCATAAGTTCTTACGCTTGTACAAAATCTATGAGGCTGCGACATTTAACATAATAATAATAATAATAATAGCAGCCCATAAATTTCCCACTGCTGGGCTCGGGCCTCCTCCTCATAGGGGAACGGACAGTATACCCGACCACGCTTGTCCAAGGCGGCTTGGCAGGTTTGACACATCGGTTATCTCGATGTGCAGGTCGCATCACGATGTTTTCCTTCACCTCAATCTGCACATTAGGTCAGAAAACTGCCTAAGTGGTGCATGCGATCCGGCCAGGATCGAACCCGCGTCCTTTGAGTCTGGGACGCGTGCGCTAGCCATTACGCTACCACGACATTTAGTAAGACCATAAAAAGTATCTTAGTTGATTTGACTATCCGCTTCCCTGTTGTAAACATTTCGTAAAAATGCAACATTGAAACGACGAGATATACAAACAAACAAAGTCGTTGTGAAATGGACTGGACATTTAATTTTTTATTGCTCCATCCACTTCGCCCACAAACGCCATCCAATCACGCATCAAGTACTAGAAGTGCATGACAATCGAAGAGGTTATTTTGTCGTAATGTGTATTTTGTAAGAAATGTTGTTTGGATATACATGTCGATTACCCAATGCCGTATGAGAAAGCTACCGGTCACAACATCGTGATTTCTATACGCTTTTAATTCGTTTACTGGTCAAGAGAATTATTACCAAAAAGTTTTTTTAAAATAAAATAAAAAATTAACTGGCTTAAAATTAAGTATGCACACACAAATCTACCTATTAATTTTGACAGATCACAATAGGATATATGCTTAGTCTGGCCATAAAAACTGTTACAATTAAAAAGAAACTAAATATTACATTTGAATTTGGAATCTGTCATTTTTATATGATTGTTCATTGTGTTTTCTCATTTTGGCGCCATTAAATTGTACAACATTTTGTGATATTAAAATGGAGTGGGGCGATAAAGAGAACCGAATCGCTGTGATTGCATTACACAAAGTAGGTATGGAGCCAAATTCAATTTTTAAAACTCCATACGCTTGGTATTACTCAAATGTTTGTATACCGGGCTATTAATATGTACAATGAGACCTCCACTGTTTGTGACAGAAAAAGATCTGGCCGTCCACGTAGTGCTCGTACGAAAAAGATGGTTAAAGCAGTAAGGGAAAGAATTCGAAGAAATCCTGTCCGAAAGCAAAAGATTTTATCTCGGGAGATGAAGATATCACCTAGAACCATGTCGCGTATTTTAAAAGATGCCTTAGGACTTTCAGCCTATGAGAGACACACTGGTTATTTCTTAACTCATAATTTAAAAAAGAATAGGGTGGTAAAATCGAAACTACTGAAGTGGTACGCAAAGGGAGGTCACAGAAAAATTTTGTTTACCGATGAGAATTTTTTTACAATTGAGTAACATTTTAACAAACAAAATGACCGTATTTATGCTCAAAGCTCTAAGGAAGCTTCTCAATTAGTCGACAGAGTGCTACGTGGGCATTATCCGTCTTCAGTGATGGTTTGGTGGGATGTTAGCTATGAAAGAGGGACTGAGCCATATTTTTGTGAAAAAGGTATCAAAACATCGGCACAAGTTTATCAAGATACCATTCTTGAGAAGGTAGTTAAGCCCCTTAACAACACCATATTCAATAACTAAGAATGATCCTTCCAGCAAGACTCGGCGCCGGGTCATAAAGCTCGGTCCACGCAGTCTTGGTTGGAAACGAACGTTTCGGACTTCATCAGAGCTGAAGACTGGCCGTCGTCTAGTCCCGATCTTAATCCGCTGGATTACGATTTATGGTCAGTTTTAGAGAGTACGGCTTGCTCTAAACGCAATGATAATTTGGAGTCCCTAAAACAATCCATACGATTGGCAGTGAAGAATTTTCCCATGGAAAGAGTGCGTGCTTCTATTGATAACTGGCCTCAAAGTTTAAAGGACTGTATTGCAGCCAATGGAGACCACTTCGAATAAGCTTTTTATATTTTAAATTGTTTTATATTTATGTATTAAACTAACACACTGTAAAACTTATAAATGTTATTTGCAATAGAAAAAAAAATTGTTACAGTATTTATGGCAAGACTAGGTAATCCTTAATTAAACTATTTGGCTATAGATTATTATTCTAATATTACAATATTATATATGGTTATAATACTGTATAGATATTGTTGTTGCTATACACATATTAATAATGTAATGTTATTTGGATATATAATATTAATATGTGTTATTATACTATCTGTTTTCTTTTTATTTATCTTAATTATATGTATTGTTTAATATCTATGTATCCTATTAATTACATGTATTTGATTTGCACACCACCGTCGTACACTTTCGATTACACAATTCACAGCCCGGGTTGTCTGGAAGAGATCGCTCTAAAGAGATAAGGCCGCCATTTGTTCCTGCCTTGAAACAAAATGATTGTAAATGATTTACTTTATTTGTATGTAATAATAATTATTATTACATACAATAATGTTTTTTTGTATGTAATAATAATTATTATTACATACAAATAAAGTAAATCATTTACATTATTATTTGTATGTGGTGAACGATAAAGTATTTTCTATCTTCTATCTATCTATTCTCCTAGAATTTATAATCGCTAGTAACAAAGTTATGCCGTATGGTCAGATAATACAAATCAAATATTTTTTTTAATATTTGCAAAAAACAATATACTTATATAATTTAGTTACCAAAATGTTAGTTTTTATATGTTTGATTCATATGATTTCAAATTCTATTTTTGATAGTCTATTGTTGATTTAACACGCGTGGCACTTCCTTTGTGGGCGGTACACATATCTATGTAATTCGATAAAATACAAAAAGGTCATGGGTGCCAACTGCCAAAATTATCCCCCTAAAGACAAACCATACTTATTAGTATATAACTTTCAAATCATTCATAGATCTTCTAAGGGACTGAATCTCTGCATCTTGATTTTACTTATATAAATATTATGTATAATTTATAAATAAACTAAATTGCGTACAATCAACCCGAGCCTTGTGTAGAACATTGACGCGTTGAGATAATTAGTCCAGCATTCCGATACAATGACGAAACCTCGCTGGCGCCGTGTCTACAGGGCTTAGGGGGGTCTATTTAAGTCTACCTCAAATCTTGAATGTTTCTGTTATACTCGTGAATCTTTAGTCAGATCTTTTTCTTTGATCTACGCACCCTTCAAAAACCGATAATGTACCTATTATCGATTATAACAGTTTTCCATCAGATTTATCACAGCATAAAAGGACATGACATATTAATAAGGCATTTATAAATAACTAGCGGGCCTAGCAGACGTTGAAAATTTAGAATCCGATTACAGCGCCACCTACCGAGTCCAATTATGAATCTAAAATATCCCGGACCCACTTGAACACACAAAAAATCCATTAAAATATGTCCAACCGTTTAGGAGGAGTTTAGTGACACACACAACAATAAAACAATTTTATGTATATTTTTTTTTATTGCAGGAGATCAGCAGACAGGCAGACGGCCCACTTGATGGAAAGCGGTTACCATCGCCTATGGACATTTGCAACACCAAAGTTGCTACAAATGCGCTGCTGCTCTCTTAAGGGAAACTGGAACCTGATCACTAATGCCGGAACACAACTCAAGGTTGTTATGGCGTCATATTTTAGACCAGGGGTGGAAGCCATCCAGTCGGGCAAATGCCCTACCACCTGGCAACTATATATAAAGATATTTACATATATATTTTAAAATAAAAGCCAAAAATTTAAATGAAAATGCAATTTACGTATGGTAGTAATTAAAATTGTGATTGTTTTTAAACATTTTGTCTCTGTTTGAAAGTTAGCCTCCAATAGTTTCCGAAGTCAATAAGTAGTAAAAGAACAGCAACTGGTCACAATTCTTTATAATCAGAGAACCTTACGGTTTTAACACATTACAGACGCTAACTTTAACACTCGACGTGCACTTTTGAAAAACCTCGCCATCCCTCCAACAATTTAACAGTTTAAGAAACTTAGCATATTGGCACAACCGATAACAGATTGAAGTCATTTATAAACTATTTTAATTAAAGGGTTATGCATGACAAGAATTTAATACATTATTGTTTGGATATTTCAGATAATATTTTATATAAGATATTATATAAAATATTATACTTTAAAGTTTTATATGCAATAAAATAAGCCGAACACAGCATTAATCTATCGCGTCTGCCAACATGGAAACAAAATGTAGTGAATACCGTCTATATACAATTAAGACATTTTGAATTATAATCTACACAATTATCATATTATACAAAAAATAAATATTGTAACAAAATTATTGTAAATTATAGACAACTACTCTATATAAAACAGGCGTTAAACACAGAATAAATAAAAATATAACATTACTATTCAATTAAGGAAATGTTCGATTGTATCGTTTAGAAATAAGAGGGTAATAATAACAAAATTAACTATTAACTTTAATCTGAACGTGTTTTTTCGCGACAAAACGTAACGTTATACTGTTTTGTTACAACAGTTTTTCGATTCACGTGTCCCTGTTTTTTACTAAGAATGGTCGGCTCGAATTAATGTAGGTAAAACCGAGTTTTTATTACGCGTAGTAAATGGCTTTGTTTAGAACTGAGAGTATTTTTAATACAGCTTGGCTGTCATTAAAACAATCATGAAAGCTGCGCGGGTGGGCGCGTAGTAGAGATGAGTAGCTATTGTAAAAACCAGCTAATTAGCGGTTGTTAATAAGATAACAACTTCCAGTTGTTAACCACTTCGCTAATCTAATGGATGCCGAATAAAACTAACCACTTACAAATTTACAGCTTAGCCGTTAGCCGTCGCTATCAATTCGCCAACTGGGTGATGAATGAATGCCGAATAAAAGCGATAACCAACAGATAAATTTACGGCTTATGGCCGGTTTCTATATCTTATCGACCGTTCATTTGGAGTTTATAAGACAAGTGAACGAAGAGTAACATACAGTAATCGACCATTAGCTGTCAGCTGTCAGTTGGCGAGTTATTCAACCATTATCCAAATAGCCACCACGTGGTTTTTTGGCCGGGTAATGAACTACCATTATCCGGATGGTTTTTCGAATTTTAGTTGGTTACCCACTGCTAAACCCGAAAGGAATTTGAATTCAGCTTGGCTATCATTAAAACAGTCGTCAAAGATGCGCGGGTGAGCGCGTAGCGTCGACTGTGTTCACACGATCAACTATTAGACAACGGTTTAGGTAATAAAATTCGGTAAGCACTAATGCGTTCCTCGAGTTCCGTAGCCGTTTTGGCAATAACGGAACCTATAGTATGTACAATAGTAATATCCGTCCGTCTGTCTGGGTACATATGTTCGTAGCCAATTCTCCCAACTGATTCTTAATATATAACATTTTGCAGGTCTCTTCTATATGCCTCTATAGAATTATATTTTTGAATGTGTATTCATTAATGATATACTTTTTTTAAATAATCGACAGACCAACACACACATCGGATATCCCAAGCTAGTTGAGTAATTTTTTGAGATATTATGGGGTATTTTCGATTAGATACTTTCATTTTCCGTAGCCGAATGAAAAAGAATTATAAACGTGAGCCATCTCTATGGAATACTTCCTTATGCGTGGACCGCTACGCACTTGGCTAGTTTATTTACTTAATATATTATAAACTTATATAATTGATGATGATTTATACAGATTACGTAAGACTTTGCAAATGTCTCAGTCATAAAACTCAATCACGGTAATTACTCGAATATTACAAATTGTTATCATAAATTGAATATAATATAAAGAGATGAACAGCGGATGTATGACGCGTCGCAATATCATCTCTTCATTCATTGTGATCTCCTTGTGTTCGAGCCGGTTGCATATTTAATGTATTTATGAATCGGATTACTAAAGTGTAATGAACTTTTAATTATCATTATACACACATATTTCGACACGCAAAGATTTCTTAATATAACTGGAATTCATTATTACTTCTTACTAACCGCATTAGGGTAATTATCTGTTGAAAGGATTACATGATTATAAGTAAAAAGATAATGGATATAGTCGAGTAAAAACTAATAAAAATAATATGATTTACAAAGCAGACTGTCAGATACAAAATTTAGATCGTAGCGTACCTACATGCGTATTTGACGCTAACTAATATTACAAAAATGTTTACAATTCTAACCGCCATACTCAGAATCGAATGAAGGCCCATTATCCTTTCCAAACAGTATTTCTTTATTCTGTTTTTTCGCTTTAGTTAATATTCAAGAATACGTTTAATTCCTGATTCTTTAATAATTAAATTACAAAGAATATCAATATCCCATCTCTATTCTAAAAATAATAATGTTTAATCTCTAACATACCCCTCTTTAAGTTTATGGAATGCAATTATACGTCCTTAGAAATGTTAAGGGTTTTTTTTAATTTATTTTTTATTGCATGAGTTCAGCAGACAGGCAGACGGCCCACTTGATGGAAAGCGGTTACCATCGCCTATGGACATTTGCAACAGCAAAGGTGCTGCAAATGCGCTGCTGCTCTCTTAAGGGAGACTGGAGCCTGGTCACTAATGTCGGAACACAACCCAAGGTTGTTATGGCGACATACTTTAGACCAGGGGTGGTAGCCATCCAGTCGGGCAAATGCCCTACCACCTGGCTGTGGGTTGTTAAGTCGCCTCTTACGACAGGCCGCCCGGCCGCAGGAAATTGTATTCTTTCTCCGTTCCTGCACGGATAAGAAGGGTTCCTTATTGTTACTTTTTATGTAAGCTCTGTTTGCCAGGTGGTAGGGCATTTGCCCGACTGGATGGCTACCACCCCTGGCCTAAGTATGTCGCCATAACAACCTTGTGTTGTGTTCCGGCGTTAGTGATCAAGTTCCAGTCTCCCTAAGAGAGCAGCAGCGCATTTGTAGCGACTTTAGTGTTGCAAATGTCCATAGGCGATAGTAACCGCTTTCCATCAAGTGGGCCGTCTGCCTGTCTGCTGACCTCCTGCAATAAAAAATAAATAAAAAAAAGTTCATAGGATTCGAGCAATCCCACGCTCGTCACCACTTTTTACATCTTTAAATAAAAGACTGAGTCTACTAATTCATTTGCATAAGCTATGCGACTTTAATCTCTCAAGTCTACCCTCAATTATCGTACATATTAGGTACCTGTCAAATTGTAACTACAAAATACTGCGTGTCTTTATGAACAAGCGTATAACGACATGAGAAATTGTTAATTAAATTAATTTCTGTAAGCTTTTGCTCGATTCAAATTATTATCAAATTAATAGCTTTGACCGTTGAAATACGCGTTACGTTTAAATGAATTTAAAAATGAGGAAGGAATCAGGGAGGGTAATTCAGAAAATATAAATTATAGAATTTTTGCTTATCTGTTTCATCGCATGAACGGACTTTAAAAATCAGCTACCTTCTCTATCTCGGGTCAACAAAATAAATGATGATTTTCCATGGGATAAACAAATATAGCCAAAAAGATGGCGCTACAGTAGCGTTAGGTTTTTTTTTGGTGCCGCAGTTGCAATTTTCTAATAAATACATCGTCGTCATGGCAACGCATACGAAGTTTCACTTGCACTGCTGGTTATTCAATATAAATAAAATATTAAGATAGATAACATTCTATCTAGTAGTACTATTACACAAACAAACAAAATAATTTATAATTAAATATAATATTTTTTCTTTTTAACCGACTCAAAAAAAGGAGGAGGTTCTCAATTTGTCGGGTTCTTTTTTTAATTGTATGTTCAACGATTACTCCGAGATTTATGATCCGATTTACGTGATACTTTTTTGGTTCGGCGATGAATAGCAGCCTTTTGGTCCCCTAAAAAATTGACATAGTTTGGCCCAGTAGTTTTCATTTTATGAACATTTTTTATGAAAAAATTTCCATTACGTTCCATATGTACACCAATTACGCTGAGATTTATGATCCGATTTACGTGATTCTTGTTTAGTTTGATGCGGAAGAGTTGCCATTTGGTCGCCTAAAAATTTAACATAGTTTGGCCGAGTAGTTTTCATTTTACGAACATTTTTCGAACACAGATTCCAAAACATAAATATGTGACTTACAATGTAAGCACTGAAGATCAGTGCTGTGTCTGACTACGTTTCGGCACAACAAAATGCTGAGTGCCAACCTCATATCTTAAATTGCGGCATACAATTTTAGTTCGTGTCTGTGTTCTATAATACTTTTCTATTAAATTACCATTTGTCATGTGTGTGTTGCTTTTAAAAATAAATATTTTATTTCATTCTATAAGTATATCAGCTGTATAAACTGTGATATTCTAATTGGCCCTGGCCCACAACTATAGCAAGCACATCCCAAAACCATTGTACCACGTGCTAGACGTTTCCACACGTCGACCTCGAGCGACCTCAATTCTCCATACAGGCCTTCGATCAATTGATCGAAGATACAGGCACACATACACAAGTATTAGTCATTCTGTACGCAATGGAATGGAGGGCTCGCCCCTACCACACTATTCGACATTGCCTAATACGCGTTTGAAATATCCGTGCGTGAATGTCTTGTCCTTGATTATATTTTTATTGTCGTGTCTATGCTGATATAGCGCATACACTTTGAGAGAAGATGCTGACGCAGAGCATTAGGAGCATTCGTTCTTACTATGACTTTGTTACTAGACTCGACTCCTATTTTGGCGGTTTTATTGTTGGAGTGCTGAAGACAGGTTGACGGTCCACCTGATGGAAAACGTTTACCGTCGCCTTTTGTCGAGAGCTTTTTAGTTCAGTAAGTATTTCGCCAAGCTGTTTTCTATTGAATATAGAATTGTCTATTTATACTTGACTGTGTCAATAGGACTGTAATACAAAATTAAAATATAATTTCCATATCTATACAAATAACATCTCGTTTTAACTCCATCTACTGATTATACCGCCTAATCCTAGGGACGTTTGCAACACCAGAAGTGCTAGCAACGTAGTGCCAGCTTCAAAAGGGGAACTGGAACCTGGCCACCAATGCTGGTATACAACTGAAGGTTGTTTTCACGACATATTCCAGAACAAATTCAAAAGATTTAATTCAAAATAAGTTCCACCAGAAAACTTTTTGAAGGTCATAAATTAAATTAAATTTTACTTCTTATTCTGGGTACACCGCTTCGCAACGTGTTATTGCTGTTAAGGAGAAGAAGCGGCAAGAAACTTTTCAACAACACGTCTAACTAAAAATTATTTATCTTTAAATTACTCAATCTATTTATATCTCAAGTACTTTTTTTTAATAAGTTTTATACAGAAGATGTTGCAGAATTACTTTTCGAAGAATTAATGGAGTTGTAGCAAACAGTGCATACTCAGTAAGTCAAAAACATAATAAGAGGGAAGAAGAATATTATTACGAGACGAGCTTGCATGACAAGAGTTATGAATGTCAAAGAGGCAAGTGAGGTGTGTAAGAATAAGCCTAAATGGCACTGTTGTTCGTGCCTACCCCGCAAGGGACGCTGGCGTGAACTTATGTATGTATGTATGTATGTAAGAATATTATTATTTTTATAATAATGATGCCACTTACTAAACGTTTGTACTGTAACACATCCATAAATTCCTTACATGTTTGGCAAGATTAAAACGTTTATACAGATACTAGCGGCACCGGCAGATGTTGTCCTGCCTTTAAAAAAGAAAATTCTAGAACCCGATCCCAGAGCCACGTACCGGTTCTAATTGTGAATCTAAAAGAGTAATATATTTTTTTTTATTCTAAGTCATGACAAAATAAAATTAAACATCTTGCCAAAAAATTTAAGTTTATAATTAACAAATAAAAAATAGGGGTTGATCGTAAAGGGGTGAAAATTTAGGGTTGTATGTATTTTTTAATGCTGTATCCTAAAAAAATAAAATAAAAAAAATTACCCAAAAAATATAAAATAATATTTTGGGGTGGATACCCCTTATCACTTAGGGGTATGAAAAATATATAGTAGCCGATTCTCAGACCTACTGAATATGCATATAAAATTTCATAAAAATCGGTCAAGCCGTTTCGGAGGAGTATGGTAACTAACACTGTGACACGAGAATTTTATATATTAGATTTGTATAAGAGGCTGGAGGAGCGAGTTGCTATGTTAATGAACTTTTATCATTTGAATATTCTTCAATAGTGTAATATCCCTTTTTAAGCAAGATACTTTTTAATTTGGCTTTAAATTTAGTGAAAGGCAGACCTAACATTTCATTCGGAATCTTATTGAAAAAGCGTATACCAGCCTCCAAATAGCCTAGCCATTCAGCCTAGCTAACTAGCCATTCAGACCGGCAAAGCTACTACGACCTGATTGTAAGTTATTCGAACACCTACTTCTTTCTTTTTATACTTCCCATTATGCACAGTCCTATAACGCACTTAAGAGCAAAATGTATATACCTAACGTTCTCATTCAAGGCATCTGTCGTCACTTGTTGTTTATTGTCTGAGCCTTGAAATCACACGTAAACAAGGAACGCGTACTATCTATTGATCGTTGTATCGTTAATATCAATTGACTCGGGTTTTACCGTTTGTTTTGATATCGGGAATTCCCGAAAATCAATACTCAGGAGTATATTTAAGATGTTAAAATTATGAGTCAGACTGTTCGAGAGAATGCATAACATTCTATTGATTACGTACGAACTTCGTCGTATGCGTTGCTTTGTTTATTTGTTTTTGTAGTGTAGGCTTACGTTTGATCTCGCCTGATGCTAGACGAGGATATGGTCTAAGATGGAGAATGCTTTCCTAGAAGGAACCTATTCACACGGGATTTGTAGGTATCGGGAAAACCAGACTGGCAATTAGTTCTACAACAAAAATACATTCAAAACAGCAAAAACAGCTGATTGTTATTAAAATTATTAGTCAGTTTTCAGTTTGATATTTGATAGCAGATGTATGCGCAATATTTTCATTGAGTCCAATAATCTCGGCCATAGCTAAACTTCGAAAGATTAATTTCTTAATAATACTCCAACATTGGTAATGGAGATGATGGACGTGTGAATCACTAAGTACGCGAACTTTCAGAAAAGAAGAAAGCCGTCGAGAAATATGTACGCGTATCTGCTCGCAGGTCTCAGTTTATAAAAAGTTAATTCATGCAAATCAGATGACATCATCACACTAATAGCTAATAACGGAGATGAAGTAACAAAAACATTCGTGACTGAATAACGGTTAAAACCACAATCTAGTTTGGACAACATAATGGATTCTAGCCACCATATATAAAAAGAAAGAATCCTTTTCACCGCACTATCTAAAAAGCGCGCTATAACCTTGGGAAGTGTTTTAAATTATGTAACTGTACGCCGCGGAATGAATCGTGTATCTATAAATTTTTATTCCTTAAGCAATATTTTTAACGCTCCATCTTTTTATGGTAACCTAGTACTCTTTACACAATTTCCATTAAGGACACTGTGTTTTAAAAAAATAAACTTTTGATGTTTTTTTATAAATAGTGTTTCCTTATTTTACGACATTTTTTACTATTCAAAATAATAATAAAAAAAAATCCGTAAATTAAAATAAAACATAAAAAATAGTAAATATAATAAGAGTCATTCAAATCCAGCTAGATCCGGAGATCATCAACAAATAACAATACTTGTTAGCATACTACGTACGCGCATCTTTAATCAGTCTTCCTTTTGTACGCTTGTAGTGGTCTCATCGGGACAATGCAATCGTGTATTTCCTGTACAGTCGTTAACATATGTCGTATTGTGGGACTCAATATTCCTTGTTCAGCTGCATCTATAGTATTAGGAATTTAATATGCTCGTTAGGTTTTATTAATCCATACTTTAGTCCGCGTGAATGTTATGATCGGTCTTAGTTAGTCAATAGACGACTGATCATTAGGTTTTTTTACATACAAAATCAGATATTCTGAATTCTATTGATAAACCATAGTTTGATAAGGACAATACTGATATAAAATTATGGGAAAATTATATCGATGTTTATTGTTCTTTCCTTACGGCGGCTTTGGGAATGGGCTGATTATCATGTTTGGTATACATACACAACTATGTATTATCGAAACGAGAATGAACATAAGTTACCTTTTCACTTAGAAAAGGTCTAATCCCATAATTTCTTATTAAGTATACTGATATGAGGAAAACAGAGGACACAGATGAGTGGCGCCGCAGGCCGAGGCCTACGTCCAGCAGTGGACTACGAATGGCTGACGACGACGATACTGATATGTTTAATATGAGTTTGTTTTGTCATTTTTACTACTTTGGATATTTATTCATTTTTGTATAAGTGATGAACGTATAATTTTTTTTTAATTAGAGTCTCCGAAGGCCGTGTGATACGTGAACAATAAACTGCTATTTACTATCTATACTAATATTATAAAAAGAATATATTTGTATTTTTGTAACGAATAAACTTAAAAACTACTGGACAGATTTCAAAAATTCTTTCACTATTAGAATGCTACATTATCCAGTAATATAAACTATATTTAATTTAAATAATGTGATCCTATTTTTTTTTCAAGGCTGGAGAATGGCTGCCAGGCCCGCTAGTAACATATAAAATTTTATCCAAATGTCTTAATTAACTTTATCTAGTTTATTGATGTGCTATACCCATAGGTCTCCGTCGTGTTACTCTACGGATTGTTTGAATCAAAACATTTTTACAGGTGACCAAAATTTCCAAAAAAATGTAGTCAAATATTTTTACGGTAATAAAAAAATACGCTTTTCGAGCGTATAAATAAGGTTTGGCGACTATGAAATGTTCTAGGCGACATGATATGCCGACGTAAATAATTGTTACTCTACTATTATCAGGTGTTAATACAATACGAATATAAAATGAAAAATAAAAACAAACTCCCATCTGTTCCAACAACTGTGTGTAAACTGAGTGAGTCACGAGCCAGTCATTGCAAGCGTTGGACGTTGCACCGACGATTATAGTTAATGTATCGTCTCCTACCATTTATTTGAATCATTGTTCAAATCGTGTTACGGTTTGATTACAATCTGGTTTTATGGTCGATTATCGAGTTGTATTCATGTATGAAGAAGTATGTACGTCGGTTTGCATGTAAGTATAAAGTGAGTAATGAAAATACAAAGATAAAAAGAAAAGTGTACGCCTGCCATAATCGTAGTAAGAGATCACCAGAGAAACTTTAAAGAAATTGATAGAGATTGACATTGGAAAACCGTCCTGTAGGTTATTTTTATTGAAATAGGTTTTCTCCGCCCACCAAGTTGTACAGTTTGTACACTTGAACTTGCTTGTAGTGGAGGATGCTGGCAGTAGTTGGTGGAGTGCTGGTGCCTTCTTCGGACTGGGCGTAACTAAGTTCTAAGTCTCAGCCTTTCCTTCATAAAAAGCGCGGGGCACATGGGAGGAGGGTGGTTTTAGTGGGTAGTGGGTGTTGCCCGTGCAACTTCTCTGAGTCTCCACACAAGCTGGCTTGATTATTGTTCGGATTGCCCCTTGTCAAAGGGGAAAGCCTTCATGATCAACTATGGTCTAATCCCTTGCAAAGGACCCAGTATTGTGCGTAAATAGCATTTACCCCGCCTTAAAAAAAAAAAGTTCTGGTGCTTTCTTATAGTACAGTGAAGAAAATACACCTTGTTGCTTTCAAGGATTTATTCTCGTACTATTAGATATTGGATGCTGATCCCTGGGTTCAACTTAGTGGTAGTTAAAGTCGTATGTTACGACTAATAGCAACTCGTTAGCAACTTGATAGAAACTCGATCACAAAGTATTTGTGAGCATTATTTATAATGTCAGGAGCCTTAAGAACAGACGAGCGTGCATGACAAGAGTTATGAATGTCAAAGAAGCAAGTGAGGTGTGTAAGAATAAGCCTGAATGGCGCTCTGTTGTTCGTGCCTACCCCTCAAGGGAACTGGCGTGAAGTTATGTATGTATGTATTATTTATACTAATATTAAATATTAAAGTAGCGTAAAGTAGGCCGCAGCGTCAGCAAAACGCTATACGTTGAACCGTACACAAGTACTTAGGAAATTGAAGCTCATGATTTCAACGACGGTACTGTTCTTGAATGTAGCTTTTTATAACCTATACAGCAGGCATGTGCAACTACGATCCCATGTCGGATAGGTCAAACCGACCCCATAATAATTATAGCTTACAATAATAGGAAGACGGGTTTTTTAGAACTTATAATGCGCTGAGACGAACAGTCGTAACTAATTTCTATGCTTATTACTAAAGCAAAGATAAAAAAAGTAAATAGCACCTATTCTACATTGAACTAAATATATTATTATCATATCGTATAATTTATAAACATAAAATAATAATAGCTGTCACGCATGGCTGTCCATCAAGGGGTGTTAATACCACCATGATCAATTTGAAGATATTTTCAAGAAAAGTCAGCTTAAAAGCAGTTTAAATAAGCGTGTATATATAAAAAATTATTGAAAGTTAATGAAGCGAAAAGTATTTGTCAGGATCGTAGCAGGTGGAGATCCATCGTCTCTGCCTACCCCAATGGGAAACAGGCGTAATAATATGTATGTAATATAATAATATTTATCTGATGCTGTACTATATACTACTCACAACACAAATAAATCTATATTATAAAATTAAAAGTGTATGTACGTAGTCTTTTGTTTCTTAAATTTTTTGTATTAGTCTGTTCGTTCGGGATTCACGTAAAAACTACTGGGCCGATTTCGATGCGGTTTTCGCTGCTCATTAATAAATTCCCGGACTTAAAATATGCGGTACTTCATACCCCGAGAATCCTACGGGAATTTTCTTGGGAGAGGTTTAAAATGGCCAGGTCAAAAGAAAAATGATTCCGATGCGAATATTCACCGATCGATATTTTTTTTTAGTAAACAATTGTAGTTCTGCATGCCTTTAATAATATTACTTATCACGAGTTTTTGAGGGAATTTTCGGGATTCCTATATTTCCATACTAAAAAATCCATTACCCTGTTGAAAATAACTTTTGATTTTATATTTAGCATAATAACTGTAATCTTTGTTATCTGTCCAACGTGGACATGGTAGCGGGCAAATGCTAGTCATAAATAAAATAAACATATTCGTATAAAAAACCATTACTAAGAAACAGGAAATGAAGATCTCATTATCCATCTAGTTTTCAAGGACTTGTGATGAAAACATCGTTTTTTCTGTCTTATAAAAACAAGTTTATTATAATACTTGATACTTTAAAACTGTGTCAATAACACTTCAAATTATTATTAATGGAAGTTTATAAAATTTAAACATAGTACAAATTGAGGGAAAACTTACAGTGAAATTGAAAAGAACATGAACGGAAGAAGGGGACATCGTAAGATAATCAAAGTGCATTGAAGTATAGCTCTAGGCACGGATCTTGAGCGGTCGGTGGGATAGCTGGGATCACTTTGAGGATTGAGCGTAGGCAATGTGATGAGGCTTATTGTCGTAACGACAATATTATGCTTTTTTATTAAACCCGAAAATGACAATATATCTATCTAGAAAATATCCAGGTGGTAGGGCATTTGCCCGACTGGATGGCTACCGCCCTTGGTCTAAGGCATGTCACCATAACAACCTTGAGTTGTGTTCCGGCATTAGTGGCCAGGTTCCAGTGACCATTAAGAGAGCAGCAGCGCATTTGTAGCACCTTTGGGGTTACAAATGTCCATAGGCAATGGTAACCGCTTTCCATTAAGTGGGCCGTCTGCCTGTCTGCTGAACTCCTGCAATAAAAAAAATATATTTTCAGCAGCCTTCGCCCATAAGTATACATAAGACAGTAAAGAAAACATGTATGATATTAAATATTTCAATATATTTTTATTACTAAAAAGGTTTTTGTCTAGTTAAGATTAAAATATTCAAGCAAAACAAATAAAGACCAAACTACACTTTTTAATGGCAAAGAATATAACAAGTTTTTATATAATTTAGTTTTAGAATATTTTATTTTAGTATTCATTAATGCCGGGTTTCTTCTATTTTTTACTAGGACGTCCTCATATTAGTCGGCTGGGATTCGGGAAATACAAGCCGAAAAGAAATTGTCGTGCGCGTAGAACGGGGTGAGAACAATATCACTGAATAAGACGCCCTTATGTCGTCGGCGTAAAGCTCTATTTGCTGACTAGTATGGGGACAAACTTCTTTATCCATTCTTTTAACTTACCATTAGTAAAAATTTGAAATTACTTTTATGATGTTTGAGCCAAATTTTAAAAAGTAGTATGGAATATGAATAATTAATAAGATACAAAATAAAAATCGTTAATTCACTTACAAATCGCAAATTCATTCATGTTCAATCTCCAGTATTAAGTTTTACACTTTGCTGTGTATGTGTTGTTTAATTAAAGCCTGTGGTAGGGCCGCTGTCGTCTGCAGTCAATGAATGAATGCAAAAACGTTCATGACGCGTCTATCCAACAATTCCTTTTCAACGTTGAGGTTTGCACTTTCGTACTGTTATTTGTGACTTACCACAAAAGAATCCGTTATGAACGCGGCTTTGCTATTGAAAGTGAATCCGTAATAGTTAAGTGTTAAAATATATAGTAGAGGATGTAGAGTAGAGGTAGAGTATAGATTTTTTCGGTGATCTTAGGAGGGGGATTTAAAAAAAATGAGAAGTTATGCAAAAAATACTACAATATTGTGGTGGAAATTCTAGCTATTTAGATATAACAATAAAGTATTGAAGTTACTTTTATTTGTCACTGTGATAGCAGTGGTGATTGAATCACGGTTAGATGTTTTTACATGTGACGATTATTTTCCTAGAAGATATTTTTGGTTCATTCTGTTACAAGTCGTGAAAGTGATCAACAAGTTACAAGTGGTGAATTAGTGACTCAACTGCGTTCATTACCATTTATTTTTTTGTCGACTAGGTTTTACAAATGATTGATTGATGTCGAGGGGTTTTTTGTAACATCACAGCCCCTTGGACGTCGTTGTTTCGTCAAAAACTTGGCGGGCGTAAATCAATCAAATCACACTCGTGTCAACCACAACAAAGAGTCTCCGATACTTGATAATATAAATGCGTGATAAGTGATTTATATTATCACTCGTTATACATCTAGTGATACTTGAAATGTTCACTCAGTATCAGAAAGACAAAAGGAATGAGGAGCTTATGGGGAAAGGTAAATGGGTTACCAGTGCTATCATCTAATTGAGAAATGATAAACACTTGGCTTACGGATAACCACCATACATATATGTTGATGAATAGTGGCCATCACGCTGGTGAAATTAATAGTCGGTTCATATATGTATCTTATTATACATTCACTTGTTTTACCGTTCGTAGAAATTTGACGATACTTGTATTTGTATGGAGCTTATGTCAAATTTTAATCAATATTAAGGCAAGTAAACGGTTAGTGAGATATAAGAACAGAACATAATATTATCTGTGAGAGCATAGAAGCTGCTCAACAGGATGTAGTTAAAGAAACTTGATAAAAACATTGTGATACAAAAATTATTATAATGATGCAGGAGGAAACACTTAAGAAACTGACCTGGGAGTAGTCAGGCGAGGGCGGTCTTGCTGGATACTTGGACGCCATACGCGCGCCGGCCCCGCAGCCTTGCGCGGTCGTAGGCTCATCTTCCGGATAGTAAAGGTGCACGAAATCCTCCGTGTCCAAGAACGTATTGATCAGCATAATCCAAATTATAAATACACTAAATAATAAATAATTTATAATAATAACGCAGTCTAATATATCAGACTTTGGGCACACTATGAACTAGTTGAACTTTTAATCACTGTTATAGGAAGCACGCCATCGAAACATCTCCGATTTAAAACGTTCCATCTTCATGTCCTTATATTATTATAAACTTTTATGTTACATAAATAAGTTAATACATTCACTACACTTGTATAAAAATCACATTTGAACCGCACACTCGACCACACAGTTACGTACTGAAATACAAATTTTATTTATCATGTGTTTTGAGGTCATATAGTTTGGTGTAATAGATATTTGTTACGGGGCATTCGATACGCATTGGTTACTAGAAGTTTCCTAAATTACTATTAGTTTTATGTTACTACTAAAGCTTAGTCACAAAAAAAAAAAACACCGAAAAACTAATAATTTAAAGATTCGTGTAAACTGTGTAGTTTAGATGAATTTTGTTTTCTAATCTATTGGTGGTTTTATGATTTTTAGTCGAATATTATAAATTTATTATGAATGACGAATCAATTATATTTTCAGTAGCATCCATTTCGTCATGCATCGTAAAATTATGTAAATCGCAATAGTGTTTCAAAGAATAGAATACATGATTCTCATTAATCACTTGTGCCCACGATATAGTATTATAACAATTGACGGGTTTCTAATTCTAACTTATACATCCTGCTACCTCACCATTGGAATAAGTGGTAGAGCTATGCTGGAATCATCATTATCTTGATTATAGCTCTTAGGGTAGGCTCGAAAGGTGTGAAACAACGCTCTCACAGAATATTGGCGTCCAACGGCCTTAGCCTTCAGGCAATCATGTTTTGCACAATAGATGAGAGTTCCTGTGATTTAATTTTACCTCCCCATAACACAACATCCCCTACTCCAGTGTTCCGCAAAGTATGTACCGCGGCACACCGGTGTACCGTGGTCATTAATTGGTGTGCATCGGAACAATAAGGTAATGCTGCAATTTAAACTTTAGGTTTGTTGATTAATAATAAATATTGTTTCGATGATTAATAAATAAATGTTGATTAATAATACTTAAAAAAATATTTTTATTTGTGGTGTACCTCCAAAAATTTTCATTTTCCTAGATGTACCTTGAACACATAAAGTTTGCGGAACACTGCCCTACTCTATCCTACACTAGAGGATGGCAGTCCATTGACGTTATCTCTGATGTTGCTAATGTTCATTGGCGACACTAACCAGTTTGCATCAGGTCTGTCTTTTTGCCCGCTTCATATAATAAAAAAGTAAAGTCGGTTAAGAAAAGAAAAAAAATACTTTACTTCTATGGAGATTCTGACAAATTTTAATCAATAATAAGGCAAATCAAATGTATGTAGGAACCGGCTGTAGATCACAAAGACAGTAAGTAACACCGTATTATCACCCGACCCTAACCTACATCGTACAGATAAAATCAAGATAAGCTATGTTCGCAAACTCGAACCGTTCGCTAGAACACTTCAAACACGAAAGTTAACACACTAATGTGTTACGGATTTTATCGTATATTTCAGCGAAGTCCCTCGAGTGTTTATCGGTGACGCGGTTACAGCTGTTTAGAGGCCATCGATGTATGAGCGTTAATCACTTTGTCCCCTTTGTCTGCACTAAAATAAAAAACATAAAAACTACCGAGTTCCAAATGGAATGTAACTGAAGCAAACGAATGATTAATTAAAAGCCTACCTACATGAAACAAAATTATCGTTATGTATTATTACGATTTTAGGACCACCTTTTATAACATTGGAACAGAGATATTTAAGTATTGCATACATCGAGCATTTACCGTCATTTTATCGTAAGCGGCGTTTGGATCTAAGTATAATTTTGACTTTAAACTATTATTTTTATTTAATATTTTCGTAAACCAACTTTCAGTTATTTACTATGGTCTGGGTGTCTGGAATCGGCCCCAGAGTGGTCTGTTGTATATCTATACTATAATATTATAATTGGGAAAGTTTCAATGTCTGTTTGTTACACATTCACGCCAGAACGGTTAAATAGGTCTGGATGAAATTTGGCATAGAATTCTAATCCGCGTTCGTAATACCGAAGTAAGAAATAGAGTTGGTCTGAAAGAGAGTGTCGGGGTGAAGGTAAGGAAAGGAATGCTCCGGTGGTTCGGGCATGTGGAAAGAATGCATGATGAAAGAATGACTAAACAGATATACAATGCAAAAGTGGATGGATGCAGAAGTCTTGGAAGGCCACGACACACCTTCCATGATCAAATTGATCGTGTACTAGCAGAAGGTGATGTCAGGAGCCTTAAGAACAGACGAGCGTGCATGACAAGAGTTATGAATGTCAAAGAAGCAAGTGAGGTGTGTAAGAATAAGCCTAAATGGCTTCTCTGTTGTTCTTGCCTACCCCGCAAGGGAACTGGCGTGAAGTTATGTATGTATGTATTTTTATTTAAGACTTTCAGTTTATGATTCGTTTAATTCTGTGCGAACTAACTCCCCGCTGCGTTGCCTACTCTATCTATATTTGATAATTCCATGATTACTTATTTTCTTTAGGGAAATCGACCCACAGAGTTGTGTTATAATATTATTTTATCATTTCACTAAATCACTTAAGGGATTTGATCAAATTACGGATTTCATCGTTTCCCTGCGACATATTTTTTTTAAGTCATGAATTCAGAGACAGGCAGACGACCTGATGGAAGGCGGTTACCATCGCCTATGGATATTTGCAATACCAAACGTGCTACAAATGCGCTGCTGCTCTCTAAACGGAGATCGGGGCCTGACCGCGAATGCCGGAACACAACTCAAGGTTGTTATGGCGGCATACTTTAACCCAGGGGTGGTAGTCATCCAGACCACCTGGCTGTGGGTTGTTTTGTCGCCTCTTACGACAGGCCGTTCGGCCACAGGAAATTGTATTATTTCGCCGTTCCTGCACGGATGTATATGTACATTAGGCTAGACAAACTATTTAAGTATTACATGTATGGCGACAACTCGAAACCCTAGAAAGAGACACTGGTGTTATTAATTACACGCAGCTACCGAGGCTTCTGTGATCCACTAATTAAAAGTAATCAGTGCTCAATGATAATAAGTCATTAATTAGAAACTGTAATTGACATAAAGAAAGTTACTTGACTCTTCCAACATCACCACGTGTTTTACCATGATCAGAAAATGTTTTCTATAGGCGCTTAGATTGAAGTCGGTCATAAATAATCTTGTCTGCGGGGGCTTACTACGGCTGACGCATAGCTATTCTTAAATCACGTTCAGATACATGCGACCCAACTATATACAATGTAATAGTAAATCGTTTACAGGAGCATCAACGGCCATTCAATTCATTGAAGCAACAATTTGTTAAGAACATGCTAACATGTTTTGTGTTTTTTTAATTGGCGGACAAACACACATATTGTATATCCCCAAGTTAAGCGAGTCAAGCTTGTGTTATAGGTAACTTAAGTAAGCTTTTGCCCGCGGCTTCGCTCGTGTTAATGTTATGCCACGGGAACCGTACTTTTCCGCGATAAAAAAAGTAGCCTATGTGCTAATCCAGACTATAATCTATCTCCATGCCAAATTTCATCCAGACCTATTTAACCGTTCTGGCGTGATTGTGTAACAAACAGACATCCAAACTTTCCCATTTTTAATATTAAAGTAGAGATATACAACAGACCACTCTGGGGCCAATCCCAGACACCCAGACCATAGTAAATAACTGAAAATTCCAGGAATCGAACCTGAACCGGCCGAGCTCACTGAAACACAGAATTATTTTGTATTAAAATTGTACAACCCGCGCCATACCTTGCGGCATAAGACTGTGTTGATACATAATTTTATATGAAAATCCGTTTTCTTCACCACAGTATGTTAAACAAAAGCTGGCATATCGTTCAGAGCAACGTCCAATAACTATTTTTAATAAACACCTCATTTTCTATAAACCTTTTGCACTCGAGAGACTTTATCAAACTAATTGTATTTATACCACACTTCAAATTGTGTATTGTTGCTTGTTTACCGTGCATCTGTATTGACGTCATTCATAATAACATATACTGTTCATTACTGTTTAATACAAATTGTACGTACAATTGACGGTAAAGCGAGAGTTTTATCACTACTGTAAATACTCGTGTCATTAAATGTGTTATTTTCAACATAATTGAAGACAATTGACAGATAGTATTTTATATAAAACGTTTTATAATTTAATCATGATTTATTTACAGTAGATCTGAAATGACGGTCAATGGTCATTGATTATTGATGATATTTATCACAGTATCAGCTATAGATGTAAACACGTCCACCCAAAGAAACGGGGGTGTGAATTTACATCCCACAGGTAACTGTTAGAAATGTATACTCATTTTGAATTAATGTAGTATATAATAATTAAAGTGCTTTGTTGCTTAAGCGATAATGATAAGTGCAATTAAAGTTTGTAACAATTAAAGTTTGTAATCTAGTCATTTATGGAGTTAAGAAGATAAAAATATAAAATTAGAAAGATAGCGAAAGCGAAGCAAATACAGCACCACCATCCAGCAAATGTTGATTAAATAGCCGGCTAAAAAATCGACTGATGATGATTTGGCTAAGGGGTGAATGATTCACCAACTGACCGCCGAGGGCTCATAAGCCGTAAACTTTCCAGTTTTCGGTTTTATTCAACGAACATTAGGCAGATTGATAGACAACTTAGCCGTGGCTATTTTGTAAACAACCGCTTAACTGGTTTCTACTAAAGCTATCCATCTCTAATTGCTGCGTTTGACCCGCTATGACACAATACTACCAGATTTGATCCTGGTAGGGTAAATAAACAGCGGTAACGTATTTCTGTTTAACTTTTATGTACTTCTCCAGCACCGATATACCGAGCGAATAAAAAAAAATGATCATAGAAATATAGGCGCTCAGTAAGCTTTCGGTAACGCGTGTACCGAACACGACCAATCAGAAGCCTAAAACTACACATTTGCTTTTGTTGTCAAGTTACACAAATTGTCAAAGTAAGAGTTAATTATATTAGTTATTTGATGACCAAATTCATTGATTCATATTCCAAACGTGTTATCTGAAATGCAACATTACTTTGAAATTCAAGGAATTATTTTGAATTTACGATTTCGCTTAACATTATCGTCATAAGGATATAAATAACACGAACCACAGCCTCCGGTTAGCATTTACGGCTTAACGACTTCCTATTGGTCATAATTCTTGTCTATAAAATATTCATCTTAAATACCAACAGGCGATCGGGCGACTTTCAAAAGCCGACTGGCTACAATAGGGTGGTTGACAGTCAAAACAACCGAGGTACTTTTTATCATTATTAAAAAAATGTCGAAGCCGCCTAGATTTTATTTGAATATATTTTGCGATTCACTAAATAGTTAATGTTTCGAATCAATTCGCGAGAGGTCCAGATGGCAATACTCTTCTAGTGATGTGACGTCACATACCAAGTTGTCGACAACGATAATGAATATTAAAAAAATATATTGCCACCTTGTATTTTAATAATTTTAATTAAAGTTTTAAACGCGCTATTCTATATGATTTTTATTATTCCGACGCTTCGGCTACTTTTCAGTAACCGTGATCACGGAAGACAAAGATGTCAAGTGTCATAAGACGAGTATCGTTAAAGTTTTATTTAGCACCAACTTGTTCATTTTAATTACTTTGTTTTTTTTTATGGTTATTATTTACTATATACGAGCCTAATTTAATTTACCACTGCTTCGCAACATGTTGTGGCTGAGACAAGATATCACAGCATTTAAAAAACTTCAAACCGCTCCCGGAAAAAGTCCCGCAGAATTCTCGGGATTACATAAAATTTGCTAACGATCAGTGAAAAAAATAGCAATGGAATTCGATTTTTTTTTCAATCAGGTTATTTTAAATAACTCTCAGAAAAATTTCTGTGGGATTCGTGGGACAAAAAGTAGCACAGATTTTAAATCTAAGAACTAGCTGTAGATTGGTAAAAATCAGCCCATTAGTTTTTACGTGAATCCCGTACAAACAGACAAGAAATCTTCCATCGTTTACATAGTCTATTCTAGTTGTTTTTTTAAATAGCTTCAATTTACAGACGCAGCATATTTAGAATTTTATAATATTATAGATTAAAATGTTAATCAAGTTGGTTTGTGTTCCGGTGTATTTACCACCTTATTATTTCAAGTAATATTTTCAAACACATGGGGTTGTGTTTAAAAATATTATACAAGTGTGCGATTGACAGTATATTAGGTCAGTTATTTTTCTGTTCATGTCACAATTTTCCAGTACTTTTCTCGCGAATTCTCGTGCTTGAGAATTAATTATAACTTTTTTTATGTTAACACGTAACGAATATGCAACCTTAGTCATCTTCAATACACAACTATTACATAAGCAACTACAGTAAGTAACTGGTAGATTATATAAACCTTTAGTGAAAAATTAATTAACTGGTGTTCAAACCTCTTAAAATCCGTTGCGTGATTCAGGAGTTTGCAGATGCCGAAAGCGACTTTGTTTTCCCACTTGTCGTATGTCGGCATCCGACAGAAAACCGTCTGCTTTAGTGGCAGAACGTTTTACATGAAGCTGTTCACACTTATCCGACAGTTTTTGTCGGCGTTGACAATAATTGTTCGGTGTTTTGCATGATTATCATGTCGACTTGTTGTGAACAAAAAATTTTAATTTCTTCTCTGTATATGTATGGCTAGAAGTCTTCGTTTCAAACTGTTTGACGTTAACTCACTGTGTTTAAGTGAAAACAAGCACATACAACATAAATTACTTTAATATAATAAATAATATGCATCACAGTAACATTCACGCAAAACCAATACTCCTACATACACACAAGGCAAACAAAAATATATATGAAAGTTTTTGTTACTTGCTGTTTTTTAATTGAATAAATAAATAAATTATAATTGAATTAAAAACAACGCCTTATTAACGACAGTTTCTAAGTTACGAGTCAACATGTTCATTGACTACCTTATCGCACCGTCACGCTTACGGCACGGGTTCAAAGCTTATATAACCAAACCGCCCCCTTTCCGATATTATCAATATTCATTTGTTTGAACGTTTAATTTCCATACATGAATAGGTCACTAACTTTAATTGTTTCCTTTTTGACACCTAGAAATAAGTTTAAATTTTAAATGGTAAAATTAACGCGATATATGTTAACATTTACATAACAATAAATTCAATTATCCAGCCAGCTTTATTAAAACCAAGAAGCAGGGCTTGGAAACCGGTAACAGTCTAAGTATATCAGAACTTTTGAAGTGAAACTTCTTTAGAATCGTTGTGATCTGAAACTCGATGAAATGAAAAAGCGACACTAAAAAGAGGTTAACACATAAATCTATAGGACTAAGCCTGCGAGAGAATGAGATACGAGTTTTACAATGTGCAGCACCGATTAGAGAGTCAATAAGACCGATGATTAAACATAGGTCCAATTTGGACCGAAATAAAAATGATAATAGTATTTTTTAAGACTAAAACAGAGAAAAATTGAAAGTAATGCTTAAGAAATTTATTTAGAATTATATTGACGGATGTAGGCTAAAGGGATTATATTTATTAATAAAAGTTACAGAAGAGTTATCTGTGAGTATATGCTCTGAAGTTTCACTTTTACTGCGTGTGAACTGCACACAAACACACACACACATTTTTTTGGGTTTGTTCTACCTTTAACCATAATCAAACTGTTTTTGGTCACATAAGTTCGTAAAATAGATTTTGTTGAATAAACCGGTTTATTCAGCAAAATCTATTTTACGAACTTATGTTACCAACCGATACCGAACCCATCTTGAAAGAGATTGAGAACGTATGTAATTCTCGCGGAATAAACCGGTTAATGCAGGTTTACATAACACTCTATTTAAGGTTTACACGCCGAATGAAGTTGACTAAAATCGGTTATAACCGATTAATAGCGGTGAGGTTTAAACCGGTTTAAAGCTTTGGCAAGAAGTCATTTTCGGTCAGAGTTTAATCAATAGACCAACCCTGCACTAGCTTGTTCTGAATTAGATGGACGCAATGAATACTGTTACAGATATACGACACTTAATAACGCTTCGATCACAGTTGAAACTCAACTACCTATCTCAATACGCTTGAAACTCAACTACCTCTGTCTCAATACGCCGACCTTATATATTCGCAAAATATACATGGACCAAACCCAATAAACATTTACAGACCATTAATTGGTAGTCTCGGAACTTGTAAGCTTAATCCAAAACATGGCCTCTAAAAAGTTGCAGCGAAATCTGAACCATAAAAGCGGTTTATGTTGATTTACTCGAGGACCACCCGTCAACACAAAGGGACTAACAATTGACAACAAATGGTTACATTCCAATACTTAGAATATTATCCCAAACAAGTAACAATGAACAATTAAGACGAATTAAAATTAAAAGAATTACTGATAATTTAAATACAAGGGCAATAAAACAACCGGTCGCTTACGGATTATAGAGATTTTAACTTTTCAGAACACCTTTACTTTAGTAATATTTTTAGTATTTAGTCCCGGAATGGTAAAAACGTTGAACGTACACGCAACAATTCGCTGTCCAACACAAAACTCACTGCTGGTTTGCAGTACACAAGGTGTTACGACATTGATATCAATTTAAAAAAGGCAAAGGAGGTTGCTAAAGCATCATCTATTGCCAAACACACTGAGGTCAGTAGATATATTAACTGTAGCTTCCCATAGTGATTAAACAGTTTGAAGCGTAGGAAATTTATATGATAATATTTAAAATACTCAACATTCTACACAAACGACGTAGTAATAAACACTTAATCTTAACACGTCTTCAGTAATGAAGACAAACATGATTACTTACATCGTCTATCTTATAAAGACTAATATATTACAATCAATTTCAAATTACCACCCGGACACAAAAACAATAGTAATACAAAATGTAATAGGATAAGCTATTACTAAAGGAAAAAAAAAAAAAAAAAATAATAAATTTTTAAATTTTTTAAAAAAAATGTAAAATTTTTGAGAATAAATAAATACAGTATAATAATAAATAAAAAAAAACAATATTACCGTAAGAATAGCATAGTACTAACAATAATAGCACTTAAGACTCCACACACGCTAAACACTACATACACATTATAACAACAACACTACACAAGTTAGAATAGGTTAAAATAAGTTAATTACATTGTACAATACAACATAAATATGAAAACAATATATAAATTTTGTAAAACATATTATACTTAGGAGTTAAGAAATTAACGACTAAGTACCATCATTATAAGTGTCGATTGTTAACACTAAATAAAACCATTTGTTATCTGCGCAATTAAATTATAATTCAATACTATCAATTCAAACCTAATTTAAAAAAGGTACGGAACACTAGAGTCCGTAGACTTCTTTTTATATAATAAAAAAATATATATATATTACAATAGAAATAGCGCAGTAACATAAAATAAATGACAATATTATATTTTATAGCGAAACATTTAAAACCATGTGACGAAAACGTAGCACCATTTTCGTTAGGTACGATTTCTAGGACTGTTTTACACTCGTTTATAATTATAATTGTCTTACGTTTTCACATACATTGACATAATTAATATTACGTTGTTATTATGTCGATTAATTATTATTACATTAAAACGAAAAATAATATTAATAATTTAAATTCTTGTATTTACATTAAAAATATGAATTACTTACTAGCTGATCGGAGTCCACTGCGCTGGGCGTCAAACATTTTTACTTTTGATGAAATTATATAAAAACTATATCAGCCCGTTTATCTCGGAATTGATTGACAAATTTCATAAAAAATTTTTTTTATCAAAATCAAATGGCCTATGCCACTCAAGAATAATGTAGCTTTCTATTGGTGAAACAATTTTCAAAATCGGTTCAGTAGTTCAAGAGATTACTTCCTACAAACAAACTCACAAACTTTACCCCTTTATTATAGTTGTTTATACTTTGTGTATGTAGTAAGTTAACGGTATAGACGTGGTATATATTCGTATAGAAATTAGAGATGTGCCGACTAGTCGTTAAAGCCGACTATCCGGCCACTATCGTAGTCAGCGACTAGTCGGCACTATTCGGCAAAGAGGCAGACTATCCGGCTTTTTACTTTGTAGTTTGTAATCTATACTTTACTAATACTTTGTAATCGCTAATCCATACACGAGACTTTCTTTTTGACATGATTAAATTTTAATTGAGCTCTTTCACTTTAATGAACAATAACAGTTTAATAATCTTTAAACTAAAACATTTTTTTTATTTTTACACAAAAACACCGGCCCCAACCCGTACAAAAGCAAAAATCAAGAAATAATGCGAAATAAACAAAACAGTTCCGACACGCTCGCTTGCGGCGGTTGCGACTTGTGCGCGAATCAGCTATTAACGAAGCGTCATAGAAATCCCCGAAACCCTGATCGGCTTGGCCGACTAATCGACCGACTACTCGGCCTCTTTACAACCGACTAATCGGCTAGTCGGTCAAAGTCATAATCGGCCCATCTCTAATAGAAATACCTATTTAAACTTCGGTACACTTCAATAACAGTGAAATGTTTTATATTTTCGGTTTGTTTAAATATATTTATCTGCGCAGGAACTGAGAAAGAATACAAATTCTTACGTGCGGGAGGCCTGTAATAAGAGGCGAAAAACAACCCACAGCCAGTTGATAGAGCATTTGTCGGCATAGTTGACTACTACTCTTGGTTCAGCGTATGCTGGCATAACAACATTGAATTATGTTGCGGCATCAGTGAATAGATTTCAGATCCCCCTGTGAGACCAGCAGCACATTGGTACCATTTTTGGTATTGCAAATGTCCATAGACGAAGGTAGCCACTTTCCATCAGGTGGCCCGTCAATCTGTCTGCTATACGCCAGAAAAAAAAAATCCGATATGAACGAAACCGTTCATTCACCTGTCTTGTTGCTTTATTAATATAATGTTTGAAGAGCTAATTTATAAAGCAATGAACCTAAATAGCTCAATCAACATATATCTGTACAATAAGGTAGCAAACGCGGCCGTGTATCAAATTCCTGGACCGCAAACTAGCGTTCAGTTGTCACCATTCCCCGGTAATATTCTATTACCGCTGGCCAATACGTATTAGTCACATGAAAACCGATATTTGTGTTGATATTTAGATATTTGATTACTTAGCAATTTTACACAATCTGTATGAATTATGTACTGCTAAGTAAGGTCGTTCCATCTAAATAAAAGGGCCTAAAGAATAGAAAAAAAATGAGGAAATAGCAATGGAGATACTTAGACTGCTTATTTCGAGAATTTGTACGTCGCATTTTGAGCAAAAAATCGCAACTCAGCTTGGTTGCTGTAAAGTGGAACTTTATGTTATGTCTTACAACTATCAGTATGTCTAAACAATTAGTGTCAAAACATCCAGACGAAAGTAAACAGGTTAGTCCGTTTACAAAATTTACTCTGCAGAGAATTGACTAGTTGACGTCTGTATTCAGTGAATTAAGTTGGCCAACGCTTGGGCCCCTGTATCAAAGAGAACATTGGTTACAACAACAGTTTCGTTTTTATAAATTTCCTTTTTTGCCCCTAATAATATCGGATAATTTCAGAGATAACCAAAAACTAAGCGAGCAAAGACACGCAGGTCTGTTAGGACTAAATTCTTTACAATGAATCTCTTTTCTTTCACCTTCTCCCAGTTATTTGGGTTCGACAATATGTCTTTTCCTTCCATACAGGACCATATGTAAATACTCCTACATCACAACATATGTACATACATCCTTTGTCGCACCATAAATCATCATGTCATCCTTCTCACACAATCCATTCACGTCTTTTTTGGTCTACCATTACATTTGAACCCGTCAATCTTTCAGCTTAACAATCTTTTTGCCACGTGAATTTTATCTCAGCTCATTACATGCACATAACACCATAGTTTTCCTCTCAATTTGTTTGGAAACCGGTGACTTTCAAAAATCTCCTTACATACTATTTTTTTTTATTTGCCGTTAACTTTTACCCTGAACTGATTATATTTAATAAATGTTTATATTGTTTAAAGTAAAATCACGAAATTACTGCGAAAAATAGGAACATATTTCGCAATTCTTGATGTAAGCCGATACTTGTTGCGGTATATTTTACTGTTACGTGTAACAAGAGATTTACATGTTAATAATATAGTAAGTTCTATGTCCGCACGTGTAACATTTATTGACTTCCTTTTAACTCTCTGAGAGCTAAGAGTAATTTTCATTTCTTGCCAAGAACCTATGTTTATTCGATATTTATGTGTTTTGAGAATTTTCCCTAAATTGTTCCTTTTACTCACATCACATAGAATCTTATTGAATTTTTAGAGTTCTGTAGGCTGTGTACTAATACTGTATTACCCTGTGTTTTTTCCTCAGACTTGGTTTTTGTTATTCATCCTTATTTAGTTATTGAAATAGATGTTAAGGAATATATACAACATGTTACATGAAGCAGTAAGTACTAGCAGAAGGTGATGTCAGGAGCCTTATGAACAGACGAGCGTGCATGACAAGAGTTATGAATGTCAAAGAAGCAATTGAGGTGTGTAAGAATAAGCCTAAATGGCGCTCTGTTGTTCGTGCCTACCCCGGAAGGGAACTGGCGTGAAGTTATGTATGTGTGTATGCTACATGAAAATTTGACAAATAGATGAACTAGGCGTGTGTATCGGACACGGTGTGTTGCGGCATCGGAGCGGTGTCGCTGCGGTGCTTCACATACAATCATTGTATGCTAAACTGTGCAGTAGTGCACTCCGGCGCACGCACATGGGGCTTGCAGCCCGTAAGACGAGACGGGGAGGAGTTCACTAATACAATAGTCCTACCGCTGCGGTGTAACAGCGTTACGACATCGCAACGCATCGTGCGACCCGCCCCTAATAAACATGGCTACTGTAAAATAGTTCAACTCGGCACGTAAAATTAAAAATCAAATTAAACACGTCCTTAAATCCGCCCAAGCGTAGTTGTAATTACGTGTAAACGTTGCAAAACTCTATAACAATATTAAAGAATACGACAAAAAATATGATATGTATGATCTGTAAATATATACGGAAGTGACTTATATACTTGGTCAAGGAAGTCTTAAATTGGAAATATTTATACATTTATAGACACGGATACTGGGTACTAGAAACTACGGAAAGCCGTATCGGATATACCTACTTGGAAATGAGAACAAACATTAATTTAATTTAACTCAGAAATGTTTCATTTGTCAGTCAGTTGACATCTAGAGCTGGTATTAACAATTATGTTTTTAAAATATCATAATTAACAACATAATCGGGCATAAAGCGGTCGCTTTTGCAAATTAGAACATGACCAGTATCGAAATGAAACGGAACTTTTTACTTCGTATCCCACTTGCCAATACATCTAAACACATGGTAAATTAACTGAGCGATTCTCCAAAAGCGGCCGATGTAGGCCTCGAGATAATAGTAAAATATTGCACTAAGGCAATGAACATCGTTATGGAAATGTAAATATTACGTCAGCAAATATTTACATAGACTCTGCCTCACCAAAGAAATCCCACAGACGCGGCGCTATGGTCGCGGAACGGAATGTTAGACTAAATAATTTCAGAACGGTACCGATTTAATAGTATTAGTATATAATAACAATAATAATATAATGCCGCACGGGAGCTTTGTGGTGAAGCCTTAGGTGAGTAGCGACACCTCGTACCTGATTCCGGGGGCAAAGGAAGGCCCCGCCTCCGTGCTTGACTCAACCAGCCGGCACGGAGTGGAGATCGCTAGAGTTAAGACTCAAGCTCCAGGGGTGGAAGTGTTAAATGGTATTATGTCAGAAGTAGCTTCAGTGAACCTGCAGCCCACCTCTCTACACCCCTTAGCCCCTCAGACCCATGTTGCCCGTCTTCTATGGCATTTTTTGGGGCCCATGCAGAGAGTGGCGAGTGACCGTCTACCCATTTTTCCATGTTCTTTGAACATTGCGACGGGCAGACGACGTAGTTCCCATATCCCCAGACTCCTAGTACCACTAGCAGTTCACCCCAATAGCCCGGTAGTGTAGGACTATTGTGAGAAATGAGAACATAAAGTACCGACTTTGTGTTCTCATTTCTCACAATAGTTCTACACTGGCCGGGTCTTGTCCTTGGGTGCATTATTATATGGTGTAGACACGGATAATCGCCGGTTAGTGTCACGCCATATATACATTAAATTCGTCAAGGGGCTCCTACGTGTTGGCCTTTTCTGCGCTGCTGCTCTCTTAAGGGAGTCTGGAAACTGGTCACTAATGCCGGAACACAACTCAAAGTTGTTATGGCGGCATGCTCTAGGCCAGAGGTGGTAGTAATCCAGTTGGGCAAATGCTCTAACACCTGGCTGTGGGTTGTTTAGTCGCCTCTTACGACAGGCCGCCCGGCCGCAGGAAATTGAATTCTTTCTCCGTTCCTGCACGGATAACATTACGAGGTCAATTTTACAGGAGCACCCATAGTTAACTTTGGTACATGCACTAGGTCTCTACAGAGCCTGTATGGCGGATCACAATGTACTTCGCTTCGGTTTTACAATAATTTTTATCCCACGAAAATAGTATATTTACATGGAAGCACTGAGCTCCAAAACTTATATCCTGCTCTATACTAGAAAAACCTTAACAATTATAAATTATAATACATAATCTTGCAACTTTTGCTATTCATGCCAGAAGCAAAGTAGTCACATAAATAAGTTAATATTAAAATTAACTTATCATACTCATAATTGTCAAAAAACACAAGACAAAAATTTGTTCTTTATCTTATCTAAAATACAAGAAAGATATTGAAAGAAAAATGTAAAATAGTTAAGGTGTAAAACTTAGCATGAAAAATAATATAATCGTGACATTTATACCGGGTCAAGGCTCAATTCCGAAATTGACGAAGTGAAACAACACAGTCGCACGTTGCGTTCCCGTGTGAAAATATAAAGCCGAATATAAAAAATGGACGCTTATTTTCTCATGCAGTCGAAAACATTTAAAAAGATGTACTTATTACATTTTATAACTTTGTGTTAGATAGTAATGTAGCATGAAATGTATTTTTAAAATTTCGTCGACTGCATTTAACCAGGTAACAATGAGAATTACAAAATTACAGTGCCAATATTTCTCCTACTATTACCTTGTCTTTGCAGTCCCGGTACTTCTAAGTTTCAGAATCTAATGCAATGTGAATTGTTTATTATTGCTAAGCAGGAATTTATTAATATTATGATAGACTCTATTCTGTTTACATGTTACAAAGTTTCGGGTCATACTAATAATATACACGTACTAAACTAAATTTAGTAGAGGACATGAGCTAAATGATCACGATGAAACGTGCTTATTCTAAATTCGAAAACTGTTTTGCTATATATATAGCAAATAGCTCGAATCCTATGTCAATGTCGAGTTATTTTAGAAGTTCTTTAGATCAAGTACATTATAACGTGTGTTAGTTTTTAGAATTAAACACTAGGGTTTGTTATTATTACTGTACGAATCAATATTGCTCGTACAGCGTATTTTACATATAAATACACAACAAACAATATACTAAAACAGACGTATTAACATCACCATCACGTGCGGAACTTATGCACTGCAAGTTGTGCGTCTTAGGTCATCAAACGACCTTAATAAACCACTTGCAACAACTCAACGTGGTTTGGCTTGGAAACACCCTTCAAACGGGGTCCATCTTTAACGACGATTAAGCCCAGCATCTTTCGAAGTGTACAAACCCTTCCTGGGAGTGTTTTGAAGTTGTTCGGATGCATAAAAATTAGCTTATTCCGACACCTTTCCACTAAAACGGTAACCTACATTCTTTTTTTAAATACTGCGGTACTTTCTGTCCGGGAATTCCGCAAGAATTTTAAGTCAAGCGTGGACGAAGTCGTCGCCATATCGGAGTAAATCATAAATTAGTGACGCACCATAGAGGTCCACACGGTAAGATTGCAAAGTCATGTGTGAGTAAGCAGCAAAATAAAAATGTGACTAAATGATATGCATCTCATTGTACCCTTTGTTGTGAATTGCTGTGATTGGGAGGAACTAATAAGGCAAGACAACCTTCTCACATGACCGAAGCGGCTAAAGGCTGTCACAAATCGATTGTTTTTAATTAGACACATTTAGTAAAGGTTATTTTGAAAGTATTGGTGTTACACGCTATGTATGTACAGTAGAACTGGCACGAATAGTGGTTTAGCCGAATACCGAATACTCGGCTACGCTGTCGACCGAATCGCCGAATATTCGGCTGCCGAATGTTTTGTGTTCTGTTATTTTACAATCTCGCGAGATGAGATTATAATCTAAAGGTGTTTACAAATTGACGATGACGTATATACACTACGACAAACGCATAAGTTTCAAGTTGATTTATGTATACTCTCTATTAGGATTAGTAGGTATTATTCAAGAAAACGTCACGAGATTAACCAATAATCGTAACATTAAATTAAAGATACCTACACATATTGTATTAGTAAGACAGTGAGAAAAATTATAATTAACGAGAAGAAAGTTGCAAAGATACCACTTCAAAAAACAACTAATTAGACACACTGAGGCGAGAAAATAATTACTCGTAATGTAGAAGATAGCAACAGCTTATCTTGGAATTTTAATTAAAACAACTATCACTACAATTACAGAGCTTACGTATTAATTCAGAGAACACAGTAATATATAATCAAAATATTAAAAAAGTCAACAACAAGAAATTATCAAAACGGCTCATCAACAGGTGATTAAAGGACCGATGCCCACCTCGGGCAAGCGGATCAGTGCAATCCAGTGAGGAGACATAGCCAGCCTTCTGGGCACCTTCTCCAAGTCTACGAAGGCTACCTAGGCTCATTTTTCTACTTAGTCTTGAGGGATTATAGGTAGAACACAATATAACTAAGTTGAGTTCTAAGTAGAAAATAATAGGGGCGCCACTTTCGCAAATTTGTCAACTCTAGCAACTCCAATATTAGGTTAAGAGTAATTTCGATACTTACTAGTGATTTTTATCACGACATCAAACATCGTGCAAGTATCAAGTCGCTTAGTTACGACCTACGTATTTTGTCAACATAGCCTATGATGTTTATTTTAATAAAAATGATTATAATTTTGCCAGCAAGAGCTTTAACACATTGTGATAGTTAACAGAACAATTATTTGATTACAATAAGCTAAACTAACAATTACTTGTTTGGTAAAATATCGTCGAATAATAACGAAAAGATTTTTACTTCAAATTCCATTAGACATCATTAGTAAGCTTTAAAAATCACTGCTCACGTGCCTCTTGATATTGTTACATGCGTATTTATTTTTTAAAACAGATTTTAGACTGGATCAACATTAAAATTAAAATAACATGGATAAATTCGCTTTGTTAATGATTCACTGACTTTGACTACAGGTAAAATAGAATATTGTTAGAAGGCAAAAAAAAGTAGTTCTCGTTCTATATGTTATGGTCGAATTATATGTGCAAATTATGTAAACAGAAAGTAAAAAATATTATATTAACAGACTTAACGCATATATTTTTTTTTGCTTATTTTTTTTATTAGCAACAAAAAGATTTAAACAATATACAATTTAATGGTAATCGAATTCATATCATAAATGTGAAAGTGCTTTTGGATGTTTCTTTGTTACTGTCTTCAGAAGAAACCAATTAAAGAATTTTTATTAAAGAATTGCAATGATGTTTAGGATACCTATGTATATCTTCTTTCTAGAGTCAGGGATGAGCATAGCTTTATTACATGCTGAAAACTGGGATAATTTCAAATTTTACACGCGCAAAGCTAATAAAGCATTATTACGAAAAGTAATATTATGTAGCAGGTGATGTCAGGAGCCTTAAGAACAGACAGAGCGTGCATGACAAGAGTTATGAATGTCAAAGAAGCAAGTGAGGTGTGTAAGAATAAGCCTAAATGGCGCTCTGTTGTTCGTGCCTACCCCGCAAGGGAACTGGCGTGAAGTTATGTATGTATGTATGTAATATTATGTACCTTCTCACGCAAATGAAGACCAACATAGGACACCTTTTATACCGAAAAATGGAATCCTTTTTAAACAATTAGAGTCCAAAGTTACGTCTCAAAGTGAAACTTTCTGAAATACTCTAGTTCATTTATACATTTTGTTGTATGCTATATTCGCAGTTTTAAGTTCAATCCTTATTTTAATGGATTGAATATCAACTATGTAGACAAAAGTGTTATTTATTAAACTATTTGTTTCTAAATTGCTTTGAAAACTTTCTCGTTTAGTTATAGAAAGTTTTCAGCATACTTCGACACTAAAATTCAATTTCAAGTTTATAAGTAAATTTCTATTCAGCATAACCTTCATACATTATTTTGAATATAGTTATACGTTAATTTCTTCACCCGTCATATACTTGACAGTAAAATATCATTCTGTATACTTTAAAAACCTAAATATATAATAGAATATTATTTATTAGAAATTTACAACGTTTTCTCACCGTCTCAGTGGAATATTTAAATTTAAAAGTTAAAAACCAACTTAATTTTAAATAGGGTAAACTATAAAACTGTTACTTAATATACCGATTTTATATATATATTAAAATTTAATAATATTAATGCATTAATATCTAATAAAACTATGTTTTAAGGGGTTTTAAGCGCAATAATTTATTTTATTTTTGCTAATCCGACAAATAAATTACCGCGCTTAAAACCGTTAAAACGTAGTTTTATTGTGTATACAAGTAGTGAAAACTTAAGTAATATCTCTTAATATCTTCAATAAATGGACAAATCATCGAATGGAGTGTCAATAATGTTATACGAAGACCCAAGTTATACAAAAGTTGTATTTTTTTTTAGACAACAATGTATCTGAGAGAGAGCTGCTGTCCTATCTTTTTTTTTATTGCAGGTTCAGCAGACAGGCAGACGGCCCACCTGATGGAAAGTGGTTACCGTCGCCTATGGACATTTGTAACACCGAAGGCGCTACCAATGTGCTGCCGCTCTCTAAAGGGGGACTGAAACCTGGCCACTAATGCCGGAACACAACTCAAGGTTGTTATGACGACATACTTTAGACCAGGGGTGGTAACCAATCCATCCAGTCGGGCAAATGCCCTACAACCTGGCTGTGGGTTGTTTTGTCGCCTCCTACGACAGGCCGCCCGGCCGCAGGAAATTGTATTCTTTCTCCGTTCCTGAACGGATAAAAATCTTTATTTAGTGTTTGATACCTCATTCTTACACCTAAAGCTATTAATCCCCAAAATACGAATACGAATCAATTTTGCAGATGAATAATAAGTTGGAATAAAATACGCCGTTCTTATAAAGATCGAGGTTAATTTCCTTTGTATATACACCTAATAAAGTAAATTCTAAATTTAGCATTTCTTTCTTTGTTTATATCTGTGTGTGTGCCACACGTGTGCGCGTACTAAATATATTCGAAAGACTCCAAGGATACTTCACGAGTCATCGACCCGAGTAATGTTGAAATGTTATTAAGGGCATTAATTTGAGTCGAAACCTGTGTAGGGCTTATTACGATACTCATCATTGACCAAGGTAAAAAAGAGCTACCGTTAGCTTAGGTGAAAATTTATATAAAAAAACCAGAGTATCAACCTCCAGTGCGCAAATCAATCAACCTATCCTAGTTTTCGGGATAAACTTTACATAAATCTATCCTATTATCCGGGATGAAAAGTATCCCGTGGCCACTCTCGGTATTAAAATTACATATGTACTGAATTCCAGCCAAATCGGTCCAATAGTCTATCCATAAATCAGTCCCGTAGTTTTCCCGTGAAAACGGACAGACATACAGACCGACAAACAGAGTTATTTTCGTATTTATAATATTAATAGGGAATCATATAAAACATCAATATTAATTTCAGAAATAATTAACTGCTTAACTATGACTTAACGAAATTTTTTTTCGTTAGGCCTCCACTTTAAAACTTTTGCGGCAGTAGGAGAGCCTTAAAACAGCTTTTCAGCTCCCGATATATGGCTGGCTGGTAGTGAAATCGCTGTACAAAAATATTTTATGGCTTGTACAAATGTACAGTAAAATACACTGTACAACGAATGTTTTATTGAATTTCACGAGCTCTTCTAACTTGTGAAAACTACTATGACATAACATCAATTGGCTTCCTTCCTTTGGAGTAAACGTTCTCTTGGGTCTTACATAAAATGAAGTAATATCTTATATCTTTTGGATTGATGCTTTATGTATTAAAGTACATTGTGTAATGTGTTGCGGTTACCAAGTGCTGATATTTAGATATAAAACATCAAAGCCATTTTGTAAATAAAGACATGTTTGCGATATGCAATTTAAGTAAATATTATACGTTTAAGACAAATAACATATTTGTTACAAAGGAATGCTCTGGTGGTTCGGGCATGTGGAAAGAATGCATGATGAAAGAATGACTAAACAGATATAGAATGCAAAAGTGGATGGATGCAGAAGTCGTGGAAGGCCACGACACACCTTCCATGATCAAATTGATCGCGTACTAGCAGAAGGTGATGTCAGGAGCCTTAAGAATAGACGAGCTTGCATGACAAGAGCTATGAATGTCAAAGAAGCAAGGGAGGTGTGTAAGATTAAGCCTTAATTGTGCTCTGTTGTTCGTGCCTACCCCGCAAGGGAATTGGCGTGAAGTTATGTATGTTACAAAAATGATAATAATCTAGACAAAATACAGTAGTAAAGATCTAAGAAGATCGTTACACTATAGCATATTCTAAGAAAGGTATTTAAGGTTTGATCATGATTCTGTCTCACAGTCACACAGGCTACAATCAACGCCAACGCCCTTAAGGATCTTTCGGTGCTGAATTTTCGGGCGATAGCGGGGATTCTATAAACGCGGTCGTTTTTCAGATGCATTATTATTTTATTGTGAATAAGATAAAGTATTATTTTAAAAATATAAAACAACATTATTCATCTCTCTTTTATATAGATGTAAATATTTTTTCATCTTGTGGTGATAAAAATCACATACATACATAACTTCACGCCAGTTCCCTTGCGGGGTAGGCACGAAGAGAGCGCCATTTAGGCTTATTCTTACACACCTCACTTGCTTCTTTGACATTCATAACTCTTGGCATGCACGCTCGTCTGTTCTTAAGGCTCCTGACATCACCTTCTGCTAGTACACGATCAATTTGATCATGGAAGGTGTGTCGTGGCCTTCCACGACTTCTGCATCCATCCACTTTTGCATTGTATATCTGTTTAGTTATTCTTTCCACATGCCTGAACCACCGGAGTATTCTTTTCCTTACCTTCACCCCGACACTCTCTTTCAGACCAACTCTCTTTCTTAATTCGGTATTACGAACGCGGTCCGAGAGCGTCACTCCGCAGATTTTGCGCAGTGCTCGCATCTCGACCGCGTTTACTCTACTTTCATGCTCGTGACACGTGAGCTTAGGTACCAGCACCAATAAAAATTGAAGGAGTAAAATAGTTTCTTGTCAGTAATTTGGTGAATTAAACTTAAAATACCTACAGAAAAATTACGAAAAAACCACGTTGCGTCTTATATCGTCAAGAATTACGATAATATTTTTGATATATTATATCATTGATAAAAAAAAAGCTGTTTCGTTTGCATCTAACTTTGACCTTCTGCGGCAACAGGAGCCTTAAAGTGGAATTGTCTCAAACCTGTTTGAATTACATAATAATGTAATTAGGAGTGTGAGGCCTGCAAAAGCGTGGAAGCCATTTTACCAGTTTCAATTAATAACAAAAATATCAATTACATTACAGGCGAAACCGCGTTAAAACCACTATTTAGAATATATAACAAAAAAAATCGTTTTTAAAACGACCCTATTGCCATTGAGTTACATATGTACTACGTACTAGTACATTATATACCTCATTACTTCTTCCAGATTTTTAATCGAGCAAATTACAGCGTATGTTGAAACTTTGATATTATTTAAGGAAGCGTTCATCTGTGTAATTTTCCATACTTAAATACGATAACGCGGTTATTAAAGTAAACAATTGGGTTTAGGTATGTACTTGCGGAAGATCAGCGCTCGTTGTGAAACTAGCATTATAAAGACCTTTTTAGGACACCATAATTAAATGTAATGTTTATTATGCCTGTGTCTCTTTTTGTATCTTCGGTTAAATAAATATTTTTTATTTCTTAAGAGAAAAGCGAGATTACCTGCCTTTAATATAGTTCATATAGACGAGTACAGTTATACAACCATCTTTGGCGTCATCAGTATGAAACATGCCTTTTGTTTCAACAAATAATTGTACATAAGCTTCACGTTTTCCACGAGCGTGACTTTTAGCGTCACTTTCCATAATTACATAGATTAAATAAACCATTCAAAGCCTTGATGATGTTTCTACGGAATGTCGTGAATTGATAATATTAACCCATTTCGATATAATTAAGAGAACTAATTATTTAGATGTTCATGATCACAATAGAGTGTACATAACAATGGCGTGTACTTACCTATGTAGCTTTGTTATTTTACCTTTGAATTCCAAATCGATTCAAAATAGTAAGATTGATACACTAGAGGTGAAAGCGACCTAATTAGGCAGAATATAGTTTGGCGCACGAGCGTAACGAGGGCGCTAATACTTCAAGTGGCTGTAAAAAAAGTTGGAACATGAGTCGCATGTATTATCTATGGTATATAGCTATCGCAGTTTTCTAAATTTTTTGACAGCAGGGAGAATCGTGTTCCAGGAACGATAAGTAATATTTTCATTTCTGTGATTAAGCAATTCCAAGCGTAGTTTCAGAGTATGAGAAATTAAAAATATATTTGTTTAACAAATCGGTCAAACTTTGAATCTTACTAGGGTTGCCATTTTTTTTTTTGAAGCATATATAGTATTTTTTTAAGCTGTAAAAATATAATATTTTTGGAAAATATAAGGGACAAATAATACACATTTATTTTTCATTATTTATTTAATAATTGAATGTTTCATGTGTATTTATTACTAATTTTTGCTTTGGCTAGCAAAGATCTATTATTTTTAAAATAATTATAAGAAACTGAATAAAAAAAGACAACAATTGAATTAGCGATGAAAATATAGTATATTTCGTACTATATTAGTACGGGTGGGAACCCTGTTTTACTACAAAGACACTTCTCAAATTTACTAATTTGGTCTAAAAATAGATTTTCAATAACATTTATTATCGCATTTGGAATGCGATTATGAGTAACAGTTTGTAACTCGTTCTTGAAGAGGCTGTATACCTCGCATACCTATTATGAATAAGGTGGTCAACGTTTAAATGTAAACCATGTTTTTCCATAGAAAACAATTTTGGTACTACATGAATTTTCAATATGTTGTGTAACTCTAAGTATGTATGTATATTAAGGAAAGCAAAAGTATGCATGTAATTAAAGCCATGGTGCTGTTTATTTCGTTTAGCGACCAATTACAAATTTTTTCCTTGTTTATCATTCACACGCCATAAAAGTTGACGGCTCATTGAAAGCAAGTTAATAAACGTAACAAAAAATATTATAATTTGGCCGTTGCAGAATCAACAAACAATCTGTATTGTGGGTTGTTGAAGTACTTTGCTATTTGGCAATGTTCTCTATGCACTCAATCATGTCTAAATTGCTATTAAGTTGTCGTTTCAATTGATTTATCTTAGTATTCTGCTATCGTATATACTACTACTAATCAAGTGTCCTATCCTCTAGATATTACTGATATTTTATTTTTATTCAAGGCGTCTAGGGCTAATTTTGTTACTACAATATGATTTGTTACCTATACAATTATGTGTTAAACTTTCGGTTAAGTATATTTTTCTGTGCAAAATATTACAGATTGTGCAAATTATAATAATAATAATAATACCCGCAGGGGGGCTTTGTGGCGAAGCCTTAGGTGAGTAGCGACACCTCGTACCTGACTCCGGGGGCCAAGGCAAGGCCCCCACCTCCGTGCTTGCCTTAACCAGCCGGCACGGAGTGGAGATCGCTAGAGCTAAGACTCAAGCTCCAGGGGTGGAAGTGATAAACGGCATCACGTCAGAAGTAGCTACGGTGAACCTGCAGCCCACCTCTCTACACCCCTTAGCCACTCACACCCATGTTGCCCCTGCCTTCTATGGCATTTTTAGGGGCCCATGCAGGGAGTGGCGAGTCACCGTCTGCCCATTTTTCCATGTTCCTCGAACATTGCGACGGTCAGACGCCATAGCCCCCATATTCCCAGACCCCTTGTACCACTAGCAGTTCACCCCAATAGCCCGGTACTTTTTGTCCTCATTTCCCACAATAGTCCTACACTAGCCGGGGCTTGTCCTTGGATGCATTATTATATGTTGTAGACAGGGATAATCGCCGGTCAGTGTCACGCCACATTTACATTAAATTTGTCAAAGGGCCTCCACGTGTTGGCCTTCCCATGGCCCCACGCGAGCCTTCGAAATGTCCGGGCCATTTTTATGGCCCGTGGTCTCCAAAGACATACAAATAATAATAATAATAATAATCGGCAGACAAACACACACATTGTATTATATACGCTGTGTATAATTATCTGTATTATTGTACTGTTGTATGTGGTGTTGTTGTCGTGTTACGACATAAATTTTCCTATACAAATCTAGTTATATTAAACTATACTAAATACATACATCATACTATACCTGTTACTTAACATTTTAATTTTTGGAGTTGTAATTGAAGCTTAATAGAGAACAACAACAAACTCAGTGATAAGTCCATACAACAGATTGTTTCAAATCTTGTCAAGGATTAGGATTGAAATTATCAGATAAAAGCAAGATAGGGCATAATAAAATAAAGGCATATCGTTGTTCGTTATCATTCCACTGCGGTCCACTACTGGAAGCCTAAGGCCTAGTGCGCACTACGAATTTATCGCTGCGATTTGTTCCGGCACAATCTGTAACGTATGGACCTCCATAAAAGCGCGTACACCAGATTTAAGTTCAGACTGCAACTAGTTTCGCAAAATCTGTTGCTGCCTCTGGAATTAAATAAATGAGGGCGCCCTAAGCAATAAATTCTGCACTGAATATAAATACTGTCGATTGTTGCAGATTTGATGCGTACTAGGGCTGAGTCTTTCCAAGTTCTTTTATTCTTGGTAATTAGCAGACAAACGGGCCACCCGATGGAAAGTACTTACAGTCGCCTATAAATATTTTGAAGTGAAAATTCTTCAGTCGTTCAGGTTGTTGTGATTTCAAACTCGATGAAACGAAAAAGCGACACTAAAAAGAGATAAACACATAAATCTATAGGACTAAGCCTGCATAAGACTGAGATAGAATACATTATATTAAACACTAAGCTCATACAGATAGAGTTGGAAATGTTTTGGAGTTTTTCGTTAATACTTCAAATTTCGTGTTTTAAAACTTAAATATATTATAACAATATAATATATGAAATGTGACGCATGTGCATTGCACATACATAACTGTTTTTTTAAAGTTTATACTTACTACAAGTGACCGTTACATATCCTAATCTTCAGCTATCCAGCTCCTTGGATTTGGTACAACAAAGACATAATAATATTTGCGATCCTAAATTAGTTTAGGATAGTAAATATTATGTAAATAATCCTAAAAGAAAACTTGTTAACACCACCAAAGTGTTATCTGTACAATTTAATCTGTTATAACGACCCAATATCATATTCATTAGAGTGGAAGTAAGGGTAACAAAATAATAGACCAAGGTCTCTATAACGGATCCAATAAAACACTTTCACTTTACCGGACAAACAATACAGTTGTAATATTTTTTACATAAGAACTCAGAACTACATTATGGGTGATACATAATAGAAATGCGGAAGGGACTCCTTTAAAAAGTAACTTTTTATACTGTATGTAAAAAAAAAACAGCATTTACTCCCCTTGAATAAAGAATATCATTCAAAGCCGAGCTATTCTTAGCTTTTTCTAACGAGGCAATTCTAATTATTAATACTTATTCAATTAAACAGGTTAGTTTCATCAAAACAAAAGAAAGTCTTTACGCAAAAATTGTTCACAACAACAAAAGTTTATGAGAGCAAGGTCTCTAAGAAGATGGTCTGAAAGCGTAACCTTGCGAACAACAGATTGATGTCCTCGCCTACATTGACTACGGATTACAATAAATATTTGCATAAGAATTCAGCGAAGAACATCTTTTAGGTCAGCAAATGCCGGATAGATGAATAAATAATATTAGGTGTTTAATGTCATTGAAGGCTTACATTATGCTAATAATTATTACACTGATCAACCAAATCGAATCAATTTGGTTGAAAGGCATAAAACTGAAAGGACAACGATTTTCAATGACATTGAAAGATTCAGGTTTATGTTCATATGGACCACTTTGGATGATTTATCCAAAATGAAAGACAGAAATGAACCGTCTAATATGCGGCTTTAAGGACTGATAGTTTGTATAAATGAAAAATCTGTAAACTTTTCTTTCAAGTGTTGCTTGCGTTAAAAACCTTTATGAAACAAAACAAATTACTGGTGTCAACATAAATGAATAATGAAGTGTTAGCAAAGTAAAACAGTATCCTTCACTATTGCTCTTCCCGTATCTACTTTGCTATACAGTAAACAAAATCGGAAAAATATTTTTATAAAATCATCATATTTAGTATATATAGATTTTGCATGATTGTAATGACAGTTCAATTCAAAGATTGATGTGCATAAATTTCTTGGCAATCATAGTGTCCAAGCTGTCAACAACAATACTATAAACACATTTATGTAACCGGCGCGTGAAAGCCGACCAATGGGTATTGCATACATCGCTTCACATACTAGTACGAGTCATGTGAGCATCCAGGCGCCGCGCACCGTGATTCGACCCTGACCTCACTGTGTCGTGGACACAGACGTACACAACGCTCCGTCTATGGCAATTCGAACAAAAGACCATAAATACAACACAGAAAAAGTTAGCAGGAAAACCTGATGTTCACAATGCACACAGCACAATGTAATGAAAGGAAGTTGCAATCTTTATAAACAGTTGTTTCATAAAAAGAACTCAAGAACAAACTGAGGAAAAACCTTATGTCAAACGTTTTATTTACAATCAGATTAGTAAACAACAGAGGTCATTAGACATATTTATGTCATGAAAACGAAGATGACTTACGTAAATATTATAAACTTTATTTTAAGTAATTTTATTAGTTTTCAGAATGAATCTAAACTGCACAGGCATTATTTTAGGTGCTATGGAAATTAAATCAATAATTGTTCTTAGGGTCCAGTAGAGAAGGTTAGACAAATGTCAATCACATTTGCTGCAAGTTATAAGAACGTATATATTTTGTTATTTTCTACGTAGAAACGATGATGATTCATATTTTTATTTTTTAAACAAAATTTTAAAAATAGGACGATGGAAATTTAAATAGAATTAAACAACAACGGGATCCTGCAATATGAAATATTTAAAATAGTGTCGTTACCCTATTTTACTTTATAAAATAAATAAATTTGGAAGTTGTCACTTGCATATGCCTTAACAATTTTATAGTTTCCAAAATCCGAAAATGTATATCTCTAAGAATTTTCTTATACCCATAAAATATATCACGGCCATTGAAAAGTGGCCGAAACGTTGGAATAACAAAAATCAAATAAATTAACACGCTTAAAACCGTTAAAACGTACTTTTATTATCCATAAATTATTTTTGAGCATTTAGTTCGTATGCTCTGCAATGAAAGTTGCTTGCCATAATTTTGTAAGAACAGGCGTACGTATGGTCTTGAATTGCATCGATATATCGACCTTCTAATATTGCCTTATTCAATTGTGATAGGTAACGAAAACAATAATTAAAGCTTATCAAGTAATTGCCTAGTTCGTTTTTTGTGGAACAATTGCCTATGGACGTTGCTACTGATATTACACGATTCATTTCTGTCTTTTAAATTGGATGAAGCTAACTAACCTAAACTGATTCACGTAAACATAACATTAGATCATTCATTATCATTGAATGTTCACGTAACCTTTCAACCAAATTGTTTCAAATTGGTTGAACCGTGTGATATCGACTTTAGCTGATGATTGTGAAAGTAGACTCCACACATAATCCATGTAAATGTCATTAAACGTGTTAGTGAACCGAGTGCAGTAATCGAGGCGGACGTAAAACCGACAATCTCCGAGCGGCAAGGTCGTCTAGGCATGACCGATCAAGGTCATACGCACAAAACAAGAAATATCTCTAAATATAAAATGAATGGACTCGAACTTTGCCTCTACAAACACACGACATTCGTTCAAAGCATGCGTATATAGTATACGTTACACCTCGCAAGGATTTAAATACACGTAGCTTTGCGTTTGAGAACGTTATGCAAGTATTTTACGATTATCACACACTATGATTAAATGGCAGACGTGTTAAAGAGCGGTCACGTAAAAAGCATTTCAAATAAACGTGCATATATGAATGAAGACATTAATGAAAGTACATGAAGCGAAAGTTATATGTCAGGATGGTCATCCATATGTGTAGATCCATAGTCTCTGCCTACTCCCATAAGAAACAGGCGAGATAATAAAATATGTGTGTGTAAAATGTCACCATTCATTGTTTTCACTAAAATAAGTAAACCATTTGAACTAGTGCTATAAACAAAATAAAAGTGTAGTGTAATGTGCTAGCTATTAATAAAGAACACACGAACAAAGTGTCTTCACCTTAATAGAGACAATAAGAAAAGTGTTAATGGACACTTTCTTAGTAAGAATACTTTTAGTTAATTTAGGTTATATTTAAATTACTTATTAATCTTTTTAGATTAGATGGTAATATTAATAAGGTATTTCTTTCTAAATACCTTATTCATACAAAAAAAAAAATAAGTCATTGTTTTTTTTTTCAAGAACCGAGTATCGATGTCGCACACGACTATATATTTTAAAAAATAAAAGTCAACCCTTGGGTTTCATGTATGGCAGTCTATACTTTTTTCATGGTTTCACTACATCATTTTGTAGCGCTAAATAAACTACAGCATTTTGTCAAACATCCATGTAGACACAATAGTTTCTAAGAATTAAGAATGGTAATTGTGAGGTCACAATCATCATTCTTAGAAACTATTGGACGTGTAGTTGTAGGTACACAAGTCTATGTAACAAACAAAGTTTTTTTAAAATGTAGGCTCTCGGCTTTCTTTAATAAGGGTTACTCTCGATTACTCTGGGATTCACTCATGAGATCCTAACTTGAACAAAAAAAAATCAAAATCGATCAACAATTGACAGAGAAATCGCGTAACATGGATATAAAACAATTTGAAAATCGGTTTACAATTGACAGTGAGTTTCTCTAATTCCTTGGAATCCACTCATCAGAACCAGACGTGGCGACAATGGGACTATTTCGGGAGTATCACCTTTCGATTAAAAGAAAAATTTCGAAAATTGGTTCACAATTGACGGAGAAAACGAGTAACTTACAACAAAAAACATAGAGACGAATTAAGAATCTCCTTCTTGTTAAAGACGGTTAAAAATAGCTACGAAACCCACAAATAATAGTGGAATTTCGGCGTGTTAATTTGCTTTCAGACTACCATTAGGCAACGGTGCTAGTCTCTGGTGCGCTGAGTGCGGGCCAACACCAACGCCGTCCTGACGATGATTGCTGATAGACTGTACGTTTTTTTTTTTTGAGGCGAGGGAAATGCATTTCGCATACTACCGGGTCCTTTACTAGGGATTAGACCAAAGCGACGAGATGTGACACCACGAATGCGCACCAGAGTCAAATCGCCGGCTTGTGTGGAGACTCGAAAACTCAATACTCCACTAAAACCACCCTCCTCCCATGTGTCCCCGCGCTTATGGCAGGAAAAGCGTGAGACTTAGAACGTAGTTACGCCCACGCTGATCCTAGCGCATCAGTGCTTGAGAATGCCCCGGGAAAGGCAAACTCACTTCGTAAACAGGGGTGAAGACTCCTCTGCGCCCTAGATGCTAGAGGGCCCCTGTAGCCGGGTGCGGGCCAACACCAACGCCCTACTGATGATGATTGCTGATAGATTGTACGTACCTACATTAGGCACTGTTAGGCAATGCACGATGCACAATAGTGTAATGAAATTGTAACTTATGTTTATATGTGAATATGTATATATGTAAACCTTTTACAATTTTAATATAATTGTATATGTATTAACGACTGCGGGACATAGTTTCCTGAAATAAAATAATAAATAAAATAAAATAAGTACATGTCTGGATTTTTAAAGTTACGTAGAGAAATAGAAAAATAATCATTTGATTGTGCAATCAAATGATGAGCGGAGTGTTCCAATCAATATTTTTAAGAGACAATTGTTTGAATAATATTTTAGATATATTGCGTATTTAGATGATTAACTTAAAACATCGTCTATTTTAATATCTTATTTTAGAAGCTCCTTAAATTGACTAAGACTTTATACATCATCGAATAGTGTAATTGATTGCAAAAATCGTATGTACCAAAATAATGTTCTAGCGAAAAGCATTGTAAAATTACAGTCGCTTTTTAAATCACAAAACCAGTCATACAGTTTTCTACGTCTGCAGTGCACCAAGTCTTGCGCTCTGCACTCACGATCAATTGATTTAAACCGAACTAAGGTAAAATTTATAGGAACGAAATAGTTCCATGTCGGGAGAAAGTCGACTTGGCGCCCACGAGAGGAAAGCATTTAGACTTGTACTTGTAAACCGAAACGAGAACCAGTCACGTGAACCGTAAACAAAGGTCGTACGTACATAACTTGGCAACGTTACTTCTCCGCTTTTGTGATTACAATTTATAAATGCTACTATAGTACATTTTTATGGCGTTATAAAAACTAATGACGATGAGGTTCATGGCGGCGTGACGAAAGGGATTCGTTTCATTGATCACTTTAATAACGCTGAAGCTATAAAAAAATATTGCTCGACAAAAAGACAGGCCTAGGAAATAGTGTTGCCATAGGTCTAGAAAAAATCCGAAAATGTTCGAAGATTCTAAATCCTTAATAATCAAACGAAAGTTTAAGTCGTTAAAACTTCTAGAATTGAGACAAAATAAATTGGATTAAAATAAACATTGAACAACAAGGAATGAAGAAATTGCAATAAAGCCTATTTTATTATATTAATATTTTTGTGAAATCAACATACATCAACAACACAACATTTGCTCACTTCAATCGACATAAGAGCCATTTAATCGATGTTAGTATAATATTATTAGACTTCCCACCCAAAGGTTTCCTGGAAGAAATCGTGCATAAGGCCGCCAATTGCACTTTTTGTGTTGTGATTTGAAACTCGATAAAACCGAAAAGCGACACTAAAAAGAAATAATCATATAAATTTATAAAAATAAGCCTGCTAGAGATAGAGATACGAGTTTTACATTGTGCAGCATAGATTAGGTAGTCAATAAATCGATGATTAAACATAGGTCCAATTTGTACCGAAATAGAACTGATAATAATATTTCTTAGACTACAACAGTGAAAAATTTGAAGTGATATTAAGAATTGTGAATTATAATATGTTGACGGATGTAGGCTAAAGGAATTATATTAATAAAAGTTAGAGAAAAATTATACCTGTGAGTTTATTCTCTGAAGTTTCACTTCTACTGCATGTGAACTGCACACTAATTTTTTTTGTTACATTGTTAATTATACATTTATTTCTAAATTGTACGTAATAAAGTGTATAAATAAAATAAAATAAACAAATTACATACATAGTTATTATTTTACAAGAGAATTCAAAGTTATTTTTTGACATAAATGCGGAATTTTATTAATATGATCTAGTAACCCTAGCCGAGTACGAAACACGCGAATGTCCGTGGCGGCCGCGACCCAAAAACTTGATGATAAAATGATGAACTTTACGATCTTCTGCAAAGAAACGTCTGAAGGTGATATGGAGAGTAAACATAAATAACTCGAGTCTACTTAAGACTGCAATAAAACAGAGAACTTGAGATGTCTGACCTATAAATTTTCCAGTTTTGGCAAATTTCTTTGATTGATAACACTTTATTGTACACCAATAGAAAAAATGAACTTACATACTAAAAATATACATAATTATGTACAAAGGGCGGTCTTATCGCTAAAATGCGATCTCTTTCAGACAACCTCATTAATGAATTGAGACGATAATGGTTATGGTGGTGTACGCAAACTATATATAGTACGACTACTTACATAGTAATAAACACACAGGTTTTATGTATAGACATTAAATATATTTAATAAAAATATACATACAATACAAATACATATTTATACAAAGTATATAAATGTTTATAGACGAATAATGAATATATATTTGTTAGAGTAATAAAGTAAAATAATATTATGTCAGTGCTAATTTTCATAATACCGCTTAGCGACTTCTTCTCACACGCCTAAACATTCTTATTTGGTGCACAATAAAAAAATCTATTTATCCAGTGGCTTATCAAAATGTGTTTTAATTCTATCTAAGTACATAATATATGTAACCTCATTTTTCACTCATTTATTTATTACAAAAATGTTTTAGAAGCAAAGTGTTAGCCAAAATACATACATACATAACTTCACGCCAGTTCCCTTGCGGGGTAGGCACGAACCACAGAGCGCCATTTAGGCTTATTCTTACACACCTCACTTGCTTCTTTGACATTCATAACTCTTGTCATGCACGCTCGTCTGTTCTTAAGGCTCCTGACATCACCTTCTGCTAGTACACGATCAATTTGATCATGGAAGGTGTGTCGTGGCCTTCCACGACTTCTGCATCCATCCACTTTTGCATTAATTATATATCTGTTTAGTCATTCTTTTATCATGCATTCTTTCCACATGCCCGAACCACCGGAGCATTCCTTTCCTTACCTTCACCCCGACACTCTCTTTCCGACTAACTCTCTTTCTTACTTCGGTATTACGAACGCGGTCCGCGAGCGTCACTCCGCAGATTTTGCGCAGTGCTTGCATCTCGACCGCGTTTACTCTACTTTCATGCTCTCTCTTCCGTACCCAACTCTCGCTTCCATACGAAATAGTCGTACAATATCTCTCCTTACACATATAGATAGGAAAGAAGCGTGATAATGTTGTTGTAAATGCATTGAAATTAACAAACTCGTTATATAAGCCAGAATAAAATTAAAAAGTGTTGCTAGGAGAATCTAAGTAAATGCACCATCTACATAGATTAACCTTGTTAAGCTGCCTGGAGGAGATCGCTTTATGCGATAAGGTATAATATTGTCTGTTACTTTTGAAAGCAATAAAATGTTATCTATATAAGAAAGCGTTTTTTTCCCTTAAGACTATTTATTACGAAAAAGTTTCGCGGTAAAGAGGAGACATTTAATTACTTTTGATAAATAATAATCAGTTGACGTTGATATATATAATAATATATTTCGGAATTTACTACTGATAACTTGTTTACATATAATTGGAACGCACATGGGCATGGTTTGTTGATAAAAGATTAACATATCAAACGAATTACTATTTCATTATCTAATCGGATACAACATTAAATAAATACTACCGAATTAGATTCGTACTAATTATGGACCCATTTTAATCTAAGCAATATAACACAAGTTATATAAAACAAATTAATATGAATACAATTCATTCTAAATTGAAACTACGAACGATTCCACGTGCTGGTATGAAAATATGTATTTATAATATTCCACCATATTACATCACAAAACAATTGTTATTCAATTATCGGAGAGATTCGATTTGCCTACAACTAGGAAAACTAGTGTCTCTGGTAACAAACATTTAGCCACCAAAAATTGATTCTCTTACAAAAGGACCCCACAGAACCACAATCATAACAGTGAGATTTCAATTATTTTCAGGGTCTCGTAGACAAACTGCCAAAGCGAAGATTTGTATGTCTGTATATGCGTAACACAGCTATTTTTTTCTATAAATATTGTGTGTTATTATATGAAATTTAGTAACAAAATGTATGTACTGCTGCAACACAATGCGATATAACATAGCAGTAAGGTGATATAAATAAGGGAGATGTGGTGGCGTAATGATGTATAAGTAAGTATACGTAAAATATGGTAGACGTACTTGACCTCACAGACTGACTGAGATGTCAACGTACAGTCCAAACTACTGGGACTAATACCGTGAAAATAAGTTGTGAAAGTGGGTATGAAGGTTTGCTCGAACTATCGCTAATTTTAATCTAAGCGGGCGAAGCCACGAGCGAAAGCTATTATAATAACATACCACGTGCCATAATAGTGGGTGCGTTAGACGGACGACGGTAACGATTTTCCAGGAACGCCAGCACAGCTGAGACAATTTGTGGACATGCGCAGAACTCTCGTCCGCCACGTGGTTGAAATACGATGGGTAACTTTTAATTGACTCTGTACCAGACATAATCAAGGGAAAGTGAAATTCGCATCGCCAACGTACAATTTATTGTATAAAGGAAAAAGAAAACAACACCGGTAACAACTGAATGAACGACTGAAGAATGTTCTCTTTTAACTTGATATGCTTCCGAAGTTTGAAATAAAAGTAGTTCAAGCGTTATTATATTACTTCTATTTTTATTGCGGAGGTGGTTTCTATATCATACTACTCATTCACTTGACTTAGCATCGGTTGGATTTTGACATTGCTTGTATGGAGCTTATGTCAAATTTCACCCGACAATAAGGCAAATTAACGGAAGGTAAGATATAGAAACCGTCTTCATTAATGGAAAGTGATTACCGTCGCCAATAGATGTTTACAACAACAGGGACGCAGACAACAGGTTGCCAGCCTTTATTTAGAATGGGATAGAGAGGATCAGAGGATGTGGTGCTGGGGAAGAATGTTGCGTGTACCTTGGACTGCACACCGAACCAAAGCATCTATTATTTAAAAAAAAAGTATAAAAAATCAACGAGGCTATCATCCATCTGCCACCGTGAAGTCCTTGAGTATTTCGGACTCATAGCGAGAAAACGAGGTGAGAATTTAGAAAAACTAATAGTCACTGACAGAAAAGAAGCAAAAGATCCCGAGGCTGGAGTCCGATGCGTTGCTTCGACCAGATCCGCACCATACTCAATGACTCCGTGTATGACTCACTGCATATTGCCGCTGAGGAGGAGGAATTGGATTGGGCGAAGAGAAAGGGGGATGTGGGCTATCGGAAACTCTCAGTCATCGTACGAAACACGATTAGTTCACGGCTAACTGTTTCACGCGGATATTCGGTGAGAGCATGGCGGCACACCGATCAAGCCGGCTCTAAAAGTTGTAATAAGATAATCCGTACAGGAACGGAAAAAGGATACAATATTCTGCGGCTGGGCGGCCTGTCGTAAGAGGCGACGAAACAACCCAGAGCGAGGTGGTAGGGTATTTGACTCTCTGCATGGTTACCAACCCTGGTCTAGGGTATGCCTTTATAACAACCTTGATTTATGTTCCTGTATCAGTGGCTAGGTTCCAGTCTCCCTTTAGAGAGCGGCAGCACGTTGGTAGCACCTTTGGTGTTACCAATGTCCATAGGCGAAGGTAACCCCTTTGCATCAATGAACCGTCTGCTGAAACATGCAATTAAAAAAAAGATAATGATTCCACCATGACGCTACCATCTCTAAATACGATCAATTATGGCCGGTTCCTATTGCTAACTAAAAGTTTATTTGCTTTACTACTGGTTAAATTTTAACATAAGCTCCATACAAGTAATAGTAAATTTCTACCAATAGCAAGTGAATGAATAGTAAGATATAAAAACCGACTAAACAAAGTAGTAAAGTTTCGGGTATGTATCCAAGTCTTCGAAAAAATTCTGACACGGAATGATTTCATCGCGTTATCGCAATAAAGTAAGGGACTCCTCCACCTTTAAATAGTAATTAATAAGCCACACAGATGAGACGTTTTTCGCGGGAGCTTGGAGGATGATGTTTTGTAATGAAGTGTTATTTTCAAAAAATGTATATAGTATTTATTGGTTAAAAGAAAACAACAGCTAAAGGACATTTATTTTTTAATGAAGAATGCAGTTAAAATCAATGCCTTTTCGAGCTGCCACAAGAATGACAGGAATTCCCCTTTTAGACGTCCGTCAGTCAAAGACCAACAATGTCGTCGAGACCTCTACCTAATTAATGATTATTCTATATCTTCAGTATTCATGACACTAAACACTGGCTGGATACACAATTCGTACAGAGCCATATTTAACAAGAACAATTATTTTGAATATAGAAGAGGTGTAGTGTAAATTGAACGCTTCCAAATGAAAGTGCAATGTCATGGATCCGTTCAATGTGACATGCGCAGAATTCGGATTAACGCCACGTGGCGAAACCGCGTTGCATAACTTTCGTCCTGTTGGATTGAATTCCAACTTCTTTCATTATCACCTACACGTTATACTGGATTCTAGATTATCTTTGTCTATAAATAAAGTTCTTGTACTAGGGACTTTCATGATCCATATCTTATGAAATGTATACCTATCATTTTTCAGTATTTAAAGAATATCATAATATATTCATTGTCGTAATCGAAAGCATAATATATCAACCAAATTTCATCTCGACAATATCAATTCATTCATTATGATGTGAAAAAGGGGCAAATAAACAACCAAAGTTACTATCATACATTGGAAGACTTCATCCCTTAATTACAAATATGGTAGCCATTTTTAATTTTTAGTTGCTCGTATACCTATTACTAAACCATTATGTAGCTTTATATAGCGACACCTTACCAAATTTTATCTACACACTCAGTAGTTTTTGAGAAAAATTTGGTTTGACGTAGGTACCTACCTATAGACTGATAACATGGCGGTTTTAGATGAGTACCGTTTTTGACTAAATAATGTCTACAGACAGAATCGCAAAGAACACAATATCTTACAAGGGAAGTATTTTACAGAATATAAGACACAGTTGTTAAATGTGTCAAACTGAATAGAAGGTTTTGTTCTGGGACACACGTACAGTACAGTACTCATTAACTTAATTAGAATGCTTCGTGTATTGTAAATAATTCGCATGGGTATCTTAGTTATTACGGGTAAACGAACCATTTGCAGATATAATATCTAGGTGCTATTTCTTGCTTAATAGTTTTTAAGCTGTTTTCTTAGGCCGGCCTTACACACCAGTAACTTTTAAAGTCTACTAGAACTACGCTGTGAAAGGATGAGTCCGATATTGACAATCGTAGTGCGTGCTTACCCTTTTAAAGACTTTCGCAAGTAAAATATATTGGTGTATGTCTGACCGTACATATATTCGTCATTAGTAATAGTAAAAATATACTAATCTATAAAAATCAGTCAGTTTCATTCATAAATATCAAGTGTAGTTAATTACTTTCTAAATGAGTGCAAGTACCAGGAAGTAAGAAACGAAAGAATGTCCCCGGTTACGCCTACGGGCGCTGCAGTAGTACTATCGGTATACAAGCTACGCTGTGCTGCATTATGTTTAAACGCACACGAATACCTCCCCGGGACTCACACAAGTGTAAAATTTGCAGAATGGCCGGAGAATTCGCCCGCCATTTTATTAGACGTAGCAAGTATAAACTTCTCATCGTGATTATTTTAATTAAACGTTGTTTTATCAATAATAAGTTCATGAATTACTTAAAACGTCTAAATTAATGTACAATATCGCTATTCATGATTCGTATAATTCCTTGAGTGTTACCGAAGTTATTAGCCAATGTATTTATTTATTCTAGCCAGTGACCTCGCACGAAATCGTACTTTGAACAAAGCATTATGGAATGCTAAACGCTATTTCTACTCCCGACAAATAAAGCAATTGTTAATCCTATAAGAATGAAAACATTTTTGCAACCATTATACTTGCTCCGTATTTATAAATACGCGAATCAAATGATACACATTGCATTCATTCATGCATATGGAATGTTGTTTCAATTTGTATGCGACGTCGCATTGGACTCGTGGAAAAGGCTAAATAAAACCCGAGAAAAGAAAAATAACCGCCATAATCTAACGTGGACGCCACGAGTGCGCCATGCCGGTACGCCACGTATTTTACTCAATACTATAGGTTAAATTGATGAATTCATTATCCATAACACTATATTTACACTCTCGCTTTACCGCAACACATCCTATATACGATTCTGACGTAATTTTCTTGATCACTATATTATTATGAAGCCATGTGCCGAACACGTCGGCGCACCATGGTATGGCATATTAGATACGATATAAATTCCAATGCGGACCTTACAAGACTAAAAGTATTCCGATTCACTTTACAATATAATCCATTTAAATTTGTCGAAGACTTCGCAAAACCACAAATATGTAAACTGGATGATGATAAGAGCGCGGATGTGCTGTATATCCATATTATGGTAGAGGGACAGCGGCGTCGCATAAAGTATGCGACAAACGCGCGCGGCAGCTGCGAGCCAACTAAAGGCGCGGCGGCGGGTTGCGTTGCGGTGCGGCGTGACGGGGGAGATAGCTGGACGTGGACGAGGAGGTGTGGTGAGAACGCGAGGAGCGAGGGGCAGAGGGCGCCGGCGGCGTCTGAAACAAGTCTCTGCGGAGGCCCGATCGTGGCACCCGAAATGAAATGTGCAACGTCAGCAGCGCGTGCGTACTGGAAGCTAATAACGCTCGCATCGGACTTATGCGCGGATAATTAGTTTTCTTTCATTTACAAAAAGAGCTAGTTTCGAAGATTTTCAATTATTACGAAGCCGAGATTCTATTTAGGTTTATTTTGTTTTCGATGTTTTATACAAAGGTTAAGCCTTATTTAATGTTTAATTACTTACTTAATGTTTGCTTGTAGGAATACTGGTTGATGATCCACACGATAGCAAGTGGCTAGCGTGGCCATGTACAATTGAAATACTAAGGGAGCCTATGCTTTGCATACCTTTAAAAAACCCCATATTGTAGCGCTCTGGGATACTGCGGAGAGCAAATAAAGGAGCACACGCACACACACACCAATCGCTATTGGTGCACTACTAGGATACCGACGTAGGCACCGAATCAAATAGTTCATTAAAACACTCCCCATTGTACAGACGGTAGGACACAGCGCTAACAAGAGACGTTGACGCTTTAAATGTGTCTTAAGGCATAAAAGTTGACACCAAGGACCTTAAATCTCTGTTGTTTACGTCGTCGGAAGTTCACGATCATCGACAATTAACAAACAGACAATTCGGCGCTGTAGGGAGTTAACCTGTTGGTATGGGGGTACATCAACCTAAAGGTGAAAGTAGTACTCTACATCTAAGTTCAACCTAAACTTATTTCTATCTCGTCGCTGTTGGAGTCCAACAATTTTTTTGGTGAACATTTATGTAATATAATATGAAAGTTTATTTTATGTTATATCAATTTAATTAAAGACACCTTACTTCCCTTCGGCTTGCAAAAGAAGATACAGAGTCATAAAATAATTGCAGTTTAACATTATTCTTAACATTTACATAACAGGATTTTTAAACATCCATAAAGCAAAAATCAAATAGTATAGAAAATCACGCAAATTAAGCTAATGACGTCAATTACAAATTTAAATCGATCGGATTGGAACAAGATTGAGATCTCTTAAAGTTCTATAGCTCCTAAAAATCGTTAGGTATATTTATTTACAAATAATGACAGCACCATGACGTGATAATTCAAATTGAGTGCTAGACGGATAGATGTTTATATTGTCTGCTGAAAATTTATAAACAAAAAAATTGTCTATGTGTGTGTGTGTTAGCAGTTCAAGTGCAGTACAAACTTCAGAGGGAGTATATTCCCACATAATTCTTCTCTAACTTTTATTAATATAAATAGAATTCCTTTAGCCTATATCCATCAACATATTATAATTCAAAAAATTCAATCTAGGTTACACTTTAAATCACTAGCATAAAGTTCAAAATTCAATGCACTGTTACACAAAATTTTGTTTTATCTACGTATAAAAGAATATCTGCCTTAAAAATATGCAGATAGATCTAAAATTAATTTGAAATATTTTAAGTTTTATTTAAATTGAAAATTAATACTAACGGGTAAAGGGAAATGTGTTTTATTTCGAATTAAATAAGGTTGAATTCTACGTGTTCATCTCTTTTTAGTGTCACTTTTTCGTTTCACCGATTTTTAAATCACAACGATTCTAAAGAAGTTTCACTTCAATAAAAAATATTATCAAACAATACTTGATGATAAAGAAATACAATATTTAATCGCTAACTGGTTGTTGGATTATGAGTAAAAGCTGAAAAGTTTTATTTTTACAAAATTAAATTAGTGAAGTATTGAATATCGTGTATCCTTTTTTTATAAATGCAGCATAACACAGCAGATCAACCGCCAAGTTATCTAACATAAAAAAGAAACATCCAAGATATTACAAAAGTGCTTATTAGTCTTGAAAAAATCATATGATACGTCCTTTGAAAACTCCACATCGTAGTACTACGGTAAAACCTTGAAAAAGTCATTCTAAACCCTAAAGGTGAGCCAGAGAAACATTGCAGCGCACCATTGCAATCACAAGGGTGGTGGCTCAAGAAAATAAGGGAGAATTCCAAGCCGATACCGATGCGAAATGATTTCACAGATGCCCTTACGTCCTAGGAGCGGTATAAAGATGTCTTTGGTTTCCAATCAGTGCCGATTGGCATGGGACTCCATAAAGTTTCCATGATTAGCTTTAAATAGCGGAATAATTTCTCTAAAAACTTGCTTCTTAAAGCGAAACGAATATAAAGTAGGTAAATGCGTGCAAAACAACTCTGTTACTTAAAAATAAACTCAGAATCCGTAATGAAGTGGCACGATGGAAAAATTTAATATTAAATACGTGTAGCGGCGGCGTTCACGACGAACACGTCCGGTCGTAAAAGACCCTACGACATGTAACTCATGCCAGACCCAAGTGGATGCACGACTTTGTAATCCAAGGTATACTCACAAAGAGGCTCTGAGACCAAAGGCTTTACAACATCTTGCTGCAAAACTAGCGAATCATAAATATAACTGCCATTTTTTTTGTCGACACAGTTCGTTTATCCTTTTACTAGCATATTGACATAAAATATATTATGATAAAATATGGATTCACTTCATCATGAATAATCAAGAAATCGAATCATATTCCCATTAACAAACAAGCGAACTTTTAATTAATTTTGTTTAAAACTTTATGAAAATTATAGAGTTTAAAGCATAATAAGGAAATACAAAACAAGGAAAAATATCTAAGGAAGTGATTAATCTGGAAAGATGGTTAAATTAATAACAAAGTAATAAAGATAAATGCCACAAACCTTTGCCAAGTATTATAACAGGCAAACATAGATCATAATGACGAGTTTTGGTACTAAAACGCTTTTCATTTTAACGATACTGACCATAAAAGCCGATAAGTCCACGAACATGTGTATAAGCGTCTTGCGGTACATATTTCCACCCTATACGCTTGTCACAGACTGAAGAAAAAAGAAGATGAGTTTGCAACTGTAGACGAAGACAGGATAAATAAGGCCCGAGGACTACGTCGGTAAAAGACGCGCTGATATAGCAATTCCTGTAGTACTAGGAGCCAAAAAGCGGTATCTAGACGTAAGTGAAGCAGAACTTGGACTTACAATTAATTATATCCAACATGAGGATAAGATCGAATATAATGATAATGTAATAGAAATAATGATAGCTCATAATAAAATATATGCAGGTGTATGTCTCCATGATATACCTAAAAGCTTTTAAGCAAAGCTTTCGAGCTGTGTATCTATAGTCGATACCTCCAAGATTGTTGACTTTGGTAATAGACGACTATTTTAATCTTCATCTATAAGGGCTCACTGAGCCAAACCCTTATACAAGTTTTAAATTCCCGAAGCCTTAGAACATGGCTAATGGATCAATCTCCATGTTCCATTTGCTAACCATGTTCTAGAGCCCTTATAGAAGCCAATGCCCGAACTACCAATGCATGGGACTCGAACACTACGCTACTACAGTTATTACCTCCCAGAGGTAGTGTGTATGCATATCTGTGACGGATACATTAACAAAAAAAGTTACTTTAGTTTTCTGTATTCTAAGCAATAATGACAAAATACCTAATTAGAAACACAGTACACTGTAATTGAATTAAAATCCATTCAAATATTGAAATAACAACATATCGTAGCGTGATTAACATTTAATATATGAAAGTCAAGGTCGTGTTATACAACTAACGCTGTTTCAATAATAAAATTACTGTGCAACAGTAAGAAAAAGCGTGAAATGAAGCAACTATAGTTAAGTACTGGGCTTCCTTCTTTTGTACTTTATCCATGGTTGTAGTCACATTTATAGCGTGAAGGTTACATATTACACAGTACCTTTTTAGATTGTTAAGCATAACTCTCCAAAGGTCGCAGAAAATTATCAACCAGAAGATTTTATCTGCTGTCCGAAACTTTGATGTAAATTAAACCATACTAATATAATGAATATAAAACTGATTCAAAATATTTGCATGATTGTTGATTCATTCATCACGAATATGTAGATAACGGGCATTGATATAGGTTACATTTTATCTCAAAATTTGGAACAGTTCCTGTTGATTATGGATTTAAAATTATTGCGAGTGAAATTTGTAACAAAAAAGTTCTAATCTTAGCAGAAGTAGCAAATGAAATCTACAAAATTAATCAGTCGTTATTGTGTCTTGTAATGACCATGAACCATCGTATCATAGCACAATACATGGAGTAACCATGCTCGGTAGTGTTAGTTGTGAGTATATTACTGCCCCAATCATTTTGGTGATAAACTTTCCCAATAAAGTAACATCCATAGCAAAAGAATTGAGGTTCTGAGACAAATGTAAACTGACGCACAGAAAAAGGTATTTACACTTTCCGTATTCGAACAGATTTAAATAAAACAGCTTCAAATTTCAAGAGTCGCTTTATAGGAAATACTCGTAGACAAAAAGCATAAACTTGGATATGATAAAATATGAATAATAACATTGGAAACACATTCAAACTGCACATTCTTTTAATAGTCGTTTTAAGTCTTGACTTAGTTCTTCACATTGTAAGGTCTTAAATACAATGTCCGTTCGTTCAAACTTCATAACACGTTATCGAAATGAAGGTCGTCTATGGCATGCAGTTGGTATTGATACACGTGGTCAATGAATCGCTATGGTGACTGGCGTACGTGGGAACAATCAATGCGATAACACAAATATTGTATGCTTCTTGGTTATATGTAGTGCTGTAAGTGATAAGGATTTCTTATTAATTTAACCCAGTTTAAAATAATTAAAACCACTTTTCTTTCACCTTCTCCCGGGTCTTACGATATGTCTATTCCTTCCACACTCGTTATACTATTCATTTCTCTGTTAAAACACTAATCGTCATCTTACAATATTTTTTGGTTGGCTTTATGCATATATATAGATGTTTCAGTTTAATTATTTTTTTGTCACATGATTATACATCACTCCTTATTGCATGTCCTTTTCGCCCTAATCATCTTTCTTTACACAATTACTATACTAATAAGTTGACAACATATTTATAGCGTAAAGAAAACATACTGAGCATGACAAAGTACGTAGTAGTTGCCTTTGATGGTTAGTTCCGCTGTTTGCGAAAAGTCATTAGTAACAATTCCTCGTAACTATATATAGTACGTACATACATAAGTATAACCTGACCATAACGTCTAGAACGAGAACTATATTTTTTGCTTTCTGGCATTATTCTATTTTATCTGTAGTCAAAGCCAGTGAATCATAAACAAAGCGAATTTATCCATCTTACTTTAATTTTAACGTTGATCCGGGTCTAAAATCCAATAAAAAATAACTAAATACGCAAGTAACAATACCAAGTCTTACATGAGCAGTGATTTTTAAAGTTTACCAAGGATACCTAGTGGAATTTGAAGCAAAAATCTTTTCGTTATAATTCGACGATGTTCACCAAAGAACAGCCGATATGTGACACAAACCTGTAGTGCTTATGATTAGTTTAGCTCTTTTAATCAAATAATTACTCTGTTAACTATCACAAGGTGATAAAGCTCATGCTTGCAAAATTATAGACATTAAAGATATTAAAGTAGACATTATAGGCCATGTTGACAAAATGCGTACGTCGTAACTAAAGCAATCTGATACTTTCACGATGTTTGATGTGGTACTAAAAATCACTAGTAAGTATCTAAATTACACTTGACCTAATATTGAAATTTAAACAAAATTGCGAAAGTGGCGCCCCTATTATTTTCTACTTTACTTTGTCAGCCTGTATGTAACATCCATGAAAATGTATTGATTAGATTCGCATATTCTCATTAGCTTTGAAGACAATATATTAGACTAAGATATTCAATTTATGACTGTTCAACTGCTCAGACTTCTACTCGACTTATGGCCGGTTCCTATATCTTACCGTCAAAATTCAACCGATGGTAAGGCAAGCGAATGAACAGCAAGACAGAGGAACCAGCCATTAAACTTTACACCAATACATCTAAATGAACCTAGCGGTCAATGTATTTCGGTAGCGGGGTTGAGTATAGAATACTATTTTATCTGCAAATAAGCTTTTTTTAAAGAGGTTTTCAAATAAAAGCCTTTGAGATCCAGGATATCATGCAGCCGCAGAGTGCTAGCCAAGACAAGTAAAAGGAGCCCAAACACGACGGTTCTATCTTGTTTAGTACAGGAGTTCTTATGGCCACCTTTCGACTTCATGATCAGATCAGCTCCATGGTACCATATTATTGCATTGTCACGCGATATACATATGCGTGCAAAATTTAAACTCAATCGGAAACCGAGAAGTTGGTCAAATTTAACTTGCACGATTTCACCCGAACTTACATACATACATAGGTACATCCATTTCAAATTAAATAAAAGCTTGTAAAAAGGTCAATATCAGAACAAATTAAGTATGATAAGGCGAATAGTAAAGGGTACCAACTATACCACTAACTGTTATGCCAATTTATTATTATAATCTGATCTTATACCAAAACTGATGAATTGAACGATGAGTTGAACTAGCTTTGTGGCCAATATATTATTATACAAGGCTTAGGATAGTTATAGATAGAAAATAAATAAAACTGTTAATGTATATAGATAATAAGCAAATTGGAGTAGAAATGACGGCAGCAGAATTAGAAGAAGTAGAATGATTAGAACTAGTGGTCGCCCAGGGGTCAAAATTCGACCATTATCAATTTAAATCATAAGTTTGAACATGATTAAGGTTCTGTTGTCAAAGACTACACTTCTATAATCACAGATTTCGCCAAGGCTACACTGTTAATTTGACTTTAATAATAAACAAAAAGAGTGTATATGCGTGTGTGTTTCAAATACATGGTAGTGTGTGTAATGTTTTTTTTTATTAATATAATGTATTTTTATGCATAATTTAAAAAAAATAGCATTCTGCACTCCTTCTCTATATAAACTACAAATGTGCGAAATTTCATACTCCTCCGTCCGCGTAATTTTCATAAAAATGGGTACAAACTTTTTACTTCACGTATTAATATAATGATGCAAGTCCTTTTTTTATTTTGTAGAGAACAGTTATGTGTAGTAATAAAAGACGATATTAATACTTGACAAAAACACGTTCGTCAGGGAGATGCTAAATAACAGAAATAAAAAAAATGTACTAGCGTTTTAAATAATTTGGGTTCGAATCCTTGCTGGGAAATATATTCCACTTGCTATACTATCCGGTCCCCTAAAAATGTAGAGGCCTGAGCCTGAGCCCAGCAATGGGACGTTTAATAATAACAAAACATCTAATTTCATATTAATAAAGCATTATGTTATAAAACACAATAAGAAGTCCATAATATTAATACAGACCCAAAATGAAATCAGTGAAAATCCATCTATTTTTAGACGTCTCAACAATTATTCATTAGCCTATTTTTGGAACTATATCCACAGTAAGACTACTTAATACGCAATCTGTGGACTTTATTGGTTCAGAGGTTCGTTCATCAAAAGCCACCTCCCACACAAGCTCTCTAAATGCGTGGTCGCAGTTCAAGAAAATTACCTCCTTTCGCTGCTAGGAGAAATCTTTGAAAGGTCACGGGTAATATCCTGAGATGACTAGTAACCTTTTATAGTATTGTTTAGAATAGAGTTTGAACATTTAAGTATTCCGGTTATAAATCATCTTCTTGAATAGTAGTTACTTGACATTTAATTATGTATTTTGGTATCAGTTTGCGAAATTTTGAGTTGTTTTGACTTTCTTACAATACAGAAGTTACTCTAATAAAAAAAAAACCATTACCCCCTAAAACGTTAATGGAAAATGCCTAGACTACCGATAAAAATCAATTTAAGTACATAACACTGTAGGCGTCCGCTAAATGATAATAAACATTGCCGAATATTTTAGCGAAACCCGATGGTGGGTAGAACTACGTGGGCGGAAAAATGGGGCACAACGTCGCCTCTTTACAGGGACACACATTTATTATATAAATATATTTAGCAAAAATACCCTCCTAATGCTGAAGACTTCGCTTTGCGTGAAGCAACACGCACTAGGCATGTTTTTTTGTATAGTGATTGTTTCAACAGTTTTCTTTAAGTTGTATGTTTTTTTTTAAATTTTGTTCTCTTTTTTTATATTTATAGACATGCATCCAGCCCACACTGTAAGTCTAGGCAATAGCGGAAGGGAATCAGGCCACAAAAATCGATACGTAGGCGTTGAGGCGTCAACGTCGTACAATTTACGCCCTATTCACGAGTACGACTACATTTCGAGGCGTCATGTGTGTTATAGTTATACATACATACATACATACATAACTACACGCCAGTCCCCTTGCGGGGTAGGCACAAACAACAAAGCGCCATTTAGGCCCATTCTTACACACCTCACTTGCTTCTTTGACATTCATAACTCTTGACATGCACGCTCGTCTGTTCTTAAGGCGCCTGACATCACCCTCTGCTAGTACACAATCAATTTGATCATGGAAGTTGTGTCGTGGCCTTGCACGACTTCTGCATCCATCCACTTTTGCATTGTATATCTGTTTAGTCATTCTTTCATCATGCATTCTTTCCACATGCCCGAACCACCGGAGCATTCCTTTCCTTACCTTCACCCCGACACTTTCTTTCAGACCAACTCTCTTCCCTACTTCGGTATTACGAACGCGGTCCGCGAGCGTCACTCCGCAGATTTTGCGCAGTGCTCGCATCTCAACCGCGTTAACTCTACTTATATATAGTTTGTATATAGTTATACAACTATATACAAACGGCTACAAACATAGCGAAGATATTTTAAGAAGTTTCGGGTCCTCTCCATGTGAAGATTCTGACATTTTGCACTAAGACGAATCGCAATGACGTAGGTAACTAAATGTCGTAACTAAGGAGTCCAGTGTAAAAGATTTTGTTTTTGAACCGCCTAAAATTTTTCTATAGGAAGAGAAACAATCTAGCAGGCTATGGGTCAGCGAGAAAAGCAAAAGCTGTGTAAAAAATTGAATACCCTAATTTAGAAATATGAAGTGAAATTTTTAAAAACAAAAGTGGTAGAACCGTGTCAGGTGGGCCGTCTACTTATCTGCCTGCCACAGGCAATAAAAAAAAAACTTTAAAACGAAAGCTACAAGACACAACCGTGACTGTTAACGCAAACACGAAGAAGGATGTAAGCCATATTATTACAATAGTTAGTAATCAGGTTTTTAAATTAAAATATGCACTCAACACACACAACTGCATTAGCCGTGAAGGTCGCTCGATCTGCATTTGGTCAGCGCATTAATATCCTCTAACACTTCCGTAAACAACATTACCTTGCATATGGGGAAAAAATTAAAACACTATTGCCTAACTTTGACGTACAAAAAATAACCTTGTGCGAGTAGGACCCGCGAGAGATCCTTTTAAATACAATGAGTATAATAAAACATTTCACGTCTAATCCGATCTTATTTTGTTTATATCAAAACTAGCGGCCCGGCGCGGTTTCACCCGCGCTCTGTCCCGCTCCCGTGATATATAACGTCATGTTATATAGCCTATGACACTCCCTTTTAAGAGGCTATGTACACCTGATTCAAATCGCTATTTCACCAAATCAGCCCCGCGCAGCTGATATTTACTTCGATGGAACAGCGCCTAATAAAACTTCAAGCGTGGCGAAATATTGAAACCGAAAATACCAACGCGCGCCGCGCCCATATACCTACTCCATTCAATTTATTTCATTCTGGGGCTCAGAGCTCCAGAGCGAGACAAAATGTCCTAAAGTGAGATAGATTGCTTATATGCTTAATAGTTATTGAAATTTTGACATCACTGTCTAAGCGGATTTAGCCCAATAGTTTACCAAGAGCAGTAGTAAGTAGGAGTTACAGGGTTCGAATCCTCAGGCTGTGTAACATTTGTTTTTACTTTTCCAACAATTTTTAGACAGGTAAACTTTATTAAAATGATATTATTGTATTATGGAACAACAATGAATCCATATATATATTAATATAAATACGAAAGTAACTCTGTCTGTGTGTCTGTTCCGTTATCACGGAAAAACTACTGAACCGATTTGGCTGAAATTCGGTATATATGTAATTTTAATAATGACGGTGGACAAAGGATACTTTTCATCCCAGGTAAAGAGATAGATTTATGTAAAGGTGATCCACGTCCAAATATACCGATATTTTATATAATACAGTGGACCCAATTCTACCACAATATTTTCAAAATATTCGTTTAATAGCGTCATAATGTCATGATAATGGTTGCTCTTTTATATAAAACTTTTGAAACAATACTAACAATTATGGTACCAACAAGTCATAACTGTTTGACCATTTTGACACTATTGTAACAGCAGATTTGGGGCCCAGTTCTTCCATTGTAGCAAGAACAGTGATAGGAGGGTTATAATGTTGCCAAGTCACTAAAGAAAAGCGTCGACGTAATAAAAGAAAATTTTCAAACATGTGACATAAGATGTAGAAATCCCTATTAATATTATAAATGCGAAAGTAACTCTGTCTGTCTGTCTGTCTGTCTGTTCCGTTTTCACGGAAAAACTACTGGACCGATTTGGCTGAAACTCAGTATTTATATATTTTCGATGCCGAGAATGAACATAGGATATTTTTTATCCCGAAAAATGGGATAGTTTCCGGGATAAAAATATATTTGTCTTTTTGTTTGTTATCCTTTTATGGAAAGGCTATTGGACCGATTTGACTGAAAATCGGTACATATATAATTTGAATACCGAGACCGGGGTCCACTGGGTCCACTGCGTCCACTGCGTCCACTGCGTCCACTGCGTCCACTGCGTCCACTGCGTCCACTGCGTCCACTGCGTCCACTGCGTCCACTGCGTCCACTGCGTCCACTGCGTCCACTGCGTCCACTGCGTCCACTGCGTCCACTGCGTCCACTGCGTCCACTGCGTCCACTGCGTCCACTGCGTCCACTGCGTCCACTGCGTCCACTGCGTCCACTGCGTCCACTGCGTCCACTGCGTCCACTGCGTCCACTGGGTCCACTGGGTCCACTGGGTCCACTGGGTCCACTGGGTCCACTGGGTCCACTGGGTCCACTGGGTCCACTGGGTCCACTGGGTCCACTGGGTCCACTGGGTCCACTGGGTCCACTGGGTCCACTGGGTCCACTGGGTCCACTGGGTCCACTGGGTCCACTGGGTCCACTGGGTCCACTGGGTCCACTGGGTCCACTGGGTCCACTGGGTCCACTGGGTCCACTGGGTCCACTGGGTCCACTGGGTCCACTGGGTCCACTGGGTCCACTGGGTCCACTGGGTCCACTGGGTCCACTGGGTCCACTGCAAAAAATTGCAATTTCGGAATCTCCTGGCCCGATTTTTTAGTTTTTATTTTGACATTACAAACAGACACTTCACATTTATTTATCTGTATAGATAAGAACTTTAAAATGAATAATAATAGATAAAACATAAAAAGCAGAAAAAAAACGAAGTGCACAGCGAAGCACTCTGGACTGGAATCCACGAACTCCGATTATACCTGTACTAGTGTCAACCTACTCTGCCACAACAACAGTTATCAAATTGATGAATGTTTTCATTATTTATAATTCTACTTATCCACGTATCAACGTAATTTTCTATTGAGAAACATAGATGACGCTTTCGAATTTTAATGTTACCGGTAAGATTTATTTAAAGACGTTTTATTGTCAATAGTATGAAAGCCCAGATGAAATTAAATATAAAAATATAGAAAAGTATTTTTATTGCATTTTATAAAATTATTTCAGAAGAGAAAAAGACCATTTTATCAACTTTGATATAAAAATAAAAAAGTCTGCTAGAACAAGTGACTAACGCTAGTAGGGTTCGAATCCACAACCTGTGATTTAGCTCAGACCATTATACCGTATACGCCAAATAAACACCGTGCGGTCGTTTCGAAATTCTCATTGTGATTGCTCCTTCATTTATTTAAAAGCATTTTTAGTAGCGGAGCTACAAAAAAGCGACATGACCGTTAAGCACGAAGCCGTCTGGCGTAATGACAAATCCCATACATTGAGACCGGGAGGCGTCATTTTTGAAGTCATTTATAATAAAATAATTAATTACTTCCAAATTCTCTAAGTAACCGAATAAAAGAACTACAAGGGTTCGATTTGTTATAATATGATACGTTACTGTTATTTATTTTAGCGATGTACGATTAACAGTAATCATAATATTAAAGATTGAAGAACACGTTTAGATGTCACTTTGCAATTATTTTCTATCGAGAAAATTTACCGAAAATGCGTTTTGAGTACATGGGGTACCTCAGACATATGATCAAGATTGACATATATTTTTTTCACCACAATAAAGTGTGTATAATTATTGTAGCAACGGCTGAGAAATCGACCAAAAAACGCTTTTTGTCTGTTGTCTCGCTGTTAACGTAGCTTTCCAACAGTAAAAGAATTTTTAAAATCGGTTTAGTAGATCCAAAGATTACCCCGTACAACGTCACAAACTCACAGACTTTACCCCCTATATTAGTATAGAAGTATAGATATACCCGATAACATGTCACTGGCCGATGCTCCGGCATATCCGAGCAACATTTTAGCTTGTACAACGCTTACTGCTATACTTTTATTTTTATAAAGGAGACAGGGATTTTTGGGCCAAAGAATTGTAATGAGTTGAGATATGGGTTTGAACAGCGTTATATTTTTCTATTACAAAAGCGAAAACAACCGCTCTAAGTTCTATCTAGAAGACGAGAAATCTTAATAATAAGGTCAGAAATAAAATAAGTTAGCGATTGCCATAATTTAGTTATGTGAAGGAATTGCAACAATCAATATGAAGAATCACATTACACGATTAGTTCATTCAAAAGTAACTAAATCCACAAAAATAATAAAAAATATCAACATATTAAAGAGAAATCTTAAAATCACTCTCATCTTTTTACATTCGGGCCCAAGATGTTTGTCAAAATATTTAAATTACAACTTTTATATCAATAAATTTGTTTAGTGCTTGGCAGCCGCGCGCAACGAAGAGTGCCGTGTAACCGTTTAGCTACGGAACGAGAAAAAATGTATATTAAAATCTACTTAACGGATATTGTTCAAGCCAATTTTCTTAGAAATTATTATTAAGACTAACTACAACCCTGAATTATTTGAAAGTTTTCACTTCGCAGTTTAAAAGTTAGAGCACAATTTTCACATCTTAGCTTAAAAATCTTTATTACCAGGCCATCAATTTCTTTAAGAATATTATTCAATCTACTCAATTTAAACGAAAATCACAAAATATTCCAAATTCAAATGATGACAACCGCTTCCGTAAGCATGATAACCTCGTGCATGATGGGAAAAAACATTCATGCATTAGAGATTAGTATTGTGAATTTTATAGTTGTACTCATCGTAATAAGGAAGATTAAGCTTGTCAAGGCCGTGTGACAGGTTGAAAATGATTGCACTCAGTAAAATGTTTATAATGAAGGTGATTTAAATTCAGATTTTTAGAATGTTGTAACTTGTTTTCTGTTATGTCCCTGCTCCATATGAGATAATGTTAGTGTCAGTGATTGTGTCACGCAGATGTAGCGATAGATTTATTACTTGAAATATTTAGTGAATGTGGTTTTTCGACCTAACATAAGAAATAGGTTGTCGAAGATAAAGTCAAAGACTACAATTGACTGTGGTTGTGGAGTTATATGGTATATAAGTCATTTTTTTTTTAAATCTATAATATTATAAAATTCTAAACATGCCGTGTCTGACATTGAACTATTAAAAAAAAAACAACTGGAATAGACTACATAACGACGATGGAATATTTTTTAGATTTCTTGTCTGTTTCTTCGGAATTCATGTGTAAAAACTACTGAGTCGATTCCGATGCGGTTTTCGCCAATCTACAGCTAATTCTTAAACTTAAAATCTGCGCTACTTATTATCTCTGGAACCTTGCGGAAATTTTTCTGGGAATGATTTGAAATAGCTAGATTGGAAAAAAAAACAACTTCCAATGCGGTTTTATCACTGATCGATAGCAAATTTTATGTCCGGGAGCGGTTTGAAGTCGTTCGGGTGGGGTGGTTTTATCCCTGCAGTAACGGAGAAAGAATACAATTTATTATTTGTTTAGGCATTAGTGACCAGGTTCCAGTCTCCCTTAAGAGAGCAGCAGCGCATTTGTAGCACCTTTGGTGTTGCAAATGCCCATAGGCAATGGTAACCGCTTTCCATCAAGTGGGCCGTCTGCCTTCTGCTGAACTCATGCAATAAAAATAAAATTAAAAAAATTAGTTTATTCCGACAGTTTCCACTGAAACGATAGCTTACATTCTTTTTTAAATGCTGGGATACTTTGTGTCCCGGGAGTCCCGCAGGAATTTTAAGTCAAGCGTGGAACAAGTCGCGGGCATAACTAGGATAGTTGTAAGGTAAAATTCTGTTATAAACCCTAAAATTTTCTTTGAATTTCGTTGAGCCGTTTTCGAGCCTATAAAATACCAATTTTTCAGAGAGACTCAAATAAAAGTTAAAAAAATGACGATTAACCAGTGTATTTACATATACATATTTTGACATTTATTTTAAAATGATAGCAGGATTTGGATAATTGGGATTTGGAATGAGCTCCCAGTTGAAGATGTCTCACAGCGCTAGGATATGGGGTATTTCAAAAAGGGTGTCATGATATTCTTTCGAGGCCGGTAGCGCGTTGGTGACATCTCTGGTGTCGCAAACGTTCATAGACGACCGTAACCACTTTCCATCAGGTGGATCGTCAGCCTGTCTACTGTAATCTAGTAATAAAAGATACGCTTCAATTTATTTACCATAAAATCTATTATTTTCTAGTAGCGGTAATAAAATATTATCTACCCTAATAAGACAACTTATTCATTCACCAATTACCAACGATTACTACAATGACCTGATCAAACAAATTCCTTGTCTATACAATATATTCAAAAGAACGTTCCAGAATCGAAGATTCCCGCCGTGTCACTCCCATGAACAGCTGATTGACCCAAAAAATAAAACGGTTCGGTCTGTCGCTATGACACGCTTATACGTCAGACCACGTGGAGCCCGTCACGTAGGCCGGCGAAACGAAAAAACAACATCAAAACAAGGTCAACATGGTAACTAATTCACATATTTTAATTGATCAAAAGTGTCAAGAGTAAATGGAAAAATAATAATTTAAATTATATGTTTACGTGCATAATTAATTTTTTTGTTCCTTTTTAAATGGTTCGCATGACATGTGTCATTTAAAATCTATTTCAAATAGGACGGTATGGCTGAAACATCCACTAAACGTAGCGTTATCGTAAACTTTCCTAGGAAACAATATTTATTTTAATTATATAAAAATACTAGCTGACCCGGCAAATTTCGTACCGCCTCAGAATCAATAAATAAAAAAGCTAAATGATAATTACAGAATGTTTCAACTTTAGCAAAACTGTGGTCAAAACTTAACCGGAACGAACATCAAAGGTTTGACATTCAAAACCATAAAAAAAACACTTTTAAATTTAATTTAATTTCTGAACGACTTTTAAATTTGATTGCTTTCTAAACGACGGGACAAACATCAAATGTTTGACAGGTAGGAATAGTTTCTAAGGGAAAGCGAAATTTTTTTTTTTACTATATTCCAAGCATTTCTTTTCATATTTACACACCTTTTAAACCTTCCCTGGACTTCCACAGATAATTCAAAACCAAAATTAGCCAAATCAGTCCAGTCGTTCTCGAGTTTTAGCGAGACCAATGAACAGCAATTGATTATATATATATTATATTATATATATATATATATATATATATATATATATATATATATATATATATATATATATATATATATATATATATATATATATATATATATATATATATATATAGACTAGAATTCCCGGTAGACGTTGTCCTACCCCGAAAAAATAAAAGGCCCCGACCCCAGCGCCAACTACCGGTTCCAATTATGAATCCAATCCATCCGGTGACCCACTCAAACACCCCAAAAATCATCAAAATCGGTAAAGTCATTCTCAAGTTATGCGCGTAGTATACATACATTTATACGATTCGATATAGAAGATAAGATATTTAATCCTGTTACTAAATATAGTAACAGCATTAAATATCTTATCTTATAATAATAAGACGTAACACTTTTACTGAACGATTCCCCAAAAGCGTCCGCTTTACGCCCATAATATTACACAGTTCGCGGTAGAATATGTATAGATATGTGGCGCGTACTTGGGGAGGCCTACGTCCAGCAGTGGACAGAGATTGGCTGAAGAAAGAAAGAATGGTAGAATACGCGTATGTATATTCAAAGATTTAGTCCTGTGTAACCTATCACGCCAATTATCTCCATATTGTCTAAGAACTAAGGTTTCTTATAAATGATAGCTTTAAGCGATAAGGCTGCCATAATGTTGATAAGGATTTAAAAGTCTTTAAGAATTACTTTAATACAAAAGCGTTTCCAACATGAAATGCGTTATAAATACAAAGTGTTATACGTACGTGGCCGTAAAGCCGGACGTTAGATGACACAGACGAAGCCATATTGTGGAGCCTACAATATTAATTCCATGAACTATTACTTGTTAATACGCATTGTAGACGACCCTTTACAATTATGCGGTCAGACGTCAGAACATGTGGTTTTCTGGGTTTTAGTGATTTTTCTTATTCAAATGATTTTTATACGTGAAAACTTTGGCCCATTATCATTAAATAAAAGCTATCAGTGGCGTGGACTTCACACAACTCGATGCCTCATAGCCTACCTTTAAAAAACTAGATAGCCTACCTTTAAAAAACTAGCTATTAGCGACCAAAAGGTCGAAAGCGCCGTGAATTTATTGGCGTCAAGATTTTAATTTGTGCATATATTATTACTGTATTACTATCTCTTTCCCTCGGTGGCTGTCCACACGTATTGGATGAAATAGCAGCTCATAACCCGATCGGGCACCGGCTTTTGTTTCAAAGATTCCAAAATTAAAAATACAAATTGCAATAAGAAAAGACATCCGGAGTTATGAAGATCTTGTTGGAAAGATTCCGCATGAAGATCGTTAAGATTTGAGAATTATTTACTTTTAGGAATATCTTCATCAGGTGAGATAGCTGTCAAACGCGAACCTGTACTATGATAAAAAAAACATCTTGGGCCAGAGCGATAACTGGTACGTGGTACTTTTACGTTGTAAAGCCATTAATATCTTGATTACAGCTCTTAAGGCCGTCTCGTTCGACGTGATACCATGCCCTCCAGAATATCGGCGTGAAACTGTTAGCCTTGTCTTAGTCGTTTGTCGTGTTTTGTGGGATGAGTGAGAGTTCCGATGACCCACTTCTCCCTCCCCTTCTACCATTTTCCCTATCCAATCCCGTATCCCATTGTAGTCGTTTCTTGGTGATGGTAAGGTACTTCAATGATTAGTGGACTGTTATACTATTATTATATGAGCTTTATTAGAAGATATTACACGTATGCGATTAATGTATGCGTCGCCGGACGATGTGTGGCGGACTTCACCACTCGCAGCGCTTCCCTTTCTCCCTCCCCGACGAAACGGGTTGGCCTTAACACCCATCCTCTTTATCGCACCCTAAAGGGTAGAAATGCGTTGGCCATACCTCTGGTGTTGCAAACATCTATAGGCGACGGTAACCACTTTCCATGAGCTGAGTCGTTGGCTTATTTGCGTGCTCATAATTCCTTTCGCGGCCCCTTTGCTGCAACTCTGTCAATATATAAAATTATGAAAACGTTCACTTATGATGTAAAATTATATGGTTGGGGTAAAATAGGTAATGACATAGTGAGTTGTGACATCGTCACCAAAAGCCTCTAAATAAATCAGATTAATAGATAATAAATAAATATTAACTTTTATTTTCAAAAAGTAAAACTTACAGTATTTATATTACCTAGTGGTCCCAAACTAGCGGATACTGTATTTTGGAGACCAACTAGTGTTTAGATCTACGCACGCGCGTGCGTGCGTTTGTGCGTGTGCATATTGTATCGCAATATTAGGAGAACAATATTTAGCACAACTTCAGTATCAACATAAGTTAGGCTGCTTATTATAAAAAAATCTTAGATGAAAACGGAATGATACATTAATATTTTATTTTGGGTGTTGACATAGTATTGTCACAAATGCAAACCACAGGATGGTATATGCAATTTGTTAATTAAGAAGGCCAAATTAATCATGTGCAATGTGTACTAATCCTTCATATCAAAGTCAAAGTTGTTTGTTCAATTTTTTAGCAGTGCGATTAATTGATTCTACCTTATTCTACCTTCAGGCCTAATTTACAGTTAAATGGGAGTGAGAATTACGAAACCAAAATCATAAAATCTTGAAAAGAAAAGTTCGACGAGGTTTTAAATAGGCTAAATCAGAAAATATTATAAAATAAATTATCAGAAAGTGCTATGTACAATCGCATTATGAATAAAATTATAAATAACACCTCGTATACCTATTATTAATAAGGGGGTTAATGTTATGAGCACAAGTTATCAGTATTCACTGTTGTTTTTAAATAAAAATATAAGGTTGATTTATTTTTATATTATTTTATTATCAGAATCGTAGGAGTTCTGGGTCATTTAAGATTAGCCTTGTACGCCACTAAAATAGCTTATTGCAAAATTGTGGCCATCCAAGCAGCAATTAGTTTTTTACTGCCTAAGCGCTTGTGTTGACCGCACCGCCACGATGTCGCCATCACGCCGCTACCGCATCGCCACCGCGATGCGATTCTCTGAATTCCTATCGCTTGACAGCGAAAATTCGGCAGCGACGCCATGACGACGTGATCACCTAGTCTACACGGTATGGTCGCGCGGTGATGGCGTCGTGTACATATATGCTTAAAAGTTCACTATGTTTTGCTCGGCCAAAAATATTAAGACAAAATAACATAATTTATGCCTACAATTTCTGAGAATTTATGAAATCAAAACCTGATGGAAATCGGAGGGTACAACTACATCACATTCTTTTAGTATTACCGAAGTCTAACATAAAGTGATATCATCAGAAATTATTTAGAGTCCTAACATTCAGAACAATATCTTTATTTCTTTATTAATATACTAAGAAATTTAATATTAAAAGTATAATCATTCAATTCTTATGCGCCAGTATATAGGAGACTGAATCGACGAGTCCATTCATGAAATTGCATATTGTACTGAAAGTGACAGCGTAACAAGTTTATTCGGTGTACAGCCGCGAAACAGGAATCGATAGTGGTCTGTAATCTGATCCAGACGGTCTAATGTCTCCCTTACACACCTTTTCACCCTTCAGGGTTGCTATATAGAAATAGAAATTAAATTATCGATGTATTTAATTTAATTTCTATATAGCATGCACAACGCAATGCTTGCGTAAAAACATTACAGACTAAATCGTGTATACAAAGTAAACCATAGTTTTGTTTATAATAATAAAAACGGATATGTATGTCATGAAGTGAGTATTAAGAATATATTCAGAAATATCAAAGTTAATTTTTAATTCAAAGTACTTAATGCTAAATACCAGTAACGCCATCTAGCGACGGTAGAACAAACCATGAGAGCAACACATTAAAGTTATATTAGTTATAGCTTCTGCCGGCGACTTCGTCCGTGTGGAATAGTAAAAAAACCTCCGATTTTGAAACAGTGTTCCTTGGTGCTCCGCTCCTATTAGTCTTAGCGTGATGATATATACCTATAGCCTTCCTCGATCAATGGGCTATCTAACACTTGAAAGAATTTTTCAAATCAGATCAGTAGTTCCTGAAATTAGCGCGTTCAAGCAAACAAACAAACTCTTCAGCTTTATATATTAGTATAAGATTATCGTTGCCAAGACGACGTATTTGTTTAAAAATTGCAATGGTGGCTTCAATAAACGCGATCGGAGCTCCAACTTTGCGTAGTGAGGGCGTGAAAAAGTCACAAACAAACTCATGTTCGCATTTATAATTTTAATTAAGACTAGCGGTCTCGGCAGACGTTGTCCTGCCCTGAAAAAATAAAAATATAGAATCCGATTCCAGGGCCATCTACCGGGTCTAATTGTAAATCTAAACCACCCTGAGACCCACTTAAACACACATCTCGGCAGACGTTGCCCTGCCCTGACAAAATAAAATCTAGAACCCGATTCTAGCGCCACCTACCGGCTCTAATTGTGGATCCAGATCACAACCCGGGACCCACTCAAACACACATAAAATATCATCAAAATCATAGAACCCGATTCCAGCGCCAAGTATTTTGATTTAGATTGACGGGTTTCATTATTGAAGTTTTAGTAGTTATCACTAATTTTTATATAGTCTATATTTATCAGAGAAAGCAAGAAGCAGAGAAGCAATCTAAAGGCGAAAAAATTTCTGAAATCGATCCAGTAGTTTTTGAGTTTATTCGTTACAAATATAATATTAGTATAGATTCTTACCTGATCACAATAAATATGACATGTTACGAAAATATTTTTTTAATAAATAAATAAATAGACAACCACACAGACACATTCCCAAGCTAAGCAAGTTTCACTTGAGTTATAGGTTAGGTAAATTGCATTGTTATTTGTATATTCTTAACACAAAGGTAACTTTCTGTATGCAGAATGAGAATGAATTAATACTTAATCGAATAAATTCTTCATCCTTACATATATATGGCAATACCGTCCCTCCCTATTGCAGCCACCCCACAGAACAAGGTTCAAGGTCGAATCGCGCCATTTTGTCCGGCCTCCCAACGGTTTTATTGCGTCGTACGTATCAACGCATCAAGCCCCTCTAAAAAGGTGTCTGCCACGTTTAGAGGCATTTTCGTAAGCCCATCAAAAGGATTACCTGGCCTAGATTGCTGCTCGTTATCTGTCCCTCAAACGTAATTGTTAAGAGGATTAGGAGCTATGGAATTTTTAATGGGTTATGATGCTCTGTCATAGAAATTTAACAAAGGGATTTCTTCTGTACGATATTAGCTACTTGGCGAAATTAGATGACTTAAGGCATAGGCTGTCATATCGCAAAAGAGTGTTTAGGTGACAAAGTATGTACTTTACAGGCGTGACCATATGTATGTACGTACATACACACATATTGTCACGCCTGTTTCCCATCGGAGGAAGACAGAAACGATGGATCTCCCCTTGCAACGATTCTGACAAAGAACTTTCACTTCGTCTACTTTCATTAATTTCTTCATACATGCACGTTTATTTGAGGTGCTTTTTATCTGAACTTCCTTCAACACTTCTGCTATATGGTGTTAAAGTAACATCGATTTCCATACCTAGCTACAAAGGCTAAATATATATTTGCCACATGACATGTATGTAGAAGAAGTCTGTGCTTATATTTTGTATGAAAACACAGTGATTTTCTATATTTTTCGTTTAGTTATAAAATATTTTCTTAAATCTGATACTGCAATTTTCCGGACACATTTTTTGAATTTGAGGGACAAATTTCATACAGCTGTTGTAATTCCTGAGATATCACGATATGACTGTGATGCATAGATATCAGAATGAGATAGTAAAGGTTCTTTTTTACCTTCCGGTATACTATATTAAGAAACAATCAATCAATAATCTGAAAATCTAAAAACTCATATGTAGAGTAACTAGAATATGTTTTCGGCAAATGGGCCGACGATTTCTTCTATTCGTGTTATTTTAATTATAAACGAGGCCAGTCGAAGTTTTGTCTAACGCGTGACATTCATACATCCTAAGATTAACTAACTCCCCATCGGTTCACGTAAGCGAAAAACGTGTGGCTTACCAAAACTACTTAAGTAGTGTCATTTTTAAATTACTCACCTTCCGACGTAGTCAAAGCAAAAACTATTTCCAGCAACTTACCTGAAATAATACAATAAAACTATAAGTATTATTTATGAATGAATTGCTCAACTACTTTATATTTTAGGCCTAGTAGTACGTACGTAGCACATCGTCGTAAAATTCGTGGTAGCGTAATAGCATACGCGTCTCAACTATGTTCGAGATAAACAGGTCTAATTTATTTTTTCGAGTTACATACATACATACATAACTTCACGCCAGTTCCCTTGCGGGGTAGGCACGAACAACAGAGCGCCATTCAGGCATATTCTTACACACGTCACTTGCTTCTTTGACATTCATAGCTCTTGTCATGCACGCTTTTTCGAGTTATACAGGGAAAATAAATACTGAACTTGCTTATAGGGACTGACTAATTATTTCGACTTATAGAGGGTTCAGATTTCGAGAAACGAGGGTTTTGGGGGTTGAAGGGAAGGGAACACAATTTTTTTCGAGTTTGGGAGGTTTTCGACTTATTGAGGTTGGACTGGTAATTTAACATAAAAGAAATATAAGATCTTCTAAGTAAGGTCCACTTTAATATATAATAATGTTACAACCTAGGCGCCGACAAAAATAAATTCCACGTACAGATTTGTAGAAGCACATTTATTACCCGTCGGCATTTGAACTAATAACTAATAACATTGAAACTATTGTAATTCTTTTGTGATCGTCTTCTTTTGTTTACTCTTATTTATTGGCATACGTTTCCAAAAAACAGCCTATTGTTCTATTGCTTATGGCCGCTTGCGGCTGTAGTCATTAGCCAGGTGTTACGGATATAAAGTACAAGCTGATTCTAGGAAATTCGGTCACGTGGTCGGGCGGGCACATTGCATTTGTGCAGTATAAAACGATGGCCTGATTAAGGGAGGGGGCAGTCGAGCGAGAACCACGATCAAGGCGAGACGTGTGTACATTCGGTAATCTATTAGTGACGGACTTTGCGCGTTTTATTCAATTACGACCTTCTGCATAAAGATTGGATTTGTTGTGTTCGGTTATATTTGTACCGGTGTTATACGTGTCTGTATAGTTCTAACAAACTCTGTAATAATTCCAACGGCATTAATTCAAGTCTCGCAACTCGTAACAATAATATTCCTGCGAAGTCTATATGATTTAATCAACCCATTGATATACCTTTAATTTTTACTAATTACAGACAAAACTTGTTTCTAGTGCGAGCAAGTAATTATTTAAATAACGTAAGCAAATACGATGACATCTACCAGTTTGTAATCAGTATTTTAGTAACAGTAACTATGTATTCAGTAACTATGATACAATAGGTCAGAAAATGATATCTATGAGTCGTATGCTTTCAATCAGGATTGGAACCCATATCATTAAAATGAGATGTGACTGCGTTAGCCACTATGCTGCCACCGCTCATCATCATCGTCAACCCAGCGTTAGATTCCGGTTGTATTCGAAGCGTCTGCATCAAAAGCAGGGGTCTGCTTTCGGACTTTTTCAGCTAAATCTAAGTTTAAGCTACCACGACTGTCGACGAAGAACAATTATGAACACATTTTGGAGTTACAGTATTAGTAATATATTTCTGGAAGAAGTATACACGAATAATACAGCCTTTATTACCCTACGCAGAATTAGGGATCCTCTCTCTAAATTAGTATGGTAATTAAGAAATAGATAGTCGGAACCGTTAACTAAAACTCGCCCACCCACTTCACCGGGTCCTGAAATCAGTGTAGTATAACAAGGGTTTACATATTAACGCTGGTAATAAATCAAAACAAAAGAAACTAAAAATAATTTTTATAATCTACGGCGTCATTCAAAAAGTGGGAGGGCGCTCTTATCAAGATTTGTGTTTTGGTAAATGATTATTTGAAATGTTATCAGCTTATCGGTCGAACAAATATCTACATACTCAAGAGGTGAAATGCTATTTGTTTCAAGCGACATTTTGAAAAAGTATCAGGAGAGAGTTTAAAGTTTCAAATGACTAAACATGCATAATTAATGTACTATTATATTGAACATATTACAGAATTTTATTTTTCTGCAGTAATAAATTAAACTAATACAATACAGAACAATGCTTTATTTAACATTATATCAAAGCCATTACTCGCCGTACTAGTCTTAAACTATGTCACGACAGAGTAAGTTTTTAAATTAAAAAGAAGAATATCTATAGATTTCAATTGAAAACCACAGTTTTCATATTTCTTTGAGACATAAGTATGAAAAAACCTATTGTTTAAATTTTTCACAAAACGCCGCTTGAGACAAATAACCTTTCACTCCTCAACATATTTAAAAGCAGTCGGTTTTACATTACAATACAGTGTTATTAAATTACTATAGACATTAATTACGTCATACGTTGGTAGACTAAGTTTCTTACTACGATTTGTTTACTAACTGATTCATAGCAGTTTTTTTGATAAATTGTATACGAGTAGCTAATTTAAAATGATTACAAAGATACGTCTTTGGTCGCGGCTTCGCTCACGTAAACTACGGATATTGTAATGGAAAGGTACATAAGGAAATGACAAGTGCCCAGTACATACATCCTATTCCATTGTAGTAGTAGTATAAATTATACACACTTTTTTTTAATTGCCTGAATCAGGCAAATAAGCAGACGGCCCATCTGATGGTAAGCCATTATCGTCACATATATACGTTTGCAACACCAGGGGTATCGCTAAATGCGGCGGATCTAACCTCTGCTGGTGAAGTTCGTCACTCTGCATCCTAAGGTGACCAAAGCTTGATGCGCGGATAGACATGAGAGTAACTTTGTTCTAGACCTCATGTCTTTCCAACACAAGCACGGATATGGGACGCGGGTTTAGTAAGGTAGTTGGTCTTCTTATCAGAGTCCACGCACGCGATGTATGGCGCTTCTCGGATGGGTTGGTGCATTTCTCCAATATAGGGACTTAGTATGGTACGAAAGTATTCCCCCTGTGCTTCAAAAAAAAAGGTGTATCGCTAACGCGTTGTCAACATCTAAGAAATTTTATAAAGCTCTTCAAAGAACACCACGTTATACCGCTAAAAGACAAATGCGTCGGAAAGTTCCCTCCAGATTATTGTTGTACGTGGAATAAACGTTTTAAAGAACCGTTGTGTAATTAAGTGTGGGAGCTCAAGGAAATCGGGGTGACTATCCCATCGATGGCGAGCGCTGCGGTTGTAAAAATGAGACGTTGGCACCAGATCAAGCAAGTTCTAGGGACACTCCTCATTGTACAGGAGGTAGAATACGAAGGGAGACGCAGTCTCGACGATACAAACGGCACGACGATGAATCGCGATATATACCAAAGTTCCATGAGTATCTGTTCATCAAACTCGTTCTTCATTGCAACACCAGTTTCATAATCTTTCACTCCTTAGAAACTACGAGTATTACATAGATGTTTGAATATAAAAAGTGTATTTGTTATCGAAAATTTACATAACAAAAAATTTCATGATAATTAATCGGCTTATGTTCAAGGCTATGAAGATAGAAGACTTAAGCATACATACAAACAATTTACATATAAGTACTGGCTGATTGATCTAGATACAATGTTCTTATAAAATAATGGAGATTTATATTGCCTGTGATTTGTGGGCAAGTCCCAAAAACATCGGCCTAGAAATCTCTCTTGATCCTAAAAATGGAGTAAATCGACAATGTTACTTACTAGGAGCGCATAAAGGATTTGGATATCAAATCTATAAATAACTAGATAGATCACACATGTTACAATAAATTCTAAAATTCATATAAAAGAGCAGGTACTAATAATAGTACATTATGGTACTAGTGTGTAACATTGGTGATTACCGCCGAGATGCCATTGAGACTCGAGCCGTAGGCGAGGGTCTTAAGAGAGCCGAGGACGGTAATCATCATCAATACACACGTGTATCATACGACGTTTTTCAACACACTTGTGAATAAAATAACAACAAAAACTCATTTTATTTAGTAGATAGAAAAATTTATATATATTAATAAGTTTTATTTGTTAAACACGTACGAGTTAAAATTATCTATTTAAATAAGAAGTTGCATAAAATGAGCAAGCAATAGGAACATTAATTTATTTGTTCTATAGAACACGATCTTTTTTTTTTGAATAAAAACTTTTTTAAGAACAAAGCAACTCAACCAATAAAATTAAAAAAAAAAAAATCTATAACTCACTAGTGAGTTATAATGTTTTTTACTCACAGTTTGATAATGGGTGTCATTCTGTGCCTAATTGCGGTGACCATAGAGCCACTTTATGAGCAAGTGTGTTGAAAAATATTATATACTATTATCTTACAATAAAATATGATTATCATAATAATTGTAATAACCGTTTGAAATAATAATTAATGCACTACTTGACTCGTGTAAGTTAGGACGTCATAAATTGCTAATATCTTAGAAAATCTAGGAGGCTACAGCGTATTTTAAGGACGATAAAAAGTCTTAAATTATTTAACTGTCTCTCTCTCTCTTCTCTTTCACCATCTCCCTTATCTGTCTCTCTCTCTCTCTCTTCTCTTTCACCATCTCCCTTATTTGGGGTAGACACAATATGTCTTCTCCTTCCATATTCTATTCTGAAATATAAACGTCCTTTTTCACACCACAAATCACCATGTCACCCTCAATCGTTCCATGTTCTTTTTAGTCTACCAAAACTCTTTATCAAAACTCTTCCCGTTTAACATTATTTTTGTCACGTGACGTTCATCCCTCCTCATTATATACTTATAGCACCTTAATATTCTTCCTCTCAATGTTTCAGTCGATGTCAACTATTACATCAAATACAGTGAAACCTGGATAAGTGGGTCCTTGATATATGAGAAACTTCTGTTATGGAAATTACAATGAGGTCCCGACATTTTTGCATTGAAATACCTCTATTACTGGGAATTTTCAAACCTTTTTAATTGATTTCCTAGATTTTTTCGATATGTATCTCTATAATTGAGACATTGTAGCTCAGTAGCCCGTATAAGTAAGAAAATTTATCAGGTTTAGACAAGTTATGATACGTTTGTTTGCAAACAGTTTGATCTCTTCCATTATATTGTTACAACTTAGGCCCCGACAAACATAAATTCCACGTACAGATCTGTAAAAACACCTTTTATTACCTGTCGGCAATTGAACTACTTGTAATCCTTTTATGATCGTTTTCTTTTTTTTTAAATTATTTATTGGCATACGTTTCTAGTTATTGTGGAGAACAGCCTATTGTTCTATTGTACTCGCTCAGGAGCATCATTAGCCAGGTATTGCAGATTACAATTACAAGCTAATTCTACGAAATTGTGTCGACGTTGCCGGGCGGGCACATTTGCATTTGTGAAGTATAAAACGATGGCCTGATTGAGGGAGGGTCAGTTGAGCTACAACTACGATACGGGCGTGACGTATGTACATTCGGGAATCTAATAGTGTGCGTTTGATTGAATTACGACCTTCTGCATTACGTTTGGATTTGTTGTGTTCGATTATATTTGTACCTGTGTTATCCGTGTTTGTATAGTTCTAATAAACTCGTAACAATATTAACATTTCTACCTCTTTACATAAAAAATGGTACATTGCGACCTCTCATAGTGGGACCCTCTATAAATAAGACAACTGATGTTATACTCCCTATTTGGAAATATAAAGTCTCTATAAGTGATAAGAAAATATAGGTCCCTTCAGATCCCAGTTCAGGTTGTACTGTATAGAAACTTACAAACGTCTGCTTCGTAAATAAAAGAACAGCTCAAAATATTTTTGTATGAAAGCGAAGTAGGTTAATGCACTGGCATCCACCTAACTAGCTTTCATACAAAAATATCTGAAAATACGAAAAATCAAATATTCTTTTTCCCGTTACTTGCCCAAATACATATTATTATTTGAAAAACACGAAGTCTGATAATAAAACCTCGGACGGGGTCATTGAACGGAATCATGCGATAAAATGTACAATGTTGATTCCAAGGTCACCGCGGACCAAAACACCTGAAATACAGCAAAGTAGGTAGGTTCTAGAACAAAATTAGTAATGTTATACGTAGGTTTTAACGCTCTACTATACATACATGTCACCGTCAATTTGTAAAAATCGTTAAGTTATAATCTATTTCGCGAGATTGTAAACTGTCGAAATATTGTGAACCGTAACATACTGCTTACATTGATTATCTACTAAATAATAAACACATACTTGATGTTACAATTTTTAAGTGCATTTCGTTGTTTTCTGATACCTGTTTTATTTCTAACTCTATGGACACAGAACGACCTACCGTAAGACCGCCTATTCAGTGCGCGAGGTACGTTCCATCGCCTGCCATTTTACAATTTGAAGATTTCACGTAGATAGCTTATAATCTACCGAACAATTATGCGTTAAATTGTAATCAGTATGTTAACGGTTGACAATATTTAGGCAATTGTAATCTAACGGTATTTACAAAATGACAGTGACATATACATACATAATAATAATAATATACAATCCGAATGTAGGTCCACTGAACTACTAGACCAAAAATTGTCTTCACTCAGCTCAGATGAGGATGTTAAGATAGATGTGTGTTGTTACAAGAATTGATAATATGAGAATTACGTACATAAGCGGATCTTTGTGTTTTTTAATTTTTTATTGCTGAAGCACAGTAGACAGGCTGGCGGCCCGACTGTGATGAGACTCTGCTTCTCTTCTCACGACTCTTCAGCTTGTGCGGAAGCGGTGGCTGACGTGATACGACAGGGAATGGAATGTTATATTCCATTCTCTGACTCGAGTTTGTCAGTCAAAGCTCAACCCTGGTTCAGTATTGAATGTAAAAATGCAGAGTTATTTAAGCACCAAGCCTACTTAGCCTGGGTTGATGCTTGCAGATGTAAAGCTGGAGATTTAAAATAAAAAAAGAGTGCCTTCAATAGGGCTGCCAAATCGTGCAATAAAGTACTACAGAGAGCTAGATTCAATCACATAGGCAAAATGGGGAGAAAACTAGCGTCATACCCGACTGGTAGTAATGCTTTTTGGTCCCTAGCAAAGTCGGTTGAATCAAACTTCTGTCGCCCCTCGCTACCCCCACTACTGAGAGCAGATGGATCACTGGCCCACTCCGCTGAGGATAAGGCAAACTTATTTGCGACCTTCTTCGCTTAGAATTCACGCTTTGACTCTAAAAATGCAATACCTCTACTTATACCTCAATGCGAAACATCTATGGCTGAAATACGCATCCGCCAGATTGAGGTCCGTAAAACATTGCGTGGTCTAGACGTGAATAAAGCCAGTGGCCCGGACGGAATTCCAGCAATAGTACTAAATAATTGAGCGCCTGAGCTTGCACCTGTATTGACACGCCTGTTCCGCCTCTCTTTGAGTACTGGGAAAGTACAAAATTCCTGGAAGCTTGCCAATGTACAACCCGTACCGAAAAAAGGTAGTCGTGCTGATCCTACCAACTACAAGCCCATCTCAGTTACATCCATTTTTTGTAAAAGTATGGAGCGTATACTGAACGTCAGGCTATTGACGTACCTAGAAGAGAACGACATTCTGAGCGATCGACACTACGGATTTCGCCGAAACCGATCGACAGGAGACCTTCTAGCGTACGTCTCACACATCTGTAGTGAGGCAATCGAGAAGTATAGGGAAGCCCTTGGGGTATCTCTAGATATTTCGAAAACCTTCGACAGAGTTTGGCAGGACAGCCTTAATAGGCTAGCTCCCAGCGTACGGTCTACCGTATGGTCTTTGCGCCTGGATATCAGACTTCCTGAGGAACCGATCGATACAAGTGGTCATAGATGGCTCATCCTCCGAACCTATGGCAATCAATGCCGGCGTTCCTCAGGGGTCGGTTCTCTCTGCAACGCTCTTTGTGCTTCATATCCACGACCTGCTGAAGCCCGGAATTTTTGGTTATGTAGACGAGAGCACCGTTGTTGAGAGATACACATCCAGCGCGAAGGCTGTTAGATCCGAGAGCCACGCTCTCAGAGAGATAGTGGTGGAGCGGTTGAACGAGACTTTAAGGGCATGCTCTGACTGGGGCGACGCCAACCTGTCTCGTTTAATGCTTCTAAAACTCAGGCGTTTCTTTTCACCGCAAAAAAGAGTTCCTTTAATCTGACTCCTACTTTCCGGGGAGTGTCTGTGCCGGTGACCGATGGGCTTCAACTTCTTGGTGTCTCTCTAACATCTAGTCTCAATTTCGGCTCACACATCGAGTCTATAGCCCAAACTGCAGCTAAAGCTGGGCATACTATCAAAGGTGAGGCAGTACTTCACTTCAGAACAGTTGCAGATGCTGTATAAAGAACAAATACTGGCATGTATGGAGTACTGTTCTCATCTTTGGGATGGCTCAGCTAAATACCAACTCGAGGCACTAGAATCGATTGAGCGGAGAGCCAGGAAGTTGATAGGCAACGACCAGCTATTTAATGACAAATTACAAAGTCTCGAACATCGACGCAGGGTTGCCAGCTTGTCGGTTTTCTATCGGATACATTTTGGAGAGTGTGCATTGGAGCTTTTCAATCTCATCCCGCTGTCTCCCTTCCATCATCGGACAACCAGACGCACTGGCACGCGGCACCGCTATATGGTGGACATACCACCTATACGATCAAAGCGCTTTGAGTCCACCTTCGTTATGCGCACCGCAAAGGAGTGGAACTCACTGCCGGAGTCTGTTTTTCCCGAAACCTACAACCTGGGTGTCGTCAAGTCTCGTATGAATAGGTACCTTCTAGGTAAGCGTGCTCGATCTTAGACCATATCTTCTCTCAAATCGAGCAAGATATTGGTCAAACGCGAACCTATACGTAATTTAAAAAAAATGTATTGTACGTTACATCCGTGACTAAAAAATTGAGTGGAAGAAGACTGGTGTGGCCTCTCAGCGGCTTCAAATGGCCATCCGGGTATCTTGTTGCCCGTTATCGGCGTTTTTCGAAAATTAAATCGGTCATAAGTTGACGGTCTTAGTTCGCTCGTTTTCAGTTTCGTAAATTTAATGAATTTGAAAAGGGGCTAATTGCGACTTTCAATTTATAACTGATTTAAATTTTATGACCAGAAAGCTGGTTTATACTTCGCACAGGGAATTAGCATTGCCATCCAGCGTGGCAATGCAACCAGCCTTCTGGGCAAACTTCCCTCTGGCGGTGATGTGGTTTTATATAGACATTCATTTTCTTATAGTTTTATTATTAGTACAGTTTAATTTATAATATTATCTTGTTTATTAATCTGAGTATAGTAAACCACTGTATTAAAGTTATCTATTGATTAAGGGCCGATTTCTCAATCATCAGATAAAAAATACTAATTGAATAAATTAGAACTTGAGTGAATTAAAAAGTGAAACCATTTAACTGCTTTTTTCATATAACTGACATTATTATATTATATATGTATATATTTATGTATGTAATATACTAGGTGTATTTATATATGTCTATTAAGTACAATTCTTACTTATGTAATATTTTACATACTTATATGTTTATTAATGAATGAAATATAATGTAAGTAACTGCATATCGTATAATATTTATGTATACTATCTTTGACAAAATAAGATAATGTGTTTTATTCCTGTTACGGGTTGTCTGGAAGAGATCGCTTCTTAGCGATAAAACCACCCGTTGTGCATGCACATTTAGAATATTTTAGGGCTATAAGTTTTTCTGTTCTTTTTCTGTAATGTTGTACAGTAAAGTGTTCTCTCTCTCTCTCTCTCTCTAATTTTTCGATGCTATACTTTATTCTATGAACGACTTTTATCTGGTGATTCAAAAATCGGCCCTAAATCTATGAAAAGGTTTTTAATAATAAGACGTTGGTTGAGATTTTTAATTGAGAATATCTTTAAAACAAATAACAGACTGATAACGTCAACTGTGATTGCAGAGTGTGTTATGACTTACGAGTTACATTTTTTACTGGACGAGCGTCATTCCTTATTACTCTTTTTCCATGTCATTACACAATAATATTTCATTCATGATATTAACGCATACAAATAACCGAATCCGTATCGAGGACAAGAAGGTCATTCGTGTTTATATTTACTTATGATAAATAATAGATAGGACTTATCAATGTTATTGAATGTAAAGCATTTATTTAGCCCTCATCCGTGAATTTAATTGTGTGGGAATTTAAAAAATAATGAAGATGTTATTATCTATCGTGCCTACCGATAAAAGTTACATAATATTTTGTTGCGTCATAATGCATACAGTCTTAACAAACATACATACACACATAATATCACGCCTGTTTGCCATTGAGGTAGGCAGAGAATATGGATCTCCACTTGTGACGATCTTGACAAACAAATTTCGATTGATCTAGTTTGATTAACCTCTTCATACATGCACGTTTATTTGAGATGCTTTTTACCTGACCTCTCTTTAACATTTCTGATATTTGTCTTAACAAACAATATAGTGTTATTTATATTACCAAAACCAGCGGTGTGAAGAAACATGTTATGTATTCTTTTATATGAAGATATAGAACAACACATAATACATATATTATACACAGTGTAATACGTTTTTTGAAGATCAAAATTTTAGAAAAGTATCGTTGAAAATCGAATCGGATTGGAATCGTAACTTTTGACAGTTTAATAGTCTGTAAATCATCTCGGCTCAACATTGAATCAATCTTGATGTGACCGAGACTGATTTAATGTTAATTTTAGAGACTACGGATATGTGACGATTCGTCAATCGAATGAATCTTGACTCGCACTGGCATAGTATGTTTGTTAAAATTACATACATGACGTGATGGTTTGTGATCTGACAGCGGACATATGCAAGAATAGAGTAGTATGAAAGGAATAGACATAATGGATAAGAAGCCACAAAGGATAAGAAGAAACTAAAGAGACATTTTAATTTATATGGCAGGGTTGAGATGTGATTATAAACTCCGAGTCCCGCACTAATTGACGGCCACAGGTATTGTAAACTACAAAGTTTGTTGTTCATGACAGGTTGTTTAATAATTTTTCTTTAATGAAAAACGCATAAACAACCCGAGTGAATAACAAGTTTTCGTATCAAGAAAGTACAAGCTTGTTTATTTACATACAGAATAGCTTTTTAATTTGCATTTTGTTAATAAAAGTTACTCGTTTTATCATTAAAGAACGCCATTTTACCTGAGTACGGCAAAGTCAAAACGAAAGATAAGGTAGGATTCTATTTTTAGCATTATAATCGAGGAGTGAAAGGCTATTTGTTTTAAGCGACATTTTGTGACAGAATTGCCTTGATGGTTTTCTTGCATCCTCATGTCAATGTCTCAAACTTAAGAAATTATAATGAACCTGGTTTCCAACTAAAAACTACAGATCTTTTCTTTTTTAAATATAGTATGTAGTTTACGAATGAAGTCTTTTTGTGGGTCATTGAAACTTCAAAATCCTCTATCGACACAATTTCGCAAATGTCGCTTAAAACAAATAACCTTAGACCCCTCGTATGTATTTGTACACACAGTTGTCCTTAGATCATTTTCGTACATTACAAACAGGATTTTTGCAATGAATTACACTATTTAATGATATTTAAATAAGCCACATCTAAAGTTAGATATTGCGATAGAAAATGTTTTTTAATTCTATGTCTAAAGACACAATTTAACTAAAATTTTATCAAAAAGTTTTTCTTGTAAGAAAAAACAAGGGATATGTATGCATTTGCATAGGTTCTACGGTATCGCCGAAACATCTCAACCGATTTTGATGAATGTGAATTTATAATAATAATAATAATAATCGGCAGACAAACACCCATATTGTATATTTCCAAATTAAGCAAGTTACGCTTGTGTTATGGGTAATATACAACGGACTTCTCTGGGGCCGATCCCAGACACCCAGACCATAGTAAATAACAGAGAACTTACGTTTCTGCAATTTACTAAACCAGGAATCGAACCCGGAGCCTCTACGTTGCAGTGAGATAGGCCGGCAAAGGCTTAGCTCGCTCAATCACAGAGGCCGTCTAATCAAATCGTTACTTTAATAATTTAATGAAATCGTTACTTTGGTCCAGGTAATATAGATTTCCGTCCGGGCTGGAGGTGAATGCGCGAGCAAGCCCACAGCTCGGAAAATGGACGCTAGAGGATCGGACTGGGGTTTTAGTGGGTATCCCTAATTGCGGCGTGGCAATAGCACTTCACACGTAAGGTGCTAGTGCCACCCCGACCTTTCCCCCTCGCGCGGCTATGTCTCAAACGGATTTTTCCTGCATAAAAAAGGCAAGTCGTGGAAAGCCATGACACACCTTCCATGATCAATTTGATCGTGTACTAGCAGAAGGTGATGTCAGGAGCCTTAAGAACAGACGAGCGTGCATGACAAGAGTTATGAATGTCAAAGAAGCAAGTGAGGTGTGTAAGAATAAGCCTGAATGGCGCTCTGTTGTTTGTGCCTACCGCGCAAGGGAACTGGCGTGAAGTTATGTATGTATGTATTTTTACCTAGAGTTACCCGCTGTGTATTACCCATAAGAAGCGTAATTTGCTTAGTTTGGGGTGTATAATGTGTGCGTGTGTTGTCTACCGATTATTTATTGATTATAACTCGCCAGTTTTGCAAGTTAACTGGCTTTTTAACTGACGTAAAATGTAAATCAGGCTATACCTAGACAGATGGAACGAAAAGCACATATTATTATAGGTTCCGTATGCTCTAAAAAGTGTACGGAACACTAATAAAAAAATATCTGTTAAAAAACCGCCAAATATTAATCAAGCCTACGCCTAGTATTTCGATTTAGCTTAGTAAATCGGAATATTCCTAGTAACACTTACGCCTCAAGCCCTAAACGTAATTATAAAGCTCGGCCCTCAAATAACTAGTCTTGATCCATAATCCTGTTATGGCAAAAGACCGGTCGGGTAAAAATAAAATAAGAGTATGGTAAAACAATCTTGATACTTACGAGTAAGCGATGTCAGGAATATATTATCTAATATCTTGTTTTATAAACTACTAGCGGTCTCGGCAGACATTGTCGTGCCTTCAAAAAATAAAAATCTAGAACCCGATTCCAGCGCCACCTACCGGGTCTAATTCTGAAACTAAACCAACCATGACCACATAAAGTCTCATCAAAATCGTAGAACCCGATTCCAGCGCCTAAGTATTTTATTTAGATTGGTGGGTTACATTATTGAAGCTTTAGTAGGGATCTCTAATTTTTATATAGCCTATATTAATCAGGGGAAATTTAGCATTTGAATGGTGAAAGAATTTTTGAAATCGGTCCAGTAGTTTTGAGTTTATGTGTTACAAACATACAAAAATACAAATATTTTCTCTTCATAGTATTAATATATATATAATACTTATTAATATTTGACTATATTTTTAGTAAAGCAACACATTGTTTTCCGAAACAAATTGAATAATTTAATTCTGTAGTTCAAGCCTCATTTCTTTTGCACCACTTTAAACTCTAAATTTTAAGCTGAAAATCAGCGTTATTATATCCATTTTATCTATTAAAAGCACAGCTGTCATTTTTTCTACACATTTATTTGTACGCATTTATTTTTAAATCGCATTCATTTTCTATAAGTAGTAATGTTGATATTAAACGGATCAACCAAATACAATCAATTTGGGTGAACTGCAGAGAATTGTTAGGACACAACGGTATTCAATGTCATTGAATGGTTCAATTTTAAGTTTATATGGATTGATGTTACATTATCGGAATTAAAAAACAGAAATGAATCGTTTAATATCGGCTGAAGTATTTACTTTTAGCGCTAGCACCAAATATAAGTATAGAAGCCAAAAGCTGCTCTATTAGTGACAAGTCTTTCAAACTTAATCAAAGAATTTGAAAGCTACCATCATAACATACAAAACGATGACATCACATTAACGTTCTACAGCTGCGTTAGAGCTTTTTAACCGACTTCAAAAAAGGAGGAGGTTCTCAATTTGTCGGGATCTTTTTTTTATGTATGTTCACCGATTACTCCGAGATTTATGAGCTGATTTACGTGATTCTTTTTTTGTTCGACGCGGAATAGTTTCCATTTGTTCCCCTAAAAATTTGACATAGTTTGGCCCAGTAGTTTTAGATAATATATATTAATAATAATAGCTTTAAAAATAAGTTATTTTATACTTTTTAGTTTTTGAAGTCGGTTTTTTTAAACGAAGTTTTTTATTTTATGTATATATAGAAACTATATTGGTACACCAAGCTTTTCTAAGGCGGATTTCAAACATCGGTAACTTTTAATTGCAGGTTACTTGACGGCGTTTGTCTTCACCGTCAGCCCGTTTTGATTGTAACAATAATGTAAATACAGTAGACCAGTGAGATTGCCTGAGTCTCCACCACTCGCACCATTGGACTCAGAAGCGTGTTCCAAGTCACTGAACCACTAAGATTTTTGACTAAGACTTTTGTTTAGTTTGTAGTTTTCTACTTTCAAGAATTAACTAGCGGTACTAGGATAACATAAGTAGCTTGAAATTACAAAATAAGTAAATTTTAAATATCGCGTAGTTCTCTGATGCTAGTACAAAGTACACTTTGGATTTAAATTGATATACTAATGTAGGGTGGAGTATTTCTCTAGAACAGTATTATCAAATAACACATAACCAGCATCTAAAATGTTTTAAGTACCAACACATGGCTTAACCCAAGGATTCCAATTTTATTATTGCAGCGTCGTCTCTACAAGTGCCTAATAAAACTTTTTTATACACAAATAAATGATTGGGGTGGGCGCATGCGTGCGCGTACGCAGATGCAGCACTGGCCTTGACTGCGCCCATATGCGTATGCCAGACATACATACGTATCGTATAAGAGAAGAGCGTTTAAATTGAAAATAAAATAAACTTCCTACATAACAAAATAATATCAATATTTATTCCAACATGAAGCCATGGTAGCTTAGTGACTAACGCAATCGCGTTTTAAACGACGTGGGTTCGAATCCCAGCCGTAAAGCATGTCCCACCTAGATAAATTACGACCTAAGGTACATATTATTACAGTAATTCAAGGTGACGGTGAAAGAAAAATCGCGATGAAACTGATACATCGACATAACCAATATATGAAACCCGTCAAACCGTCTTGGTTAAGATTGGTTGATATACCTACAATCCATTGCCCTAAAAATGAAGAACTGTAGTGTGGGACGTTTCGGTTCTGATCATTGTACATTTTATTAAGTAATTAAATATAAGCAATTATCACAATTTTAATGTAATATTACTTTTCTATTGTCAGTTATTCTTAGTCATACAAATAGTTTCAAAAACTGGGACAAAGTTTTCATGATATAAAACACATTTAAAAGTACTAGGACCAAAAAGATTCGCCCACAAATTAAATGTCCTGTTACTTGCTTCAAGTTTTCCCCTTATTAAGGGGACGGAACATATACCTTCCATGTGTGTTCAAGTAAAATAATTATGGTTTTGCTTTTGACGACATTTTTTCAGCAGACAGGCAGACGGCCCGGCCCACCTCTTAGAAAGCGGTTACCATCGCCTATAGACATTTGCAACACCAAAGGTGCTACAAACGCGTTGCTACTTCCAAAAGGGAGACTGGATGGAGCCTGGCCACAAATGCCGGAACACAACTAAAGGTAGCTATGGTGTCAAACTCTAGAACAGGGGTGGTAGCCATCCAGCCGGCCAAATATCCAACCACCTGGCTGTGGGTTGTTTTGTCGCCTCTTACGACAGGCCGCTCGGCCGAAGGAAATCGTATTATTTCTCCGTTCCTGCACGGCTAATAGAACTTATTATGCAGGGTAGTCCTAAAAACAACGCGGTAAAGCCATGGTGGAATAATTATCACAATTCCTGCTCGTAGGGCTAGCTCTATCAGTTTGATACACGCACACAGAATATAGGCCTCTTAATCTATCCCCATCTATTCCATATCCCATTCTTTCTGTCTGATCCTCCCATCCCATTCTCTCTATTCCTTCCTATGGCTGGCAACACGCTGGCTCTGCACCTGATGTTCCAAACGTCTATAGGTGACGGTAAACACTTTCCAATACGTGGGCCATCTGCATGTTTGCAACATATGTAATAATAAAAAAATAAAAGACGCTCCTTGCGCTCACAGCAGATCGCCTGCGCATGCACCAAGCAATATCAGAATACCGTATCGTACACAACACTACACGACGCCGGTTATTTTTAACCCATTGCGGCCATCGCGTCGCCAATCGTTAACAATTTCCCATACATAATACGAATAAATGAAACGATTGCTGCATAAAACGTGATTATGGTCTTAGAGAATGGCATTCACGCGTTAATGTGGTAATCTTTTGATACATCCATTAATTCATCAGCGAGAAAGGTTGGTCCATTAGTGGCCAGTGGATTAAAGAACAAACAACACTTGTCAACGTATTCTACTCAATATACTATTCTTTTTTAATGTCTATATTTTCTTTTCAAATCGGTAGACAAACACAAATATCGCCAAATTAAGCAAATTAGGAATCCAATCCGAAACCTCTGCGTTACAGTGAGAGAGGCCGGCAAAGACTTAGCCCGCTCAACTACAGAGGTCTTCAAATACATACATACATAACTTCACGCCAGTTCCCTTGCGGGGTAGGCACGAACAACAGAGCGCCATTTAGGCTTATTCTTACACACCTCACTTGCTTCTTTGACATTCATAGCTCTTGTCATGCACGCTCGTCTGTTCTTAAGGCTCCTGACCTTAAGGTCTTCAAATACTACTATAATATGTCACTAGGAATAAGGAGGAGGTACTGCAATAAAATTGCTTGAAGCTTTCAACAAACTGGGACATAGGACGTAAGAACTGAATGCAATATTAAACAGAACATTTATCCTAACTACGGAAATCGGCATAGATATATTGTTAATTTGCAAATTAAGAATACTTATGTAAATAATAACCAAAACAGAGTAGATGATGTAAGACGTATCAATATATCGACTTTAGAATCTAAGAAATTATTGCTACTAGAGTGTATGTAGTGTCAAAACAAATATGCTTCATATGAATGTGCACCAGTAACTAGTTGTGCAATACATATTCTGGCCAAGAGGACAGAGGCAAATATTGAATTAAAAAAAATCCAGTGGTTGATAGCAAGACATCGCTAGCGAACAAAATATTGGTCTACAAAGCCTTCATTAAACCAATATGGTCCGATGGAATACAGCTGTGGGGAAAAACTTACAACACGAATATTTAAATCCTGCGAAGATTTCAAATATTGCTCTGATATCAAACTGCCCCTGGTTCATTCGGAACTCTGAAGTGCACAATAATTTGAATATACCTACTGTAAAGGAAGGAGTGAAATAGTCCAGAAAAGCATATAAAACTCGTTTACAGTATCACAGCAATAGCTTGGCCAGAGTACTGCTCTACAGGAATAACGAAACCCATCAACTAAAGAGATGGCATAATATTAAACTTAGACCAAAAGCCGACTGATTTATTGGTATGGTTAAGTACTCACTGGAGCACTGACCAACAAAGTGATGCATTGAACATATCTGATTATGGATCTCCAGCTGATTGCAGATGAATATGATGAAAAAAAGTGAATGTGCAACGTGAATTTACAATTAATTAGAATTGTAGTTCGTGTCATGGTAGCGTAATGGCTAGCGCACGTGTCCTGCAACTCAAAGAGCGCGGGTTCAAATTCTGGGAGGAACGCATGCACCACTTAGGCAGTGTTCTGACAACAACGGTGAAGGAAAAACACGTGATGAAATCTACATACACCTCGAGATGACCGATGTGTCAAACCTGCCAAGCCGACTTGGACATGTGTGGCGGGTATACTGCCCGTTATTCTATAGTGTGAGGCCCGAGCTCAGCAGTGGCTCCTTTATGGGCTGTTATTATTATAATAACTCTAGGCGATAACAATATCTACAGCCTTTGCCAGCCTAGTTCACTCGAACGCAGAAGCTCCGGGTTCTATTACTCGTCTAGTAAATTTCGTAAATGATCTTCCGATTGTTTACGATGATCTAGGTGTTCCAGACACCTAGTCCAAGAGTGGTCTGTTGTATATTACCTATAACATAAGCGTATCTTGGGGATATACAATTTCTGTCGATTTCATATACTCTGCTATATAAGCTGCGACACACCTTCCATGATCAAATTGAAGGTGTACTAGCAGATGGTGATATCAGGAGCCTTAAGAACAGACGAGCGTGCATGACAAGAGTTATGAATGTCAAAGAAGCAAGTGAGGTGGGTAAGAATAAGCCTAAATGGCGCTCTGTTGCTCGTGCCTACCCCGCAAGGGAACTGGCGTGAAGTTATGTATGTATGCTATATAAGACTGTTCAACAGTAACTCAAAGAGCAATAGCTATAAATTGATTGACTACATAAGCACGATGCGCTTTTGCTTCCAATTTGCATTTACTCGTAAATACTTTGCATAGATCGTGACTAGAAACCGTGATCCATTATGAATAATAGATCAGCAATGATACCATAGCTAACACGATGGGCGTCTAGAAGTAGTATTCGTTTTCTCATTATCCAGTGGCTATGGGTGTTTATAGTTTAGGATACATTCATAATTACCTATTAAATAACTTAAAATCCTTCTTAGCAAATATATAGCTACAATTAATACATTGGCATCCATATTATATTGTTATAAATATTTAAGAAATTCTGTTTGTTACTATGTCACGACTGATAGCCGGTTCCTATATCTTACCCCCTGTTCATTTGCCTTGCTATCGGTTAAATTTTGACATAAGCTCCATACAATTAATGTCAAAATTCAACGATGGTAGGGCAAGTGAACGTATAGTAAAACATAGGAACCGGCCATAAGAGCTGGGTCCTATATATTACTAACGGTTCATTAGCCTCACTACTAGTTAAAATTTAACATTAACTCCATATAAAATGTTCACTATTTCAGGAGCAAAGTGGTGTCCAAACCTTCAGTTTTTCAACAGTTACTAAGTATCTCTGTGCATTTCTTACGTCTGCATGTTACTTTTATGGCCGATTCCTAAATCTTAATATTCATTCACTTCCTTTACTATCGGTTGAATTTTGACATTACTTGTATGGAGTTTATGTCAAATTTTAACCGATAATAAGGCAAATGAATGATCGATACGATATAGCAACCGGCCATTAATCAATAGGTTATCCGTGAAAACGTGTCACTGGCTTTCTGTTAATAGTTGTAATTATTTATTCAAACGTATTGAGCCGTAGGTTTGTCATAGATAAATAAATTAATCTTTATACTTATGGTAAGGCAAGTGAATGAATAGTAAAATATAGGAACTGAATAAAAGATGTTGATATGGATATAGATTTAATTATATGAAAAAGTATTGTTACAGTTATTAAGTAGCATAGTTGTTCTTGTCGTGTTTCTTTTTAAGGTTAATAATTAATTTTGTTATGTACCCTCTTATTTCTAAACGGTACAATCGACCATTTCCTTGATTGAATAATAATGTTATATTTTTATTTATTCTGTGATTAGCGCCTGTTTTGTATAGAGTAGTTCTCCATAATTTACCTCCATTTTATATAACAATATTTATCTATAATATGATGTTGTAGTTTAGTTTAGTTTTGTCGTAGTTTGTACCTGAAAGAGAGTGTCGGGGTGAAGGTAAGGAAAGGAATGCTCCGGTGGTTCGGCCATGTGGAAAGAATGCATGATGAAAGAATGACTGACTAAACAGATATACAATGCAAAAGTGGATGGATGCAGAAGTCGTGGAAGGCCACGACACACCTTCCATGATCAAATTGATCGTGTACTAGCAGAAGGTGATGTCAGGAGCCTTAGGAACAGACGAGCGTGCATGACAAGAGTTATGAATGTCAAAGAAGCAAGTGAGGTGTGTAAGAATAAGCCTAAATGGCGCTCTGTTGCTCGTGCCTACCCCGCAAGGGAACTGGCTTGAAGTTATGTTTGTATGTATAATGTTGTAATTATGTAGATTATAATTCAAAATCTCTCAATTGTATATAGACGGTATTCACTACATGTTATTTTCATGTTGGCAGACGCGATAGTTTATAGGTGTCCGGTTTATTTTATTACATGTAAAACTTTAAGTACTATAATATTTTATATAATATCTTATATAAAATATTATCTAGAATTTCCAAACAATAATGTATTAAATTCTTTTCATTCATAACCCTTTAATTAAAATAGTTTATCAATGACTTCAGTCCGCTACCGGTTGTGCCAATTTGCTAAGTTTGTTAGACTGTAACATTGTTGGAGGGATGGCGAGGTGTTCTAAAAATGCTTGTCGAGTGTAAAAACTTAGTGTATTCAATGTGTTAAAAGCCTAAGGTTCTCTCATTATAAATATGTGACCAGCTGCTGTTCTTTTATTACCATAAACCCTTCTGAGTTGTTGCAAGTATTACAGTATAGATACGGAAACTTAAGGTAATTAACATATTATACTGATGATGCTGTACTACATTCTATCGAATGCACAACATAGATACTAATTATCTTTACCAATGTTAATGATCATAATATACAAGAACCACGCGAGGTGACTATTTTAAACATACTCATTGCGTGATAACAATGTTACACGTGGCAACATCGTTTGATAAAGAAAATGTATTTAGTAGTAAGTGAATAAACAACATATTAAAGAAGTCATGGTTATGTCTGTACGTAGAAGTTTTAGTTTTAGTATTGTTACAATAACCACGTGCGAATAACGCTGAAGAAAAACATCGTGACGAAACCTGCACATCGAGATAACCGATGTGTCATACCTGCCAAGCCGCCTTGGACAAGCGTGGCGGGTATACTGTGCGTTTCCGTATAGAGGGAGGCCCGAGCCCAGCGATGGGACGTTTATAGGCTGTTATTACATATCAATGGGTAACGTCGGCAGTATGCCTTCAATATTTGAAATCGACCCGATTTTCGTTCGAAAATTCATTAAAATTTAAATAAACATCATTGCATAGTGAGCTGTAACAGTATTTAAAAAAAATACTAAATGTGGGTGAACTAATATAAACAAATTGGTTATCTATACAATTCCGTTTCTGTCGTATATATTATAGATATTTGCTCTATCAATATATGGCCACACTTCGTCGATAATATTAGCGACGTTCATATGAACAATTTATATATATATATATATATATATATATATGTATATCATCCACTCTGTTTCAAACAATCATAGTTTTCTGGAATGCCTGAAAGTTCACGTCTTCGCGATATACATACCTAATAAGTGACAGTACAACAAAACAAATACGATACGTTGACACAAATAACTCAGGTGAAAATAAACACAGCCATAAACTGGCGTTTACTGAAAAGCATATTGGGGTTTAATAAAAATCAGAATTTTATGAAACAGGTACTTAAATAACTGTAATATATTTAATTTGTGGAAAGACTCGGCGGGCAAAAGATAATCCAAGAATAATTCTGCATACTCAGTTAAGGTTATCAAGTACTATACAAAGTTGCTGATACAGTAAAATGTTGTTAATTGGCAATAAGAGAAACGCTATAAAATAACCTGATATGCATTCACTAAGGGTAATCTCAGCTTAGGCAATTTTTCCGACATAAATTATATTTTATGTTGCTCGTTATCTGCATTTACCGACACAATTAGTGGAACAGAAAAAAAGCGTTACTTATATTACTAAATAATAGGGGTTGCATTTGTTAGTAAGTTTTTTATTTTGTTATATAGTGTAAAGGTATATATAGTATTGTATATTGTAGATAACTTGTTAACTAACTAGTTGTATTTAAAACAATAACAATTAGGTACTAAGTTACAACTAAATTAATATCTCTTAATGTGTTATTTGTGGAGTCTCAAGTAAATTTGAAAAAAAAAAACGAAATATAACAAAGAGCACTTCTTTCCGATTTCATGTTAACTTAAGAAATTTGAAAAATAGATAGATAGATAGTTTTAACATTAAAATCCTTGCATAACTGTAAATAAATGAACGTTTAGAATAATTCAATAAAGAAAAAAATGCATATCAATTTATTGTTTTTACAAATGAGAGCTAAATAAGAAAAAAAAACGAGTATACAAAAAGCCAGTATTTTCAAAAAAATTGCATTATTTTTGAGGTGTGGAATTGTTGGTGTTCCTCTAATTTTGACGGTGTGTGTATTATGGTAATAGAAAGTAACCCACAGAACTCACAGTTTAACCGCAGGTTTTACCGGCACAAAGTTTCGTAGACACAAAACACAAATATATAAAGATAACAATTTGCAAGAGGAGACGAAAGCACTGTAATAATACGTAATGGCGAGCGGGTATTATCCACAACTAACTTCACACACTCCAAAAACTGCTCAGCCTACCTCCTTTACAAACACTGATTATGTATGCGGCGAGTACTCCCGGTGAAACTAGTTTGATTTTCAACACCGCGCTCGAACTTTAATAGTTTTTATTATGATTTCAGTAAAGTGCCTACTCTATACACGCAAAAAAATCAAGTTAATTAGTCTTAACATATTTCCAAATACCTATCAATTATCTTTGACATATATTTTTTTTGTTTTGACACCATAATCATATCAAATATAACACTGCGTGTGCACATCTTCCATTCATCTATTCTTAGCCACCGTTTATATTTGTATCTTTCAATCTTCCGTTCTAAGCCTTTTGCAGTTGTATTGGAAGTTTTTAAATGTAATAATTAATTATAATGTTTTCCATCTAGATCTGAAGATAACCATCAATGGGGCGCCGGTATTAAATAAAACGCACAAAACCGCATTGCATCAGTACGTTGAACTGTTAGCGTCTATTTTCTAACCAGCTTTGAGCGGGTTCTTAGTTGTAGAAACACAGTGAGAGAAGCGCGTGCAGCGGATTCCGGGAGCAAAACTCGTGAACACACAATCCATTTTCTGTATGATGAATATAGACACTAAGGTAATTTATGTAGTTTGCAAAGTAAGGCCCCCCTAACGGCCTAATCGTCATCGAACCTGGCCAACTTAGCCGCAGACGAAGCCAACGCAAGCCCGTGAAGGACATCAGACACCGCAAATTGGCCAATGGTAATCGTTGAGAGACCACCGTTATGCGGAGAAAGCTCCAACTGCCCGGAACCTAGCCTAGTCACAGGGAGCTGTCAAGCTGGGATAAAGTCGTTTACCTCGAAATCCGAATGTACTTATTCCTTCTAAGGGCCAAACAGCAAGAAGTCCACCTAGAGAAACGTCGCAGCGGGTACGCGAAATCAGCCTCAAGATAGGTAGGCGAAGCCTGCAAGGCTGATAAGAAGAAAACTAATTGGCGCTTCCAGCCGTTGAAAAGTCTGTATAATTTTATTATGACAAAAGGAGATCCCACGAATACTATGTTCACGAGTATCGTAACAATCTATATATATAAAAATCAATTGCTGTTCGTTAGTCTCTCAAGAACGGCAGGACTGCTAATTTTGATTTTGATTTTGAATTATTTGTGGAAGCTCAGGGAAGGTTTAAAAGGTGGGAAAATATGAAAAAAAACGCTTGGAATATAGTAAAAACAACAATTTCGCTTTCTCTTAGAAACTATTAATACCTGTCAAACATTTGATGTTCGTCCCGTCGTTCAGAAATCAACCTTTTTATTTATTGATTCTGAGGCGGTACGAAGTTTGCCGGGTCAGCTAGTAAAACATAAATACGCTCATCTACGTCATTACGTAGAACATAATTATAAAGTTCATGAGTTGGTCCGCACAACTGAGACGGGGGTGTTGCGGACTGACTCGTCCTCTATTCGCACTTTCATCACATCACTCTCCCACTACACGTGGTCAGGTGTAATAAACGTTAACATTTGCCTGGATCTTCGCATACTCACATAGTTAACTTCTGTCCAGACGCATTTAAAGTTGCGTGTAGCTGGTGTTTTTATTTTTATATTGTATATTTTGACTGACATTACACGAGATCTCAGATTGAAATGCAGTCAAGATGAAGCAGGCTTACTTCAAAGACATATACCTGTTCACGCGAGACTTAAAAACACCTTAATTGCGTGTTTAAGGAGTAAAACACAAGAGTTCCAATCCCTAGTGATACGTATAATAACATTGGAAGCATAGCGCTACGTTCGCTTGGTTGATATTTTCACTTAAAATCGGTTGCGTGAGCTCGCACGTCTGCTTGTACAGTGGAATACTACTGTAGAACTAATAAGCATAGCGTTTCGTCCGCTTCGTTAGTATTCTAGTTTTTCACTAGTATGTACAACTAATATGTGTTATCCGCTCAGACCATACCCATGTCTGCCCTGTGTTGCTACCACTATATTTCTGCACTTACGCTCATACAGCACTCAATTCACCATATTAACTACGTAAAGCGTAAATGAGGGGTTTACTCGTATTGTTTGTTTTCTAACGCTTATATTTAGCCGTGTGACTTCATTTTTCTAATAAAACTACAAATACTGATCTTTACAGTGGTTTTATGAGAGCATGTCGGTAATATTTTTTTATGGATACATAAACTTCGTTATACATTTTATTCAAAATCATGGAATTAGAATACTAGAAATAACACTCTATCAGGAATTAATATAACTTCATAAATCCTATATTTTTACTCCTAATTAGAGGGCGCCACAAAATAATTCAGTTCAGTTAAATCATTCAATTAATTCATTCTCTCAATTTTTATTGTTTAAAACATAGATAGCCTTATAGCAGTATAGTGTATGTAGTATTAGGCACTTGACGGCATTTACTAAACCATTGTTCCATCTCATGCTTCTAAAAACTCTGAGGGCACAGTTTCAGAGCTACCATAGTTACCCTTTTCTTAACGAGGAGAAATTCTATTCATGAACTGCCTGAGGATCACAGTCGGAGAGTGTGGGGCTCCCTAGCGGGAATACCCATTGAAACCTCTCCTCCTGTCATAGTTCTTTTTTTAACGAGGGGGGGGGGGAGATCTGATTGAGGACTAACCATCGCGGGGGAAACGCAGTGAGGGCATGTGGGATTCGCCACGTTGGGGTGGCACTAGCGCCCCCGAAGAAATACTATTGCCGCCCGAGTCGGGGATATCCATTAAAACCCTTCGGTGTTCCGTGTTTCGCCTTTATGGCAGGGCTAGAGATTTACGGCCTTGCCATTCCGCAGGCCTTGGTAGGCGGTGGCCAGTCATAGCTGACTTTCTTTTTGTTTTTTTGATGACGCAGGGGAATGTCTTTTCTTGGGATACCACCCTAGGGCCTGGGGGGAGGGAGGCCTTACACCGAGGGATGTGTGGGACTCCTGAAAGGCCGTATGCTCAGCGTGACCTCCAGCGGAAGCCCCGTGAATGTCGGCCGTTAAACTTCCCACTAAACCTGCGCCCCTAACTCACGCATTTTACGGAGCGCCAAAAGAACTAGACCAATAGGTACTGCATCTTTGACGCCCCAACGCTTGTCTGACGAACTGAGGGTGTCCTGCCGCTGAGGACACTCTTCAACAACAGGGGGGGAAGTGCGCGAGATCCCAGTTATAGCTGCCCTGACATAACTGCTACAAAGCGGCAAAGATAATCACCGGTAGATTTTAGATTATTATTTCCGCAATCAACCTTTCTTTAGACTTATTACAATGTATCTACATGGCTGTAGTAATTACACGCTAGCTTGGCGTGTAATTTAGTACCTAATAATAAGCCTTTAAACGTTGTAAGGCACGATTATTAGAACAATAAATAAATAGACTATAACGTCGTAACTCGTACATACTTCCCTTGGGGTGAATTATTATTAATTGGGCAGGTGATACATTCGGCAATAAATTCTGAATATATGGCGTTAAGGTATTTGACCTTAATACCATCACACTTTTAAACTATTGTGATAGAAAATAATTTTAATTACTGTTTGTATTTAAACGTATTTGATAATACGTTATTTGTTTCGGAGATATGACGTCATAACTTGCTATGTTTGTACAAAATCCAGGCGGCTTCAGCATTTTGTAAGATAATAAAAAGCCTCTCAGTTGATTCGACTGTCAACTACCCTATTGTACGATTAAGTTACTTGTTCATTACTACCGTGAAAGAAAAATACTTGGAAACACAATTGATCAAAAAATGTAACAAGAAAGGCTGTGTGTAAGACCACATCGAACCACAATACCAACCCAAAAATTACAGGGAGCCTAAAGCAGCCGCTTTTGGGAAATCGAGACGGATACAGAGAGTGAAAGTGAAACATGTCTAGATATACTGTGTAGGTCTAAGTTTAAGACTATAAAGTTCCTTTTTAGGTTTTTTCGTCCCTTTCGAATAAAAGGAGAAAAACATAATATTATTCTCGCTATGCCCATAGAAGCGACCTCTATTTTTGCGCCAGTGATACAGTTTTACAGAACTTATAATTCCGATCGGCAGTTATCATTTGCGCAGAAAAGTGCAGACGGGTTTCTGACATGTAAATAATCTATATTGAACTTAATTCGCAAGCGGAAATGGCAGAGTGTTGCTTGCTATGCATTCTTAGCTCTGTTACGCTTACACGATTCGTACACTGTCGTTCACTTTGCGCGCTACTAAACCTGGTCTAGTGCCCAAGTACCTTGAGAGGGATTATTAGTTGTGTAAAACTATACGAGCATGCCAATGCAACCACTTCAGATCCCCTCTAATGCTTACACTAACATAAAAGCGCAATAACTAAAATAGATTTAGTTAATATTTATGCAGGCTAATCGCTTCCAACGTCAAAAATGCATTTAATAAGATATGAATTAAGTTACTGAAGCATGAAATAAGCAATTCTTCGTTGCATTACAATGGAAATTTGTGATGATTGCGGTAATCTAATAATGCGATCAACCGCGTATTGATTATATTCGATGTTGCGAATTTGTATAATTATAACTATGTCTTTCAAGACCATGGGCCATAAAAATGGACCCGGACTTTTGGAGGGCTTGCGTGGGGCCATGGGAAGGCAACACGTAGAGGCCCCTTAACAAATTTAATCTAAATGTGGCGTGACACTGACCGGCGATTATCCCTGTCTACATCATATAAAAATGCACCCAAGGACAAGCCCCAGTCAGTGTAGCACTATTGTAGGGAATAAGAACAAAAGGTACCGGGCTATTGGGTTGAATTGTTAGTGGAACTAGGGATCTGGGTTATGGGGACTATGGCGTGTGCTCGTCGCAATGTTCGGGGAACATGGAAAATGGGCAGACGGTGACTCGCCACTCACTGCATGGGCCCTTAAAAATTGGCGAGATTGGCGAGGGGCAACATGGGTGTGAGTGGCTAAGGCGTGTAGAGAGGCGGACTGCAGGTTCGCCGAAGCTAGTTCCTACGTTATGCCATTTATCACTTCCACCCCTGGAGCTTGAGTCTTAGCTCTAACGATCTCCACTCCGTGTCGGCTGGTCAAGGTAAGCATGGAGGCGGGGGCCTTGCCTTAGCCCCCGGAGTCAGGTCCGAGGTGTCGCTACTCACCCAAGGCTTCGCCACAAAGCCCCCCTGCGGGTAATTATTATCATTCTCGGTAGAAATACGATGAATTTATTATTACTTACTTTAAGCCCTTTACTTTTATCCGTGCAGGAACGGAGAAAGAATATAATTTCCTGCGGCCGGGCGGCCTGTCGTGAGACGCGACTTAACAACCCACAGCCATGTGGTAGGGCATTTGCCCGACTGGATGGCTACCACCCCTGGTCTAAAGTATGTCGCCATAACAACCTTGAGTGCTGTGTTCCGGCATTAGTGACCAGGTTCCAGTTTCCCTTAAGAGAGCAGCAGCGCATTTGTAGCAACTTTGGTGTTGTAAATGTCCATAGGCGATGGTAACCGCTTTCCATCAAGTGGGCCGTCTGCCTGTCTGCTGATCTCCTGCAATAAAAAAAGAAAAAAAAAAAGCCCTATGTTCACTTAGGTTCAATACTTTGAAACACTACATACGTGTTTAGAGAAAGAACGTTTAGACTATTTTGTATACATAAATGTTTCAGTTTTTTTTTTATATCAACAGTAAATAAATAATATCTACGGCTATACTCGATTTTAATAATTTTGGTACTTATTATGTATATATTATCAATAACATATCCAGCAACGCAAAACAATTATTATATATGGTGTGTTTCTAAAACAATGTTTTTTAGTGATTACATAACTTAATACTGACGCTTAATAATATGTTTTTATTCCACGCTCACGTATGGAAGCGAGAGTTGGGTATGGAAGAGAGAGCATGAAAGTAGAGTAAACGCGGTTGAGATGCGAGCACTGCGCAAAATCTGCGGAGTGACGCTCGCGGACCGCTTTCGTAATACCGAAGTAAGAAAGAGAGTTGGTCTGAAAGAGAGTGTCGGGGTGAAGGTAAGGAAAGGAATGCTCCGGTGGTTCGGGCATGTGGAAAGAATGCATGATGAAAGAATGACTAAACAGATATACAATGCAAAAGTGGATAGATGCAGAAGTCGTGGAAGGCCACGACACACCTTCCATGATCAAATTGATTGTGTACTAGCGGAGGGTGATGTCAGGAGCCTTAAGAACAGACGAGTGTGCATGACAAGAGTTAGGAATGTCAAAGAAGCAAGTGAGGTGTGTAAGAATGGGCCTAAATGGCGCTCTGTTGTTCGTGCCTACCCCGCAAGGGAACTGGCGTGAAGTTATGTATGTATGTATTCCACCTGTGAAATTTTTCATTCGTATTTAAACTTGTTAATTTGACTACTATAATGTTCTAACAGTGGGAAAACTCGCCGTTAAACAAAAGCTGGCTTACAGAGAACACTATCTGGATATCTCGTTATGAAACCAGGAAATTAGATAGAAATTCAAGACACGTTAAGCTACCTAAGAGAATAAACAGAGCGAGTCATGAATGCAACGCACCAAGATAAGCATACTTGAGAATGTAGTTTTCGTCCCTTTATTCTATAACACTTAATTACTGGATTACTTTCCTGTATTTAAAAAGGTAAATATGACTTAAATAATATACATAGAAGAAAAGAAAATTAAAGTTCTTTTCTGGACGAATATTTTTAGGGTTTTAAGTTAGCGGAACTTAAAAGTATACTTTAGTCATGTAAAATACTTCCATGCTATCAATGAAAATTGGTTTATTTGGTTGGTATTTCGGCTAAACATTTTAACGTTGCAAAGCCAATCATAAAATCAAAGATGGTTTGTGACTTCGCCAGAATACTTCTTAGTTCGTGGACTGCCACGCACTTGCTCGGTGCTAGTCTAATTTAATGTCAACATAAAGAAAACCAAATTAAAAATAAAATCCAATATTAAAAATCATAAACAGAAATAAATTAATTTATTATTATTTTTTAGCCTACTAACACCGCGCCATCTATTGAATTGCCAGTAAATCATTTAAAAGGTTTTTATCATTAAATTGTTATCTGCACAAAGGTCACGTGTTACATACACACAAACAACACAGATAAGAAACATTCATGACTGATAGAATGTTTTGAAATTTTGTTGTAAGCCAAAATGAAACAGATTAATATGATTATTTAATAATCTCGTAGATATCTCCATTTGTGCAAGATAAAAAGTATGCCATATTAACGTATTAATTACCAGTTTTGTAATTGCTAATAACTATCTCTTAATCTATCTATAATATTATAATTATAACATTCTAAACATGGCGTGTCTGTGCATTGAAGTTTACGACGGAGACCACGACGCAATTTCTTTTCTATTTCTTGTCTGTTTATTCGGACTTCGCGTAAAAACTACTCTGCCGATTTCGATGCGGTTTCGGCTAATCGACAGCAAATTCTTAGACTTAAAATCTGCGTTACTTTTTTACCCTGGGAATTTCGCGGGAATTTTTTTGGGAATTATTTAAAATTACCAGATTGGAAAAAAAATGGAATTCAAAAAGTAATTTTTTCACCGACCAATAGCAATGTGATGTAATAAAATGTGTGATACTTTTTATTCTGAGAATCCCGCGGGATTTTTCCCGGGAGCGGTTTAAAGTTGTTCGGGTGCATTAAAAATTGGCTTTTACCAATACAGTTTTTACTAAAACGATAGCTTACATTATTTTTTTAAATGATGTGATACATTGTGTGCCGGGAAAATCGCAGGAATTTCAAGTCAAGCGTGAACGAAGTCGCGGGCATATCCTAGTGAATAAAATATAAATAATGTAGAAGAATTCATAATAATATCTAAAATATGAAAATGACTATTTTTGTATATTATGATTTTTTTATCTTGTTTCTGGTTTTATAAATGATCTAGATATATAAATTGACTATATTATATGCAGTTTTGATAAAGTGGTAAACTACCCTATATTTTGAAAAATGAGATATTTTCCACAGAATATGAATCAAAAGTTTATATATAATAAATGTAATATTACATATTAATTTTCACTGTCCTCTACTCACTTGTAACAGATACAATACTCAAACTAACTCATATCTATTATTTCAAATCTTTTTAGGTTTTTTAGATGGAGATATATAAAAATTATGTATATTATTGTTAGAATAAATAAAATAATATTAAACAAATCACAAGGGAGCTTGTATAGTATATAAAAAAAAGTGGGCTCCATTTGCGTTAGTGTGAAAGATTTAGGGTGTTTCACGCAACTGGCGATGGGTTTAGGGCTTTAGGGTCTGGGTCACAATGTTATACATTGTGTAAAGTACCGAGTAGCTATTTAAAATATTGTTTTACAATGACAGAAAATAAAACTAAATTATAAATTAAACTAAATACTTAAAAAGAAACTAAATTATAAATAAAGTAATATAAAGTATGTAACAAATTACTGCCAGAGTGAAATGTGCCCAGAAGGCTGGCTATATTGCCACCCTGTATGGCAATGCTGATTTGTTGCGCTAAATATGAATCAGCCTTCTGATCACGTGGTATCAAAGAGTTTGTTACAAAATTTCCTTGAAGAAACCTTTTTGCCAATGGACCCCATGGACCTGTAGTTTCAACTCCAAGCAGCGCAAATATGTTGTGTGTACCCTAGGAAGGGGTTACCCCTTCCTAGGGTTCCATATTTGTGGCTTTTAAGATCTTCAGCTGTTAAAGCAGTGTTGAGGTTCTCTTTTACAAAATATATTAGGAAAAATGAAAATATGTTTTAACCATTTTAATGAGTATATATATATATATATATATATATTTTTTTTTAATGTTAATATTGTACAAACACAACTTGAAATACTAATTTATTTAGCAGATAAATAAGTGATTGGCCACTTGATCTAACATATAGTTTATTGGGTACTTAATTTGCCAGTTAGTGCTAGTTGTCAATTGTGAAACAAAAATGATTGCATTATTTGATAAATAAATCTTTAAATAACATAATATAATAAAACCACAGGTGAGCTTTGTGGTGAAGCATTAGGTGAGTAGCGATACCTCAGACCTGGCTCCGGGGGCCAAGGCCCCTGCTTCCGAGTTTCCTTTAGCCAACTGACACAGACCAGAGATCACTAGAGCTAAGACTCAAGCTCCAGGGGTGGAAGTGATAAACGGCCTAACACTGGAAGTAGCTTTGGTGAACCTGCAGCCCACCTCTCTACACCCCCTAGTCACTCATACCCATGTTGCCCCTGTCTGCCTTTTTTGGTGCCCATGCAGGGATAGGCGAGTCACCATCTACCCATTTGTCCATGTTCCCCACATATTGCAATGGGCAGATGCCATATTTCCAGATCCCTAGTAACATTAGCAGTTCATCCCAATAGCCTGGTACCTTTTGTTCTCATTTCCTATAATAATAGTCCTACACTGGCCCGGGGCATGCCCTCGGGCGCATTTTTATATGGGGTCAGGGATAACCGCTGAACAGTGTCACTCCACATTTAGATTAAATTTGTCAAGGGGCCTCTATGTGTTGGCTTTCCCATGGCCCCATGCAAGCCCTTCAAAAGTCCAGGCTAATAAATGGTACTGGTGGTCTGCAGAGACATACATGATATATAAGTCAAAATATCTGACTTTAAGGCATTATAATTAACATTTTTTATGTTTTAATTATAAAATGAAGTATTATTTAAGAAAACTTGTAGAGAGAAAATTGTTCTTTTGGTATGACTGTCATGGCAATCTACAAATTCTCCAAAATATTATTTTTAAGTTTCATTAAAATTGGATATTCTACAAGGCAATATTACAGTATCTGGCATTAACATTAATGTTAAGGATACAATTTAAAAAATATTTTTATAAATACATTTACAGTCTTATTCGTATTGAGTTGAGTAGGTACTAATAGCAGAGTTTGAGCAACTCAATATTAATAAGACTGTTATGGCCTTATTCATAGAGTAAGTTTCTGGTTTATTTAAGAACCATAAAGAAGAATTCAAACTTACTCTAACTCTTTATGAATAAGACCATTATTCTATGGATATTAGTAATTAAGAACAAATGTGTAGAAACAATTTTTTTAAGTGATATGTTGTCTTGAAAAAAGTATTTTAACAAAATATACTCAACAGAACAATTATAAGATACCTAGTTTATGCATATTTTATAAAATAATGCTCATTTATATACCTTATAGTATGATACTTTATTCATGCATTCATAGTCTGACCTAAAATACTTTCACAGTACAAAAACGGAATTTAGAATGAAAGCAAACTCATTCAAGCGTTCTTTAGTAATTCCGGTTACGGTTTCAACAATAGTTGTAATGAAATCTACCTATATAGCCTTTATTCAAAATACTCGGTTTTTCAAATTGGATTTTCTTAGTAATAATAAATATGTTGTGACCAGCTAAACCAGACCAGACTGCAAACAATATCGTGTGAGCCATAAAAGTATTCCACAGGATAATATATAGCTATATCATTCTACATTGCGTGAACAAAGAAAATATATACCAACTGGTTAATGGCTCAAGGTTGTCAAAAAGATGACCGAGGTAGGTACGAATCGGAATGTCATTTCTTGGATATTTGCGCAGTAACTTACCTCAACTAAATCCGACGAATACTCCCAAAACACCGTAATCCAGACCCTGCAACTAGAACCCACGAGAACTGTTCACAGGATAGAACTACTGATAACGATTATCTTTCATAACACGAAAAATGCAAGACCATCGGAAACAGAACACAAGCAAAAACATACCAAATCGACCAAGAAAGTATGCATGACAGAGATGGGTTTATTTATTGACATTTGCTAGTTTTTGACAACTTCGGAGTTTATTTATATCTCTTTCTTTCGTTAAGGATGAGAAAAAGATAGATATACTACATTTGAAAAAAAAAACTGTGTGTGAGAAGGATAGAACTGAGAAATTCTACCCAAGTACGAATCAGCTGTTGCCCATTGACAGAAAAATACATAAAAACAAGGAAGAAGTTTTATTCACCATCACTTTCACAATAACAATTTCTTAAGCCAGAATTATAGACACATATAATTTGTATAACACTTTTAATATTGCCATTGAAATATCTTGAAACTTTAAATTAACTCGAAACAACGTCATCTGTTGACGAATAGGTAATATTATTTTAACTACATTTCGGTGTATACTGTTTTGATTTAAAAGATAAATAACAGATGTCTGTAACTTTGAAAATTTTTAAAACTAAAATAATACTTGACATTAATTATTATTAATTCAAAGCGGAATATTATAAAATTCCATTTCAAATATTAATTTATTATAATGTATCCCATTCATAAAAAAAACACTAAACAACTATGCGAAGTCATACGTTTAAAAAATACAACAAAAGTAACATTACAGGGTTCCGTTGGAACAAATAATAAAATGGAAATCATTAAAATTTTGTCATGTCCATCTAATCTATCTATATATGTAATCGCTATCTTATTTAGAAAGAATTATTTTATCGATGAAATTTGGAACAAAGGCCATTTTAGCGCATCGCTACGCAGTGGGACAGTGAAATTGCATGATATTAAAAATTGGGGGTGGTTTTTTTTATTTTATATTAAGAGAAATAGACGCTGGCAAAAACTTCAATTGTCTCTTTCAAATATTCTAATTAAGAAATGGAAAATTGTGATTTGTGAACAAAATGCGTTGCTTCTACAGAATTTTTACTTTACGCGGATCATTCGCACTTATCCGATGTCTAAATGTCAAAATTGTCACTTAAATTAAACGTCATAATGTCATTTTTGCGCTAATCCGAGCCGACTTTTGTCTCATTCAATTGTGAATTGATTATTATTAGTTTAGTTTTATTTTTTATATTATAGAGACAATTGTTCATATATTGGCCAAAATTTACGCCAATTCTAAATTTTAAATAAATATTGAGTTCATCATCCCAGACACTTTATAAGTGAATCGAAGATTCGCTTCAAAAATTGATTTCTCGACTATCATAACCTTTCGTCTTTGTGAAGAGACTAATTACGTCTAATTAGTTAAAAATAATAATATAAAAACACCAACAGTGAGTACAATGGCGAAGGAGGAGGATGACGACAACTTGCCGGATAAAGATGCGGCGAAAGAATTTTATGCGAAATATGAACCGAAGGAGATCATAGGCAGGTGTGTGGTTTGATATATTTCCGACTGGTTATCACTGGATTGTGCCGTGATCAGTCTAGGAGTTGCGTTTGTGCCAATTTCTTTTAAACTAGGAAATTATTTAGAGCGCCTGGGCATCAATATAAGTGTTGTTAATCATAGGTCTTCTCTCTGACCTTGTAGGTAATATTTGTTTCCGTTACTGCAGTATTTTGGTACGTCTTCGAAACACCGATTTTTTGTCCGATTAGGAAACCAGTTTGTTTTCAAATAGAGTTCTAATTACTTTTAAATTTGATAAGATTACTTATTTTTAATTGTATTCTGTTTTTCAATGCAATGACAATTTTTATTTATAAATTGTATTATTTTAGTACAGTTTGTGTATAAAATGATAAGGTAAACAATATTTTTTGTTTTATTTTTTTATTTTATATACAATTTTCCAACAATTACTTGCACTAATACAAAGGATGTACATACTACATAGCATTATAAAAAAAGACATAATAAATGCAGTAATCACTTATAGGCAAACACATACATGCAATTTGATATTTTGTAGTTTGAAAAAATTATAATATAATTAATTCAAAAGAAGAAAAAAACTATAAGACTTAAATAGTTATTAAGTTCAAATGTATAAAGCAATTTAAAAAAAAAAAGTTAATTAGTAATGTTAGATGCAATAATTCGATGAAATTTGTTATATGAATTTGCAAGTAGATCGGCAATATCACTATAAAGGTTTATTAGTTTACATAGTCTAGGTATGGGAGAGTTGGCACCAAGAACAGTGCAACTTAAAGGTGGACACAGGGGTGTGATAGGTGTTGAAGGGCATCTAGTTGGTACTTTTAAACTAAGCAAATCGGGATAGTCAATCCTTCTATCCAATAGTTTAAACAAAAGTTGCATAAATTAAATGGTTTAAAGTGGGAACAATGTACTCATTAATAAAACTAACATATTGAAGAAAGTTAGTTAGTTGAACCTAATTGAGCCACAGCTAAATTGAAGCCATGGTAGCTTAGTAATTAACACACTTATATCCCAAATTCCAAGCACACAAATTGAATCCTGGCTGGAAGTGTGCTTACCTTAAACAATTTTCAGACCTAATATGCATATTGTTATAGTTTTTACAAGCTAACAGTGAAGGAAAACATCCTGTTGAATCCTGCACATAGAGATAATATAAATTATTAGAATAGATTTTTTTATGCCCAAATTTAAAAAAATTAATGAGTAATTATATACCTATTATCATCAATGATAAAGCCATTGATATAATTCTTATTTTAAGGGGAATAAGTTCTACGGTAAGAAGATGTATAGAAAAGGAGACAGGCCGAGAGTATGCAGCGAAGATCATAGATCTTAGTCAGGAATCTCAAGATGGAGTCGATACACACACCATGCGAGATGCCACAAGACAAGAAATCAACATTCTCCGAATGGTTGCTGGACATCCATATATTAGTGAGTGAGTTGCTAAAGCCCTATATCACCATTAGATCTTATTCTTCATAGATAAACTATCATAAACATTTAAAATGTACAAAAAGAGTTTCACCTTATAATGTGTAAAATTGAGGATAGTAAGAGGTACAATATATTCACTTCCAAAATTATAAATGTTATTGCACTCTCCTTTTTCTTTTGAACTATAGACTGAATATTTTAGTATAAATTCAAGCTTAAAAATTATGTTCAAAGAAAATTGATTTCAACAAGAATTATAATAAAACTATGTTTTAACAGTTTTAAGCGCAGTAATTTATTTGATTTTTGTTTTTCCGATGTTGTTACCAATTTCTGAGACCTGTGAAATGCAATATCCCACTTCAGGATGCAGGTGTCTACAAGCTCGATTGTGTGTGTGGATTGTCATACATTGGGCAAACAAAGAGGAGCATAAAACCATGGGTAAAAGAACACATTGCTGACATGAAACACACAAGGTCTACGAAGTCTGCGATCAGTGAACACATGCTGGATAAACCCAACCACTACATCAGATTCGATAACCCACAAATCCTTGCGAAAGAGAATCGCTTCATACCTAGAATGATGCGTGAGGCTATTGAAATTAAAAAACAGCCAAATTTCAATAGAGAAGATGGTTGGCAAGTACCACCTGTTTGGGATCCGATCATTAAAACTATTAAGGCCCAAACCCAGCAAAAACCAGCTGCTGCCAGACCTCAAGACACTGTGAGCTCTTTCTGCGTGCAACGGAACACAAACCAACTTGACTGATAATTTCTTTTACTTTTCCTTCCACCCATTTTAATATTATATAAAATTATTAGAGCTAGGCATGTTTGCTGAAGAGTTTCTTGCGCCGCTTCTTTTCTTCAAGCTATAACATGTTCCGAAGCGGTAATACATTAGATTAGGCTCCCATAGAGTAAATAACCATAAACAAAATTAAAATGAAATAATTAAAATTAATAAGTTGGCGGTAGGCTAAATAAAACTTTAACAATACTCGTTGACACTTGACATCTTTGTCTGCCGTGATCATGGCCACTGAAAAGTAGCCGAAACGTCATCGGAAAAACAAAAATCAAATAAATTACCGCGTTTAAAACCGTTAAAACGTAGATTTATTATGTATACAAGTCGCAAGCAACTTAAGAAAATATTATTCAACAAGAATTATTGAGTAGTTTTTGAAATATTATTGCATATAAGCATTTGCATATGATCAAGACTCTTTAGGGTTTTATAGCTAACTAAATAAAATAATGGATGTTAGGTGCCTCTAAAGACAATTTCTCTGTATGTGGTATAGATACTGCAGATTAAACTCCTGAAGGAATAATGTATACATAGTTGTTGATTAATGGCCTGTTCCTATATCATACCAATCATTCATTTGCTTTACTTTTACTTTTATTTAAAACTAGCAGCCTGGCGCGGTTTCACCTGCGCTCTGTCCCGCTCCCGTAGTATATAGCGTCATGTTATATAGCCTATGATACTTCCTGTTAAAGTAGCTATCCAACAGTAAAAGAATTTTTAAAATCGGTTTAGTAGATCCAGAGATTACCCCCCTACAACGTTACAAACTCACAAACTTTACCTCTTTATAGTTTTATTTAAAATTAAACATAAGCTCCATACAAGTAATTTCAAAATTCAACTGATGGTGGGATGAGTGAATGCATAGTAATATACAAAAACCAACCATTACTTGACTTACTTGTACCATGTATATACTATATGTATTTTATTAAATTAATAGATGTAGTTTTGTTTTTACTTTTTAAGTGAGCTGTATACTTAGTTCTTTGAGAAATAAATGATTAAACCTTTTTTTTAATTTTTTGAGGCTGAAAAATTAGTCAGTTAATTAGAAGTTTTCATATTCCTTTTTTTATGGTCTTCAGAACTGAACTCATTCAGACACATTCTATATGAAGGAAGACAGCTAGCTTTGTTGTGTATAGCACTAAATTACAAACCTAATACCAATCCTAGTTTGTTGGTGCCTACGCCTATGTTCCTTTTTACAATTTATTCCTTGTAATTAGAAATTATTAATAAATTAAATGTTGTTTCAGTTGAACTGCAAGATGTATTTGAATCAGAGACATTCATATTCTTGGTGTTTGAGTTGTGCAAGAATGGGGAGCTCTTCGATTATCTCACTTCAGTTGTTACACTGTCCGAAAAGAAAACGAGATATATTATGAGGTGAGTTTATTGTTACTTATTATTTTATATTGGTATTTTGTTTATTTTATAACTTTACATTATTTATTATTTGCGAAAAATTATACAATATTTTACCTATAGTTGCTTGCTTGCAAGCTACACCAAGGGTCGGTGTAAATAATACAGTTGTTTTTTTTTTTTCAAAATCAGCAGATTTGTTTCCTGTCTATGGCCCATTCACACGAGGACGATTCGTGTTTTTTGCCGTATCGTAATTTTACACGATTCTTGATTTATTTTTGACGGCGGCAATGGTTTTCAAATGGTCCCATGTTCACACGAATCCCGAATCCCGAAATGACGGTTGCGTCTTAAATGACGAATCACTATTTTTTGTGATGGATCTATTAGTGCGCTCACGCCCCATCCACCTACGTTCGCACACGACACTAATGGCCGGGTCTTATTCATTAATTTGCACTACCATCGGTTTTATTTTGACATTACTTGTATAGATAGATCCTATGTCAAATTTTAACTGATAGTAAGGCAAATGAATGTTCGTGAAAGTATAGGAACCGGCCATAAGACTGAACTCTGAATCAGGAATCAAGTGTGAACGAAAATGTTGTCGGATATTTTGACAAATAGCAAAAGATCTCATTTCTGCATGCAATGTGAACGTGCAACCATCATGACGTATCGTGTTGTTGACGAATCGTCATTGACGTCTTCTGTGTGAATCGGCTTTAAGATAGTTGATATTTCGAAAACCTAATGATATTGCTTTAGTTTTTGTCAAAGTCAGTCCCGAGACTCCTTTGAGTAATTTAGCTATATCATTTAGTTTAGGATTTGGCCTTAGAGGCCCACTTAAAATATTCAGCCTATAATTAAAACAAAAAAAATCTTAAATTATATCTTTGTTAATCATCAAAATGGTAGAATGTGTTGCGCCTTTGATCTTTATTTCATTAACCTTTAGGTACTATATTCTACAAAAGTATTGTATTGTTGAAAAGAACCTGCCCTTGTGTTTCGCGTTAGTTAAAGACCGTTAATTTGGCTAAGGCCATAATTGTGGTTATAACTTGTTAAGGGTTATATAAGTACAGCTTCCTTCCGGGAGTCTTTTTGTTTTGAAGATTATTGTAAAACTTTAATATTCATTCATCATATTTCACACTGGCTACATTACAAAACTGTGGGTAGTCATATTGTTACGGGCTACACAGGACTCGAATTAAAAAAATGCCGTTGGAATTACTATAGACTTCATTAGAACTGTAGAAACACGTATAAAACAGGTACAAATATGCTGGATACAACCAGTAACACTGCACGATTCAATAACACGCGCAAAGTCCATCACTATATCGCTCTTTGAATGTACTACACACGTCTTACTCGTATCATAGTCGTCGCTTGACTGCCTCACCCCTCCGTTCGGTCATTGTTTTATACTAAACTGTATAATAGAACAAAGGACCGTGTTCACCGAGTTAATTCGCACACCTGGCAAGCAAGGATTAATTCGACATTAATGACGGCCATAAAAGAAGTAGAAAAACAATAGCATGTTTTTTTGAACTACAAACTCTAAACACAAAGTAAACAAAAGAATTCCTAAATCCGGTGGCAATAAAACTGCGTTTTACGACCTGCAGGTGTGCGCATTTCTGTGTCGGTATGTAACAATATTATAAAAGGAACTATTATTGTTAAGCTAATATTCGACAGTTGGATGAAGCAACCAAAATCATTCATTGAACATAACATTGAATCGTTAAATGTGATTGAATGTCCTAATATTCTTCCAGTTCTGCGTCTCTCAACCATAGATTAATTCAGTTTGGTTGAATTGAATTTGAATTTAGTAAACATCGTAACTCTAAGTAATAAGAATTTATTTGTTTTTATATAATAATTAAAACTAGTGGTCGCCCGTGATCGATATTCTAGCATAATAATTAATATCAAAGACTATACTTCTATAATCATAGATTTCGCCAAGGCTGTTAATTTGATTTGAACAATATACAAAATAGTATATATGCGTGTGTGTGTCAAATACGTGGTAGTGTGTGTAATGTTTTGTTTATTGATTTAATGTATTTTTATGCATATGCATAATTTAAAAAAAATATTAGCTTCATACCATAGCATCCTATTTGACATAGACTAAAAATCTAAAAGACCATTTCAACCCTCCTCCAAATTGAAATGATAATTACCTACAGGCATACGCAATTAATAAATTGACGACTGTAACGAGACTCTCTCAAATCATATTCCATATCTTGTTAATGACGTAAATAGCTTGTAATGTATGTTAATTATGTACATGTTTATTTATGCATGTTTGCATACGGGTTTTAGATAACTCTGGTGGGCCGTGGCCACGTCCCTACTAATAAAAAGCAAATAAATATGAAAAACAAACCATTTTCCTTAAAAAATAAGTGATGCGCGCCCCGCATAAAATCTGTCCTAATAGTAGAACTATTTTGAAAAGAAGTAGGACCTAGTAAGTAAGGTACCCTAGGCAGGTTCTAGATTGGAGAAGATTGCCGCCAGACGAAGGGGAGTACACGTCAGCCAGGACTTTGGCGTTAGCCGCGGCTTGTCCCGGGTATATGACGACAGAAAGAACACCGGGGTATTTTGTGGGTACTCCGGCAAGAGTAAGCAACCAGCGATTCCCTCACTACCCCACTACCATGTCCTCTAGCAGTGCAGTGTCCGTAAAGGGATTCGCTTTATTAAAAAGGCAGGCTCTAGACTAAAACTGAAGAGAACTTCCCGCCGAGGTTTTCTCTCTGCACTACGAGACGGGGTATTTTATGAAGGGTGTTACAATACATCTAGGCCGGCAACGCATTGGCAGCGCCCGTAGCCCGTAGTGTTGCAAAGGTCCTTAGGGGTTGGTGACCACTTTGCACCAGGTGGGCCGTTTGCTCATTTGCTAGCTTTTGGCAATAAAAAATATATATTGTATTCAAAGCCTCAGAAATATGGACGCTTACCACATTTTCGTAGAGATAATGTTTTTGGTGGAATTAGATATTTTTTTATTGCTCAATCACAGGAGACAGGCTGACGGCCCAACTAAGATGAAAAGTAATTACCGTCGCCTAGGGATATTAGCAACACCAGAGGTGCCTATCAATGTGCTGCTAGCTTCGAAGGAGAAACTGAAACCTAGCCATTGATACCGGAACACAACTCAAAGTGGTTATGACGGTATACTCCAGACCAGGGCGGTAGTCATCCAGACGGGCAAATGCCTACCACCTGGCTGTGGCTTGTTCTGTCACCTCTTACGACAGGCCGCCCGGCTGCAGAAATTAGTATTCTTTTTCCGTTCCTGCACGAAACTTGTTGAATTCAGGTAAAATCATGCGCAAATTATAATCGGTACGCATTTGCGCACAATTATAATTAGATATCCTATTAACCCGCTTATAACTGATCAGGGGTTATTTATTACCCTTAACATTGTGCAGATCTAACATTTTTCTAGTACAGGGTCATTGACGCGATTAAAAATTGGGTCGCATACGTACATTGCTAATTTTGTTACAAGACAATCTACTGGATCGATGTAGATAAAGAGATTTGGCACTAAACATACCAAGCTATATAATCTAACAACTTATGGTTAATCGAAACAGTGTGCCCTTAACTTTCATAACGAAAACACGTTACATCTTTCTGTCATATTTCTCCCAATTCCCAAATTCAATGTCTCACTCAATCTTCTACTCTGCAAATTATCAGTTATTCTGGTCTGCAGATATCCTGGAAATCTAATTAAATTTCTGTCATCCTCTGTATTAATCCAACTGATTAATTTTATATTGGTCATGATTAATCTCAGTTAAACCTTGGCTTCATCTAGTTATAGCTAATTCGCGAATGATTTGGATGATTTTTTGTCGAACTCAGAGAATCATTTATTATCGTGAGTTGGAAATTCTTTATGTACGCCTCACTATTCATGGGCAGACAATGAGTGTGGGTCTCGCGGCGGTTGATGGAAATCCACTAAAACCACCCTAATGTTCCTTCCATCTCCCTATTCCAAGGTCATAGTGTAGCAACATGGCTAGTGCTGCAACTGTGACAGACGCGGGCCCCAGGCCAACCTCTGTTTTATTACCGAGGAGGAAAGCTATCTATCTATCTTCTATACAAAATGGCCACAAGTCACATCTTCTATAGGTTTTTTAACATGTAAATTTTTTATAAGAGTGACGAAATAAATTAATTAGAGGTATTTGTGATGTTCAAATTCTAATTAATCTGGAAGAATTACCTTCAGTATATGTAGTACCGAAAATACTATTTATAGTGCTGCTAGCATATTACTTTCAAGTTATTTCAGTCTTATATCAATCGTGACCTTTGAAAATGTCCAGTTTATGGTTTGTTTACCTTTTGTCTCACGGTTCCCAGAACATAGTAAAAGTCCTTTCTGAATTTTTCTGTTAAACAGTACAAATATAAAAATATATTTTGTTTGAAAATACTACATAAATAAGATTTTAAAATTGAGATTTTAAAATACGCTTGTATAGGTTACAGAGCAATCTACAAAGAATAATTTTCATTCAAGACAATTTTATTGAATCAGCGATATAAAATATGACAATATCTAACCACAAATAGTATAAGATCTAACTAAAACGATTAAATTGTCCAACAGGAAAATAGGAATCAGGAAATTTACTTGATGTTCAGAATTATTTAATAAAGTTTTATCTTTGTAAACGTTTATTCTAATTAAGGGCACAGATTGATTACGTATTGGAAATTGAAGCTTGCGATCTTCTAGGAATTACTAGTAGAAGTTGTTTACTTGCGAGTACTTTTAAATGTGGTAAGTCGCTCATTGAAATTCTACACAATAAACCATCAATATAAACAGTAGATAATCTAATGGAAATTTTAAGAAGTTTTGTAGTCATATTTGTTATAGTCTTGCAGATCGAATAGCAATGTAACTAATAATTGTAAGAAATTAGACTTCATTTTGAAATTTTCATTCAATAAATTTAATTAATTACTTCTGTCATTAAATTTGCATATTTATTATAAACAACTACTAACAAGAACATGCCGCACATGGTGTACTGGTCCCACCTGCGGGCCGATACGCCTGATTACCAGACTGATCCCCTCGACTTCATCCAGCATCGCACCGTTCGCATAGTCAACGACCCCATAGTCATAGTCAACGATCCCATACTCATAGATGTTTAGAATCGCTTAACCTACGGAGAGACTTCGCGTCTATCTGCGTATTCTACCGTGTGTACAATGGGGAGAGTTCCGACGAACTGTTTGATATGGTGCCAACGTAAAATTTTCACCACCGCGCCGCTCGCCGCTGGCGGGTTATTCACCCTCATTTTCTTAAGCTATCACGCTCAACTACGCAAGAATTATTTAAAACGTTTATTCCGCGTACAATACGACTTGGAGAGAACTTCCCACCGAGGTTTTCCCTCTGTGCTACAACATGAGGTTTGTACGTTATACAAGAAAGGCGTTATAAAATTTCTTTGAGACTGTCAGTGCATTGGCAGCACACCTGGTATTGTAAACGTTCCAGCACCCACTTTCCATCAAGTGGGCTGTTTGCCTGTTTGCAACTTTGGCCATAAAAATACATTTAAAAAAAACCTGTAAATGAAGTCCACCGTTGTTGTATGAAACATGTCGATCAGTCTCTGATTAGCGTAGCGAATATGCTGTTAGTGGCTTAAAAATGGGGAGGTCTAAATTACACAATCGTGGGTGACAGCCCTTGGAGAGCAATAGACGTACTCGCACCAAGGCTGCCAAGAAGGCAGCGTGCAGATCTTTCACGCACTAACTTCACATTCATTAATTGAGAGGAAGCTCGATGGGGGCTTATTCTCTATAATATGAAGAGTTGTCTGCAGGCGCATGCTTACCAAGGTCGTGGTGTTGGCTGAGGCTACATAGAATACGGTGCTCTTCAAAAAGGTCATATACAGCCTCCCAGAAGTTCCAACGAGGTAGTCAACGCATCTGTTTCACCATCAGGTGGACTATCTGCCAGTATACTTACCTGCTAACATAAAAATGCTGTTAACCCATAACCATGGCTTAAAATCTCAGAAGCAACACCTGGATGGTTTAAGTGTGTGTGTATCTAGCAGTCGCCGCGAGGTCTACACTACTTCACTTCCCACCCCCCGAGCATTTGGGTTGGCATAAAGCATTTCCACTTCGGAGAAATAGATCTAAATTTAGAATGATTTAGTATATTCTCGACTCTAGAACAAGACATACTTAGAGTCTCGGCGCCAATAGAGTAATTTACTCATTCATAGACTCCGTGCAGGAACGGAGAAAGAATACAGTTTTCTGCGGCTGGGCTGCATGACGTAAGAAGCGACAAAACAACCCCCAGCTAGTTGGCAAGGTATTTTTGCCCGTCTAAATGGCTACAACCCCTAGAGTTAGTTAGTTAGTTTAGAGTGTGTCGCCATAAAAACCTTGAATTGTGTTCCGTTATTAGTGGCCAGTTTCCAGCCTTCCATTAAAGAGCTGCAGCACATTGGCAGCACCTTTAGTGTTACAAGTGTCCATAGGTGATGGTAACCGTTTTTCATCTGTTGGAATCTATTTGCTGAACTCGTACAATAAAAAAAATCGGATTAAAATAAGTCAAAAATCCAGACAAAAACATCTAAAAGGCCAATGCAATTTTAACCGCCTATAAAATCCTTGAAATTCACTTTCATTTACGCGGTTGAATCGTGATAAATACCAACTTTATATGAGTCATGCCTAATTGTAATTAACTTAGTAAACAGTGAACATACTAATTCATACTATGTGTTATATATTGTATATAAATGTTATAATATTTTCTTAAGTTTTCGCGACTTGTATACATAATAAAACTTTAAATAAAACTTTAACAATACTCGTTGACACTTGACATCTTTGTCTTCCGTGATCACGGCCACTGAAAAGTGGCCGAAACGTCGGAAAAACCAAAATCAAATAAAATTACCGCGCTTAAAACCGTTAAAACGTAGTTTTATTATGTATATAAATGTTGTTAAAACTACAATATATCGATGAGGATGGGAATACCGCTCATACCGAGGATTATCGAAAATCGTGAGGAGTAGAAGAAGAAAAAGTTGGACAGCGGCTCCTGGGCTCCGAAAGAGATGTTTCGGAAACAATCGAGAGTTAAGACTAAGATGACGATGTTAATTTATGACTTAGTGTAGAATTACCGGGTATATATTTTTTTATTGCGAACCTAGCAATCAAGCCGCCAGCTTAATGGAAATGACAGTCTCTGGTTGAGTGAGCTAAACCTTTGCCGGCCTATTTCACTGCAACACAGACGCTCCGGGTTCAATTCCTGGTATAGTAAATTTCGGAAACGTATTTTCTCCGTTATTTACTATAGTCTGGGATCGGCCCCAGAGCAGTCCTATTGTATATTACCCATAAAACAAGCGTAACTTGCTTATTTTGCATAACATATAAAATATTTGTGTTGGTAAAAAAAAAGTGGTTACCATCGCCTATAAGCGTTCACAGTACAAGGGTCCCAATTCTGCTATTACTATGTCGTCAAAATCGCCGGACAATATTGTCTCAATCGTCGGTTTGTCTGATTTCTGTATTCTGTTAGTTCCAATGGCGCGCCTGTAGCACGCAACTCTATTTTTATAAATATCTATAAGCGAAACCTCGTGAAATAAATGTTTATATTTTTAGTAGCTTTTGAATATTCATTTCTACTAACGCAATTTCTGATAAGGGTAATGCCAATTTTTTCTACTATTATTCTACCGCGACGATATCGAGAAGATATTGTGGATTTAGTGTAATACGATTTTGACACGATCGCAATGGAATCTTCAGCCGTGCAGGAACGGAGAAAGAACATAATTTCCTGCGACCGGGCGGATTGTCGTAAGACGCGACAAAACAACCCACGCATGGTTTAGAGTATGCCGCCATAACAACCTTGAGTTGTGTTCTGGCATTAGTGGGCAGGTTCCAGTCTCCTTTAAGAGAGTAGCAACATATTTGTAGCACCTTTGGTGATGCAATTGTCCATAGGCGATGGTAACCGCTTTCCATCAGGTAGGCCGTCTGCCTCGTCGCTGAACTCGAACAATAAAAAAAAATCGTACTTTGAATACCTTCGCAACGCCAAGATATTGAAATAGCAGACTGCCAAGATAACCCCATTCGTACATGCGCTTCAGTTCCAAGGAACATACCACCTCTAAGAGTATTGGGACCGTTGGTGTCGACATTGCAAACGATGTATAGTTTAGAGGCTACCTTGAAGGCAAGGCAAAACTTGCCTCCAAGAAGCTGGGAGTGCTAAACCGGTCCAAGTAGTATTTCACTCCGCGGCAACGCCTTGTGCTTTACAAAGCGCAGGTGAGGCCGCACATGGAGTACTGCTCACACTTGTGGGCTGGGGACCCGCCTACCAGCTAAATCCCCTGGAAAGTATTCAACGTCCAGCCGTTCTCATTATCGATGATCCCATACTCACAGACGGTTTAGATACGCTTGGTCTTCGAAGAGACTTCGCGTCTCTCTGCGTATTCTACCGACTGTGCAATGGAGAGTGTTCCGAGGAACTGTTCAGATTGGTCCGTTCGTCTTACTTTTACCACCGCACCGCTCGCTATCCGGTTATCCCCACTTCCTAGAGCCGCTTCGCCCTCGTACGCAACAATTCTGTAGAACGTTTCTCTTGCACATCGTGGGGATTTCGAATGAGCTCCCAGGGGTTTTCTCACAGCGCTACAATATGGGGTTCTTTAAAAGGGTGTCATAAAATTTCTTCGAGGCCGACAGCGCGTTGGTGACAACTCTGGTGTTGCAAACGTTCATAGGCGACGGTAACCGCTTTCCATCAGGTGGACCGTCTGCCTGTCTGCTGTACTCCAGCTATAAAAAAAAAACTTGAAGCCAGCATGTAGCCAGTCTTTAGGATGAAATAGAAGGGTCAGATAGGAGGAATGAGATAGAGGGCATTGGATAGGGGAAGAGGAAAGTGGGCCATCGGAGCTTTCAGTCATCGTACGGAACATTCACAATCAAGGCTAACCGTTTCACGTCGATATTCTATGGGAGCGTAGTATCACACCGACACCGATCGAGCCTGCCTTAAGAGCTCTAAATCGAGATTATTATTTTAGCATGGTTTTACCATGTAGAAAACTTAGAGGTTTGTTTTTATATGTAAAGATTAATTGCAGACATTATAATTGTGATAGCGGTTCGTTTAAAAGCATAAAGTTGGTCAAAGACCAAACGTTATCTCTGTCCCGAAACGACGACTATGACGTTTAATAAACCCCAACTTTTTAAACATGTCGGACAAACATTGACCCTGCGTAATGAAAACAAGTGCCTACTTAAGTACTACGAGCTACGTCATATTAACTAACGCATGTTGTACACTAGGCTAATAAGGGAACCATAAATAATTTTTCTATTCTTTTTTAACACATTTATGGCGAAAGTCTGACTTCGACTGGCGAAAGACTGTCCGCTGGAGGCGGCGAGTGGCTTGTCTGCTTGTTTACCCAACTTTTTCGCATAAAAAAAAACAATAACATAGATATTAGTGATAATTGACAATCTGACAATATGACTATCTATCTACATAGATAATTAGTAATAAAACTTAATTTAGTGCTTTTACAAATGAAATATAATGTTAAATCTATTTTTCTTTGATAGTCATTCTAATGCATCACAAAAAGAACTTTAAACTGAAAGATTGTTGTATAAAAGAAGAAAGGTAGGGTAAAAAGAGATGGATTGTGTGAAGGATGTAACATGATTTGTTGTGTATACGGAGACGTAGTCCAGAATAGCTCCTCTATTCTGGAATATGGATGGACACCCCATATTGTTTCGGCTCCAAATGATTGACTCACTGATATAATACACGTGAAATTGGGCGTGTTTGGATGCTTGTATGTTCATCCTTCACGGCTTTACCACGATGAGCCATCGTAACACTTGATATAAGTACTAGAGAACGAACATGGGATATTTTTACACGAGCGAAACTGAGGGAGACCTCTGTATTATCTTTGATTTGACCTAATTTTAATATTTGTTTAAGATCTTTAGATGGACTTAAGATGCTTTTATCCCTGAAAGATTGAGCCATTTTGCAGGATGGTATCGAAGCACACGAGCGCTACCGCGTGAAAGTCACTAGTTATTTTAACATACCTGCTTATTTGAAATTACTATAACTTCATATATTTACTGCATTTTGATTAAGTTCCTAGTATCTTTGTTCATAAAATTGTGAGATAGCTTGGTTATACGCTACTAACAATACGGATTACATACAGTACAGTCATTTGCAAACTTTTGCGCAGTTCTGTAGTCCTAGTAATTAAAGCAGTGTTTATTTAGTATTATTTATTTTTAAATTATGGCTGTCAGTGTGGTAAACATAAATATAGAGGATTTAACTAAATTTAAAGAGAAATTTGCGTGAGTGTTAATTTTGATTTTCAATTTTAAGAAAAAAAAGACATTTGGATAGTAATATTATTACGAATTCTAAAGGCTAAATTTAGTGCGGAATAGATTTCTTTCTACCTTTTCATCATTAAGGTAACGTAATTAATTGCGACAATTTTAATAAAAAAAATCTATTAGTATTTTTGTCTAAGATTTGAGTGCAATTATGAAATAGTACATTAAGTACACATACCAAAAACTTTGAAAATGTTGAACTAAACCTATTTTACACTTTACGTTACCACTACGTTAATTAAAATTATTGAATACATAATTAATTATTTTTATTTGAATGCTTATTCTTTGTTTAGATTTTGATAATTGTTTTGTTTTAATTCCTAATTTATAGAGCGTGTTGAATGTAATTTATTACATTTTTGTTATATCAGTAATAATAACTTAACAACGGTTATGATCAAAACTTAATACCGGTCTAAATTTACTGCATGCAACAGGAGCAGTAAATGATTTTGTAAATGAACACCCAAGCCAAGTTTCTGTAGCCACCTATTGCTGGATAAGATGTATAGTGTAATTAGCGAAATTTATAAACCTTCCATGATCAAATTGATCGTGTACTAGCAGAAGGTGATGTCAGGAGCCTTAAGAACAGACGAGCGGGCATGACAAGAGTTATGAATGTCAAAGAAGCAAGTGAGGTGTGTAAGAATAAGCCTAAATGGCGCTCTGTTGTTCGTGCCTACCCCGCAAGGGAACTGGTGTGAAGTTATGTATGTATATATGTATATAATAAATCCGTGTATTTGGAACTAATCTTAAACGAACTCCTGTGCCTCAAAGTTCCATTTATAGAACGTGTTGAATGTAATTATTACATTTTTGTTATCCTAGTAACAATAATATAACAATGGCTTTAATCAAAACTGAATATCGGTCTAAATTAAGTGGAGGCAATAGTTGCAGGGAATGATTTTGTTAATCAACCCCAAATCCAAGTATGCGCAGTCAATCGAAATCAATAATAGATTCGAAGATTTGAAACAATGCTGCAGCTCAATGTGCCATGAGTCCTAGCCCGCGAAGGGAGTTTTTCGTCCCTAACTACCATTTTTATAATATTCTTTGAGTAGAATATGTCAATTTATGATGCGACGGGGTTGACGTACGAGTATACTTGTGTATAAAAACCCAAAAAATATAGAATTATAAAATGCGAAAATCTAAACAAAACTTCTAATCTTAATTAAAAATCCAATTAATTATAAGTGACCGTCTTTAGAATCTTTACCTTTAGCTCTAAAATCGGAAAGTTTATCGCCAATAGGCTGCGAAATGGTATAACGGACATTAATGAAAATTGTAGAGATTAAACTTTAACTTTAACATGCATGATGAAAGAATGACTAAACAGATATACAATGCAAAAGTGGATGGATGCAGAAGTCGTGGAAGGCCACGACACACCTTCCATGATCAAATTGATCGTGTACTAGCAGAAGGTGATGTCAGGAGCCTTAAGAACAGACGAGCGTGCATGACAAGAGTTATGAATGTCAAAGAGGCAAGTGAGGTGTGTAAGAATAAGCCTAAATGGCACTCTGTTGTTCGTGCCTACCCCGCAAGGGAACTGGCGTGAAGTTATGTATGTATGTAAACTTTAACTAAAAATAGTGTTTTTTAATTAAGTCCCGCGCAAAGAAGGTCGCGGTCCCAGCTAATCTATAATATTCTAAAATTCTAAACATGCCGTTGTCTGTACATTGCAGCTATTTAAAAAAAACAACTTGAATAGACTATATAAACGACAGAGAACACGATGCGTTTTTTTAGATTTCTTGTCTGTTTCTTCGGGATTCACTTAAAAACTACTGGGCCGATTTCGATGCGGTTTTCGCTGATCGACAGCTATTTCTTATCCTGTGAATCCCGCGGAATTTTTTCTGGGAATGGTTTAAAATGGCCAACATAAAAAAAAGTTGAATTCGATAGTGATTTTTTTACTGATCGATAGCAAATTTAATGTAATAAAATGTGTGATATTTTTTATCCCGGGAATTTTGCCGGGAGCGATTTGTAGTTGTTCGAGTGCGTAAAAATTAGCTTATTCCGGACACAGTTTTCGCTAAAACGATAGCTTACATTCTTTTGTAAATGCTGCGGTATTTTGTCCCGGGAATCCCGCGGGAATTTCAAGTCAAGCGTAAGACGAAGTCGCGGACATATCCTAGTATTAAATATATAGAAATAACTATTAAAGTTTATGTGGTATATAACATTTAATACATAGTCATTTCATTGCAGACAAGTACTGGAAGGTGTCCGCCATGTCCATAGCAAAAGCATAGTCCACAGAGACTTGAAACCGGAGAACATTCTTCTCGATGATCAACTTAACGTGAAGATCACGGACTTCGGCTTCGCGAAAGTTCTCCAGGACGGGGATAAGTTGTTTGGTAAGTTAATGGGCATCGAAGTTTTTAGTTTGGCCAAACCAAATGGAACAGTGCCGTTGCTGACAATTTATCTTGTATATAAAAATTGGCCTTCCGATCTTTGTGTACGCAAACTCGAAAGTAGTCGATGGATTGATTTCAAATTTTTATATAAACTAATGGGCGACCATTAGTTTATATAAAAATGCTTGAAATTCGACCATAATCATGTCAAAGACTATACTTTTATAATAAACAATAGAGTATATATTCGTGTGTGTGTCAAATACATGGTAGTGTGTGTAATGTTTTTTTTATTGATTTCATGTATTTTTTTATGCATAATTTTAAATAAATATTGCATTCGTCGCTTCTTCTCTATATAAACTATAAGTGTGCGAAATTTCATACTTCTCCATCCGCACAATTTTCGTAAAAAGTGGTACAAAGTTTTTCTTCACGTATTAATATATAGATTTTGAGATAAGTGTGTTTTTACATGCTGGATAAGTTCGTATACCTCTAATTTTTTTCCTTTTTTAAATAGAATTTAACGTCAAGTACAATTTGAACGTAGAGTTAAATGCTGTCTTAGCTTTACTGGCCGATTTGTTGTCGCCATAGCTATTCAAACACGGAAATAACGAGAGATGTACGGAGTTCCCCCACTGACGGACTACCCCACCTTGACTACACATGAATTTGAACACGAAAAACATTTTCGCGGCGTCAATATTATGTATACTCATTAGATTTACTTCCATTATAATTTACATCAACTTGAGGTAAACCGAAGCATTGCTGGCCTAGGTAGTTTAACATAAAATTCGGTCTAAGAAGGTATATTAAGGATCCCCTTACATACCTATTTTTCATCTTCATTATGCTAGTATAATAATAACCAGAGATACTATGGAGCGCCTTAATCGTAATCGAAACGATCGGATATCCGAAATAAAGTTTTATCCGAAACTGTAACAGAATCCGATATAAAAGTTTCCGATAGGGGTGAACTCTGTTATTATTAAGAGAATATTTACGTTGACATTTAAATGCATGTTATGACAGCTGATAGTTCTCCGAGCCGACATACTAGCTGTCAAATCGTTAACTTGTAATTATTTGATTTATCTTTTTACAATTTCTAAAAAATTGAATATCCGTAACAGTGACCATGCGACACTATCCGGTAATCCGAAAGTTTAAAAAAAAATGTATTTCAATTTTGACCATTATCTCGCTCGGTTTTGAGTGGAGATATGGTCTAAGATCGGGCAAGCTTACCTAGAAGGAACCTACTCACACGGGACTTCAAGACACCCAGGTTGTAGGTTTCGGGAAAAACAGACTCCGTCAGTGAGTTCCGCTCCTTTGCGGTGCACATAATTAAGGTGGACTCAAAGCGCTTTGTTCGTATAGATGGTATGCCCACCTGTCGTATGTTTGGTTGTCCGATGAAGGAAGAGAGACGGCGGGATAAGATTGAAAAGCTCCAATGCACACTGTCCAAAACGTATCCGATAGAAAACCGATAAACTGGCAACCCTACATCGATGTTCGAGACTTTGAATTTTGTCATTGAATAGCTGGTCGTTGCCTATCAACTTCCTGGTTCTCCGCTCAATCGATTCTAGTGCCTCGAGTTGGTATTTAGCTGAGCCATGCCAAAGGTGAGAACAGTACTCCATACATGCTCATATCCGTTATCGTAACTGAAATCGGTATAATATTATTCATATACCCGTATTCATATCTGAAATGTCATATCCTTAACATCACTAGTGTTAACTACAGATAGTGCTTTGTGTTCTGTTACCATTGTTTTAAAACGAGATGTAATATAATAAGTCTACCAAACACGTCACAGTGAGTGACCTTTTTTCACTTAAATTGTGAGAAATATAAGAAGTATCAAGTATCTTGTGTATCTTGTACTGTATTGATAATATTTTAGTTAAGCGGAAAATGAGTCAGCTTTTGAATTTCTCGACGCGTTTCAGTGGAGAGTCGGCCGAGTGCATGTCTGATCACGAGCACTTTAAATGTGTGGTTTCTAAAAAGAACGTTAACAGATTGAACATAATAATTTCATATGTTAAGGCACAGGCTATAAATACTTAAAAATATGAATCCATTGACAAAAAATCAACCCTTTATTTTGACGTTTGATATGTGAATCGAATCCATTTCTGAAATCGATCCTTACAAGCTACACTATGATTTGGTGTTATAATATAGTGTGACCTTTTTTCTTTCATAAGCCGATTCCATTGCTGCCGAAGGTTGACTTTTCAAAAATCTGATGATACCGCTTTAGTTTACGTCAAAATCGACCCCGAAACTCAAAACGAGTGTTTTTCATTATTTTGTATAGTATATTGTTTTCGTTGTTTTGTATGTTTTGTTTGGATATTAGTCCGCGAACTTTCATAACCAAGTTCCTGTCGGGTGATAACTTGTGAAATGCTTCAGAGAGTTGTATCATGAAGCTTCGTGAACGTCAGCTGCGGTTCGCTGGGTAGCATACGCAGCGGAAGCCTCACACATACGTGGAAAAAAAAAATTAATCATTTCCTCCCGATAGAAAATTTATCAAATTATAGCTAATCCAATATCTTAAAGAAAATAAAAAGCCACGAAGCTTCATGATACAACTCTCTGAAGCATTTTATAAGTTATCGCACAAAAGGAAATGATTAGCCAAAGTACCCTAGCTCGCGGTCTATTTGACGCTGAAGGCCTACTTGGAAAATTCACCTGTATATATAGGTATATTAGGGTTGTCATTTGAGGTAGACTTGATACTCGGTGTGTAAACTAATAACTAGCCTTTTAGTAATAATTGTTTTGTATTTCCATTTCCAGAGTTATGTGGAACACCAGGCTACCTGGCACCGGAGACGCTCAAAGCAAATATGTTTGAAGACGCACCTGGATATGGGAAGGAAGTTGACATGTAAGTTATTTCTGTATTTACTGATTTACCTAAATAGCCTGTGTTGAAAATTTGATACAGAGAGGCACTTTTTCGAGCTCACTTTATACATTATTAAGATTGATAAGTGCTAACAACGGTCAAGAAAAAATTGTGAGGAAACCAGCCTTGTAAAAAATGTATAGATGTATTAAAGTTGCAAATGTCTATGGACGTCGATGACCAGTTACCACAAGTGGACTGTTTGCTTACAAACAATCATACCACGTTTTGGAGTTTCGTAAAAGAACTCAAGTGGTTGCCAATTCGTTTTCGCCGGAATATTCAGATTCTTTAATTGCTTTACAGTCTTTAATTCATCCCTACTACTCAATAATTCTTTCACGGTTAAGGCTGTCCAACTTTGGAATACATTGCCTGTTGCTGTTAGGCCAGCAAAATCTCTAATAACATTTACGAACATGGTAAGAAAATACTATCTGCAATATAATATATGTAATTTTTTATAATTAGTATTATATTGCATATATAGTATAGTTAAATTTATTATTAAAATGTAAGTAATCGTAAAATAATTATGTATACCACTATCGCCATTCCTAATCAGCAATATTCTTGCCACGGGTTGTCTGGAAGAGATCGCTTTTTAGCGATAAGACCGCCCTTTGTACGCAATTAGAATAATACTAGTTCGTAAGTTTTCTGTAATGGTGTACATTAAAGTGTTATCTATCTAATGAAAATTGTAGTTTTATATCTATCATGAGCTGTCGTATATTAGTAGTAATCAGTGTATTTTTTGTAAATTATGAGGTAATCAAATATCAATTGAGGAAACCATGACACTAATCTGTACCTCCAGTCATAGTTCATTGTCAGATTGATTTGTGCGTATGTTATATAACATTTGTAATGCGTCAATTGTTATCAATCGAGACGTTTGCGTAATTTTATTGACACAATGGGAATATGAGTTATAGTCTCTTTGCCCTTTAATAATCAAGGTTTGAGTGGTGCCAGGTTTGCCAGGTGGTAGGGTATTTGACCGACTGGATGGCGACCACCCCTGGTCTAAAGTATGTCATCATAACAACCTTGAGTCGTGTTCCGGCATTAGTGACCAGGTTCCAGTCTCCTTTAAGAGGGCAGCAGCGCATTTGTAGCACCTTTGGTGTTGTAAATGTCCATAGGCGATGGTAACCGCTTTCCATCCAGTGGGTCGTCTGCCTGTCTGCTGAACTTCTGCAAAAAAAAAAAATGTTTTTCGCTATGTTGCATAGCTTAGGATTTAGCTCTGAAGGCCCACTTGAAAAATTCATTCATTCAAACATAATTCTTATGTTAGTTTGCATGTCATTGAATTCTTCCTAAACCTCGGGACCGATATTGATGAACCTTTTTGTATATGTTCGAGTGGGTTCCCGGCTGTTTTAGATTTACAATCGGACCTGGTAGGTGGCGCTGCAATCGAGATCTAAAATTTACTTTTTTAAAGACGACAAAACAGTATTAAAAAGACAGTTATAAATCTGCTTAATTATTTATTTCATTCAATTACAGTGTCATAACAGTCTTAGAACTAAAGAGACAATCTAAGCACCTTATATTTAGCCTATTGTATTAGTAATAATAGTAATACACTTCAATGCACTTTCTGTTAATTTACGTAAGAGACACGTGAAAATATCGAAATCTGTGTTCACTTCACAAATTATAATAGTTTCTTAGCAAAAACAATAGATGGCGCTTTTTAATGAACTTTTGTTGTTAAAAACTGTATAAATGAGGTTAAAGGTTGAACGAAATTACAACGAAAATCTCCCGTGTAATTAGATTTTAACTGGTTGATTGATTTTTCAAAAGTTTAGCTTTGGCTGTAAAAGGTGTTTGAATATTAAATTAGTCCTTTGTAAGGTAATATTTCTATGTTTCCCCACAAAACACCTAGCAGTGATCAGGAAAGAAGACAGCTACTGAAAAGTGGCGGAACGTTGGATAAAAATAAAAAAAATACCGCGCTTAAAATCGTTAAAACATAGATTTATATTTAAATACTAAATGAGCCACGTTTCATGAAATTTGCGAAAATAATTTAGAACTCTTGAAAGTAATTTACACGTGTTCTGAATTCATCTATGTATATATGTGCGATTATATCAATAAGATAACAATCTATTAGATGATTGTGACATTACTCCATAATCTAGGAAGAAAATTGATCGAATATGAGTTATGATATTAATGTAGGCTGTTATCATAACTACGTGATGTAGGTTAGAATCTAGAATCATTGTCAAGTTAATATTTTTGTATATTAAATTTAACTTTAAATTTTATTTTATTCATTTCAGTTGGGCCTGTGGCGTCATCATGTTCACATTGTAAGTAGAATAGTTATTTATGATATTAGTGCGGTAAATTGGTTTTTACAATCGAGGGCTTACCATAGTCATCAGTTACGACATTTTTTAACACATTTGCGAGAAAGCAGTACGACAGGTAACGAAACAAAAATACATATCAGTATCAGAGTCGCAACAAACTGACGTTCTTAATATGAAAATGGCGCCACGTTCACGTGGTGAAAATTAGAACTACATATTTCGTCTCATTTTCTCAATAGTATTAAAGTGAGACAAATGTATTGATCAAAAGCGCTTCCAGGGAGGTTCGATTATTCAGCTTATTTATCTTCGTAACGTGATACTCCTTGGTGAAATTCTTGTATAACTTTTTTTCATCTAAGTACGTATTTTCCGCACGTTCCGCTGTGTGGTGCCTAATTTTTTACTTTCGAACAATGTATACAGGCTTCGTAACTGCATTTTTTGAGCAAATGTGTTGAAAATGTATTTATTATTTTATATTAAGACTTGAATGTGCCAGTGAAACTTCATTAGCGTTGCCCTGCCGACGAATTATTTGTTACCTTACTACATCATATGAGATCATGTTACGGTTATCGTCCATTTCATGCAAGTGTAGCGATGGGTTTAATTAGTTATTGGTGATGCGAATACTGACAAATAACGTATCTACATATACTAATAGCTATTTGTTAACGGCGTTATTTTTACGCTATAAGTAACGCGCATTTGACACATTCAATAACAATAACATTATCGCAGATGAAGCCTGCCGGTTAGTGATTTGTAACGGTGGCACCAAAAAGCGACCCTTCTGCACCTTTTTAGCTATTTATGTCTATCCCATGGAAACGACGTCATTTATGATAAAGAGTATCCTATATGTTGACCTGAGGTATAAAGATAGCTGAAAAAGAAATCGTTTATTAACGGAGAATTCAATTTCCTGCGCTGGGGCGGCCTGTCGTAAGAGGCGACAAAACAACCCACAGCCAGGTGATAGGATATTTGTCTGGATAGCTACCACCCCTGGTCTGGAGTATGCTGCCATAACAAACTTGAGTTGTGTTCCGGCATTAGTGGCCAGGTTCCATGTTTTTTTTTAAGGAAGAGGCAACACATTGGTAGCAATTTTGGTATTACAAATGACCATAGGCGACGATAACCGTTTTCCATCAGGCGTACCGTCTGCCTGTCTGTTGAACTCATGCAATAAAAAAAAATCGAAATATGTGCTGGGATACATAGTAGAAGTGAAACTTCAACAGACAAGTGGAAAAATGAATTGCAACAAAGTTTTAACTTGAAGTTTTACGGGAAGGTTTTCAAATTGGACAAGTACGTTAACAATCTGCCCGTAAAACTTCAAGTTAAAACTTTGACGTGCGATTCGTTTTTCAAGTTGTCCGTTGAAGTTTCACTTCTACTATGTGTCCTAGCACACATTTCGATTTTTCGCAGGTTAACTGCAAATTATGATTTGGTTACGTTAGGTACATTTTTTATTTAAACATATTTTATTTTCTCAAACAAAAAATCTGGATTCGGTCCGGAACCAATAAAAACATCGATAGTCGACTCTAACATTATGCCGCCTCTCACCACGTCTAGTCTAAATTTATGCCGCTCTTCCACGCGGCCGTAACGCTTTTTCGTGACAGAAAAATCCTAAACCCCGTCTATATAGAAGTTTCACTTCAATAAATTTAAAAAACATATTAAGTTAAAACAGTTCTATAGTTGCATGCCGCAATTCTCCTGGCAGACGCCCTGTCTGCTGGGACCGCTAATATCAGTATAGGCATGATATGTTTGTGTCCGCAAAACTCCAAAAATTACCGATGAAGATTCAAAGTTTTTACATAATATTGCTATTGAACCCAACATGAGCATCTTTCTTTCAATTAGTATAGATAGAATTTATGAAAAACAAATTATGTTATATTAGTTGCTAGTTGACGCATAATTGTCACATAATATAATGTCTTTGACCGAGAAATGGGTTAATGATCGACGAAATATGATCCGTGTATTACGTAAAATAGTTAGAAAATGAGCTGTTGGCATGCAATTGAAGCCAACATAATAATTAAGTCATTATTGTTTATTATGTCTGCATTTTATTAACATCAATAAGAAATTATCACTATAAGCAATTAATGTGACTCTACCTAATAGGCATATGAAAACCTATTACAATAAACTCTCGCATAATTTGTAAAAGAATATACTTCAAAATAATATATAATCAAGCTTTTATCATTTTATAACAATATCATGGTAGGTATGTATTGTATTATTGTTTGCATGTAAGTATATGTAATTTATATTATATTATGTGGAAAGAATGCACGATGAAAGAAGTACTAAACTGATATACAATGCAAAAGTGGATGGATGCAGAAGTCGTGGAAGGCCACGACAAACCTTCAATGATCAAATTGACCGTGTACTAGCAGAAGGTGATGTCAGGAGCCTTAAGAACAGACGAGCGTGCGTGACAAGAGTTATGAATGTCAAAGAAGCAAATGAGGTGTGTAAGAATAAGCCTAAATGGCGCTCTGTTGTTCGTGCCTACCCCGCAAGGGAACTGGCATGAAGTAATGTATGTATATTATTATAACCTATTTATTTGTGTATATCTATCTATATTAGTTTATTATTGTTATTATTTTGTTTTTTTTTTCTTTAATTACGATAGAATTAGTTTTAATTCAGTTAAACCACAATTAAATATTATTAATTTTTTCTTGTAATGGCTCCTTGGACACCGGGTTGCCTGGAAGAGATCGCTATAAGCGATAAGGCCGCCCATTGTTCCAATGGAAATGTACTCATATTAAATGTCTAGGTTTAAGTTATGTTGAACAATAAAGAGTTTTCGTTAAGTACATAAGTAATAATTATAATTACATATAACAATTTATTACTTATCAAAATAGCAGACAAAATACATTAGTTATGACCTATTTCATTCCTCTTACTGGTACAAAATTATGATGTCATAACTTTCTAAGCTTGTACGAAATCAATGAGCCTGCGACTTTAGTATAATCAGTTCATTTTACAATCATCTACCCCATTTACATTATGGTATGAATGCAACAATGCGATTATGATTGCAGATTAGTGGGTTGCCCGCCGTTCTGGCATCGTAAGCAGATGGTGATGCTCAGGAATATAATGGAGGGGAAGTACTCCTTCACCAGCCCCGAGTGGGCAGATATTTCAGGTCAGTACAAAAAAAATCATATTAAGTCATTGTTTGCCTGTTTTGGTCTATCTTCATAGCTTACTGGTTAAGGCATCCGTGTCTCATCTGACTACATGAGTTTGAATTTTGACCGGCAAATGGACCTAATGTGTGTGTTGATTAATTTTCAAGTAAATTAATAAATATCTGTAAGATTTTCTTTGATACGAAATCTTATATTTAAGAGCAAATACATAAGTGTACCTATAATATAATTATATAAATTACATAGACAAGAGAAAGGAAGACAATTTTTTTGTACCCACTCCAAATGATTGTAAAAGAGAAAGAGAGAACTTTATAAACAAACTATAGCTTGCCGCGTGTCAAACCCTAGGCAGTAGTATTTTCTCAAGTTTTCGCGATTTGTATACATAATAAAACTACGGTTTTAAGCGCGGTAATTTATTTGATTTTGGTTATTCCGACGTTTCGGCCACTTTTCAGTGGCCGTGATCACGGAAGACAAAGATGTCAAGTGTCAACGAGTATTGTTTAAGTTTTATTAGGCAGTAGCTTTATTTTACGTACATAAAAACTTAATTAGTTTTTTTTTAATACATACATACATACATAACTTCACGCCAGTTCCCTTGCGGGGTAGGCACGCACAACAGAGTGCCATTTAGGCTTATTCTTACACACCTCACTTGCCTCTTTGACATTCATATCTCTTGTCATGCAAGCTCGTCTGTTCTTAAGGCTCTTAAGGTTTTTTTTTAATACCTATTAATATTATAAATGCGAAAGTAACTCTGTCTGTCTGTCTGTTCCGTTTTCACGGAAACTTAAAACGATATCTAAATATTTTATTCTCTAAATTACAGAGGACCCAAAAGATTTGATCAGGCGATTCCTAGTGGTGGAGCCAACGGAAAGAATTGAAATACTAGACGCGTTGAATCATCCCTTCTTCAATACCGTGGTAAGTTTATTAATATTGTTCTACGTGTACGATAGATTACATACGAACTAAATTATATAGGCTTGTTTGTATATCGAGCGTGAAGGCATTTTATCACGTTCATAACGTATTGAAATATTAGTTTCATCGTGTCTCTTGAGCTTAGTATGTTACAGGACTTGGTAACTATTGGTACTATAATTATGATGTCGAGACTTTAGCGCCGTTTTATCGTAAGTGACACTTGGACCTAAGTATATTTTGGAAATGAAACTTCTATACAAACGGGGGGTCTTAGGATTTTTCTGTCACGAAAGAACGTTACGGCGGCGTGGATCGAGCGGCATAAATTTCGACTAGACGTGGTGAGAGGCGGCATAATTTTATAGTATACTACAGATGCGTTTTTTGGTTCCCGATCGATTTTTTTGTTTTGATAAAATAAAATATGTTTAAATAAAAAATGCATATATTAAAATTTACTTAACCTAACCAAATCATAATTTGCAGTACTCCTGCGAAAAATCGAAATGTGTGCTGGGACACATAGTAGAAGTTTTTATGGCAACAAAATTTTACCTTGAAGTTTCACAGGCAGATTGTTTTTATTCCAGCACACATTTCGATTTTTTTGTTCCAAAACGTATTTTACACTATTATTTAGTATTCAAACCTTTAGTTTTTGATTCACTAGGTCTTATCTAACGCAAACTCAAAGTCTTAAAACAACGTAATAGTTTAAATTATACATAGGTTCGAATGTCGCTTACGTTAAAGTGGCGGTAAAGGCTCGACATTTGAAAGGAAGGTGTTTTATATAAAGTCATTCAAATCTAATTGCAGTGAAATAGGGTAGATGACAGTGAAGTCGATTAAGACACTCTTTCATCATCTTATCAAGTAATGCAGTCTCCTAGATTTTATACGAGCACAGTAAATAATGACGTCATAACTTTAACAACAGTAGTCTTAAACAGTGGTCTAGATTTTTTATTATAGTATTTTAAAAGTCGACGGCATGCCAAGTTGCTGTGCAAGAATTAAAGGTGGCATGACAAACATGGAACTGAGGGATAAAGAAAGTGTCTTTAGATCGGCCAAATTCTAAATTGTAAATATTGAAAGTACTTTCAAAAGAAAATTAGTTTAAATGTGTTATATCGAGTAATTTTTGATATATATCTATAATGTTATAAAATTCTAAACATGCCTTTTCTGTACATTGAATCCATTAAAGAAACCAACTGGAATAAACTATGTAAACGAAGGAGAACACGATGCAATTTTTTTAGATTTCTTGTCTGTTTGTTCGGGATTCACGTAAAGACTATTGGGCCGATTTCAGTGCGGGTTACGCTGATCGACAGCTAATTCTTAGACTTAAACACTGCGCTTCTTCTTTCTGTTTACTTTTTTCTTATATATTTCTAAAAAATGGTCAATTACTTCAACAAGGACCAACTTTTGACGCTTTTTGATTTTCCTTAGTTATTAACGATGCTTAATTTTTGCGATACGTCTCTATTGTCTCATAGCTTAGTTACTAATACTGATATCTGAAACAAAGGTCAATTTTTATCAAACGTAAATATCCTCAAAGAGATCCGGTTATGCTTTTAGGGGAAAAGTACTGGACCGATTTAGTTGAAATTCGGTATACATGTAATTTTAATACCGAGGGTGGACAAGGGATATCTTTTATCCCGGATAATGGGATAGATTTTGGGATAGATTTATATAAAGGTTATCCCAAAAAGTGGGATAGGTTTTTCGTGATTTTCCATTTTCGTCATTTTGGTCATCTTTGTCCTTTTTGTCCGATATGTCCGAGTTGTCCGATTTGTCCAATTTGTCCGAGTTGTCCGAGTTGTCCGATTTGTCCGAGTTGTCCGATTTGTCCGAGTTGTCTGATTTGTCTAATTGGTCCGAGATGTCCAAATTGTCTGAGTTGTCCGATTTGTCCAATTTGTCCGAGATGTCCGAATTGTCCGAGTTGTCCGATTTGTTTGATTTGTCCGATTTGTCCAATTTGTCCGAGATGTTCGAATTGTCTAAGTTGTCCGATTTGTCCAATTTGTCCGAATTGTCCGCGTTGTCCAATTTGTCCGAGTTGTCCCATTTGTCCGAGATGTCCGAATTGTCCGAGTTGTCCAATTTGTCCGAATTGTCCGATTTGTTTGATTTGTCCGATTTGACCGAGATGTCCGAGTTGTCCGATTTATCCGAGTTGTCCGAGTTGTCCGAGTAGTCCGATTTGTTTGATTTGTCCGATTTGACCGAGATGTCCGAATTGTCCGAGTTGTCTGAGTTGTCCGATTTGTCCGAGTTGTCCGAGTTGTCTGAGATGTCCGAGTTGTCCGATTTGTCCGATTTGTCCAATTTGTCCAACATGTCTGAATTGTCCGAGTTGTCCAATTTGTCCGAGTTGTCCAATTTGTCCGAGTTGTCCAATTTGTCCGAGTTGTCCGATTTGTTTGATTTGTCCGATTTGACCGAGATGTCCGAGTTGTCCGATTTGTCCGAGTTGTCCGATTTGTCCGATTTGTCCGATTTGTCCGATTTGTCCAATTTGTCCGATTTGTCCGATTTGTCCAATTTGTCCGAGATGTCCAAATTGTCCGAGTTGTCCGATTTGTCCAATTTATCCAATTTGTCCGAGATGTTCGAATTGTCCGAGTTGTCCAATTTGTCCGCTTTGTTCTTTTTGTCCTTTTTGTCATTTATGTAGTTTTCATAGACGGGGGATAAATAAATATAGCTAGGACGGTTTGAAATAAAGGTTGAAAGTTTGGATAAGACCAATCATTTCTCAAGTTTATAGATATAAACATTCATCATCTATAAAAAATGCGATAGTAACTCGATATGTCTTTCCGTTAAGTTTTCATGGAAAATACTAGGAAAGGATCGGTTTTACTGTAATTTTGTTTAAATGTAGTTTTAATACCGATAATGGACATAAATACTTTTCATGCCCGGAGACGGGATAGTTTGCGATATAAAATGAAATTCAACTTCCGAGTGCAAATATCACTAACATAAAAATTAAGTACAATGTAACCTGTATTAACAACTCCTGCTCATTAAACAAGAAGCACGCACTAGAGGTTGAATATTGTGTTTTTTTTACAATAAATACTATTAACGATTTTCAAAATTAAAGTTTTTATCAAAAAGGCTGTACCAGGAACGCATAAAAACAAAGCAATAATATTACACACAATTGTACACGCATTATAATCTATGAATACGTATTAGTTGTGGGACCAAGACATGAAGCCGCTGAAGCAGTCGCTCTCCACTGCGAGCAGAAGGATGTCTAGGATCGACCAGTTGGCTATGGTAAAGAACAGGAATGATCAATGTGCTAAGGCGAGGGGAATGTAAAAGTGGTGTGGAGTTCGCATTATATTGCTCATAAAATTTATTCTTGGGATGAAAATTTACCCCCTTATTCATATTAGTTGTACGAGGTTTTTAGGATGGTTATTTTTTAAAGTTCTATTCATAATCACATACATTATCATCTCAATTCATTCTTGGGGTTCTTTGGAAGAGATCGCTTTTTAGCGATAAGACCGCCCTTTGTACATAACTAGATATAATGTTAGTCTAAGTTCATTTTTGTATTGTATAAATGAATGAATGAAAACTCTTTATTGTTCACCATAAACTTAAATCTAGACAATTTATATGGATACATTTGCATTAGAACAATGGGCGGCCTTATCGCTTATAGCGATCTCTTCCAGACAACCCAGTGTCTAAGAAGATTTTAAAGGAAATTTCAATATGTGATTTTGTATTATGTTCAATATATGTTTTTTTGTGTATTGGTGTATAATAAAGTGTTATCAATCTATCTATCACATGCGGAATGCAATTATGAATAACGCCTGTTTAACTTTTTTGAGGAGCCTATAAACCACGTATAACTATTATGAATAAAGAAGTTTTATTTTCGTTATGCTGTGTTCATTTGTATCAAGTTGTAGCTGTTATTTTTGTCTATGTAGTTTTTAAATAATACAATATAATTGGGAATATCGTGTTATGACTTTAAAGCAGCAATAAATGCGAACATTTTGGGTATGTTATAGTTTTTACTGGAAATGATGTCCCTATGCATTCTAACATAGACTGTTTTATGTTGTTAAGCAGTCACTGTCCATCGTCTTAATTTCTATACTAATATAATTATAGATAGATTCGACTTTCTGTTTAATTTTGTTTTGTTGTTATTTTTACTACCGATTACATACAAGGTGTAATTTTTCTAATCTTATTTTGAGAACACTTGAAATTCGTTTTTACTTTGCTGTTAGCGACGCGTTATAACATTTATATAATATTTAATTTTTATGGCAAATAAATGGCGAAGACGGGCGGCAGAGGGCGTGCGTAGGACACCAGAGGGGGTTGGGCAGGATGCGAGGGTGAGTGGCGTCGATTGTCGCCCGCGCATCTCATAGTAGTCTGCGTTCCGCGTCGCGCTGTGATATATGTGTTTTTTATTTGCCTACGTACGTCTACGTGCCGCTTTTTTTCGGTTAAAATATTTTCCTTTTTTATTTGTTCGAGCTACATTTGCTAAGAATTTTTACGAACTATCAGTTTTATTTTTGAGAGAAAAAATTAATGAAATCTAATAAATTATCTTGCCAAATTTAACGAAACATTAAATAATTTATTTCTGTTAATTAGTGAAGTCATTCGAAATATGATTGCTGATAATCGGTTTATTAGAAATTCGTGGATGGTCTTCTGGATGTTTAATTTTACAAACTGACACTATTTTAATATTATAATTATTACACTATATTTTTACATTATACACTAATAACTCGCTTTATTTCTTTAAAATGGCGTTTTTGCAATTTGCATGTGTTTTCTTTACTTAACTTGTTGGCTGTTTTTTTTTTGCTTACACTAATCATGGGTGTGTATTTTAAAATTATTGTTAAATAATTTATGTGCAAAATAAATATAAAATATTTTGGTAGCTTTGTTGAATTCGAAATAGTTTTTGTCAGATTAACTTGCAGAAATATGTCGTGCAATTACATGCTTCCTCTTGCATATAAATTTTTATCCGTGCAGGAATGCAGAAAAGAATATAATTTCCTGCGGCCGGGCGGCTTGTCGTAAGAGGCGCCAAAATAAGCCACAGCCAGGTGGTAGAGTATTTGCCCGTCTGGACGGCTACCTGGTGTAGAGTATGGCGCCATAATAATCTTGAGTTGTGTTCCGACATTAGTGGCCAGGTCCAGTCTTCCTTTAGAGAGCGGCAGTACATTGGTAACACCTTCGGTGCTACAAATGTCCATAGGTGACAGTAACCGCTTTCCATCAATCAGGTGGGCTGTCTGCTGAAAACATGCAATAAATAAATGTTGTTCTGAGGCGAAACCGTTTTTTAACGGTTTTAATTATACATAATTACATTTCTTAAAGGCAATAAAATCGGGTGGATTCAATGCTCGGGCTAAAATGCGCCTTGGTCTGCTGACGGTCCGCGCCGCTGTGCGCCTGCGCCGTCTGCCGCACACGGCGCCGCGGGCGTTGCCTTTGCATGACGCGCTCCGGGATCCATACACTATGCGAGTATTGAGAAAGGTATGTGCAAATCTACACTAGCTCTATAATTTCAAAATAATAGAGCCGTTGAGCTATTTATTTATAATCAAGCCGTTTTAAGAAGTCTCATTAGAAGTTTCATATAAATACTAACTTTGTAACGGTATAAAGATAATTTATATCAAATTTAAACACCATGACACATGACAACGTTATGTTTTTCTACACTTTTTTTCTTAACCCTTTAGCTCACTATTAGCACATATGTGACCGCGATGAGTGCAGATCGCGTTTGTGCACGTGATCGTTAATTGTGTTGTTGTCTCACTCTGTTTATATAGGAGTTGTATGATTTGTATGAAATGGGTATATTTTCTTGGTATATTATTAGATAGTGATAGTGTTAGTCTTGCGGCTTTTTGGTATATAGATAATTGTCTTAAGGGTTAAATATTAGTGACGTGACCTGGATATAGATGTATAATCGTAAAGTTTAAACATAAATAGTAATTAGGTTATGTATACCTTCTACATTTTATAGATAAAAAAAGCGACGAAACGTAAAATATGTGTTTGTAAATAATAAACCGTTTCATATTAATCCATTTGTAATATGTGATTTCTTATAATCGAATTAAATTTTTAATCGTATCATCGTTGATAGTTTACGTAATTACTAAAATCAGTTTGATAGATGTCAAATGTGGTTTTATAGAACGTCCCAACTATAGTTACTGACTAAGCGAATGAGATATAAGTTTTGTAAAGAAACTAGCTTATTTTTATGTCTAATTTTTACAGATTACCTAAGAATTTTCTTTAAGTTATGTTGCCTGCAAAAATCGATTGAGGGATAAGGCTGCTTTTGTTTTACCAATATTGTAACTGTGCATTTTTGTAATTATTATTATTTCTGAATTTGGTGAACAACAAGGCTTTATCTATCTGTCTAATATTAAAGGTGATAGACGGCTGCGCGTTCCGAGTATACGGGCACTGGGTGAAGAAGGGCGAGGGTCAGAACCGGGCGGCTCTCTTCGAGAACACTCCCAAGACGGAATTAAAGAGTTTGTACGTAAGCAATCTCAGTCGATAGCTGCACTAAGCGCCGGGAGACAGACACTGTCTTGCCACTTTTGGACTCCTGGTTACTGGGTGAGTATTGACTATAAAACTCTTTTGTTTCTTTTATAATTAAAATCGGCAGGTAACACACACACACACAGACACATTGGATATCCCCAAGATAAGCAAGTTACGCTTGTATTATTTTTGTTTTGCGTTAAACTCGGTTTACAAAACTGAAAGTTAAAAAAAAAACAAACATTAATTAATAATCATATCAAACTTTTACGATTATCTGAAATCATAAATTTAATAAATCTAGCGTTTTTTTGTTATAATTTTCTATGACACAGTGATTGTCAAATATAGAGGGACCCCGTCACTATATTAACGGAAGTCAAAGAAATGTAAAATCTGAAGGGTTCCTTAGATGTATTGAGCCATTATTATATAGTAGTAGCATTTGAATAGATCTTAATCGATTAAGTAATTATTTTAATATTAACTTTTCTCATTTCAGATGGTTATGTACCAGGATAGCAGAATCGTCGATGACGCGGTTAACCTCAGATATGAAGTTATTAAGAGTGACGCGTCTATTGACTGTAGGTTAGTAGTTTATCCGACATATTGTATGTAGTACATACCGTCCCGTACTACTAATATTAGTTAAATTGACAACTATTTGTATTAGCGTTATAGAGCTATTCGATAGCAATATTCATAAAAATACGTTGTAGTAGTAGAACGTAATTTTTTTTTGGAAATTAGTACAAAACTGTCTGAAATCATAGCAATAATATTGCCGTTAGTTTTTGGATTTGCGAAAGTTTTGAATATCATTATCAATATCTATGTAGCGTTAGTTTTTGTAAATTGTTTTTCTCACTAATTAAGGTCCACATTTTAGATATAATTAAGTATTATTTAAATATTGTATGTTGCTCTATTGATTATCAAAATTGGTTTATTTGACGAAAATGGAAATAATGTTTTGAGAAGTCGAGTAACGAATACATATTTTGTGTGTGTGTGTGTTTGTATGTGTATATATATATATCTATATATATATATATATCTATATATACATATATCTATATATACATACACAAATTATTTTTTTATTGACAACGTAGGAACTGCTTTTGTTCCATAATAACTGTAATAGCCATAAATAGTTTTTAATATGAAATGTAAAAATACGTTTGAAATACCTAAATATCTGTCTATTTATTATTAAATATTTTGCTAACTTTTTTAAACATGACACTGTCAATCTTATCTGCCTTAATATGTATTTTGATTTATTGTTGCTTATAGTTTTAATTCTAGAAAAGGTGCCTTGTAATATTGTAAGGTGCGAGGTATATATAATGTTTCAATGTGGAAAGGTACATTTGGAAATAAATCTTTTGGAATAATTTAGTATTCTGAAAGGCAACTTTGTAGGAAAATGATCACTTTGACACATAAATATCCGAATCGTACATGAGACGACGAAACAACGAAGTTGATTAATTTCTTCATAAAAGAGACGGGGACTTTTGCGCCAAAGATATGTAATTAGTTCAGATACGACTTAAAAAAGCGTTATATTTCTCTATGACAAAATGGAAAACGTCAGCCCTAAATTCTGACTGGAAACTAAGAAATTTTCAAAATAAGGTCACAAATTAAAGAAGTTATCGACTACCATAATCGATTTATGTGTATGAATTTCAACAATTAATAATATAAAAACACGCCACATGAATAATTCAATCAAAATAACTAAACCCGCTAAAACTAACCAAAACACTTTCATCTTTTTACCATCTGGGCACAAGAATGTATAGGGAAGCGTATAAGTCTCATTTCAGTCACCATAACATGAAACTCTATGAGGGTAGTAAATATTTTTTTAACTTCAACACAAATCACGCAACTGCTGTATAACGAAATGACATTCACGTATTTGTAAATAAATAATTATAGTTATAGAATATATTAACTTTCAATATTAAGTCTCAAAGCAATGTGAATTTAGTAATACACTTTATAGGCGTACATAACATATAAGTCGTGCGCACAAGGCTTGCTGATGGTCGCCCTTCCCGCTTCCCACGACTGGCACCGGGGCTTGTCTAAGTATCACTAAGAATTAGGCGATCGCGGGTCGCGGTTGTGGGAGGGATTTTCATCGGCAAACCTTCTGCGCACGACTTATATTCTTAGATATGAGCAAGGTAGTTAAAGCAAGGTGTTTAAAAAAACAGTAATTTTTGTATTGGTTAAAAGTAAGTATTATCGCATTGCTCATTTGACTTGAAATTTAAAATATTGCAACAGCCATTTATAAATTGCTATGTGTTGCCATCTTTAAAATAAAATACACATGACATTATTGTACACTGACTTAATAAAAAAAATTGACAATTTATACGAACAATTTTATGGGACACGCCTTAAAATTGTCCGTATAAATTGTCCCTTCTTGGGGGATCTTATATATCTTATTTTAGGGGGGTCAAAGTATCGAAAAGTTCGAGAAACACTTGACACAGATTTTAAATAAATAATAATATTTCGAATTTTATGAAAAGTTCACCTTATTTTATGTATTTCTTTGTATTTTGTATAATTACATTATCATTATTTAAATAATAAATATTGTGATTTTATATTGGTTGTTTTTCTAAAACCAAAAAGTCCTTGTATGCTTATTCGAAGTTAATTATTTATTTTTATTCACAATAGTTATACGAGGTGTATCAAAGGATGTCATTCATAATTACTGTAACAATTCAATTATGAACAACACTTATTTAACGGTCCTATCAGCCTCGTATAACTATTAAATATGAAGAAGGGGGGCAAAACTGCAAGTTCTTCAGCTGTGCTAATGCATGAACGTTGATGAATACTGTGAGTGACAATCGCTCAGTAGAATATGGAACTCTGAAAAACGCCTACAAATAGATGGCGCCACAGGTCGTTATTTTTTTTTAAACAAATCACTCAAAAATTAAACACCCAAGTTTATTTTCAATTTTTGACTGGTGTGGTTTGAAAAATATATTTCAAATAATAAAATGCCAAAAAGAGGTAAATATGATCTTTGGAACCATCTAGTGATTAATCCCTAAGTCCATGGGGTTTATTTTATCGGCTTGGTAAAAAGTTTTTATAATAACTGAATTACTAGAGCAATTATAAAATATTTTTTAAACAACCGAAAAACCTTGTATAACTATTACATATAAAGTTATCTTTTTTTATTTTCGAATTGCCTCTTGGGTGTATATAATGATAATAACATGTCATAAAAAATAATAATAATAGGTCATAAATAATAAGAAGTGGCATCATGTCAGAAGTAGTTTCGGTGAACCAGCAGCCCACCTCTCGACACCCCTTAGCCACTCACACCCATGTTGCCCCTGTCTTCTATGGCATCTTTTAGGGCCCATGCAGGGAGTGGCATGTCACCGTGTGCCCGTTTTTCCACGTTCCCCGAACTTTGCGACGGACAGACACTATAGTCCCCATATTCCCAGACCCCTACTACTAATAGCAGTTCACCCCAATAGCCCGGTACTTTTTGTCCTCAGTTTCCACAATAGTCCTACAGTGGCCGGGGCTTGTCCTTGGGTGCATTATTATATGGTGTAGACATGGATGATCGCCGGTCAGTGTCATGCCACATTTACATTAAATTTGTCAAGGGGCCTCTACGTGTTGGCCTTCCCATGGCCCCACGTAAGCCCTCCAAATGTCCGGACCATTTTTATGGCCCATGCTCTTCAAAGACATACATTATAACAGGTCATAAATAATAATACAATATTATTATTATTTATGACCTGTTATTATAACAGCTGCGCTCGGGCCACCTATTTATATGGGAATGGACAGTATACCCGCTACGCTTGTCCAAGGATTTGTGGATTTGGTCCATGGGTTACCTCGATATGCAGTTTTCATCACGTTGTTTTCCTTCAACATTAGCATGTGGTAATTGTAAAAATATGCACTTTAGATCAGAGAGCTTACTAAGCGGTGTATTCTTTCCGGCCAGAAGTTAAACTCGCGCCTTTGGTGTTTGGGACGAGACAAACCTACCACAGCTTTGTCGTAGGCCTCCCACATTAACATTAATACATCCGTATTTCTGATGTGCTATACCTGGGATAGCGTTAGTGAGTACGCCACGCAGATGTAGCCAAGGGTTTTATGCGTCATCTTTAATGACCTTAAACATTAATAGATAATCCGAGTATGTAAAGTAATGAAGCTTATCGTTAACGCGTTATATTTTAAGTTATAAGTCGCATTTGGTCAGTCGTTAATGCAAGTAGAGAATCTTGAATACTTGAGAAAACTTTGCTAGGTGGTAGGGCATTTACCCGTTTGTGTTGCTATTGGCTACCACCCCTGGTCATAATAACAACTTTGAATTTTGTTCGGTTAGTGGCCAAGTTCGATTCCCTTTAGAGAGAGGCAGTACCCTGGTAGAGCGTTTGGTGTTATAAATGTCCATAAGCGATGGTTACCGCTTTCCATCAGGTGAGCCGTCTGCCTGTCTCGTGCAATAAAAGAAAAAAAAACATTCTATCATTACTTCTTCGATCTTTTCGTTCCGGATCTGTGTTTCCAGTCGCACGCACAGTTTTATCGTCCATGTATTCTGCCTTAACTTGCTTATTGTCATTTTATATGTTTGTTCGCACAGGAATTGGATTCTATGATTAATTATACATATCTTTTGAACCCTACAAGAAAGGAGACTGTTACGCTTTCACACATTCTTGGGCCCAGATTATAAAAGATGAGAGTGATTTCAGGATTTCTTTTTACTATGTTGATACTTTTTAGAATTGGTTTTAGTTATTTTGAATTAATTAATCGTGTGGTATGTTTTCATATTATTTATTTATTTAGTTATGGAAAACCTACAGCTAAACACAATTTGATTAGATAACTATGATTAATAAAAGAAAGACAATGACAGGTTTTCACGAATAAGCTATTGGTTAAAAGTAACATGCAAACGTAAAAAGGCACCAAGATGCTTAGTCACTGTTGAAAAATTTAAGGCTTAGACGCCGCTTGACTCCTGAAATGCTGATTGCAAATGGGTCGATGTCATCGTATTTACTTACATTATTTAAATAATTACTTGCTCGCACTAGAAATGTTTTTTGTCTGGAGTTGGCAAAACTTAAGGGTAGGTACATTTATGGGTTGATTAAATCGTATGGACTTCACAGGAATATTAAAGTGGACCGTACTTAGAAGATTTGGACAATCAATATCGGAGGAGATAATTTTAATTTCTATCTATTCTATCTTTGTTGTTGATGGCTCCAACGCCTTTGGCATTGATTTTGCCAATTTTAATTTCAATTAATTGTTGAAATTCATTAACAGAAATAGATTATGGTAATCGATATCTTATTTTATTTGTGACCTTATTTATAAGATTTCTCGTCTTCCAGATATAATTTAAGGCTGATGATTTACATTTTGTAATAGGAAAATATAACGCGTTTAATGAGCTAAATTACATTTCTTGGACCCAAAAGTTCCCGTCTCCTTTGAATTGCATTTAATTTATTTTGAATTATAAATGCTGTCCACTCCTGTACACCAGGACTTTTATAGTAAAAGATTTGTAATGTGGCATAGTAATGTGTGCTTTTGATGTGATAATTAAAGAAAGAAAATATAAAAAAGGAAGAACATACACGAATATTTAAGATTAAATTCTTGTTCTAATTTCAAAATTTTTCGTCTAAATCCATTGTGGCTACGTTCCATTAGAGACTCACAACGACCACGTTCACGACCGCGACTTTTTTCTCGTTCCACTTGGTTGCCGGCAAATCGTAAACTCAAGTAGAACGATTATTCGAGCCACCTCTTGACATGGATCGTCGTGAGCGAAAATCATGACGTCATTAGTGACGTTTTCGCCACGACCATAACGACCGCGGTCGCCTAGTGGAACGGTAGAAGGAGCATCTTGGACGTTGTGAGATACTAAAGGAACGCGCCCTGTGCAGTCTCAGAACCAATCTCGAATGGAGTTTTTTTTATTTCAGGAGTCCAGATTGAATATTGTCCACTTGATAGAAAGCGGTTACCATCGCCTATGGATATTTGTAACACTAAAGGTGCTACCAATGTGTAACCGCTCTCTAAAGGGACACTGGAGCATCTGGCCACTAATGCTGAAACACAACTCAAGATTGTTATAGAGGCCTACACAGACTAGGGGTGTGGTAGCCATCCAAACGGGCAAATACCCTATCACCCGCCAATACTTTTCAAACCATCACAAAGCTATCATTATAAACAAGAGTTTTTACTTACATGTTCACATCTATTTTGGAATCAAAGACAGAACATAGGATACTTTTTATATCGTTGAGTTTCTGCGGAATATGTACCTGAAATTATTAAATTCCTGAACTTCACAATTTTTTCAGGAAAGCTATTTATGAACGGTATATACCCATATACCTAGCTCAGTGATCGATTTTACAGATTTGAGGAGTGAAATGGCCACTGACACTGAATATCAACTTATTAGCTTTGGGTAAATATTGAGAAAAAAAAACGTAGTTCTGAAAACAAAAATTAGAAGCAGCCTTCTTAGAACCTGTTGAGTCTTATTTTATTCAAGAAAACTCAATAGGTACATTTTAAACGAATGTATTTAATCAATGTAAACTAACTTACATTACCTTAATAGCTTAAGAGTGAATGATACTGATGATCAATATGAAAAATGCTTTAATCGAATATTTTACCGAAACTCAATGAACCTTTGTGTTGTTTAAATCAGCCGCGAGCGAGGAAGTGAAAGTCGGCCGAAGTCACTAGGAAGATACGCACGTGCACGACTACACCATAAAATGTAGGCGATGCATAATTTTATTCATAAGCAAATAGACGTCGTGTGACAATTTTTATCACGACCAGCGGCGAATGTAGAGGGAAATTATTAGATAAACAATACCGGAGCTTGTCGCGTCACCGGTCCGCGGGCGGGGGCATGCATTCGATCGCTGCAATGGCATCGATCGCGCACGCCCCGTGCTACGTCGCGGCGGGCGGGCCCGCGATTGGCTCACGGCGCCGGTCACGTGACGCGCGCGCCCATCTCTCATTGGCCGGCGGCGGCGGCGGCCACGTGAGCGGCGCGCGACGCGCGTGGCCAGTCGCGGCGTGACAGCGGGCGCGCTTGTACCGCGCGCGGCCGTGCCGCCGGGTCGACATGAGCCTCCTCGATACGCTGCTAGAGGCGGCGCGGTACATCGAACTGCAAGAGCGGCGCCTCCAGGCCGGTGAGTAGCCCCCATAGCTACAGTAATGAGCCGTTGGCGCCCGTCAACCGGCGCCGTTCTCCGCTGCAACCCACGTCGCGCCCGAACCGGTCCCTGGGCGTGCGCCGATTCGCGAGCGCCCAGTTGCCGGCGGGCCGGTGCAGCGAGCCGACGCCCGACGCTCTTGACCTTGAACAGCACGCAGCCGCGACCCCTTCCTCCCCCCCTCCCCCTGCGCCGCACCCTTGGGCCCTCACCGGCCTCGCCCACGTAAACAAAGGAAGCCTGAAATTCATTCGCCGAATGCCACGGAGCGCACGTTTCACGTCGCTCACACTCGCCTTTATCGCGTGCGATGCGACGCCGTAGACGCCCGCCGTCTCCTGCGTTGCGGCGGTGCTTGCCGCCGCTATTGGCAGCGTAACATGTGTATTAAGGAGCATTATCTGCTTTCCGAGCGTACGAACACAATATGCGAGAGTCACATTAAAACGGTGAGATCTCGTCGCGTCAGTTATTGTCCCTGTGCGGGTGGTGGAGTGGGTGGCGGCGTGCGCGATGTATACGTGGACGTGGCTAGGTACAGTCAGTCAACATAACGTATGACGCATCGGTGCGGCCGAGCCAGGCAGGCAGGGGGCGCTCGAGAGTTCGGTCAGCTGATCGGCGCGTGTGTTGCGCGGGGGGGGGGGGGGGGAGTAGTGAGCACACGCATCGCGAGCCACGGCCAACGCGCTTCAATATGAATGCGTGCATTTTAAAGTAATTTTGACTCAACATCCTCTCGTTGTATCTAGAGATGGACGTGAAGAGTTTCTATTCTGTTTACTTCAAGACGAACTAGCACAAGGCGCATTGCGTAACGGTGCGTGTGCCGGTGCTTCTTGCCTGTCCATTGTTAAAAGTGCTAGTCGATGAACTCATTGTCTCGTTGTGCACTATCGAAAACAGACGATAAACCGCCACGTTTAAAAGTAAATTCACGGTATCATAATAACAAACTACACAAAGTTGACGCTAATCGTATTATACGAAACATTTTAGCTACCTTATTGCTTAAAATTACGCAACTTACAGTAGTGAAAATGAATGATTAAGCAACCGACCAGCTGTTGAGAGATGTCAATTTTACTACGAATTTTTATTAGTCTAAAACAATTGCTAATCAATCCTAAGGATTGATTCTATGTATGATTATGTCGCAGTTATAGATAATATAACATAATACGAGTTTCTTATTAATTAAAATAACAAAAGTATTCTGTTAGTAAAGTAAGGATAAATGTGGTTTGATCAGTTCTGATACGAGCCAAGAAACGTCATTTCTCAGGAGTCTGTCCATGTAGATATGCAACTATAACATTTGTCCAAAACAATCTAGTTTCATATACTACTAGGTAGATAAAACTGGACAGATATGTGTATTCTAAATGCCGAATAAAAGAAATAGGGGAGACCGTGGATTACCTGGGGAATAAATACTTTATTTTGCATCTACATACTCGACCGGCATAACATTAGTTATATTTAGACATTAAATAAAAAATCATAAGGATATTTCTTCATGAGTTAAATCAATATTTTCAATTTCAAATCTTATATATGGTTCTGTAGCCAAACGACTAAAGCTAAAACAATTTTTCATTTTATCTCTTCGGAATCTTTCATTGCGTGGAATGTCACTAGAACAAAAAGTTCATGGTATCATAGATAAATACTATAGATAAATAGATAACACATTACTGCACATCAAATAAACCATTAATTACAAAAATGCACGATTACGATATTGTCTGGATAAAAACAATAGGCGGCCTTATCGCCTAAAGCAATCTCTTCCACACAACCTAAGTTAAAGAATAATCTAGACTATTCTAGGCTAATCTGGCGATGTAGGTAGTGCATTGTATTTAATAGGATTTAACTTAAACACACATACATAATCTACTTTATAAATTAAATACATATAATCATACTCAATACTATGTACAGATTAGCTTTTGCCCGCGGTTCTGGTCAGGTTTATGTCATCCCGCGGGAGCTGTACGTTTTTCTGGGATAAAAAGTAGCCTATGCTATTCCAGAATATAATCTATCTCTATGCCAAATTTAATCCAGATCCATTCTGGCGTGATGGAGCAACAAACTTTCGCATTTACAATATTATATAGTATAGAAGTATAAATTGTTGTATTAATAACGTAATAAAACAGATAAAACGTCTATCAATACTACCACAATAATAAATTGTAGCTGCTCTAATTTAGCCACAGGTAGCTGGGTAATAGACAGCTTTTCGTACAAAATCAAGTATTGCAAAGGCCAACATTTGCAGTTGTGATGTTTTTTACTTGTTCAATCTAGTTATCTGTGTAATGTATACTTTCTCCTTTTGTATAGTTCGGTTTATTTCTAATTTTGCTATGCATTTACTAATAAGCTTTCTAATATTAATCTTTTCTAGAAAGCAACAAAACTCGCTGCACAAAATGATTAAATAATAAGTTTGAAAATTGATAGTTTTGTGACCTTATAAACGATCACTTGTGTGGAATCTCATTGTATACCTACCAGTACGTGGGCGTGGGAATTGGATTTTGTCAGACGCGTGTAACCTTTATCTGATCGCTGCTCAAGAGATCAAGAAAAAACAAAATATCGTTGTCGAAAGTATAACAAATTATAATGATGTATGTACCAACAAGTTTTTGCATGGTCCTTCAAGCCGGAAAATATATTCAGGTCTTCTGAACTCCGCAAGATATCAAAATGAAAGATACACAAAAAATCACAATTCATATCCGTGCAGGAACAGAGTAAGAATACAATTTCCTGCGGCCGGGCGGCCTGTCGTACGAGGCTACAAAACAACCCACAGCCAGGTGGGACGGTATTTGCCCGACTCGATGGCACCCCTGGTATTGAGTATGCTGTCACAACAACCTTGAGTTGTGTTCCGGCGGCGTCAGTGGCCGGGTTCCAGTCTCCCTTAAGAGAGCAGCAGCGCATTTATAGCACCTTTGGTGTTAAACAAATGTCTGTAGGCGATGGTAACCGCTTTCCATCGGGTGGGCCGTCTACCTGTCTGCTGAACTCTGGAATAAAAAAAAAATTAAGTCAAAATTTCTGTTTCAATCCTGTAAATTTTCATTGCAATTTGTTGAGCCATTTCGAGATAAACTTTCAAACTGACAGAAGCAAATTCCGTTAGTCACTTATTAAACATAAATAGCTAAAGGTGAAAATTTTAAAATAAAATAAAGATTACGTGAGCTCCGGATCCTAACAATGCCTTTTCGACCGACACAAAAAAGGTCTGCTGGATGAATAATGGGTAAGTTACCAAATACATTGATAAGCATTCCGGAGTTGGGCCGATACGATATGGCCTAGATACAACTCATATATTACCCAAATCAAGTTAGAGAAAAATTGGACAGGAATATTTCAAAAATGGGTCATTGTGCAAATTTGCTATTGGGTAAATGAGTCTTGGAGCTAGGGTTCCCAACCGTATTATAATATATAGTATCCTACTATATTTTATCCAATAGCTACTATCTTAATATATATATAAATTACGTGTCACGTTGTTTGTCCGCGATGGACTCCTAAACTACTTGACCTTAAACTATTTTAATCAAATTTGCACACCGTGTGCAGTTTGATCCGACTTGAAAGATAGGATAGCTTACATTTGGACCCGGTAGGTGGCGCTGCAATCGGGTTCTAAATTTTATTTCTCCAGGGCAGAATAACGTCTGCCGGGACAGCTAGTATATATTATATAAAAGTAATATAGTACGAAATGTAACTATTATTTATTTATTGAGAAAACCAACAGCGATGTGTGTGCGAACTATATTTTCATCGCAACTCAATTGTCTTCTTATAACGATTTTAAAAATAATAGACCAAAGCAAAAAGTAGTAATAAATTACACATGGAAAATTCGTTGATGAAATAAATAAAATATGAAATAATTATTTTTAATAAAAATTATATGTGTACTATGTTTTCCTCTAGCCATCACAAAAGAATACTACATTTTTATGGTTAAAAAACAAAAATACTATATTTTCCTCAAGAAAAGGTGGCAACCCTATTTGGAACATACATTATGTTAAGACAAAATTACACATCGTCTCTGTCTTTCAATTTCAATTTGGATGAATCAACCAAAGGTCATTCAATGTCGTTGTATGTCGTCGTATTTTTACAGTTTTGCGCCTTTCAACCAAATTGATTTATTTCACAAGCTTTTATTTGATGATCCTTCTAATATCAATATTATTGGCTGAATTAGGAATTACAATTTACCGACCGGACTCCTTATGTTCTTATTGAAAAGAATATAGTCATTAATGAATTATTTATGAGTGTTTCTCAAAACTTTTGAGTAAAGTAATTTTGCGGTGTCCCACATTTTTGCAAAGAATAAATAATAGCCCATTAAGCATACAAGTTCATATTTGGTTTTGGTGACTCAATGAATAACAAATAAGTCAATTTTATTAAGAAACGATAAAAATTAAATATACTGGAAATTGAAATATGGAAAATTGCTTGTCCCAAGATATCACAGTACTTTCTCAATTATAGTTTTAGAATTATTAAACTATACAATAAATATAGCTCCACTTTAGATATATTTGCCAATTCACTACCTAAGTTTCGCCGAATATTACTCAACATACTTCCAGCTAATACTTTATATGGTATTTTTTTTTAATAATCCTCATTGAAGCTACAAATGTGTGCTTGTTGTGTATTTATATAAAAATGTATGCTGAATTTGTTTATCCTTATTTTTTTACTTTCAACCTAAGCTGTGTTTGTTTGTAATAGACTAATCTTAGTATTGTACTTTAATTTGTCTCCTACAATATTATGGTGTAGTAACTGTAAACGAACCAAATAAATAAATTATAGTTATTATTTTCAAGAAAGAATGTTTTGAAAGAATGACTAAACAGATATACAATGCAAAAGTGGATGGATGCAGAAGTCGTGGAAGGCCACGACACACCTTCCATGATCAAATTCATCGTGTACTAGCAGAAGGTGATGTCAGGTGCCTTAAGAACAGACGAGCGTGCATGACAAGAGTTATGAATGTCAAAGAAGCAAGTGAGGTGGGTAAGAATAAGCCTAAATGGCGCTCAGTTGTTCGTGCCTACCCCGCAAGGGAACTGGCGTGAAGTTATGTGTGTATGTATGTATTATTTTCAAGGAACTTATTACTTTGAGAGTTTAAAGGCATCGTTTTACAATTTACAATAGAATATATTTTTGAAAGCTTTATACGATGAGTTCGTTACTTCTGTTTCTCTTACTATGGCGTAATATCGTATAATCGGAAAGGCAAGTGACAAAAAAGGATTTTCAAATCATGGTCAAGACATTTGAGAATCATAAACAAAACACTTCCTTATACATCAAAAGATGTACCTTTCAAGGAAATAACACAATTATAATGTTTTATATTAATTTTCCTCAACATCGACTTGCTCATGAAACATATTCAATCGAGTTAGCTCTGTGTCGATTTTCATTTAAATTCATTCAGTATTTTTCACGTGATGCTCTAATCGGACAGGCAAAAAATTTACTTTTAAATTTTTTGTCCCTGTGAAAACCGTTGCATAGATTTAAATAAAACTCGACAAAAAGCTAGTTTATGTCTCGGGTCAACAATACTTAGGATACTTTTTATCCCGACGAGTGACGTCGTTTCCGTGGGACAAATGATTGTCCCACGAAGACAGTAACAAAGATTTGACAAATTGCATTTTTTAAATCTGGTCTGATCGTTAAATGCATTGTACAAATTTGAACCATCTGCAGGTTTGTTATATAAATATGTTGTAAAACCACATTATGCTAATGTCACAGACATAATATCTTATTGTATAGAATAGAATTTAAGAAGACCTCATTAAAAAATGTCGAACAGATGGCACAATCTTTTCTTCAAAGATTTTTCCAACAAAATATAATAAAGATTTCGTATAAAAATAAATTGTGTTAAATGCCTGCTCATTGATATAGTTGACGATAAATCACCCGCAAGAAGTGCTGTAAAAACCCATATCGCAGTAAAAGCTGACCACGTAGAAAGTGCGATGTAAGGGCTAAAACAAGCACGCAAGGCGGCAAGGCCAGCCGCTATCGTCCAACAGTTATCAACGACCGACACTCGATACCTACGAAAGCGGGCTTGATATTGCCGCCGGGAGACAAGACTCGGCGAGCCATGATATCCTTATCTACAAGTAGTTTTACGCACTCTGAGAGCTGCTTTGCAAATGATTAAAAGCTGTTTTGAAAATAACATTTAAAATGCACAAGAATGTAATAACTATTTTGCGTTTTCTATAATTTTCTCTTTCTATCTATATATTTATTTATTTTATTTATATACAACACACAAATATAATTTCCATTACCAAAAAATTTTGGGTATGAATATAAATACGTACATAAAAATACTGATTTTAAAATGTGCATAATTCCCATTGTAAAGATGTCAAATTTTCAATAAATAATTTTCATTGTACAAAAATTATTATACCAATAAGAAGGCATTTTGATATAATCATATCAACATTTGGGAACTTATTTTATCTATACAAATAAATAAAATTGAAATGTCTGTAATGTTAAAATAATAGCTTTTTACTAAATGCAATATACCTATGAAAGTATATTGGTACTTCCCGTATATACTTTAAAAAAAATATTTTTAACAAATTTTGTTTATTTGTTCCGGCTAATCTCTGAAACGGCTGGACCGATTTTGACGGGACTGTCACTGGCAGATAGCTAATGTCGTAAGGAGTAAGTTAGGCTACTTTTATTTTAGAAAATAAAGTTATGGGTCCACGCGCACGCCGCCGCCGTCGCGGTACCGGAAGGCAAATTAAATTAAATTCCATGCAGACGAGGTCGCGGGTAAGAGTTAGTATATAAATATAAATTACTTGAGCTCACTGACTTCAATGCACAGGCCAAACTACTGTGGCAAGTACCGTGTAAATTTGCATGCGAGTTCTTTTTATACTATAGGTGACCTCTAAAAAACTATTTTTGGAAATTCAACCTCTAAGGGGTGAAAAGCAGAATGAAAGTTTGTATGAAAATATCTCATTTTCAAAGTGAGTTAGAAGTACATGTATGTCGACGTTTTTAGAAATTCAGCTAAGGTAATGCAATACGATACATCTAGTTTATATTATGGGTATACTTGCATACTTTTTATCCAGATAAATGACATCGGTTTTGTGGGATAGACGAATATATGACGTGTGACGCTGCGGTCGGATTTGGTGCCAACAGTGCTGTTGCACTTTACTAATGGCTGGTTCCTATATCTTACTATTCCTTCACTTACCATCGCTCGGTTGAATTTTGACATTATTTCTATGTAGCAATTATGTCAAATTCGTCGGCATCATGGCAACAAATGGATAAAATTAGAAATGAGCATATCCGTAAGAGAACCAAGGTAACCGACATAGCTCGCAAAATTAGCAAGCTGAAGTGGCAGTGGGCCGGACACGTCTACCGCAGGACCGATGGCCGATGGAGCAGACGTGTCCTGGAGTGGAGACCGCGTCTCTGTAAACGATCTGTGCAAGGTCGCTGGTAGGCATTGGATGAGGAAATCGGAGGACAGGGATGAGTGGCGCCGTCTTGGGGAGACCTACATCCAGCAGTGGATTGCGAATGGCTGACGACGATGGCAACAAAATTCCAAAAAATTTAAATTTGGAACCTGCTGGTCTGCTGCTGATTTTTTCCTCGCTTATAAATTCACTGTGCAAACTCAATACGCCCAACAGATATATTAGGTATATACTGGATTCGATCATTTATTTTGTATACGGTAAAATACATGAATATTTCTTGCATAACTTTTAATTTCCTCGTATAGTTACCGACATGTTTTGTAGGTTTCTGACGCAACATTTATGTCTAAAATTATGTCTAACCGTATATGAAAGAAAATACGTTTTACATTCGGTTTGACCGAATTTCGGCAGCTTGAGCCGAACTTCGGCATTCGTTTTAAATGCCGAACATTCGGTGCAAGTAAAATACCTACTTGCACTGCTTTGACTGAAATGAACTGATTTTGTGGCGAAGTTAAAACGAAGCTCGGCCGATTTTTTTGTTTTAACCGAAGATTCGGCTGAAGTTCGTATTCGGTTGAAACTACATTCGGCCCATCCCTAAAAAATATGAACATTGCATTATCAAGCAATGTTCGGTTCACGGGCAGTGAAAGATTCCGTAGTGGTGGTACTTAACGAACCGAATATATCCCACATATAAAAACTACTCCACATAAACGTTCTGATCAATTTGCTTTTAAACTATTTTTTAAGCTTTATCACTTTGTTTTTTTTTTATAATTTTCTATTGTTTATACTACAGAGAGGGGAATCTACGCCTTTAGCACATATCTTACTATCTATTAATTTGTCTCTAAAAGTTATGTAAAAAGTAACTTTGTTTCATTATGTATTATGTTTCATCCGTGCAGGAACGGACAAAGAATACAATTTCCTGCGGCCGGGCGGCCTGTCGTAAGAGGCGACAAAACAACCCACAGCCAGGTGGTAGGGTATTTGGCCGACTGGATGGCTATCACCCCTGGTCTAGAGTATGCCGCCATAACAACCTTGAGTTGTGTTCCGGCATTAGTGACCAGATTCCAGTCTCCCTTAAGAGAGCAGCAGCGCATTTGTAAGCACCTTTGGAGTTGCAAATGTTCATAGGCGATAATAACCGCTTTCCATTAAGTGGGCCGTCTGCCTGTCTGCTGAACTCCTGTAATAAAAAAAATGTACCTATATCTCTAATATTTTTATGCTGAGTCACCAACTATATTTGTTAAAAAAGCGGTGTAGATTTCTCCAAGGCTACACTGTTAATTTGACTTTAACAATAAACAAAAGAGTATATACGCGTGGGTGTGTCAAATACATGGTGGTGTGTGTAATGTTTTTTTTATTGTTTTAATGTATTATTTTTGCATAAATTTAAAAAAATATTAGCATTCCTCGCTCCTTCTCTATATAAACAATAAGTGTGCGAAATTTCATACTCCACCGTCCGCGCAATTTTCGTAACAAATGTGTACAAAGTTTTTGTTTCACGTATTAATACATAGATTTAAGATATTGTACTGTGTGTGAATTCTATTTTTATGTTTTTGTCTTGTCGCTTTCCAATCTAATAAATTCCATCCATCTTTCTATTTTTTTTTGTAAAACTTGCTTTGAAATACCCGTTGGATTTTTAAAATATTAATATACCTTTTTTTCCCACACGTTTGTGTTGGAGAATAGATAGGGTAGCGGTAATTCTAAAATCGGCACTGTACGGAAATATAAAATGATAACTCATTTACTGCCGATAAAAGACAGATCAACCAAATTGATTCAATTTGGTTGCATGTCACAGAATTGAAAGGACATAACGGTAGTCAATGCGATTGAAAGATTCAACTTTACGTTTATAATGAATAAATTTGGTTGTTTCATATGAATGACAGAAGCGAATCGATTCATATCGTCCTAAAATAAAATATATATATATATATTTATTGCATTTATACAAATGTACAATAACGGCTCCGTGGTAACTTCTTTATGTACGATTATTTTATTTTCACGCATCTTAACCAGTCTCGAATTGGTAAGCATCTAACTCCGTGAATAGCGTAGTCGTGCTGGTTCACATAATACCCTGAGCGCGACGCGAGAGGCTTCGTCAACAGCTCAATTTTTAAGGTTCTTTATTCAAATGGTGAAAGCAGAATTTATTGTTTCGTAACGTCCTTCTCTGTTTTCGACTTTATTGTAGCAGATATTTTAGACGAAGGCTGAAGATATTTTAAAAAATAAATTCAGAAGAAAATTAGTTTCTATGATCTATAATTATATTTATACAACTATAACTATAGATAAACAATAGCATGTAAAGTTGCAAAAACAACTAGGGATCCTCATAATTATTATATCAGACATATGACAGAAGGATGAAAAGATAACAACAGTACTTATCAAAGTTCACGAAATAATGTTGTCTTTTTCTTGGTAGTTTCAATATTTATTTCAAATATCATCATCTGCGTAATATCACTCCATGCTACCGTTGCTCATGCTAGCTGCGTAATCAAATTACACATAATGAATTGCGAAGCCTACTTCAGCTTATCTAGAGAGGCGTTAATTTAGTTTAGGCTCTGCCTTATACTTAGGAACATGTAGTGCCTCAGAAAAATTGTTTTGAGTAATGCGAAATGCAAGAAATTTCTGAATACTCATGCCATTGGGCTTGTATGCGGAAACTGTTTTCTTTAGGCGATGGGTGTCCTCATGCTGCAGATCTTGCAACGCCTGTATATACCACTGTTGCTTCTAAAGAGACTTCTGAGAGTCCCCCTTACTTAGTGGGAATAAAACTTTTTGCTTACACGTTCTTTCTGCGTATGGCAGAGCTGTGGAACGCGCTACAAGAATCCGGGTTTCATAAGTCTCGTGTGAATAGACATTATCTAGGTAAACGTGTTCCATCTTCGACCGCATCATCGGCACGATCATGGATAAGCGCGAACCTATTTATAATTCAAAAAATTTAATACTGACCAATTAATTTCATTTATTGTTACATATGTAGCTTTCGGGGAATACCAGCACGCGGCATAACCCCCATATCATCAACTTTGAGATTTGTTATCTCACCTGCAGGGACTCTTTGCTTGCTGTATGTTCATAATCTACCAATAAGAATGAGCTTTTAGCAATAGATGTTTGCGTATACACACTTTTTCATTTAAATCAAGTATTACCCAATCTTTTGCAGATAATATGTAAGTGCTAATGCAGTTTAGTGCACGCCATATATGCCTTGATGGTTAGCTTTATTTTATCACTGTTTCATCATATTTTTGTGTTTTAGATCTGTAGGAACTTACCTATTAGTTCTGATACTCTCTGTTTTATGCGTGTTGGAATGGTGAAGGAATAAAAATTTCTATAGCCAGGTGGTATGTTGTAAAGGGCGAGAAAACAACTCCAGGTAGGTATTTATTTGCCCGTCTGGATGCCATCCGTCTAAATTTAGAGTATGTCGCCATAACAATGTTGTGTTGTATTTCGGCATCGGTGGCCAGATTCTAGTCCCTCCTTCGAGGTCGGTAGCAGCTTTGATGTTGCAAATATCCTTAGGCGACGGTAACAAGTTTCAATCAGATAGGTCGTCAACCTGTCTGCTTTCCTTCAGTAATAGAAAATATATGTGTTCTTTTTTATTGCGAAGTTAGCATAGTAGCAAACAGGCAGTCACGGGTACCGACGTCAGTCCGGTATTCGCTAAAGAGATTCACCTGCATCTGGGTTTGCGGTGGAACTAAACCTGTGTTGACGAAGTGAGTTTGCCCTCTTTCCCGGGGCACTCTCAGGCCTTGATACGCGGATGAGCACGGGCGTAACTGCGTTCTAAGTCTCATGCTCTTCCTACTACAAGCGCGGGCACATGGGAGGCAGGTTCAACTTTAGTGGAGTATTATTGGAAACGACTTTAGCAAATTAGACTCTACACATGTCGGCGCCGCTTAATCTCGCCGCTGAGGTTTAACCCTCACAAAGGACCCGGTAGTGTACGAAACGTATTCCCCCTGCTTCAACAACAACAAAAAGAAGTAGTAATCAGGCAGACGTCCCAAGTTATGGAAAGTGTTTTTTTTTATTTTTATTGCTGGAGTTCAGCAGACAGGCAGACGGCCCACTTGATGGAAAGCGGTTACCATCGCCTATGGACATTTGCAACACCAAAGGTGCTACAAATGCGCTGCTGCCCTCTTAAAGGAGACTGGAACCTGGTCACTAATGCCGGAACACAACGCAAGGTTATTATGGCGGCATACTCTAGATCAGGGGTGGTCGCCATCCAGTCGAGCAAATACTCTACCACCTGGCTGTGGGTTGTTTAGTCGCCTCTTACGACAGGCCGCCAGGCCGCAGGAAATTGTATTCTTTCTCCGTTCCTGCACGGATAAACGGAAAGTGGTTACCGTCGCGTTTGCAACACCAATGGTGCAACGCGTTGTCCGCCTTTAGGATGGGATATAAGATTGGAATAATGGAATGGAGTAGGCGAAAGTGCCCTTTCACTCATCGCACGAAACATGATTAGCTCAAGGCTACCTTTTTTACGCCGTTATTCTGGCGAAGGCGTGGTATCACACAGAACGAGCTGATCCTAAGAGGTAGTAATTCCTACTTGGCTCTACCACGTTTAAAAGTTTCTGGCATTATCGTCAATAACACAATCGTGGTGCGGTATCGTGCGATTCATCGAGCGGCTCTCAGATCGCCTCGGCTGGCTAGGCCGTAATTATTGTGCTGGGGCGTGAGCGTGCCGTCTCGTAACAAACAATCGTATCATCAAGGCTTTTGTAAGGTCGTCGCGGCACCGGCGAGCAATGGTGAAAGGGACGCGTGACCTCGCCATCTGCGCGGCGTATACCTCGACAACGAGACGTACTACGGGTTGTGTGTTGGGTATATTGAACCGGGCAAACGACCGCACTCGCCGGTACGCGATTCCATTTGTAATGCAACTATGGTACGCTGTAGCTCGCTCGGATATTAGAAATTCGCTTCGTATTGTATCTCTGTTTGGCTGAAGATGGTTTTGCACTACTAAACTTCTTTGCCTTTCGTAGACATTTTTGCCTTCTTTTGATAGACAGGTAGATAACACTTTATTCTAATGAAAGTGTATAGTGTTTGTAGTAGAGTAGAATAACATATTTCTTTAACGAGTTTATAAACCTCATATAAGCCGTATAACTTTATGAATAATAGGGAGTAAAACTTTATTTAAATGTGCTGCACAAAGGGTGGGTTTTGCGCTAAAAAGCTATCTCATCCAGACAATCCCAGGAATAAATTTATTCCAATATCATTAATATTACAATTTATGCCATGTTACTTAAAACTGCATCTATGTTTCCAAAATAAACAATTTGATTATTATTATCGCGTATACATTTAATATTAATAATTAAATCTTTCATTTTAAGAATTCATATCGGCAGATAAATACACACTGTATGTTCTCCAAGCAATGCAAGTTACGATTGCGTTATAAATGAGTATTATACAATGGACAACTCTGAACCCAGTCCCAGTGACATCCAGACCAGAGTAAATAACGGGATGCTCGTTTACCAATATCTCTGACGGATATTAAATCCGGTTTCAGCGAACTAGACAAAACGTTTAAACATAATACTTATAGTTATTAGCGGGGATGAAAGTGGTATACATTCATTCCCTATAATGGGATAGTTTTCTTCGGAGATAGGTGCCAAAAAGCGAGTGAAGGCGCGTTATGAGGTCCGAATAGAAATTACGAAAATACCTTAAAATTCTGCATATATATATGACAGCCAAAAAAATCGACTTTTTTTAAAATACTTATATATCGAAAATATTTGGGGTGACAAAAAATATATTCTGAGAATTTGAATCCTTAATATTAATAATAAGAGGTCTATCATCGCAAATTTAGATTTCTTTTATAGAGCAGGTTTTTGTCTCGGAACTCCCAAATCATTACACGAAATTGGCTCCAAGATATTTTTTTAAGGAAACCGAATGCTCTACAAAAAAAGGTCTAATTAAATTTTTCCATCGATGAACCGTTTCCTTACAATCATGCCTTAAACATTGGTATTGTTTTGCAATTTGATCTTTCAATTTTGGAAATTTGTAATTCATATAAAAGTCAGTACCAGGAAAAAAATCGATAAATATTCTTATGGGGAAACAAATACTTTACAAATAAAGTCTCTTAACATTTTTGGCTAAATTGATTCCTTGGCTCAGCGACCATAGGTAGATTAAATTTTATTTTGGAATAAATCTTCGAGTCACGTGTCCGAATGTATGTGTGAGTGGCGACGACTGATTTTTTCCGTATCTTTCCATTTTAATTTGAACAACATTATTGCTTATGTATTAGCGGCTAAACTAACAACGGTATCACTCTGTCATACCGTTACACGGTTGATATTGCCAATGATTTCGAATTTTGAATAGCATTCTAACAAAATTCTGCACGCGTTTTGCTAGTGGTGATTTTGCACGCTTTTGGCGCAAACTCGGATTTGTCGAGCGCATTTAAGAATCGAGATCTGTCATCTTGTTTTTTGTCTTCTGTAGCATTACATTCGTCAATTGTTGCGTCAAGGTTTAAAAACCTTTCATTGCAGCGCAATTGAATGTTTTATACTGTATTGCTGTAATATTGATTGCAATGTTATCGTTTTGTTCTGTTATCTTTTTCCCTGTACATATGTAATAAACAGTTTTTGTCATGTTTGATGCAGTTTTTATTGAAATATATAAGTGCATACTACTAGGCTCAGCTTTCCCAGTTTTATGGGAAACGACAATATAGCCATGTTTGGACAAGGCAGATTTGCTTGATTTACACTGACGAACCGCTGCTGAAAGCTGATTTTCTTTCGATGTATTCCTTCGTCGTCGGCGAGATATGGTTCCTTTAATTTTATGCTTTTGCCTGAATGGTAGTTTTTTATCAACATTTAAAACCTTATGATATTAGTCTGAGACGCAGCTATTTTAGCCACTGAACTACCATGACTTGTATATAATATTATGAATTATCTTTGCTACCAACACCAACCGTATAAATCTGGGAGCTTTTGCGCGATGCAGACTGCTCATATCTCAACATCCGGTGGGTGGCTCCCCCTTTCGCACTGTTCCATAACGACAATCGTGATTCTAACTACATTTATTATCGATTGCACGTCATTTCACAGTAAATGTAACAATTTAACGTTGCTTTTATCATGTTGAACATAATGCTGATATTAGCGGATCAACCAAATTGAATTAATTAGGTTCAAAGACATTTTTTAAAATGTATTTTCCAATATTCTTACATTCATATACAAATATATTCGACTGGGGCACAAAAACCTCATGGGTTTATTCGTGCCGCTGAGAGTATGACCCGACGTTGTTCAATGACACTGAATGATTTAAGTTTATATTTACATGGATCATTTTGGTTGATTTATCCAAATTGAAAAACAGAATTGAGCCGTCTAATATCGGCCTAACGTTTCATTTTCATCTTCAGTCTGCTTGTAAACAAGTAGTAATGTTTTCTTGTGAGTTGGGACTGATTCTGAGCTAGGATTCAACGGCAAGGATACAGTTTCCAGAAATAGAATGTGGACACGGCGCTAGGTCGTGCAACCTGCTTAACCGGCAGGTGTGGTTGCAAATGCAAGAAGTGCGGGGTGTTGTTCGTTGTTCGCGTGGTGATCCCCGCGGGGAACGGGACAGCCGAAGCCGGGGCGACGAGGCGGCGGGGGGCGACGGCCCGGGCTGCACGCTGCACCGCCCCAAGGTCAGCGGGTGCACGCATGCGCCGCCGACCCCCCTCCTGCCACGGCGGAACCTCAGAACCTGCATCCGCGCCACTTATGTGTTCCTGTGAATTGCAACTTCAATAATGCGCACTCCCCCGCCAACGGATTCACTTGATTTTTACTATGCATATTTTATTTATATTAATCATTGCAATCCCCAGCTATGGTAAAGCCAAAAGGAAGGGTTAAGTATATAGTTTTAGACATCTATGTATTGCAATTGCAATTTATAGCCGGTTCCTACATCATATCGACCGTTCATTTGCCTTACTATCGGTTAAACTTGACATATTATGCTCCATACAAGTAATGTCAAAATTCAACCGATGGTAAGGCAAGTGAATGAACAGAGATGAATGTAGTGTCAATACGCCATTATGATCCGGATGGGTTACCCGCTACAAGAACACAAAGTTTTTTTGGGTTATTATTTACTTAATTATTTAATTTATAAACAGATGTTTCTAACAGTATTTTCATAAGTTTTCGCGACTAGTATACAAAATAAATTAGATTAGGCTTCCATAGAGTAAATAATAACCATAAACATAAATAATTAAAATGTTAGCTGACGGTAGTAGGGCTAAATAAAAACTTTAACATTACATACTCAATGACACTTGACGTGTGTCTCCCGTGATAACGGCTACTGAAAAGTGGCCGAAATCTATACATATAATAAAACTGTAGAGGTCGAATTTCTGTACAATGAAAAAAAAATGCTAAAAACCGAGTCAGGGGGATGTAAGAAGTGAAGTAGAACTAGTTTAGATTTTATTCAAATCAACATATAGGATACTTTTGATCCCGATAAATTAAAGAGTACCCGTGGGATACTTAAAAAACAGCACCACGCGGACGAAATCGCGGGCACCAGCTAGTTCTGGAATAAAAATCAATTAAAATATGCAAGGGTAATGGTCGATGATGTTATGCTGGAGCAAGTGAATGAGTTTGTATATCTTGGATGTGCTTTTAGCAGGGATGGAAGTGTGAATGGAACGTTAGGTAAACTTCTAGGCGCTAAGAACCTCAGCCAGAAGACCCAGCTTGCCATACACAACGCGCTGCTGGTACCTACGCTCACGTATGGAAGCGAGAGTTGGGTATGGAAAAGAGAGCATGAAAGTAAAGTAAACGCGGTCGAGATGCGAGCACTGCGCAAAATCTGCGGAGTGACGCTCGCGGACCGTGTTCGTAATACCGAAATAAGAAAGAGAGTTGGTCGGAAAGAGAGTGTCGGGGTGAAGGTAAGGAAAGGAATGCTCCGGTGGTTCGGGCATGTGGAAAGAATGCATGATGAAAGAATGACTAAACAGATATACAATGCAAAAGTGCATGGATGCAGAAGTCGTATAAGGCCACGACACACCTTCCTTGATCAAATTGATTGGTTTTTATTCCAGAACTAGCTGATGCCCGCGACTTTGTCCGCGTGGTGCGGTTTTTTCGCTATCCCACGGGAACTGTTTATTTTTTCGGGATCAAGTATCCTATATGTTGACCAAGGATATAAGCTATACAAAATTTCATTTCAATCGGTCCAGGCGTTTCGGAGATTAGCCGGTACAAACAGACAGAGAAACAAAAAATTTGAAAAAATCTAAATTAGTTCTATTTCACTTCTTACATCCCCTGACTGGTTTTTAGCATTTTTTTTCATTGTACAGAAATTCGACCTCTACAGTTTTATTATATATATAGATGAATGTACTGACTGACTGGAGTAAAAGACTCAAGTATTAGAAAAGAACTTGAAATTAAATCATCAATATTCAAAGTTAACGGACTCTGACTTTGAATGCAACAAGAAGTACTACAAATTTTTAATCTTAACGTATTTTCTACTACAAGCCTTAGTAGAGAAGACGTTAAGATTATAACTGTCTAAATACTGTTTATTAGACGCGTACAAAATGGCTCTGCAAAATTTTTCCGCTTCCGCGATAAGGGTTCAGGGTTTAGCAATGGCATAGTTTGTAATATTCGAATATTCTTGGCGTGAACGGCGATATCTCGACGCGTATGCCTTACAAATGTGTAGACGAACAAATATAATTATGTATATGTTGTTGAGATAACACGTGCCACAAGCGCGCCATACCGCGTAGGAGGGCTGCGTAATGTACCAACATAAATAAGAACAGCGTGTAGAAATCTTATTAGACAGATTACAGCACAAACGACACAGAGAGAATTACTTCATTTACATGTCAATGGCCAATTCTCTTAAAGGGTCTTTGCCTTTGGTATCATTACGAAATCCCTTTCAAATCTAGGGATAAATATCACTATTTTTACATAGATACAAATTTGGTCCTTCGAGCCAGAAATCCTTTGTGTAAGCAGCAGAGTACTTGCAAGTTTCGCATTTATAGTGCCATGTATGTGGCATAGTGGTAACTCGTGAGCGATGATAGCGCTGGCCACGTTTCATTAGAAAGCTAAGCGGTATCATGCATAAGGAGTGGTGCGTGGCGGACTAACTCCTACAATAGTTTGCATCGTCGCGTCGCAACGCTCAATTCGGTTGCAATGTACCATTCACCTTATTCGTCAGCAACGAGGTTCAGTGACTTCGCCGCCGACCGACTGACTCCTCGGTACACGTCATCTGCGTGCTAATGCTGTTGTTTCATCACCTACGACCGATCGTCGCGAGCCTCTTTAAATTCTGTGGGTGTCCAGCAGCGCGGCCGTCGGGCGACCTCATTTCGCGGGTGGCGAGTGTGTACCGTCGCCCGTGCACCGCGTTATGTAAAGAGTAAAGAGACGAGAGCGGTGCAGCGGTGAGCGTTGCGCTCGACCGCGTGCGCGCCTCCCCCTCCCGCGGACCTCTCCGCCTGAGGCTCCCCGTTCGCCGTCCTCTTCGCGATTTTGTCTACCGTCGCGTCGGTTTCACTCGCCACCGTGTTCAGAGGTGCGGGGTTCCGGAGGTCGCGTGCCTCCCGCCTCCTCCGCCCTCCGTAAAGAGCCGGTCTGTGATCTGCCCGCGGCCCGCGGTCATTTAGTCGTCGAGCGGATTTCGTCGACGGCGGTCGACTCCGCAATTCGGCTGTCGCTGCGCCTTATCTGCAACCGCGACAAGCCGACAGTGTCGGCCGCGCGAATCGCTGCACCGTTCGTACGCGTCGCGTCCCCGTTCCGCTGGTCGCGCTTCCGTTTCGGGAGTTGTTGTGGTGTTTAGCGGCTACGTTTGCGACGGCCACTAACACGATCTGTTCGAGCTGACGACGGTGCTCTAAAATAGCGTGCGTTATCATCACGACCTCGAGCGGCGAGACGAGATAGCGCGAGGTCGGCGGCACCTGCGTTGCGCCTCACCCCACGTGTACGCTACCGCGGCTAACTGCACCCGCCAGTTACTCGCAATTTTTCGCAAACGACGCTGTCCAGCCTAGTCCGCTGCTAGGCTGGCGTCTCCAGTAGCCACCTCGCGCTTATCACCCCGCTTGACTTTATTCTAAAATCTAATTTTATTTTTTTATGATCACAAGTATTCTTTGTCTCATTATTATCATCAATATATATCTTCTGTAATATGGGTTTCTTTGTTGAGAGATAATTTAAAAAGTAATATTGCAAATTTCCCTTTAAATAAAGACTTCTATCGGTTTCTATTCTGAGTGCACCATTGAGTTTAAATGTTCGTGTTTTACAGTAAAAAGAGGTTTCCTTTGGAGGCGTTTTTATAATTACTGCGGCGTAAATTTTATTATTTCTTTTATAATTATTTAGGGGTTTACTCCGCCTAGTTTTAACCCTAGTTTATTTTGAGAGCTAGCATTCGCTTAGATAACATTAAACTAAATTTTTATTAAGGCGCTATTGGCCCCCGGAAAATTCCGAATGCCCTGCAAAAGGACTATCCCATTTTCCGGGATAAAAAGACTGTTACATTCATTAGTGATAATGAAACTGCATGTTTGTTTATATCAAATTGAAACAAAATCAGTACCATGCTTTTTCCGTTAGTGTAGTAGACAGATATTGTGGAACTATGCATATTATTACATTATAATTCATAACTCATAGCAGCAGGATTGCAGAATAAAATATTTAATCAATTAGGTATTCACTCGTCTGTTGTCTATACTCTATACTCATCACAGACTGTATACATCAACCTTACCATTTAATATAGGTACGTACTCCTTTTAATTTTAGAGTAACAAAATAACAAAACGAAACTGGTAATTTTCTCATGTTCATTCGTTACATACAGATTATAACAGATACAAATACAGATGTGTATGTAGAAGTCATTTTTATCGGAAACTGATGTTGTTATGGCGTAGTCAGTATGTCGCTATAATGGTATGTAGTGAAATAAAAAAATAAGTATTCGGCATGGTCGCCAACATGTATCTAGGCTTAGACTTAAAGTCGGTGGGCAGTATCTCTCCGGTGACGTGAACTTATGAATCACTGGAGGTTTTCAAATCATGAATAGGAAAATTTTAATGTTTAAAATTGATTTATAATTAAATACTTTTAAATGTTTAAAATTTTGCTAGCTTTTCAATATTCATTCCAGCTGACACCATTTCTGCTAATGTTAATACCATTTTTTTGTACTATTATCCGCCACGATGATATGGAGAAGATATTGTGGATTTTGTAAAATACGAATTTTTGACAGTATCGGCAGTGCAATCTTACTTTGAATATTTCTTAATTCGAAACAAATCAATTATAAATTATAATAAGTGGGTGAAACGGTATATATATCACCGCACCGAAAAATAATACGTTAAATTGTAAACAGTATGTTACGATTCATAATATCTCGACAGTTTATAATCTCGCGAGATAGAATCTAATGTAACGGTAAATTTACAAATTCACTGTAAAATATATACATAATTGAAGGTAGTATTCCTATTAAATTAGTATTTGCTGCCTAAAATATTGGCTTACATTTACCTACCTGTATTATTCTGATAAATGAGTTTGTAACAACTTTACATAATAATATTATGTTGGCAATATCAATTTATATCCAACTCACATAATAACATACTTGTTTCGTCACATTGTTGTTGATAACCTGATAACAATGTCCAAATACTAATTATCTTCAATATAAAAAGTCATGTGTTTTGAATACAATTGTTTAGGTATTACATTATTATTAATATTTAAAATCACAACTACACATGAAGACAAAAATTTGTTTTCAAATCGTTGTTAAAGTTTAATTTTAATAATAAAACTATGTTTTAACGGTTTTATGCGCGGTATTTTATTTGATTTGATTAATACTAGTCGCGAAAACTTAGAAAATATTTGATTTTATTAGATTTTTATATATGAAGTATATTCAATCTATCCGTTGTCCAATTAAGAGTGATAGTTTTGTCCCTCACGTCTATGAAGTTTCGTGTTTTTGCCGTGAAATGTACTACAGTTAATGTCATACTTCATTGATGGCATCATGCCCACTACCAATTCCAAATTCTCGCCCTTCCCTTTTACCTTCTTTCAATTGTCTGGGATCGGCATAATATGTCTTTTACTTCCATACTCCTCTATTCTGTCATACTTCGTCTGTTACCCCACAAATCATCATGTCATCCTTCACACAATTCAGCGGTGCTTTTTGAAGTGAAACTTCTATATATTTGGTCTGCCTTCCAAATTTATTTAATTTGGTATTCGACTGAAGCGTGTAAATATCAACGAGAGTTGGAGATTTCTAGTGTCTATATTGTTACAAGTTGCTTGACTCGAATTAAAATGCCGTTGGAATTATTATAGAATTTATTATAACTAAACAAACGCGTATAACACAGGTACAAATATAACTGAACACAATCAGTCCAAACGTAATGCACGATTCAATAACACGCGCAAAGTCCGTCACTAAATAGATGATCGAATGTACACAAGTGTTGCCTCGCGGCTGATTATTGCTAGACTGCCGATCTCTCCATTGGGCCATTGCTTTATACTGCACCGATACAATATGCCTGCCCGCCCGAGTAGATCGAATTTTTTAGAATCAGTTCGACAGCCATAAAAGATTACAATACACAATGGGCTGTTTTTTAATCACAAATTTAAAACACAAGGTAAATAAAAGAAGTCCAAATGCCGAAAGGTAATTAACTGCAGATCTGAATTGGTCTTTGTCGGTCGTAACAATATCTTTTTTTTATCTATGTAAAATTCATTTATGAAACCCTTGATTATGTTATGCTCAATAAAGGGACATTAGAATTTCAATACGTTTCCTTGTTCTTTATCATGTCAATCAACATGCACATAAACAGGCATGGTCAAGTTCATAACGGCAGATTAATTAAACAACCTGACTCATCAATGGACAGCCGCCATTGAGAGTAAAGAAGAGCACTGGCAGTAAGCCTCAATATTGCAAAGGACTTTGTTCAGGTCTGGCATAAGGCACTTCTGTCGAAGCTTCCCAGCTTCGGACTCCCCGAGGTATTTTGCGCATGGGCGGACCATCAAGACCTTAATTGACGGTATATGCTCGGAGACGAACGTTATAAATGCTTGCGTACACCAAGGCTCAGTGTTTTCGCCCACGCTGTTCATTTGGCATATCAATGACATGTAGTAGACCAGCAACATTCGTTGTTACGCAGATGACAGAACGGGTGATGCTTTCAACACTGGCCCCGCAAATACTCTTCGTGCAGAAGTCGAGGAAAGCAGAATACAGCCTGTGTCTGAAATCGAGGCTTTCCTGGAGCAAATCTCGGAATGGAAATCTTTTCAAACCCTACAAAACAAAAGTCTGCGCGTTTAGCGCTAAAAGTGGGTGCTCCATTTAAGATCTCCAATTCTATCGGGATCCTGGGCGTCATCAACATTTCCAGCGAGGTACAAATTCGAGGTTATTTAAACAGCAAACCGAAGATCGCTTCAAAAGAGCTTCGGGTGCTCAACAGGGTTAAGCGGTAATTCCCACCGGGGCATAGGTATTTATTATATTAAGTCCGTCCCCACGTGGAATACTGCTCTCAGCTCTGGGTTGGGGCACTCCAGTACCAGCTGATCCCACTCCTTGTAACGCCAACAGGTGTGGATTGTCCACTATCCCGACCTTACAGACGATTTAGAACCTTTTAGTCTTAGAAGCGACGTTGGCGCTCTAAGTATATTCTACTGACTACTGCGCTTTTTCCAGAGCACTACAATATGGGCTTCTATAAAAATGGCATAAACGGATATTTAAAGTCCTAACGAGGGGGTAGGTAACGCATCGGCTTCCTTAGTGCTGCAGATATATAGAGGTGGAATGAAAAGGTTAGCCAGTTTTCAAATTGATTCATTTAACGTTCCGCGAGCACATGCTACTTTTTCAAACTAAGTCACAGAACAAACTGTTCCACAGAAAATGATATTTAACAGTTCGGAAATAAAGTTTAAAATTACTTAAAGTTGTTTGATTTTTTATCTTGTCTAAGACGATTGTTTAGAGATGTAAAACTTGTAGGTGACGAACATTTTCATTCCGCAACTGTACATGGGCGGTGACCACTTGCAAACATAAAAGACAGGTCATGGAAATTGTAGAAAAGTCTGGTTTTCCTTTTACAAACAGTCATTACAGTCGCAGTGGTGTCGTAGCATTTGAATAGTTAGCTAATAACAATGGCTATAGACACACACATACAGACATACGTAGTGTAGTGTGCTTGCATGTGTCTGACTACAGTTACATAATATAAACATGGACACGTGTCGTAGTCTGAATCGCTATATGTATAACGCGCGTGTTCTCGCTACATTATATATTTTTATAGTTGGCACTTTTGTTTTAGTAATTGCAAAGGCCTCGGCATTTATGTCTCATATATATAGGCGTAAGTAATGATTCAGAATAATAAACTACTTGCTTTAACACATAGTGTAACAGATGATAGGATTCGTTATATATTATTTCTTTTCGTAACTCATTTTTGCAACACAATGCCTGAAAACAACGATGATGACATACTGATGATATTTAAACTGTGATATTACTGAACACGCGTTCCATCCATGTTCTAGAACCTAAAGGCTATCTATATACAACTAGCTAGTTACAGACTATTTCTCCATAAGCCTTCGACTAACCGTCAATGCAGTTATGTTATCCTGGTTATTAACCGTTTCTTCGTTATGTAATTTACTTATTCATTCATTCATTACCCAACCAATAATTTATTAATTGTACCAGATTGTCTAACAATAAATTTTACCCTTATATACCTACCAAGAACTTATTTTATTTTTAACAATATTGTCTTAAATAAATTTTGTCACTGCCAATAATATAAAGCATATTATAAATATCATTAGCATGGCATGTACGTTTAACCAAATTATTAAGAGTAAGAGTAGTAAGAAAGTTCGCTTAACAAGAGAATCAAACAATTTACAAACTGTTCATTATTTTCAAAATGTTTTAATGTGTTTATGGTGTAAAACATTTACTGATTGTATAAGCAAGTGTATTATTGCGCTGCAACCACTGCGATATCAGCAGTGTTTACTCGTGTAGGCCACGGCATCGATAACTATGCTTGCTGCTACACCTGTTTCACTATTACTTTGCTCATTGGCGATCGCCTTTTGGCTTCCATTCAGCCCTAGTGCGCCAGTACTGCAAAAACGCCTGTTAGTTACAGTACAAGAAAACGACCGCTACAAATTCGTGAATTAAAATATCTTTGTACGCTGAACTAATTTGCTTATTTGCGAATTATACTAGATATGGGTGAGTTGTAAAAGGTTATATTAATGAGGTATTTGACATATCTTACAATAGATTATAAAATAATATATATACATAAAAACGTATGTTGAAATAAATGTCTTACTCTCAAAATTTCGTCACAGACTTAATTATTATTTGAAATTTAACACAAGCTGTTTGACTAGTTAGAATTATGACGTCATAACACAGTACATCCATACAAAATCAAGGAGGCTGTGACGTTTTGTATGACGGTACAAAGTATCTTTGTTGATACGACGGTCAAGTACACAATTGAAAGGGAAATTTTATTATCATTAGAATTACAATATAAGATTTCATTTGACTTAAATCGTTTTAAGAAAGAAACATTTATTTGAATCATGTTGCCCCCCCCCCCCCACCATACTGGTTTGTTTATAGACAAAAAATAAATATTAGCAGTAAGTAATAAATATGTAAGCTCGCTAAGATCGGCCAACACAGACGAACGTTTAAATAAATAAATTTATAATAAATATAGAATAAGTAGTTAAATAAATAAGAGTTAGGTTAAGTAAGTAGTGTAAGTGAAGTGAGTAATAAATAGTGTGTTCTCGTTCCCCTTCTTTGTTTTGCCGTTTAGAAGAAATCCACAATGTCTGCCAATTCGGACGGCCACGGTACCAGGGTCGCATATTGTGGGTGGAGATGTCGTAAGCGTCTGCAGATGGCAGGCGGGTGAGGTCAGTCGGCGGGGGAGTGCTATCGAAGGGGGGAGTGCACGTGCCGTCGGGCCTCGCCATGCGTTCGACGCCCTCCCCGCAGCCGCAGGCTCGCACCGCACTTGTTGAGTGCCGCGACGCGAGCCGAGTTTACTTCATAAGATCCATTCTACTTCATTCTAGTGCCCCCTTCCTTGCTCGCAAGACTCCTCTCGCTCGCACAAACGCCACGCCGCGTACGGCACTGAGGCTATTGTATTGATTTCACTTAGCTAAATTATGTCATATTTGCTCAATTTCATATCTAGGTGTAGCAATGCGACGTCAATGTCGTTACATTTGAAGTATAACGAGATACCAGTCCTAGTTTATGCATATATCCGATCTTGAAATGTTTCACACGCATGCATTTATTTGTAGGTACATTTCCTGTTTGCTAATTTAAATTCATTTCAATTACTATCAAAAATCGATTATTGTAATTAAATAAATGAAAACAGTTTTCCTCGTAGTATTTATTATATAGAAGAAACTATACCATTGGCATCACCCAGTGATTGGCACTCTATCAATTTATTCAAAATTTTAAATCTTTTTTTTTTGTAGCTATAAAATAAAAATATTGTTACGACCTACACGCCGACAAAACTGGAGTCACACCTGCATACCGTAAAAAGACACTTTATTACCTTTCGGCATTTGGACTTCTTTTGTTTACTTTGTGTTTAAAATTTGTGATTAGAAAACAGGCCATTGTGTATTGTAATCTTTTATGGCAGTCATTAGTCAGGTGTGTCGGACTGATTCTAAGAAATTCGATCCACGCGGTCGGGCAGACATATTGTATCTGTGTAGTATAAAGCAATGGCCCAATGGAGAGATCGGCAGTCAAGCGATAACCACGAGCGAAGCAAGATTTGTGTACATTCGGTAATCTATTCAGTGACGGACTATTTAGTTTACCCTATATTATTGCTAAAAGCAAAGATTAGGAATAAACCTCGCACGACTTATTCTGTCGTCTTTTTGGTATTTACAATACAAAATATACTTAACTAGACAAATATTATATAGGAAATGCTAATTTAAGAGAACCACAAAGAGGACTTTTTTAGTTTTCCTGACAAATTTTAATGACGCAAAAATATTTTGATGAAATTTGACAGGAAAATATATTTTAAACATAGGCAACTACGCAGTCGTGGTAAAATCGCTAAAATATTTAGGATTTTTTAAGGTTCTACAACCAAATGACATTAATAGTGGACATGCGTCAAACTCTACGGGACCCTTGATTGTGCGCGGATTAGCCACGCACTTAGCCAATTTTCTTAGATAAAAATTCTAGGAAATCTTAATTGTTAAGAATTTTGAAAAAGAAGTTTGTTTCTATAGCTCAAGTTTACCAACAAAAGCAAGTTTCTTTAGCACATTCTAGAACTTTTTTCTTTTCTCAAATTTCAATAAGAGTTGATAATTCAACTTTACACAAAAGCATTGAAACAAAAGAGCTCAATTTTTCTACCTCGGCCCATTGTTAATTCATTATTGCACAAATGCTTACGTCGGTACTCCAATAAAGAAGCCCCATATTGAAATCGAAAACTTTTACAATAAAGATTTCTTCATAATCAAAACTTGGACAAAAGGCAACGTCAAATGACCCATTCAAATCTATTGAAATCGTGAAAATTTCGCAAATGTATCTCGATTCTAACTCACCACAATGGCTTCCACAGTTTTATTCTGCATTCAACAATGACCAAACAGTGATATTTAATCAATAAATTTATTAGTAAAGTGATTGTTTTAATTCAGTATGAAAATGAGTAGGACGAAAGTGACGTTATAAAAATGACACTAATGGATAGTTAGCAAATGTTGACGCCCATCGTAGAATGGGTATACATATGGAAACCACCGAAGTGAAACTGGGTTCTGCCAGCTACCGAAGACGGCGCGAGGAGTTTTTCACGATGGGAGCCCCTGGCGAATACTATGCTAATACCTTCCACACAATCGCTATCAATACGAGGGAAACAGAATTCGGTAGCATTGTCGAACCGATACCGATCACTCTTAAAGCATACAAGCAGTATCACGGACACCCCATCAACGGATATGGGTACCCGCACAATGTGATTAATTCTCTACTTACTGCTCATAGAGTAACTGATGTTAATATACCTTCTACATCTAATGTCAGTCCAAGTCCCGTGAAAGAAGAACCTAAGAAAACTCCGATTGCTAGACCTCCTAAGAAGAAATGGATCAAAGAATATTTAGGTAAGTTATTCATGATCGATGTTTCTCGCATTAGATAGATGCTAGTGTTTTAATTCTTTATATTGTTATTAAACCGTGCACTGCATGGCCTCGTGGTTTGACCTCGTGGAGTTTTTTGCCACGACATGTCAGCAAAAATCACGAACATTGTACGTCGAGTATTGTACTGTTTATTAAAATATATTTATTTTTATAATAGAAAAACCTCATTCAACAAACTATTTTGAGAACATATTGATAACACTGAATACTAGTAATATTCACAATATCTTAGTAATGTGGAGGTCCTCCATACATTCCCATAGACTTTTGACGTACAACTAAGCAGTTGTTCAAGCCTAACACTTCACAAGTTTACAATGGTTCTAAAAGTTGTTGCAAAATATGCATATGAGTTTTATTATGTGTTTCAGAACTTTCAAGAATTTTTTGAACGCAAATTATTTTCAAGCCTAAATTTAATATTTTAAAAACTTTAGCATGTTAATGACTCAACTGTTATTAACAGTCTGAACTTTATTCTATTTTCCAGTTGACGATAATGATGTCGTTCACTAGGACGACAATTCGTCATTCAAGCGTTTTTAACTGTTGAACTTAGTTATTGCTACATATTTCAATTCTCCGTTGTTCTCATCTAGCCCCACCGGTAACTTTGCGTAGATCATCGGATCACCGGGCTGCAAAGAATTCATTCTACACTACGTTTTCCGAAACGCGATCTCCACTCCAAGACTCTTCTGGTCCATCGGCGATCGGTCTTGCGAAAATGTGACCGGGACATTGATACGTTAGCTTTATATTTATGTATGCTATGTCAGTAACCTTGGTTCTGTTACGGACATCCTCGTTTCTGATTTTGTCTATAAGAGGCACACTCAATATACCCCTAGCTCTATAGCGATAAATTGAAATTAAAGTCCAATCTCTTTTACTAACATAATTAAATACAAAAAAACTTTTATCATCCATTGTTTGCCACTTTTAGTTTTTATACAGTTTTTTGTAATTTTCTGTCAGAAAATTCAAAACTATTATATTATGTATTATAATCTGAAATTCAAATTACGACTGATGGTGGCGACCTTGTATTATTTTGTGTTAATACAATGGCTTGGAAGTTTCACTAATTAAATACACATGCATGTGCTTTAACACTGTTTTTGCTGAGTTGAAAAATCGTATGTCTTATGCCTTAAAGATTTTGTATGTACTCAATGTTGTTATAATCTTCGATTAAGTTAAAACGTCCTTTCTGTTTAAAAATAGTGATAAATTATTGGTCAAAGTACCTTAATTTCTTGTCACTGACATGATTTCTGATCGTGACAGAGAACAGGCTTAAACAGTTTCATTGGTTTAAAGTGCGTGTTGTTACATCTACTGTATGATCTTGTAAAAGAAAACAAGGGATAACAGCACATTAAGATTTCCACCATTCCCATTATATTATATTAAACCCGCCAATTAATGATAGATGAGGATGGTAGAACTATGAAAACTTCCTAAGAAATTGGAATGCTTGAATCTTACTGTGGCATGTTCATACGATTATTAGAATTAAAATTGATCGTGCTATCTCTTCATTGTGTTACACTTCTGAGACGAGGTATAGTATAAGGACGAGAATACTACTAATGCCAGTCCCAGTATTTTAATGTTTTGTTATGGTTCGGTCCATTGTGATCTCTAGTTATTACTAGTACTGTAGTAGTACGCGAATATTACACAAATAAGCGAAATGTGTGGGAGGTTATTCAGTAATCTCTTTATTAAGTTCTTATTCCCTGTCTAAATGTGAAATTTAATTAAACTTTTTAAGATCTAATTTTTGTAACGGTATTAAAAATATGTTTTAAATAATAAACCTTTACAAAGCGAGAGAGGAATAAAATTTCTTGCAGTCTAGCTGTATATAGTATTTAGGAGTTTTTTAAAGTTATGTTTTTTACTGGGCATTTCCTAATATTCTTTTATACTAATAATATATTTAAACAATTAGTGTCAAAATTTCCATTCAACATACGAATTCTCGTTCGAAACTCGAATTACCATCATTCGGTGATGGGATCTTAATTAACTGTAGCATTTTGGAAAGCGATTCCAAATCTTCCCTTAAACTTGAAAATTGGGAAGCCTATAGCAAATTCTGGCTACTCTCTAGACTTATACAGTATCCAATACTTGATCTGCTTTCGACCCTTTATTAAATCATGCTAGTTTCCTCTCTGTGAAAGGTTCCTCAACAACTTAGGTACGAAGATCATTAATTTAACCTTAGGACAAAGTTTATTTCGTATCATTAAACTTAGAATAAGGATATTAGTGGTTTACTCCGGGCTGTGGCCTTGACAGCAAACTATTAATTGTTACGTAACGTGTCGAGAGGCCCGAACATAATTAGTTTTCAACGCGTGTGTTTAAACACGTTCAATTAGGCAGTCTAGAAATTAGTATTTTTTGTTTTAATACCAATTACTTCTACACAAACATTGAGTGCTCTTTTTGCGAATTTTCACAAAGGACTCGTGAAGATTTCTAATTCCAGGGCATTTTCGCAGTCACGATTAGCCTTAGGAGATTGATACTACTTTGAATATTGTACCATAGAGAGGGATCTAAAGGGCTGTTTGATTTCCTGGCAACGCCTGATTTTCACAACCCTCATCGTTTGCTTATTGTTGGGATGTTCACCTTCATTCGCTTGCCCTACCATGCTTAAATACGCAACGGTTCTAATATTAGTTCCGTGTAACGATCATTAACGACCTGGACACAACTACCTTCTGCTGTTTCTTGAATCTGTTCTGCGACATGGGGTTGTTTAAAAAGAACGTTCAAAAACTAATTTGTGGTTACGAACGCTTCGGTGTTACAAACATCCATAAGCAGCCGTGACCACTTTCCATAAGGAACTATTGCCTATTTGCCTGCTTGAGGCAATAAAAAGCTTGCACTTACATTGCGTACTTCGCATATAAATTGTAAAAATAATAATTTCGGTTTTAATGTCTGTAGACAAAGGAATAAAACATAACAATGAATTCAACAAGCACGTTTGTTTTGATTGTGAATAGGATAACGTAAGTTCCGATGAGGTATGAGGAAGGTAAACACACCATGAGGGCGACGCATGCTTCATCAAGGTGTACAAGTTGTCAAGGCTGCTGGTGCCACAGCCAAACACAGGAATGGTTCTGAATTCTAAATACATCCGAAGTATAAGTATAAATTGGTCGACCAATTAAAGGAAAAGATAAATTAGGTGTCATACAAAGAAGTAAAACAGCTGCTGGCCGATAATAGGGCGGATCGGAGGAGCATCCACCGATAAGAGAGCACGATGATTATGATTAACAGTAAAAGTTATTATTGATTAAAAAAGTGAAAAAATAATATATAAATTATAAACCAATAATACAAATTATATTAGAACTTTAACAACGCTATTTGGTTTTAGAAATAGTAAGTGGGTGAAATACTTGTGTATTAAAGCAAAATAATTATAAAGAAAGTTTTGTTGTCTATCATCTCAATTTATAACAATCTTAACATGTCCACTTTATTCGTTCATGTCTTGAAAGATGAAATTTAAGATCTCATATTCGAGCCCAACATTAATGAAGTGATCAAGGTACGCCGCTATGTGACTCGGTTTTTTTAAGTTAGTTGAAACGAGCCATATTTTGTCTTATACATGAATATCTATAATTGAAGACCATGTACTTATAGCGCTCTTGTATTTAATGCCAATGGATTCATTGTACCATGATTACCTGTTATAATTATAGATTGTGAATAGTTATATGTATTTGCGTAACGCCGGACGCACGTTGGACACAATGATGGATCTCGTAATCCAATAAAAGGTGGCCGATAGGGTTGACAGACTATACAAAGTTACTACGATATAACTCAGACAAAATAAAATTATTAACGGATGGAAGTGAAAAAAACGCGTCAAATGAAGTTTTCTTTTTTGTTTTTATAGCTAGAGTACAGACAGCGGCCCACCTCATATCAAGCGGTTACCGTTGACTGTACACGTTTGCAACACAAGAGATGTCACCAAGCGCTACTGGCCTTAAAGAAATTTTATGACACCCTTTTTAAAAACCCCTTATTTTAGCACTGTGGTAAAACCACGGTTAGGAGCTCATTCCAAATCTCCACGGTGCGCAAGAGAAACGATTCTAGAGAATTGTTGCGCACAAAAGCGAAGCGCCATAGTGCGATTATATGATCTAAGGAACTGGGAACGAACGTCTAGCCCATGGCGTGCGGTGCGGTGGTAGAAAGAAGACGACGGCACCATTTTGAACCGCTGCTCGAATTACTCCCCATTTTACATTCGGTAGAATACGCAGAGAGACGCGAAGTCTCCGAAGGCCAAGAGTATCTAAACCTACTGTGAGTATGGGATTGTCGACAGTGCGCACGGCACGTGAATACTGTCTAGGGTATTTAGCTGGAAGGTGGGTAAAGTGAAACATTTTAAAAACTTTTGTGCGTAACGTATGTAGTCGTACACGTGCTTTGCGTCTATGTAGTTAATAGTAATGTATCCACTGGAAACTATTCCGCCTTTATCAGTTCGATAACCTACCTACCTACACACCCACACCTAATTCGATTATTCAATACCGAGTTCTCGTAAGTATCTACAAGCTAAGCTACATCTACGTAATGTGTTTATTAGTGCTTTACTTAAAGCATTACAGTTAAGATTTAAGAGAGGCATAAGAAAGCATTTTAATGTAATAATTGATACTGGTATATTCAAACCATCAATATAATTCGCGTAGGAACGGAGAAAGAATACTAATTCTGCGGCCAAGCAGCCGGTTGTTAGAGACGACAAAACAACCCAAAGCCACTGGTAGGACATTTTCTTTCTTTTCTTTTTTCGGATGGTTGCCGATACTTAAAACTAGGTGACTTCAAGTACCGTGTGAATAGGTACCTTCTAGGTAACCGTAGTCCACCTTAGACCATATCTTCGCCTAGTATCAGACTAAAGCTTGGTCAATCGCGAACCTATATTACAATAAAGATGTCATTGTTCTCGTCTATTAAATTTGACTAAAGCTTTAAAGCACTAATAGTTACTGCAATATAATAATTACTCTATTGTAAGCTATATACTTAATAATTATATTTATTTATCTACACATATTTTACAACAAAGCAAAAATTTGCTTAGACAACCCTAACCTACTAACCCTAAGTTTAGCTGTGTAACACAATATACGTAACTATTATTTAATCTACATCTCTATTAGAATATTTGTGACAGGTATAAAATATTTAAATATCGGTTCATCTGTAAGCTCTTTTAGCAAAGCTTGTCCCTTCATGTCTTCTGTATTTATGCTATGCTTAAATACAAATTATCAGTGTACTAGGGAATAATGTGCACTGAGTAATCTGTTAGAAAGCGAAATGAAGATAAGATTAGTGCGCAAAGAAGTCACTATGACAATAATACACGACGTTTTATGATAGATAACACTATATACTTATATATAGCTTTTTGTGGATTTATTTTGTATGTATTTGCAGTTTGCTCTTTTTAATTCATAGAATTTGTCTTCTACTAGGACTTCTTAAGCATTCTGTTATTTAGACAACTCTGTTTTGTTTCAATATTTTCAATAATTTAATTTCTTCCACCCTTTGGGGTCCTTGAGGGCCTAGTAGTCGTTGTTGCAAGCAAATTCATATAACATGACAAGTTTAAACATAAAGTGGAACTTTATGCTGTCTTACAACCACCTACCCACCCAACTACCAGTATATCTCTAATCACGTGTCAATTTCACAAAGCGATATTCTCCAAAGACGACTCCAATCTTGTTTATTTTCAGAAGAAGCATTATGTAACACGGTGTTACTATAAAATATCAATCACGTGTTACTTTCCAGGTTAATGAAACAAGAATCCGTACATCGGGGACACCCTACACTTAATTATAATTACCTTTATTGTTGATTGTGCTCTCGAACGGTTATGTTGCTCTGGTGCTATGACGTAGATGTAGCGTCATACTTTTCCAGCAAGTATTTTAATTTTTAACGTAAAAATTGGACTGTCGATTCCATTCATCCAATTTGTGTTGTGACGCACACTACTTATAAGTTAAGGGTCGTTTTGTGTTTGAGTATTGTATGGTTTTTAGTCAGCCTTTTTAAATATTCTATCACATTTTCAGCTTACAAGCTAGGAAGATAACATTATTATACAACGAACATGATTAACGAGTTGCTTTTAGAAAAATCTAGAACAGTTAGCATCTGAGGTCATTGACTCTCAATCGAATACGATAACTTATAACGCGATTCTAAATGTAGATTATAGGCGATTTCATTATTTTTATCGCTACATATTTGCATAGTTTATAGAATAGAATAGAATAGAATAGAATAAACATTTATTGTATAAACTGTCACAATCATAAAATTACAAAGTTGTTCGAGTTTTTTGTTGGAACGACAGTTTGTCCTTTCGGACGTACAATACAGTCGATTGTAATGGTGCCTAGCCATAAGTACATTATTTAATCAATCAATAAATTATTATAAAACTTTATCTTTATAATACTTTTCCCCGCGATATATGTGGAAAGGACTACAGGACTGAATAACAATTTAACACTTAGTATTTCTGTTTTCTTTATAGTTAAAACTGTTTCGTATGTATATATCTAATCGATCGCGCAAAATTGCGTTCCTGAAATAGGAAAATTGAAAGCAATTTATGTAGTCATGGCAACACTTGAACTAACCGTAATTATGATGGTATTATGACATTGATTTTAATGTATACTAGGGTTTTCCCCGCGGCTGCGCCGCGTGAAAAGCCCTAGGTAGTAGCTCTGTTACTTAAATATAAACTTAATTAATAACAACATACTTGTTTAAAGGAGGATACATTCTGTAATTTTTTGACGTAAATCTTTACTGTTTCTTGTTAAATTCACTACAATAGCAAAGAAACTAAACCCATATACTCTACACAACTGCGTAGCAAAATATACAAATGAGTCGAAGCCAATCTGATTTCAAGTAATCTAATGAATGACTTATTGTTTATGACTACTATTGACTACGTAGGTATTTATTAGCGAATTGAAAAAACGCGATTGTGGCACCATCTATTTTGCTAATCCGTCTATCCCAGATAAACGACCTTTTACCGGGATAAAACGCATTCTAAGTGTTGGTCCGGGCTATAAACCGGCATTATGTAGAATTACATTCGTATACGTTTAGTATTTTCCAAAAAAGACGCGATCGTAGCGCATTTTTTTTTGGCAATTTTCGTCTATCCCACGGAAACGACGTTATTTATCGGGATAAAAAGTATCCTAAGTTACGACACGTGACATAAGTTACTTCCGTTTCGAATTTCGAAAAATCGAAAAACCGGAAGGCACAGTAATTTAAAAAAATGCATTTTTGAAATTGCTAGTCCGAATTAGCCTCCCTGATTTTTTGACATTTTTAAACATTGTACAAACTCTAATCATTTACAGATTTATTATAGTATAGAACATAGATAGATAAATTTATTTCTTGATCAGGATAACCATTTATTAATTTTATTATAAAAATAAAAATGTAACATAAAGGAAAACACTTTAATTCAATTTAAGTTATCGTCTTGTTTTTGTATGATAGAGTATGTTTAATATTGAACTTCTTTGTTTTGTGTTGTCCTTGTAGCTGTTAGAAAAATAAATCAGTGATTTCGGTGATGACATAACACCACCACATTTTGGCTAAAGAGGGGGGGGTTGTGTATGTAAATAAATAGCTGTAGTTAATATATAATCTAAATATTTATTTACAAAGTATTGATTTAGGCCGGTTATATATATCTTGGTATTCATTCCCTTATGGCCGGTTCTTATATCTTACCGACCGTTCATTTGCCATTACTATCGGCATGGAAGCAGAACACCAACTATGCGGATATAACATAGGTTGTTTGTTTGATAGATTAGTACATTTTAAAATCTAGTATTCATGAAAGGAAATGCTTCTTTTACTGATTAATATCACTTTTTTTTTAAGGCGGGGGAAATGCATTTCGTCCAATACCGGGTCATTTGCTAGGGATTAGACCATAGTCGATTATGGAGGCATTCCCAAAGGGGCAATCCAAACACTAATCGACCGGCTTGTGTGGAGACTCGAGTACTCAATACTCCACGAAAACCACCCTCCTCCCATGTGCCCCGCGCTTATGGCAGGAAGAGCGTGAGACTTAGAACGTAGTTACGCCCACGCTGATCCTAGCGCATCAGTGCTTGAGAATGCTCCGGGAAGCAGTGCAAACTCACTTCGTCAACAGGGGTGAAGACTCCTCTGCTCCCTAGATGCTAGAGGGCCCCTGTAGCGGTATTCTCAAGGAGGGAAGTCATGCGCATATCTGCGCCTCCGGGACCCCGACTGACGTCGGTACCCCTGAGACGCATGCGCACTTGTACCTCTCTCCCTATCTCGATCTTCGGCCTCCTTTTGAGACATTACAGTCTGGCAGAAATTGGACACACCCACCCAATGATCATAGCTCTGCAGCATGGCTTGCACCAGACTGCCGAGCGAATCGATTGGACCTACTATTGTCTCGAGTTCAAACCTCTGTGGTGCCCATGCTGCGCGCACTCGACTAGCGTATGAAAACGCCGTGTCTTGTGCGCCACACTGGCGACGTTGGAGTGAAGTCAGGCAGCCCACGATATGATTCAGATACTAATCGAAGCACCCGCCCGGTAAGTATCTGCGTCATCCTGAAGGTCAGGGTCCCGCGTTTCCGCGAGAGCCATCGCAACAGGTGTGGGCGCACCGCTTCCACCGTATCAATGCCAGCCACAGGGGACCGATTAATATCACATAACCTATCACCTGTTAAGTTATTCTTAAGGTACACCACAACATAGGAATCACTAAATTAATGTCACACACAGTAACAAGAATAAACAATAACCGTGTATGAACTCTAAAATCTTTCATAGAAATTAAGTTGTGAAAAAGGATACGGAACTCGAGTCCGTAGAGTTGTTAAAATAAAACCTAAAACCTGACTGTATTTTAAATAAAAATAGTTAATATACTGCTATTTATATTTTATATTTCAAATACATACACGACTTAAATATATTTTGTATTTCGTATTAAATACATGCGAGATTGTAGTTTGTAATTTGTATTTTTTATTAAAGCAAAGCATGTATTTTGCCCAGCTCTGAGTGTCGAATACGTTCGACTAGTTCCGTGCCTCGTGACTGCCCATCACGTGTACAGTGCCCCCGATCAATTCCGATGATCGCCGATCCTCCCCCTCCCTCATATGAGTTGTGGTCAGATACTACCGGGCTAGAGCGATAATGTAGGAAGAGGAAAAAATATTTATAATTTATATGAAATTATAGATATATTCAGATTTTTCCAAACGGCTCTGCTCGCATATTATGCAACTCATTACCGAAGGTAGACATAGCCTCTGTGTGCTCCATGCTGCAGAGCGATGATCATTGGGTGGGTGCGTCCAATTTCTGCGAGACTGTGAAGTCTCAAAAGGAGGCCGCAGAACGAGATAGGGAGAGAGGTACAAGTGCGCATGCGTCTCACGGGTACCGACGTCAGTCGGGGTCCCGGAGGCGCAGATATGCGCATGACTTCCCTCCTTGAAAATACCGCTGCAGGGGCCCTCTAGCATCTTGGGAGCAGAGGAGTCTTCACCCCTGTTGACGAAGTGAGTTTGCACTGCTTTCAGGAGCATTCTCAAGCACTGATGCGCCAGGATCAGCGTGGGCGTAACTACGTTCTAAGTCTCACGCTCTTCCTGCCATAAGAGCGGGACACATGGGAGGAGAGTGGTTTTACTGGAGTATTGATTACTCGAGTCTCCACACGAGCCGGTCGATTAGTGTTTGGATTGCCCCCTTGGGAATGCCTCTATAATCGACTATGGTCTAATCCCTAGCAAAGGACCCGGTACTGTGCGAAATGCATTTCCACCGCCTTAAAAAAAAAATTGGTACAATCCCAAGACTGGAAAAGGACAAACAAAGGAAAACGGACTTTCAATTTGTGCTACGGTGTCCCAAACTTTCCAGCATTAGGACCATACTGGCTACTCTAGTAAGTTTCAAAGGTAATAAGCGTTTTAATTTTACTGGTTTTGCAATATTCACTTAAATTATTTGCCAGTTATTTTAACCTTCAAGTTAAACATGTATTATACTCGGCATTAAGCTTTATCTATTTAATTAATTACAATACTAATGAATTGTTAATTAATTTTAATTAATTAATAACATATTCGCTTATACTCAAATATTATTATTTGGAACCAATATTAAACAAAAAAGAAATAAGCTAGGAGTTGCTGCATGAAATCGCTTCGGCACGTATGAGTCCAGCGCTTTACTTTCTTTCCTGTCTATTATCACTTTCAGACTGTACTTCCCCACCTTATCCCTCCTCCCCTCTCAACACCCGTTCAAGCCCCTTCGCTACATTGTAGATCCATAATATGACAGCTTATGTTTGTATTTATTGTTGTATAAAAATATCTTAAATATTATGAATCTAGTAAGATTTCGTGTTTAGCTCAGAAGGTTTTGAACACAAAATGTCATCGACAATGTTTGTAATATTTCTGAGTTTGCCTAGAATTTGTTTTAATAAAACATGAAGGAAGACTTTTCTTAGTTGAAGTTGAATGTCGTATTTGCAACACCAGAACGTTGATACCTAGTCGTGATGACCTCTTATTGTTGTTGCTCCCCTAGTATTACAATGTCCATGGGCAAAAGTAACTTTAACTTGTTCTTTCTTATGCTTCGTTTACATTTATTTATATGTATGTCCATTAATTAACTAGAATTGGACAATATTTTTTTTTATTGCAGGAGATCAGCAGACAAGCAGATGGCCCACTTGATGGAAAGCGGTTACCATCGCCTATGGACATTTGCAACACCAAAGGTGCTACAAATGCGCTGCTGCTCTCTTAAGGGAAACTGGAATCTGGTCACTAATGCCGGAACACAACTCGAAGGTTGCTATGGCGACATACTTTAGACCAGGGGTGGTAGCCATACAGTCGGGAAAATGGCCTACCACCCTGGCGCAAAAAAAAAATTGGACAATAATAGTAAATGTATAAAAACGTGAAGTTTATTAGGGGTAGTAATTGCGTATATTGACTACTTTTCATTCTTTTATGCCCATAAAATAGGCGTTGTTATATTTATTACTTTGGAGCGGTAAGCTTTTCATCGATAGTATTGAATTTCTACAAAAATGCAGTGCTTCGAAATTCGAAATAAGTCCACCAGAATCAATAATTTAATTTAATAATGAAATGTTAACGAAAGGAATGTGTTGCAGCATTATGAATATACCAATAAATAATACATAAAATATTGGCAACACTCACTTTCAGTGCAGTTTTAAACTCTTAACTTCATTAATTGGGTTTGTTTTAAATTCTGAAGGTTATCAAACATTAAACAATGAAGATAATATAACACGTGTTACAAAGTCGAGTTTACATGACGCATTTTGTCATTGCCCTAAGCGCATGCGTCATCATATATTGCACTTTTTTTTATTAACATTAGCACATTAGCACATTAGCAATTACTTCAACTCAATTGTTCTTTGTTCCCATTGCTTCTAATCATCCTATGCTGAGCTTATTTCAGTCTATAGTATATTATTAATATATTTTTAGGTCATCAAATTAAAATATGTGATTATTGTTATTATTTTTACGGAAAAGTCGGATTGTGTGTTTACGTCTGTAAAATGTCAAAAGTGTCCATACCTAGGCTACATGACTTTAATCCCCCAAAACTCCAAATTAGGTATACTCAGTGCCAATGTTTATGAACTTTTCACATAAGCTGCACAGAAAAAATCTGTACAGTACCTGATATAATACGAAAAAACGTCTATAATATAGTATAACAGTACCTATTATATTGTTGAGTAAAAGCACCTATTATATTTGACATAATATTACATTAAATATTGACATTAAAGTCAGTAAAATGGTTCAAACGGATTCATTCGGTTCGTTAGTCTCGCTAAAACTTGAGAACGGCTGGACTGATTTGGCTAATTTTGGTTTTAAATTATTTGTGGAAGTCCAGGGAAGGTTTAAAAGATGAGTAAATATGAAAAAGATGCTTGGAATATTTCGCGGTCCCTTAGAAACTATTCCTACCTGCCAAACATTTGATGTTCGTCCCGTCAATTAGAAATCAATTAAATTTAAAGGTCGTTCAGAAATCATTTTTTTTTGGTTTTGAATGTCAGACGTTAGATGTTCGTTCTGGTTAAGTTTAGACCACATTTTTTACTAAAGTTGAAACAGTGCAATTATCATTCAGCTTTTTTATTTATTGATTCTGAGACGGTACGAAGTTTGCCGGGTCAGCGAGTATATATATATATATATATATATATATATATATATATATATATATATATATATATATATATATATATATATATATATACATATACATATATATATACATATATATATATATATATATATATATATATATATATATATATATATATATATATATATATGCTACTTGTTAAACTGGTACTATGTAATTGCAACATATGTCCAATTTAATATTATTTGAAACACGACAACACTATCAACATTTTCATCAATATTAAATATTCATAATATACAGAACCGATATTTATTATCTTAAAAAAATAAATTTAAATAATCTGTTAGATAGACGGGAGCATATTATATCTTTTTATACATTTAATATTATTTTGCATACCAATTCCACGTCGGGCGTTGATATAAATAATAATGTACGGATTAAACAGATTACGTTGGCAGTCATTCATACCGGTTTAAAATATCGCTGCTGGTTTGAACAAACATCTTAAAAATATGAAGACTAATATAGAGTATAAAAAAATGCAGAAGCAATCAAACATTATTAGGCCTTAGAAGTCTCTGGGGTTTTTATTATTGTATTTTTTTACGTTATTGTTTCTGCATACTCCTTATTTTATTATTTATTATCCCATGAACATTTTGGCTTATTTACTTTCGATTGATTAAAGATTTATGTTTTCTTCTCCTATAGTAGGGTAAATATAATATGTATTATTAATATTAGTCTGCACCAAAAATGTAGTCATGTTACTGTTATGAGTTTATGGTGTTGGCAAAAGTTCTGAGGATTTTTTAAACAGAACAAAATGATTTTATCTCGCACGTGTGGCTGTGTTGCCGACGATCGTCGTGGGAGAGAGAAGTTACTCCGTTTGCGTGTTAGCGGCTCGTAACCGCGCGCCCGACATGCGCAACCGTACTAGGCAACCATAATTGTCTAGGAGTTTTGTTTTCTTTTCTCTGTCGCTAGTGGCGTTGGTGCACAGGAAAATGTAGTAAAAGATTACGGGTTAACGTGACGACAGAATGCGTCGATATTTCTTTGGATTGTGTTTTTCTGTTGCAGTGAAATGTTTTTATGTGTTGGACGCTAACATACTGCGTTTTTAGCTTAAAAACACATTCTTGGGGTCTACTTATTAAATTTTCCGTTAGAAATTTGCATCATGTTATATTGGTCTATGCGGCTCGATTGTGATTTCAATGTTTTAGCATATGAACTCATAATATAGACCTTTTTGATTGTAAACTTGCCATACAGGCAGACGGCCCAACTAATGAGAATTGCTTAACGTTGCCTATAGATATTTTCAACACTGGGCGAAGCAAACACTTGCCATCATTTAGGATGGGGAAAAGAGATTGGGATCAGACAGGAGCTATAGGATAGAAGAGATTGGATTGGAATACAGGGATGAGATAGGAAAAACGCAGTAGTAGAAGGGGAAGTGGGCCCCCAGAACTCTAACTTTAATTTATATAGTTAATATAGACCCTTAGATAACGCTTTACTGCCATGGAATTTATTTTTAATAATGTGTATTGTCTCTAGTTATTGATAATATAATGTAGTTGTAAAGCCAGTGACCTTTATTATATTTGAACCTGACCATAAAAAACTCTGCCATCATGTATAAAAAGTCTAAACTTTATCAGTGTTTTTAAAATATAAATTCTATTTCAGAAAGATGATAATACAGCGCATAAGATAAATGTCAAATTTGTTTTTATGCGGCTATTTGATGTTACGTAATCTCGCATTGACGCGTGTTTATTATCATAAATTTTATTTTTATATTTATTTAATTCAAATTGTAAAATGGAAGACTTGGTCATTATAATAATTGATATTCAGGCGAAAAGACACTTTAATTACCCACTTTATAAAATCTTTATGAGTTCAAATCGGCCTAGACTCGTTTGAGTGTTTTTCGATATTTATTAGCTATCGCTTATTAAAATAAATAGTGATAATAATAAAACTTCCGTTATAAAAAAATGCCTTTATATATTTAAAAAAAGTAAAATTTTTGAGAACAAATAAATACAGAAACTTCCTTGAAAAATTATCTTCCAATATGGTGAAAACCGCTTAAAATTCTATTGCGTGGTTTAGCAGTTAGCGGATATATGTACTAGGTATGTAAAGATGCGACTTTTTATTGGATGATTTTGATTATGTTGTGTGTTGCATTTTTATGGCTCACGTAGTTCCATTTGGTCCACATTCAAGGACCAATTTTTATTAAATTTGGTGAATAGCTATCAGGGATAAATAGGATACATTTAACCCGTAAACTATTCTATATATTAATATTCTATTATTCTGCGTTATAAATCGTTGCGATGTATTACAAAGACAAGTCTAAACTCTGTAGAGATGAAACCTATATGGTTTAATAATACAAAGGTATGCTTGGGAAAGGACAAGGTCGACGTAGGCTGGCAAGGTTTCTATCTCTGTCTGGTTTTCCAAGAGCGTAACTACGCCCCACCCTAGTTACAGGATGACTAAAGGCGCGCGTCTGAACCTCGACGGTTTGCATAACCTCTTCATTATTCATAATATCCTAGTATTCTTGCCTGTGTCGGACAGCTAACTTTTACGTAAGTGGGCGGGGACGATTTTTTTAAGATTGGTTTTATTTTAAGACTATTTTTATTTTGGAAAAGGTAGTGAAATTATATTTGTTTGGGTTCGATTTTTTTAATCGCTGATTATTGTATTTCCAGCAAATCTATCTATCTATAATATTATAAAATCTAAACATGCCGTATCTGTACTTTGAAGCTATTTAAAAGAAAAACTGGAATAGACTATGATGTAGAACAGTGTTCCGCAAACTTTTTGTGTTCAAGGTACATATATCTAGGAAAACGAAAATTTTTGGAGGTACACCACAAATAAAAAACATTTTTTAAACAGTAATATTAATCAGCATTTATTTATTTTAATCATCGAAACAATATTTATTATTAATCAATAAACCTAAAGTTCAAATTGCAGCATAACCTTATATTTCCGAGGCACATCAATTAATGACCACGGTACATACTTTGCGGAACACTGATGTAGAACACGATGCATTTTTTTTTAAATTTCTTGTCTGTTCGGGATTCACGTAAAACGACTGGGCCGACTTCGATGCGGTTTTCGCTAATCAACAGCTTATTTTGAGACTTAAAATCTACGCCACTCTATCCCGGGATTCCCTTGGGAAGTTTTCTGACAATCATTTAAAATCCTGTGCTTCGGTTAGTAATTATATTTTATAACTAACCAAAATGGTATGAATAAATAAGTTTTGCTAATAGACATAATCACAACGTATGCTTATTTGTACTAAGATTCAAATGAATTTAAACTCTTTTTAAACAGTCAACAAGTTCAATAAACGTTACAGTCATTCGTTATAAATATTTAAAATGAATTTTATCCCGATATCCTGTATATACTAGTATATGTTATTCATAATTCATTCGGGTTTTATAACATGGTCATTGTCCGTAAGTTTTTATTCAAAATAAGTTCCACTGGAGAACATTTTTAAAGGTCATACGTACAAGTCTGCTTTCTATTCTACCTATACTTATATATACAACATCGCAACGTTTTATCGCTGTGAAAATAGAAACGGAAAGAAACTCCAGCAACACGTCGAGCTAAAAATACTTTTTATTTATGTTTATCTATATCTCAGGCTCTTTTTTTGACAAATACAGAAGTATGTAATACAATTACTTTTCAAGAAATTAATGTGAGTTGTAGCCAGCAGTGCATGCATATTCAATAAAACAAAGACATATTAAGAGGAAATAATACACGAGGGGTGAAAGTGACCTATTTAGGCGTGAGATTGTTAGGTGCACAAGCGTAGCGAGGGTACTAATAGTTCGAGTGCCTAAATAGGCCTTTCAGTCGAGGTTTTTTTTTAAGTTCTCTTTTTCTTAACGCACACGCTTATCAGGGTATTTTTATGATCTTTACTGCCTTTATTTCTGATATATATATATATATATATATATATATATATATATATATATATATATATATATATATATATTATAATACTGGTTGTCAACATTGTACTATTTTATATAATGCTACTTTTTATACTACTACATTTCTTGTACTCTACTTCTGTTGTGTTTCTTTATTTACTCTCATATATCTATTATTTGTCTCTTATTTATCCATCATATTTTGATACAGTGTTACTTGCGGTAACATCTCTAGTGCATTTTTGTACCTATGTTTACTTATTGATTTCACTCGATGTTAACACTCTGCTTTTCATTTCAAATATGGGGAAGTAAATGCAAAATTACTTCTCTAATTAAATCAGGCGTTAAATCCACATCTAAATCCGATGAACTCGTTTAATACTCACATAAGAAACGTCAAGTAATTTTCTTTTTCTGTGGTATTCTACCAGCCAGTATACTTTTGTCATTGTAGGGTAGTAAATATTTATCTCAAATTTATGTAAAGTAAATGACAATTAAGTGAAAAGTAATATATAAGTATAAAATGATGTTACAAAATAATGGATATTTTTTTTACAGTTTATTCCGCGATTTGACAGTGGCTGTAAAAAAACGTTGGAACATGAGTTGCATGTATTATCTATGGATCGTATAGTTTTTAATTTTTTTGACAGGAGTTTTTGGCGGGAACTGAAAGGAGATGTTGTGCTGTGCAGTTTTATTTTCTAAAAATGTGTAAAATTACTCTAAAATGAACAATAGTTGTAGGATATTGATAGTTTTTGAGTAGTAATTATGTGTTTTTGTGAGAAATGTGACCTGTATAGTACAGTCAAATGTGGCCTTTCGAGTGTTCACAAGAACTCCGTTGAATGGTGTAGATTATAGCCTACAATATAACTGCGCCTGGCTTAAAGGCCTAGTTGCCAAGCCTTAAACATTAAAAAAAAAATATTTTTTTTGACAACAAGGAAAATTGTTTCGCAGGATCGAAAAGTACTCTTTTCATCCCTGTAATCAGGCAATTCCAAACGTACTTTCAGAATGTGAGAAATGAAAAAATATTATTGCCGTCGTGTTATGTATGTACTTGTATCACATGACGTGTAGAGCCATGCCGGATTCATTGTCATGATAAGAGCTCTTAGGGCCGGCTCGGTCGTTGTGATACCATGCTCTCATTATATATCGGCGTGAAATGGTCAGCCTTGAGCTTATCGTGTTCGTACGATAACGGAGAGAGTTCTGATGACGCATTTCACCTTCTCCTTATCGCATCCACATATCTCATTCTGCTATACCATTCCTCCTGTTTTATCCTCCTTATCGCATCTGGCTTTCCCATCCTTCCTATCTCAGTCCTTCCACCCCGTCGTAGAGGCTGGGAACGCGTTGGCATCGCTTCTATTTTTGCAAACTTTATCTAGTTTCATTTTGTTATAAATGTTTTTATCGTAAAAAGAGTTGGAAAGGAGATATTGTCAGAAAACATGAGCGCAGCTACCTCCGTATCAACCGTATCAATTATAAGGGGCCCCCAGGTTACAGAGGCCCCAAAAGTACGTAAGCAAAAATTGCTAAAATGTTATCTACAATGCTTTGTAGATTAATAGCATTTGTGAGAATAACTGCTGGCCCAACAGAAACGGCTATCAGACTCGTCATTAATGTCTATAGAGACAGAAAATCTAGAAAGCCTAAAATCGTCTTCAGCTAACAGCTTCAGGATGATTCGATAAATAAGTTTTCTGCAAAAAATTCCACAAAAGTGTATCTTTGATTTAAATTGTTTGTGTAACTAGGTCCTAGGAGCATGAAGTATTATAAGTAAATATATAAACTTAGTTTAGTTTATATATTTACTTATACTATAATATTTAATTCAATTCGAGCATTTTTGTTAATTTTATGAAAAAAATCCCCTACTCCTGCCCCCCCCCCAAACATTTTGATACAGACAGGACCCGTCTAAGGCAAGCTACGCCACTATCAGAAAATTTTATCAAGCGCAATGTTTCCAATATGGCGGCATGAGCGGCAAAGATGCCGAGGTGAAAAAGTTGTAATCCGGAAAGAGTACTTGGAAATCTATAAAATTACCCATTTGCAAAACTGCCAAAAAACTTGTTAGGCAATCTGTTTTTTCGAACCAAGCGACTGTACTATCAATATTAGTCGCATTAGCCTATATTTCCAGCAAATAAGAAACACAAATATTGTTAAGATAAATGCGTATTGCGTATTCAGATTATATAACAGGATTGAGACCCTTCGTGCAAATGTCAAGTGCAGGAATGACGTATTCAATCAGGATAACCAACCGAGTATAATCCGTCTATTGCTTGTGTAACAACTATGACAACGGTGAAACCTATTCAAATCCAATGATGATTTGATAAATTAAATAAAAAATAGCTGTTAAGATTGAAAATTATGACGTCCCTGCTGATAATGTTAGGGTAGGTATCCAAGTCATTTTATATATATTTATTTTTTTGTCTTTTTTATTTTTGTTATTTCCTATTTTTGTTCTTTTTTCAGTTTTTGAAGTGAAATCTTGTTTCGGCACGTTGGGAACTTTGATATGGGGTAATAGCACTGAACTCGCGTAATCGTCACGGTCAGATAATAAGTTTTCACTTCTGACGTGTAGTCCTACGACTGACAGTTTCTTTTTTAATCTTTTATATAACAATTTATAAAGGTCTTCTAGTATAATCTATTAAATTTATGTTTATAATACTTATCTTTTCTATTTAAATTTTCCTACGTATGTATACATGTAATCGAAAATTTTGGTTTTGGTTATCACAGACAACAGATTTAAGTCTATATACAAAATTTACCTAACTTTATCCTGAACTTGGCACTTCAATGTATTTTTCACCAAATCGATGTATTATTTATCAGTTTGTGCTGTGTGCAAGTATTTCGTTGTTTCTTTCGTCGCCTTTTTCATCTCATTTTGTCGGATGACGTCAACGGCGCATGCGCATATAATTATGCGGGGTTCAATGAGATTTCTTCACATGATCTCTTCCAGGTAACCCTCCCTCCAGGCGTATCAAATAACAATATAAAAGTGAAACTGGCTATAGTTATTTGTTAATGTATATTGTTATTTTTTGTAACGATTGTGCCCAGTTGCTAAGGGAGTATCTACGTTTCCTTCAATGATTTAAACCCTACCACTTCATTTTAGTGGTAGAATTTGCATATTGAACTACCACGTGTTAGCGATGTATGAAATTGTAATGAAAAGAAAGAAATTAATGAGGCGTCTTTAGGACACCTGGTTGGAACGAAGTTTCGAAGACGATCGAAAATGATCGAAGACCATGCATATTATTTTGTTTTAGATCTTATTTAATTGCATTAAAGTTCGAAATTGTACAATAATATACAGTGGTCAGCATTTTTCCCTTTATTTATACTTTTTTCGTCGCTCCCATCCGCCTAGTAACATGTGATAAAGAACTTCGTTCTAATATTTACTGTCGAAGTGTATGCATACATACCTTTATAATATATACATGAAAAGAATACAGGATTTATAAAAATGCTTTGTACATGTTAAGTATGAATTCATAATTATACAAAAGAAATACACAAAAAACGTACATCACAATCACGGTAACGATGCTAGACTCCTCAGCATTATTCCGAGATAAGAGATGATGCAGCGCTAATTTAACCGAAATATTAACACAGATAATTAATTAAGTTTAAAGTGCGTTAAATGTTAATAACAAAACAATAAAACTTGTTGCATGTTTGCGAGATATGAATTAAAATGTCGTTTCGGAAAAACAAAATCTTTATTATAAGTACACACAGGTAATTCAAAGTCCTTACAAAACCAACCAAATACAACAAGTTCAAACCGTGAGGCAGAAAATCGTAATAACATAAATGTGCAAAGTCTGTTAATGACAGATTCCCGTTCCGAATGTACGATGGTATATTCAGTAACCCCTCAATCGCAGTTGAAACTCAAATAACTCTTGTCTTAACGTGCCGACCTTATATATTCGTAAAATAGAAAAAAAAAATGTATACCATTAATTCGAATTCTCGAACTTGTAACCCTAATCCGAAACAACATGGCTCCTAAGAATTTGAACAATAAAAACGTCTTATGATGTCTTACTTTACGGCCGACGATAAAGACAAAGAGAGGATTAGCTATTACCAATAGATGAATACTTAGTCTTAGAGAATTAGCACCGAACAAATAAATGTCAGTGAACAATATTAAAGCAATCGTAAAAATGTTACAGATACTTTAATAACAAGGGATTACAAAAGACACGTGTTCGCAAAAGATTATTATCGGTTCGAAACAATGTTATAAATATACATTTGTTAATAAATATAAAACATCTGATGTTCTCCAAATAAACCTTAAACAGTTTAAAAGCTTGGATAAGCGTAAAAGACACTAAACTAGAAGGCTCATAAAGGCCAGCAATGGGTACATGTGCTAATAAATAATAATATAATTTATTTATTAGAGGAATTTTACGTGTGCCACTTTAGCTAGAACCTAGTATAAGAAAGTAAGATTTGATTTACGAGACCTGAATTATCATACCTTAAGATTGTTTTTCAACATTTATTGGCCTTCCCCTTGTGGTGCTAATAGTACATGTGAGGCTGGATATTGAATCCTAATGGCTTCCCTTCGACTGAAAATTTTATAGTCTTGATATTGATATCGTCTTGATATTTCGTCTGATTGCACTATGAATGATATATGCATGACTACAATACTATGATCAATTATTATAAAGTTATTACAAGAAAATTAATTATCATAGTGACGTGACACGCGCGGTCGCCGTGTTTTCGGCGCTATGATATATTTACTTTAATTATAGAAAAACAAAACAAAAATAGTTTGTTGTAAAACTATTTTTTTGTTTTGTAATAAAACAAAAAAATGATTCAAATTACCAATTTGAAATATAATATTTATCTTGTATTAGTCAAGAAAAACAAGAAATCAATTATTAATAATAAGCTGTACTCACCTTGAATGCTTCGTCACAATTTTAATGTTTAGAAAATCAAGGATAACCTGGAAGTCTGTAAGATGGTTTTAAATATAAATTTTGTTTTATCGTAATTTAAAAACTCTCATCATCGTCCTAGCGTTAAACCTTATTTCGAATAACGTGGGTGACACCGACGTAACAACGACCAAGGCATAAAGGTCACTTCGACGAACTTCGACCCTATTATAGATTATTATTATACGAACGCGCAGAGATTGCTAGAAATATCGGTGTTCCGTGACCATTTGGAGAAAATACGTTTATATTTTTATTAATCGAGAATACCTGCGGTTGTGATGTCAAGTTTATCCTGTAGATGTCTGTTCCAACACTTATAAATAATATTTTCGTTCGATAATGTATATGCGTCTGGATAGCTGACGCGTGACGGTTTCGGATCTTGATGGAGCTTTAGATCTGTTCTAAATTGAAATTAGATAATTTTGGTTAGAAATTATTTTAAAATCTATCTTCTATAATATTATAAAATTCTAAATATGTCGTGCCTATACATTGAAGCTATTAAAAAAAACTGGAATAGACTATATCAACGATGGAGAACACGAGGCTTTTTTTTAGATTTCTTGTCTGTTTGTGTGTTCGGGATTCAAGTAAAAACTACTTCTTTTTGTATGAATAAGGTATTTAGAAAGAAATACCTTATTATTATTACCATCTAACCTAAAAAGATTAATAAGTAATTTAAATATAACCTAAATTAACTAAAAACTACTGAACCGATTTCGATGCTGTTTTCGCGATAGCTAATTTTTATACTTAAAAACTGCGCTGCTTGTTATCTCCCGTGAATCCTGCCGGAATTTCAAGTCGAGTGTGGACGCAGTCGCGGGCATATCCTAGTTAGAATTATTATTGTTATTGATGGAACTCAGATGGCTGTTCTTCCCAGAGTTTGAAACGAGAATGGAAAATTTATATAATTTATTATATCAAGGAAAAAAGGCTACGTCTTATCTTTTAGAAATATTTAATAATTTTCTTCATATAATTTCTTCCGATAATTGTTTTCCATGATAATTGTTTGTTGATTAACTTACATAGCAACTAATATTAGTTTGTATTATACCTATTATAAACATAATAAAAAAACTAGGACACCAAAATGCTAACTCAGAACAACAAACACCATCTGTACTGCAAATAATTAAGTTTGTCTTAGCAGCATAATCATCATCCGACGTTTTAATTTGGCTGAGTACTTTAATTACATTTTACATGTCAATAATTTACATTTGTGTAGGCTTTAGTTTGTGGCCATTTTGACAAAAACAGGACCCTTGAGAAATCCTCATGTCCGTCCGACTTCTTTCTTTGTATGTCGCAGTCAATTTTTTCAATGATTTTTTGGGATACTACTACTAGGGTTCTTCATTTACCACATATAAAAATTATGAATTGATATTGCGAAAAAAATAGAGAGTGCGGCTGGCTACCATACAATATGAGTAGGGTTTTTTTCAGTGTGTATAGTTATGGCCGAGCACTTACTGACCCATTTTGTTTATACTAACTAACCTGTTCAATGTCAGTTAAATGTCACACACAATCAATCAAATAAATCCCTTCGTTCGCTTCTTTCTCATTTTAGTTTAGTACAACCGACGCTGAACTGGTTTAAAAGCTACCAGGATCAAATAATTGAAAAGAGTTGTGCTGGATCACTGAGACTACGTGTACACATTGAACTAAATCGAGTAATCGCTGGTGTTTGGAGGAGCACTAAAGTCAGGGTAGATTCAAAGCCAAGGATATCGGCCAATCGCCTCTAGCCGGCTAAACGATACAATTAACACTATAAATACATAACGCCTATTGTAATTTATTGTTTTGCTATTTCCAAAGGGCAAGGGCAGACCGGGGATTAGTTTTAATTCAGAGGTTAAAGCACCTTTTGACGACAATAAATTAGTTTGTGGTTAGTAAATTAAAAGTTCTTAATATTTTTTTTAAAGGTCCTGTAATCACTCGGACAGGGATTCCTGTCGGGGAATTTCTATACTGTATAAGAGTTCCACACCTCACAAATAAAAATATCACTTCTTTTACAAGCTTCATTTTCTCATTCTAACTCTTTATTTGCTTATTTACATTGTGCCCACTTGCGTGCCAGCAAGCTGGAAAGTGGCCAGTACGAATGTATGCCCGTTGTCAGTTTCCAGCTTGCTGTCCTAGAAGTGAAGAAGAAATGAAATGTCGAATTTGCATTTTGAAACTCAAACTTTAAAATCAAAACTTCACAGCATAGGCCATTGATATTTTCTAAAAAATGTATTATTTTGAAAGAAATTTAAATTAAATACATATAATCGAATTCTTTAGGACATTCCTTTTACCAGGGAACTTGCTGGTAAAGGCATTGTATGTTCTAGCTGATTTAGTTCTAAATCTGAGAAGGACAGACCTTGCGAAGGCTAGGCACGGTACGAGGCTGCATCTTTAATCCAGTTCAAACTAAGAACACTGCTGTGTGCTGGGTGAAGGCTGGAAAGTATTGGGTGGATGACATGTGTCACTACAAATTCTAATGTTATTAAAATTTATATATAAGCGCAGCCTTTGAAATGCTATATTATTATCACATTACTTTTATAATATTATGTTACAAATAATTTTTGTATTGTATTAATGCGCTATTTGATTCCTTTTGATATTAAACTTTCTACACGCGTACAAACGAAATCTGTGTATGATAAATAAAAGGTATGTTTCAAGTGATGACTGTAAAATTAATTATCTTCTACGCTGCTAATATAAAAATATAATTAATTACAAGCCAGTCGACTCTGAAACTTCTGTATTCATTCTCATGTTTAGGTTTTCAAAAACATGAAGAGTAAAATGGTTCATTCGGATTAGTTTTTTTTTTTTGCAATCTACAGTTTCTTTGCTGTCTTAGTCTTTGACTCAATGTCCTTAGTCGTACACAATAAACTCCATCATCCACCTCTACCTACTTGGGCCGTTATGTTGTGAAGAAAATGCTTTGTTTAAATATTACGGGAGGAATTTGTAATTTTTCAAGCAATGCAATAAACTGATTACCTAAAACAAAATTACTTTCACTGCTTACAAAACAATTTACATTAAAATTTATCTATTGAATTGAGCGTTAATACTTCAAGACCAGTGCTTATCTTATTTGCTTGACGTCATCAGCAAAATTATCTTTAGCACACTGCGGGTGTAATAACAAAGATCGATTAGGGTGGCGCTCTAGTCGCGGCAGACGCCGCACGTTTGCCCGAACCAGTTATTTACGTGAGTCGTGTTTTTTGTGGCACACTAGTGTCCGAGCAGCTGATTTTCGGCGTGGCAACGGCGCGGCGCCAAACAAATGAGCACGCGCGCGACCACATGTACTGACGTAATGACCCCGTAAAACCACGCCTCCGTAACCTATCTCGCTCGTTTTCTTACAATAATATCCATCCTTCTCGCTCACTATTGCAGCGTGACTGATCAACTCGTGATTTTAAAACACCGACCTTATGCCATTGTGATAACATTTATTGTTGTAAAATACTATTTATCGTACTCGTGTAGTAGTGATAAACTGTTTTTTTCCTCCTCTACGTATAACTCCACGCGTTTGTAATGGCCTGGTACTTTACCGCCACGGACTGCAGCCGTCGACGAGTGGTTGACACGACACGGATTTGACAAACATTGACCAAACCAAAGAAAGTAGTTGTTAGTTAGTACCAAAGCGGACTTGAAACTGAGTCTCACGTCCAAATTGTCTGAGATTAACATAATTATTAGGATTGCAATTATTATTAGGAGTAAGTAAAATAATATAGTATTTGCTAAGGTGTCTGATGGTGTGTTACAAACGTATTTTTGTTTACAGAGGAGGAGCCAGAATCATCAGTGTCAGTGCGAGTGGTGACGGGTCTGTCGGTGACACCGCGTAGCAACGGCGTGGTGCGTCCAACGTCGCCGGTGCCGGTGCCGGTGGCCTGCGCGCTGTCGCCCGCCCCCGCGCCCGCTCTCTCCTCCGTCTCTCTCGAGCCGGTCGCCGCAGCGGCGGTTCCCCCTCCCGCGTCGCTTCTCGACTTCGCACAAGAACATTCCAGGCCGCGTACCATTAGCAACAGCCATGGGTATGTTATGCACTCCTAGTAACAGCGGTGTCCAAAACAGCTGGAGATTCGCATGAGATGCGTGTGTTGACTGACGCCGCGGCACGGAGCACATAAATAAGAAAGACAGACAGACAGACGACAGACGTAGGGATAGATAGATAGAGCATTAACAACAGCCTCCTTCCTCCCTCCCTCCTCTCACTTCTTATTTTTGCTGTTACATAACATAATTGAAACAGAGTTTATTGAGCTTTGTATCTTTGAATTGGTGACCGCGAAAAATTGAGTGTGTTATATATATAGTTGTTAAATGGAATAACACAACGGACTGAATAACCAGTTACTATTTATTATAAGTTGTTGATAAGATTTTTCAGTAATTAATTTCAAATATTAAAATTGTATGTTGACGGCAGTAAGCTAATTAATATTAATAGATTTTCTTTATAAAGAATAATTTGTTACTAGCTATGTCCGCCACTTTGTTCACACGAGACTTGGGAGTATTTTTATATCCATATTTCTTGAATCCTATAGGGAAAACTTCAATAAAATTCCTGTTTTGATCGCTAAAATTTTCATTTAAGCTTATAGCGTAGTTTCGTAGTCTGTTCTAAAGTGTTCTCCGAGGCCACACCGCGTGAATAAACCCTAGATAGTTAGTAGCTCTATGTTACATACATAAAAATAATAATTAGGGGTTGTATATTTATAAACCTTCAATACTTTAGTTTATTGTTTAATTCACTACCATTATTAAGAAACTTAGTCAATATAGTGTAGACAACTGCACAACCAAACATAAAGAAAAGTCGCAGCTAACCTGATTTAAACTACTTAATACGTAATGAATGGCATGTGGGCAACATAGCAACGTTATTAAATTACAGTGATGGTTGTCTACATCGCAATTGCAGCGCCATCTATTTTGCTAATTCGTATATTCCAAGTAACGTTGCCTTCTATCAGATCCTAATTGTTGATTCGGGGTCATAAGCCGGCCTTATGTCGAGTTTCATTCATATACGTTCGGTAGTTTGCAAAACAAGATGCGATTGTAGTGCCATCTTTTTTGCTACTTTCGTCTATTCCACGGAAACAACGTCATTTATCGGGATAAATAGCATCCTAAGTTACTCCCGGTGATATAAGTTAGCTTCGTTTCGAATTTCATCTAAATCCTTTCAGTAGTTTTTATGTGATGCTCTAACAGACAGACAGAAAGAAATACAAGAAAAATATTACAAATTTCGGAATCTCCTGGTTCAAATAATCGCCCCTAATTTTTTCATATCTTTAAACGCATTGTACAAACTCGAATCATTTACAGATTTACTATAATACTCCACACATATGACCAGAATAAAGCTTCATTCATTTCAGATAGATTTTAAAGTTTTAAAATTATAATCTGGTTTCAAACACCAAAAAGGAAGTTATTTGTGTAAATCTTCAATATCAAAATGTCTATACAGAGTTTATCCTTAGAAGATAATTTTCGTATGTTACAAACAGGATTTTTGCAAATTAATGATGTTTAAATGTCTTAAACCTAAGCCACTACTAAAGTTAGATATTACAGTAGAAAATGTTATATATTAATAGTCGAAAGACACAATTTAATTTAAAATTTATCCAAAAATATATCTTTAACAAAAACAAGCTAGGTAATATCAATATGACGCGTAACGCTCAGACTACGTGACGCTGCAACATTGCCCAGTGTCCTGCATGTTGCTTGTACTCGCTTCCAGAGCGAGCGCATATAAAATGTTCCGCGACATTTTTTTGTTTTGGCAGTTTTCACGTAGTTTTTGAGGGACGTTCCGTAACATGTCGCTCCATTTGTCCCCTAGTGTAGTTGAGAGGCTCAACTCTTATTTCTCCTCAAAAAAATTATCAGAGACGAATAGGTTTTTTGAACTTAAAAAGTTGCACTGGAATAAAATAAAGTAAGGTTTCTTAGGGGTTTCACAGGTAGACTATATTTTAAAGTAATGGAAATTTATTGACATAATTACATATACATACATACATACATAACTTCACGCCAGTTCCCTTGCGGGGTAGGCACGAACAACAGAGTGCCATTTAGGCTTATTCTTACACACCTCACTTGCCTCTTTGACATTCATAACTCTTGTCATGCACACTCGTCTGTTCTTAAGGCTCCTGACATCACCTTCTGCTAGTACACGATCAATATGATCATGGAAGGTGTATCGTGGCCTTCCACGACTTCTGCATCCATCCACTTTTGCATTGTATATCTGTTTAGTCATTCTTTCATCATGCATTCTTTCCACATGCCCGAACCACCGGAGCATTCCTTTCCTTACCTTCACCCCGACACTCTCTTTCAGACCAACTCTCTTTCTTACTTCGGTATTACGAACGCGGTCCGCGAGCGTCACTCCGCAGATTTTGCGCAGTGCTCGCATCTCGACCGCGTTTACTCTACTTTCATGCTCTCTCTTCCATACCCAACTCTCGCATCCATACGTGAGCGTAGGTACCAGCACCGCGTTGTGTACGGCGAGCTGGGCCTTCTGGCTGAGTTTCTTAGCGCCTAGAAGTTTACCTAACGCTCCATTCACACTATTCCCCAAATTCACTCTTCTTTCTATATCAGCGGTGTACCTTCCATCCCTGCTAAAAGCACATCCAAGATATACAAACTCATTCACTTGCTCTAGCATAACATCATCGACCATTATCCTTGCATTCGTTCTGGTTTCTTCTCTTTCAAACACCATAACCTTTGTTTTCTTCGCATTCAAATGTAAGCCTCTCGCCTGACAGTCATCTTTCATCATTGTGACTAGTGTTTGCAGTTCTGATGGCGATTCGGCTAAAAGCACGGCATCATCCGCATAAAGCAAGGTGCTTACAACTAGATCACTCATCCGCACCCCAACATCCATCAATCTTATTCTAATTACACGAATGTACTATATAAAAGAGCGGGCGTCAAAATGTTTTAATATCATCTTACTTCTAATATTAATCATTTTAATTACTGTTGAAACAAAAATATGACGTCATAACCTCCTACGCTTGTACAAAATGTAGGCGAGCATTGGTGTTTTGTAGGACGATAAAAGTAACTCAGTCGATTTGACTGTCAACTGCCCGCCCTATTGTTTTCATAAAATGACGTACTTTGATAATTTTGATATTATTAACCTAACAACTGACCTACTATATTACAATTTGAAAAGCCGTGATTATAATTTTCTTTGTAGCTTTACCACATGAATTGCTAGATATTCTTTGACATAAATATTATAAACACGAATCAAATGTAAACAGGTCGTGGAATCGAAATTGTAATTTCATCCTCGCCTTTATCACTAGTATGTTATGTTCACCTGCTATTTGACGTGCGACTTTTCTTATTGCTGTCAAGGTTTGGTTATTTTAATATAGCACGCGTGGATTGAATAAATAAATCTATTTTATTATATGCCCAGTGAGATCACTGTGATCAACACGGTGTGATAAACGACAGTCAAGTGGTGGGCAAAGTCACTATGTTGGGCGGAAATTATCGACACAAAAAAAAACAATTTAATTAATATAAATTAAATAATGAAAACTTTAAAGCAATTAATTAATTGTATAAAATAAATTTATTTTTATATTACATCGAGGGTTGAAAGGCTATTTGTTTTAAGCGACATTTTGTGTGAGACAACACTGGGTTTTTATATCCTAATATCTCAACTTAAAGAAATATAAAGAACCTGATGTCTAGTTTCAATCTATAGATGTTCTTTTTTTTAAGTACGGTACATAGTTCGTTGGTGATGTGTTTTTTTTTTGGGTAATTTGTAACTGAAACTTTTCTCCCGATATTTTTAAAAATGTCGTTAAAACATATAGCCTCTCACCCATCGATATATATAGAATTAAGGAAAAAAGTAATTATTACTAATAACATTATTATGTAATAAAACTACGTTTTAACGGTTTTAAGCGCGGTAATTTTATTTGATTTTGGTTTTTCCGACGTTTCGGCCACTTTTCAGTGGCCGTGATCACGGCCACTGAAAAGTGGCCGAAACGTCGGAAAAACCAAAATCAAATAAAATTACCGCGCTTAAAACCGTTAAAACGTAGTTTTATTATGTATACAAGTCGCGAAAACTTAAGAAAATATAACATTATTATGTGTTTATCTGTGTATGTGTATTGGATTGTGTTGTCTTGTAATAAATAAATTATTGTTATAAATGTATGTTTCTGCAGACCACGGGTCATAAAAATGGCTCGGACTTTTGGAGGGCTTGCGTGGGGCCATGGGGAGGCCAACATGTAGAGGACTCTTGACAAATTTAATCTAAATGTGGCGTGACCCTGATCGGCTATTGTCCCTTTCTACATCATATAAAAATGCATCCAAGGACAAGCTTACCGGGGCTTGTCTTTGTGTAGGACTAATGTAGGGAATGAGAACAAAAGTTACTGGGCTATTAGGATGAACTGCTAGTGGAGATACAGATCGGGGACTATTGCATCTGCCCGTCGCAATGTTTAAGGAAGATGGAAAAAATGGGCAGAGGGTGACTCGCCACTCACTGCATGGATCCCTAAAAATGCCAAGATTGGCGCGGGGCAACATGGGTGTGAGTGGCTAAGGGATGTTGAGAGGCGGGCTGTAGGATTACCGAAGCTACTTGCGACTTTAGGCTATTTATTACTTTCATCCCTGGAGCTTGAGACTTAGCTCTAGCGATCTCCACTCCATGCCGGCTGGCTAAGGCAAGCACGGAGGTTGGGGCTTTGCCTTGGCCTTCGGGATCAGTTTCGAGTTGTCTCTACTCGCCTAAGGCTTCGCCACAAAGCCCCCTGCGGGTTATTATAATAATATATGTATATATCTTAAGTTTTTAATATTATCTTCAAGCACTAAGCCTCATTTTTATTATATGTATGTAATAGTATGTATGTATATCAATATGATACAATTTATTTAGCATAAAATATGTAACCCAAAATACTGTAGGGACCTTACGATACTAGTATCTAATTATTTATCATCATTCTAATTTATTCAGGCACGTCTATCACATAATAATTGTATTGTTTCTAGTCTCCAGGGTACGTACTAAATGAGTAATTATCAAAATAACATTAACTACAAAATTTTATTGCTAAGCTGACAAACATGCAGACCGCCCATCTAATAGAAAATGGTCAACGTCGCCTATAGGCATTTGCATTCCTATACACATATTACTACTTCTATACACATTCCTATACAATATGTTCAAAACGTTAATATGATAAGGACTCTCGACCAATTCTCTTCACTAACATCCTCAATTTTAAATATTCATAACGAAGTGCGTCCTTGCCTTGTTATACGTATGTATGCATCATTCATTTGTCTCTTACAATCATACACCCAGGGCCGTTAGCCTGTGTTGTACTCTAGCAACCAGGGCTTGAAATACCGGTAAAAATAAGGTATCGTTATTTATACTAATTTCCGATACCGATAAAAAATAAATATCGTTATCAATCTTACCGTTATTTTTAGACCATTTTACCGGTAAATAAATATAACGTTAATTCTAAATTTATGGGTAATTTTATCGTTACCATCGTCGCTCTCGTTCACTCGCAAAGATCGGTCAAACGGTCAGACAGCATTGTTGCTAAAATCACGCGTAATAATATTTTAGAGTTGTGTTTGTTCCGATAATGTGCTGCCGTAATTCCATTGAGGATATCAGCTAGCTGCTCACGTGAGTGCTTTCAAATTCCGCTAGATGCTTTAAAAATAAATACAAAAGTAATGCTAACTCTTTTCTTGTATGGTTATTAGGATGGGTTAAAAAACTATATTTTGTTCCAATTTTATGTGAAGAAAATATAATAGTTTTAAGAGCCCTGTTCAAACGAAGAACGGCAACTTCGCTTGAAATAACGTAAAAAATACCGTCAAGTATAACGTTAAACATACCATTTTTAACGTTATATATAATCTTTTTACCGGTACGGCAGTATCTTTAAAAAAAAAAGATAATTACCTATATTTTTAAAGCAATCACTGTCACACTCTCAGAACTCAGAAGTGAACAGATAAAGAGCGTCTCTTGTCTATCACCACAAATTATTAAGTACTAGAGTTTACCCCGCGGCTGCGCCGCGGGTTAACCTCTAGTTCCTGCTTCTTGTTTAAAGAGCAGGCGTTAATACAGGTTACAATGTACACCATTTTTATGTTAGTGCCATTTGCCCCCGAAAAATTCACTTCATTTTATATCGCAAACTCGATGCTTGATATATTCTCATGCCGATCTCTTGGCATGAGTATATATGTCCATTTTCGGCATTAAAACTACATTTAAACAAAATTACAATAAAAACGATCCAGTATTCCCAGTGTTTTCCGAAAACTTAACAGAAAGACATATCGATTTACTATCGCATTTTTATAGACGATGCATTTTTATGTCTATGAACTTGAGAAATGATTGGTCTCATCCAAACTTTCATCCTCTATTACAAACAGTCCTAGTTTTATTTATCTATCCCCCGTCAATGAAAACTACAAAAATGACAAAAGGGACAACATCAGCAAAAACGACAAAAAGAGCAACATGGACAAAAAGGACAAAAAAGAGTCGAAGAGCAAAAGGGCAAACGGGCAAAAGGGCAAAAGGGCAAAAGGGCAAAAGGGCAAAAGGGCAAAAGGGCAAAAGGGCAAAAGGGCAAAAGGGCAAAAGGGCAAAAGGGCAAAAGGGCAAAAGGGCAAAAGGGCAAAAGGGCAAAAGGGCAAAAGGGCAAAAGGGCAAAAGGGCAAAAGGGCAAAAGGGCAAAAGGGCAAAAGGGCAAAAGGGCAAAAGGGCAAAAAGGCAAAAGGGCAAAAGGCAAAAGGGCAAAAGGGCAAAAGGGCAAAAGGGCAAAAGGGCAAAAGGGCAAAAGGGCAAAAGGGCAAAAGGGCGAAAGGGTGAAAGGGCAAAAGGGCAAAAGGACAAAAGGACAAAAGGACAAAAGGGCAAAATGGCAAAATGGCAAAAGCGCAAAAGCGCTTAAGGGCTTAAGGGCTTAAGGGCTTAAGAGCAGAAGGGCAAAAGGGCAAAAGGGCAAAAGGGCAAAAGGGCAAAAGGGCAAAAGGACAAAAGGACAAAAGGGCAAAATGGCAAAAGCGCAAAAGGGCTTAAGAGCAGAAGGGCAGAAGGGCAAAAGGGCAAAAGGGCAAAAGGGCAAAAGGGAAAAAGGGCAAACGGGCAAAAGGGCAAAAGGGCAAAAGGGCAAAAGGGCAAAAGGGCAAAAGGGCAAACGGGCAAAAGGGCAAAAGGGCAAAAGCGCAAAAGGGCTTAAGAGCAGAAGGGCAGAAGGGCAAAAGGGCAAAAGGGCAAAAGCGCAAAAGCGCTTAAGGGCTTAAGAGCAGAAGGGCAGAAGGGCAAAAGGGCAAAAGTCAAAAGGGCAAACGGGCCCAAGGGCAAAAGGGCAAAAGGGCAAAAGGTCAAAAGGGCAAAAGGGCAAAAAGGACAAAATAACCAAAATGCATAATCTTTACATAAATCTATCCCAAAATCTATCCCATTATCCGGGATGAAAAATATCCCATGTCCACCCTCGGTATTCAAATTACATATGTACCGAGTATCAGCCAAATCGGTCCAAAAGTCTTTCCGTAAAAGGATAACAAACAGAGAGACAAATATACTTTTATCCCGGAAACTATCCCATTTTCCGGGATATCCTATGTTCATTCTCGGCATCGAAAATATATATATACTGAGTTTCAGCCAAATCGGTCCAGTAGTTTTTACGTGAAAACGGAACAGACAGACAGACAGACAGACAGACAGACAGACAGACAGACAGACAGACAGACAGACAGAGTTACTTTCGCATTTATAATATTAATAGGGATGTCATCTTTCACAAAATCCATCACTCTATTTTGGCCTTCTTTTACATGTATCTGTTTTCCACTTTAACTTTCTTTTACATGTATCTGTTTTCCACTTTAACTTTCTTTTTGTCACATGATGTTGCCCGTACCATCTTAATCTTCTTCCTCATAATTAACCGAATATACAGGTGCAACTTTCAAACTCCCTTATGTACTTACTTGTTTCTCACCTACATTTTCTTATCACTTTTAACTAACATTGTGTAGTATGTTTGGAAAATAAAATTAATCCACAGAAAAATATATCATATTATATATTTTGTTATATTAGTACTATTTTGTGTTGTCTGTCGCTATTAGAAATAAATATTTTTTCTTTCTTTCACCCTTCAAGTTCCCGCCAAAAATTCAATTTGTCACATCACCCATTCTTAGCACCACACAATCCATCTCAATAGTCTCATCTCAGTTGAGTGGTAACGTTTTTGTTCTATCACTTTAGTGGCCCAATATTTGTTTACAAGATTATAAAAATGATCTCGTATGCGATTAATTTGGGACTATCCACTGCTACTGAAGTCGGAACTGTAGTGGAACACTTATAAGCCAATAGATGGCGCTGAGGAATAATTGAGGTCGCAAACATTTCCCGAAATATACAAAGAATATATACAAATTCCCAACAGTTATAGGCCTAGGCCTGCGAGGAACAACAATAGCCTTGCTGGAAGATCTTCCTTAGAGACGGAGGAGCATGCCATCTCGCTCCTTCACCTAGTCGGGTTACTTACTCTCTACAGAACCATCTCGATGTTCCACGTTCACAAACATCCCTTTCAAATTTCTTAAGGCAATTTGCTGCAATGGAATATTTCCAGCAATGAATGTATTGACATTATTTGTGTTGTAATAATTGTTTATGAACAGAGACACGTGCGTGCGTTGTATTCGACCGACCACACATTAGCCGGCGATATGTGGGCGATGCCGACGATTGTTGAGCGATTGTGTTGCAGTTGTGTTTTTATGGTTGTACCCAGTGAACCGGAGCTATTGATTATTTATTTATTAATTTAGGGAGAACTTACAGTTAATTTGAATAAATAATTACAATTAAAATCAAAAAGCCGGTTAAGGCTTTCACGAATAACCTATTGGTTTATTAAGACGACATGCAAATTTAAGAAATGCACCGAGATACTTACTTAGTCGCTGTTGACAAACTTAAGGCTTAGATAGCACTCGGCTCCTGAAATACTGATCACAAACGTGTCGATATCATCTTATTTACTTACATTTTATCTGTAGTCAGTAAAACTTAAAGTTACATTAATAGTTTGATTAAATCTTGTAGAATTCGTTGGAATATTAGACTTTCCTTGCTTATAAGACATGGACAGTCAATATCGGAATAAATATCTTTTAAAAGAAGTAGAAAATCAGTATATCTCGTCAGTCTTAAATGGCAGGATAAGAACATAATTGCTAATATCAAGACATCGTTAGAGTACAATGATTCGAATAATGTTTTTTTTCTTCAAATGTTTAAGACGTTTCCTGACTGCATGATTGCACTATTGTTTTCCATGCTTTTTTCGCATAAACTTCGTATTCATATCAACGTAAGGCCTATTTGAATCGAGAAAAGCGCATATTCTGTGTGGTGTATAAACAGATACGAATATAATATATAAATCGTTTCGCAATGCGTTTTGAGTGTGAAGAACTCTAGGTTCGATTATAGATAAGATAGTCCCTTTAAGAAAGCCCTTTATGACAACACGGATGCGTTAGATACTAATCTACTACTTACGACTGCATATCCATTTAATTCTCTTCATGGGAACTCACAACAAAATGAAGTTACTCAATAACCAATGTGCCATTAGCTTTATCGCGAACTTCCTTGAAGTGAAGTAATTGAGTCATTTATTGAATAACTGGAATTATTGCTCAATGAATTTATATTTCTATCATTATAACTAACTAGGATATGTCCGCAACTCCGCCCAAGCTTGAATTAAAATTCCCGCGGGATTCCTGGGACACAGTATATAAAAAAGAATGTAATGGTTTATCGTCTTACTGAAAACTGTGTCGGAATAAGCTAATTTTTATGCATCCCGTCAGCTACAAAGCGCTCCCGGGAAAATTTCCGCGAGATTCCCGGGATAAAAAATATCATACATTTTACATTAAATTTGCTATCGATCAGTAAAAAATCACATTGGAATTCGATTAATAAAAAAATGCCCGCCAGATTCCCAAGATAAAAAGTAGCGCAGAGCTTACGTCTAAAAATTTGCTGTTGATCAGCGGAAACCGCATCTAAATCAGCCTAGTAGTTTTTGCGGGAATCCCGAACAAACAGACAGACAAGAAATATAAAAAAATTGCATCGTGTTTTCTGTCGTTTTATAGTCTATTCCCGTTGTTTTTTTTTAATAGCTCCCATGTCAAGAAGTAGGTCGCAGTGGGCGTTGACCACAGAGCATTACTTCTCTCTATTGATTAACCAATGATATTTGTGCATTTCGTCGTTAATGACATCAACGTTCCATAATCCATTCCACTAGAGTTTATGGTTGTAACGTCCGCAAGCGAGTGGAACGGGAAAAATCGCGGTCGTAAATGTGGTCGTTGTGAGTCTCTTATGGAACTTTAGCTAGTATGTACCAGTGGCGCGAGGTGGAAATTCGGCTAGGGTAACCGGGTTGAAAAAATATACCGTATGATGCAAGCGCCGATTACACCGCTGTTGTAGAAATTATTCGAATTTTTGGTCGCTAGTTAATTTATAGAGACACTAGTAATAATAGTATGTTTGAACAGCATGCGTAACGCCAATGAATGCATGAAGCTTTCGATATTTCGGTGGTTAGTTTCTTAAAGGTAGTCTATGGGGAATCGAGTTTTATGAAGTCCACGCCACTGGTATGTACATATATTAATTATTATCTGATTCTGTACTCATCTAATGACTTGTATTATGGTAATAGAAAATGCTGTTTTATGCAATTAAACAAATACTTTCGTGCATGTTATTGCATGTCGTAATTAATTAAATTATAGTACATTTATATAATACTATGCTGCTGTTTATACTTTTTCGCACAGAATTAACGAACATGGAATACTTGTGTCATATGTACTTACTATTACAATTCCACGTGCTGATGGTGAAGGAGAATATCCTTATGATTGGTGAAAGAGGAAAGAAGTTTTTTGGGTGTCTGTCCATTCCATGTAAAGTCAGTCAGTAGGTAACGTATACATTTTCGTAACACCGCGATACTCTTTATGTTTTTATCGTGTTCTTCCGCCTATCTGTATGTCAGTCCTATTTCTCAGAAACTTCTGGGTCCATATCCGCTATACCCAACCTGCGGCTCGTCAAGCTGCCCTACTATATTATTCTATAATAAACATCAGTAGTAATTGGTGTTGAGGAAACTTTATTATGCTCCGGGGCCCAAGTCTGCAATCATGTCAGAGTGGTCGATACTGGTGTCATAATGTTTAATTTTATATACAAACGCAACTATTGTGGAGCCATTATGAAGCCAGCGTATGAACATTCTGACACAATTGTTATAGCAGAGTTAGGACCCTGATGGGCCATAAGAGATTATTTTTTATTGCCCAGCTGGCAAGCACACAGACGGCCCGGCTAATCGGAAGTGGTTACCATCGCCGATAGATGTTAAGAACCCCATGAGCAAAGCCAACGCGTTGCCTGCCTTTAGTTTACCAGGATAGGATGGGGGATGTGATGGAGGAATCAGAAAAGAAGAATTGGATATGAGTATAGAATGGGTAATTGGATAGGACAAGTTGCATAAGGGAAAAGGGCCATCGGAACTTTAGAACTCTCAGGCAAATGAATTTAGCACATAAGATATTAAATTATCTTAATGTTACTTTCTAGGCCCCCACAAATACCATCGCCGCCGTCCGTCAGCAGTAACTGCAGCGGAAGTGGCAGCGGCGGCAGCGTCGGTAGTACGGTGCCACGCGCCGGCACAAGAGAGGTCCACAACAAGTTGGAGAAGAATAGGAGAGCTCACCTGAAGGAGTGCTTTGAAATGCTGAAGAGACAGCTGCCAACAACGCCGGATGACAAGAAGACCTCGAACCTATCCATTTTGGGGTCGGCGATTAGGTATATACAGGTTAGTAGAGCTCGTTCTTGACTATGCATTTTTCGTACCAGCAAGGTCTTTTATGTAGATTCTGGCAAATATGAAGACGGCCGAAGTTAACACTTTGCCAGCCTTTAGCATGGGATAGGGCAGCTGTGATAGGGGAAAGGAGAAGTTGGCCACCGGAACTTTCACTAATCCTTCGAAATATGATTCGCTCAAGGCTAAACGTTTCACGCTGATATTCTGTACAACCCTAGTAATCACACCGAACACGCTATCCCTAAGAGCTGTAATCTAAGATCATGATACCAGCATGGCTTTACCACTTAGGATATTTATATCTTCTGTCGATTCATATGCCTTGCTGTCAAAATTCGAGATGAAGTCCATGTAAGTAATGTGAATTTTCTACATGGGTAGTAAGATTTATAGAAACAGGGCGTTTTAAAACACGATACACGCTGCTTAATAACTATCCAGGACATCCCAGGATATTACAAAAAACTAGGACACGTCCTGGGATAAAAACTATTCAGGACATCCCAGCACACTGGAAAAACTAGTACGTCTTGGGAAAAAAGGACGGTTGTCAACTCTAAGTTAGAGTAAGTTTGAACGTTTCTTTAAGAACCATAAAGAAGCGTTCAGTCTTACTCTAACATTTTGAAGACCGTTAATGATTACTAAGTACTTTATGTCCATGAAAACCGGTTTGCTCTCCTTTCACAGACCATGCGAACATATGTTATGCACGCTTCAATGCATGCGTTGAATTTAAATGCCTCCTTGATTCATATCATCTTTAGTTTAACATATATCCATACATAACGCGAAGATAATATAATTTGATATTATGATGACAATTTTATAGGGCACGCAAATGTATGGTAAATGCACCTAACTGTTAAGAATTTGAAGGTTTCCTGCATATGTACATTTAAAACATTACAGCTGTGTAATTTGAAAACCTAACAACTGACATTGTTTTTGAAATGAATGTTTGTTGTTTTACTAAACATTTGCTTGTGTATTTTACGAGTCAAAACATACAAAAACTCTTATCAATATATCATATCCAATCTCTCTTTTTAACCGACTTGAAAAAGAAGGTGGTTCTCCAATGTTTTTTTGTATGATTTTTACGCGATTTCTTCGTCAATTGTCCATTGATTTTCGACAAAAAAAATATTCGTGCCATTGTTACAAAGGCAGGCTCTGATGAGTGGATCCCAGGGAAGTCGAGAGCAACCCGGGAATATTATAGTCACGTATGTTATAACAGCCCATTTATGTTCCACTGCTGGGGCTCGGGCCTCCCATTATTAGGGAACAGACAGTATACCCGCCACGCTTGTCCAAGGCGGCTTGTCAGGTTTACACATCGGTTGTCTCGTATGACTATGAATGAGTTATGAATGCCAAAGAAACAAGTGAGGTGTGTAAGAATAAGCCTAAATGGCGCTCTGTTGTTCGTGCCTACCCCGCAAGGGAACTGGCGTGAAGTTATGTATGTATGCATGTTATTTCGTAGTTCAGGTTGCATCACGATGTTTTCCTTCACCGTCGTTAGCACAAAGTAATTGTAACAATATGCACATTAGCACAATATGATCGAACCCGCTTCCTTTGAGTTTGGGGACGCGTGCGCTGGCCATTACGTTACCACGACTTATAGGCACGTATAACGTGTTTCATATTATATCTTCTTCTAAAGCTATTCAAGTATTTGCGTAACTAATAAAATCGGTTAAAAAGTTGAAAATAAAAAATATTATGTATATTATTATTGATTGGTTTTTTCTGATTCCGCAACTGGATGATTAAAACTGTAGATCGACATATCTACGTTCAGTACAAATGTCGCCAAGACTATCCAATTTTATTATTAAAGTGGGATTCAGTAAGATTTAATATCTATATATAGAGTATTGTTTCTCTAGTTATATATAAAAAGAATCTGTTATGTATGTGCGATGCGCTTGTCATTAGGCTAAGATTATTCTAAAAATAAACCAGTGCATTACAAGCTCGAGTTTGACTCACACGCGCCCGCTCCGTAGTTATCAGTGGCGACGAGTTACCCACATATTCGGCATTAAGAAAAAAAATGTTCGGTCTGGCTTCAACTATTGGAGTTTTATCCAGTTTTGACCATCATGGACAAGACTGGAAGACTTATAAAAGTCGGTTGGAGCAGTGGTTCATCGCGAACAACCTGGATGAAGAGTCGGACAAGGCAGGAGTCAAAAGGAAGGCAGTGTTACTCAGCGCACTCTCAGAGAGCACGTACCAACTGGCCAGCAATTTAGTATTACCAGATGACCTGGTAACACAAAATTATAGCAGCATAGTGGGAAAATTAACGGAGCATTTTACGACCAGACGATGCGGCTTTGCGGAAAGGCATAAGTTTTACGAAGCCATACAATTAAATGGGGAAACCCACTCGCAATGGGCTGCTCGACTGAGAGGACTGGCTGCTCACTGCGGTTTTAAAAACATTGAAGATGCCCTTCTAGACAAGTTTGTCATGGGAATGTTACCAGGTCCCGAGAAGGAGAAACTGTTTGTGCAGGAGATCGGCGAGCTGACCCTAGGGAAGGCTGTGAACCTGGCGGATGAAGTTCGCTGTGCACGCACCGCTGCTGCGGCAGGGTCTGCGTCGACAGCCGACGGCGTGTATAAAATGGATCGCGGAAGTTCGGTTGGCGTCGGTAGGAAAGTGCCACCAGTCGGTGACAAGTGTTCAGTGTGCGGTTATAAAAATCATACGGCTAAAGAGTGTCGGTTTTCTAATTATAAATGTAAAAAGTGTAATCGTAAAGGTCATCTACGGAAAATGTGTCCCGGTAACCCGCGAGTGAGGTACCTGGAGGAAGGTAACGGCGATGACGAAGGCGATGACGGTAAGTTTTTGCACAATATTAGTTGCCCCGACGGGGAGCCGTTAGTTGAGTCGGTGTGTCTAGGTGGTAGGAATTTAAAATGTGAAATTGATAGCGGTTCTCCGGTATCCGTAATATCTGAGAAAACTTATAAAAATAATTTCTCAAATGTTCCATTATCACCACCCTCGAAGCGGCTTTTTTCTTACGATGGCGCTAACATGTCCGTTTTGGGAACGATTACCGTAACAGTGAAATACTTAAGTCGCACAGCCCCACTGTGTATTTATGTCATAAGAGATGGGGGTCCCCCCTTATTGGGGCGAGATTTCATGCGAGTATTTAAGTTACAACTAATCTCAACACTTGCTTATTGTAAGAGCAATGAAGAAGTTTTGTCGGAGTTAATAAAATTATATCCAAAATTATTCTCAAATCAATTAGGCTGTTTTAATAAATATGAAATAGATTTGCCGTTGAAGTCAGACGCCAAACCGGTTTTTATGAAGTCGCGACCCGTACCATACGCCTTAAAAGAAAAAATTAATGCCGAACTGCATCGGTTGGAGTCGTTAGGCATCTTGGTACCGGTGAAACATTCCGATTACGCATCACCGATAGTGCCCGTACTAAAAAGTGACGGTAGTGTTCGAATCTGTGCCGATTATTCACAAACAATTAACAAACAACTTTTTGTAGAAAAATATCCCCTACCATCGGTTCAAGATTTATTTACTAAACTTCACCACGGAATCCAGTACAGTAAATTAGATCTGTCGATGGCGTATAATCAATTTAAAATCAATGTCCCTTCACAGAAGTTAACATGTATTAATACGCCTCGCGGTCTATTTAATTATACACGGCTAGTATTTGGGTTGTCGAGCGCTCCGGCTATTTTTCAACGAGCGATCGAGTCTATAGTAGGGGACATGGAAGGCGTGTTTTGTTTCTTGGACGATTTGATTTTAACGGATGTTAGTAAAGACGGTCATGAGCAGAAACTTAACGAAGTCTTGCGTCGTCTCCAGGAGGCCGGCCTCACCCTACACAAGGATAAATGTGCGTTTTTTCAAGATCAAGTGACGTACTTGGGTTATGTTATCGACAAAAACGGTATCAGGAAAAATCCAGACAAAGTTTCAGCCATTTTAGAGGCCCCTATTCCTAAAAATGTACAAGAACTGCAATCCTTTTTAGGTCTTATAAACTATTATAGGAATTTTATTGCAAATGCATCCTCCATATTAAGTCCCTTGCATTTTTTATTACAAAAGGGAGTTAAATGGAACTGGAATTACGAGCAGGATAAAGCGTTCGAAACAATAAAAAATCAAATGGCTTCCGATCAGGCTTTGGCACATTTTAATAGCCAAGCAAAGGTAATTTTAACTGTGGACGCGTCTCCGGTCGGGTTAGGGGCCATTCTGTCACAAGTGGACAGCGACGGCGTCGAAAGGCCCGTGTCATACGCGTCGCGATCGCTTACGCCGGCAGAGAGGAAGTATGCCCAAATACAGAAGGAGGCAACCGCTATTATATTTGGGGTTAGGAAGTTCCATCAATTTCTGTACGGTAGATCAGATCCTTTCATATTAAGGACGGATCATAAACCGCTTACAGCGATTTTTAAGCCGGGCCGGGGCATACCAGAGGTTACTGCAAATCGGTTACAGCGGTATGCCATATTCTTGAGCGCCTATAATTACGTTATAGAATACGTAAACAGCGCAGCGAACACAGCTGATTTCTTATCACGAGCGATACCGGTTCATAAATCAGTAGGGGGGGGCGCGAGCGACCATGATGCAGCAGCGTATGTAAATTTCGTAGTCGAAGGATGCTTGCCTGTTACGCTGCAGGACGTACATTTGGAAACAGCTAGGGACCCGACACTGAAAAAAGTTTCAGATTTTGTATTAAAAGGATGGCCGCGTAAAATATCAGATCCGACACTTAAACCGTTTCATCTTTGCAAAAACGAGATTGCATTAGAAAATGGAGTCCTGATGCGCGGTTACAAGGTTATAATCCCACATGCCTTACGGAAGAAGGTATTAGAAGAACTGCACAGTTCCCATTTCGGAGTTGTAAAAATGAAATCCGAAGCCCGATCTAGGTTTTGGTTCCCGGGCATCGATGCGGAATTGGAAAAGCTCGTAGGGGCGTGCGCTGTGTGCGTACAGCTAAAGCCCGCCCCACCACGAACTCACCTTGCGCCGTGGCCGTACCCGCCATATGCATTCCATAGGATACATATCGATTTTTTTGGTCCAATTAATAATAAAACCTATTTAATAGTAGTCGATGCATTTTCGAAATGGGTGGAATGCTATGACATGAAAGGCAATTTAACTGCTAAAGCTGTTATTGCGAAGCTGTGCGACTTCATGTCACGTTACGGTATGCCAGAAATTATGGTGAGTGATAATGGAACTTCGTTTGCTTCAAAAGAGATGTCTGAATTTTGTAAATTAAATAATATAAAACAATTGTTTTCCCCGGTATATCATCCCGCGAGTAATGGTCAAGCTGAATCATTCGTAAAAATTATAAAAAAAGGAATCAAGTCGATTCTATTATCAGAGCGCAAAGCAAACGATCTACACATGCACTTATGTAAATTCCTTTTCGACTATCGGAACTCTAAAAATAGTACCACAGAGACATCACCGGCACAGTTAATTTTTGGTCATAACTTGCGTTCGCGATTGGACTTAATCGTCCCTCACAATTCGCCATCGTCATCGGAATTATCTTCCCGGGTTGACCGTAAACAATCTTTACAAGCGGAGTACTATGGAGGAGTGAACAATAAACATTTTTTGGTCGATGACTTGGTCTGGGTAAAAGAGTACGTAAACAAAAATAAGCATTCTTGGTCCAAGGGTAGAATAGTGCGAAGAACAGGGAAAGTAACTTACGAAGTTCAGCTCATAAACCAAGATAAGGTGGTACAAAGACATAGAAACCAGTTATATATTTTCAAAGGGGAGAGGTCTCCACAGGAACATCGCAGCCCTGTTATAGAATGGGAAAAGGAAGCTTCGAAGGCAGCTGTCGTCGAAGCTGGCGATAGGTCTACAGTGGAAGAGGCAGAGGTGGAAGTGATTCAAAATGAATCCAGAGTTCCACAGAGTACCGCTAGTCCTGAGCGGCGTGTTTCCACTTCTAGCCCACGGAGCCCAGAACAAAGACCACCACGCGTAGACGAACCAGTAGCCGAGCCGAGCAGTGCCCAGCCTACTACCCTTGATCTCAGACCAGTTGAATCCGGCATTTCAAGGGAACGTTCACGGAGAGATAGACCTCCTGTAGATTATAGGAAATACTTTTAGGGGAGGAGTGTTATGTATGTGCGATGCGCTTGTCATTAGGCTAAGATTATTCTAAAAATAAACCAGTGCATTACAAGCTCGAGTTTGACTCACACGCGCCCGCTCCGTAGTTATCAGAATCTAAGCATATTATAGTGCTGATATTCAATGTATTATCCAAATTAAATAAATTCGGTTGCTTTCAACCTAGGAAGGTAAAGGTATAGAAAGTCTTATATCGGCTTCACAATATTATTGATCAATAATACAAGGTGTTATAAAATTAAAATGCTGACAAAATTTTATGTGTTCCCAATACATGTTTTAGGTTACGTCACAACACGTGACCAAGTATCGTTATCTCGCAAAATGAAAATGGTCCACCTCCTGCCTTCTGATGTTCGTAATGAACATCGGGGATTAAACAACATCCCATAAAGGTTAAAAGTCGCAGTTGTTTTTCATACAATACAGCTAATTAAATACATACAGTGGATTTCGATTATAACGACGAAGAAGAGACCACTATAATTCCGTCGCTATATACATTTGTAATAAGAATGTAGGAAACAAAACAATATATACAATATAGCCACGTAATGGGCATATGTATACATATTAAATCGCATGATAATACTCGAGTCTTAGATTTAACTTTACCTACCTGAACATTTATATTGACAATTATAGACATATCAACTTCTCAGTTACTTTAAAATCATTTAAATTTACCTTTTAATTTAATTCCGTTTATGACTTTTGGTTTTCGAATACATATACTTAATTTGTTACATACTCACGTCATAGTTCTTAAGCCGCTGGATGGGACTAACACCTAAGAGACAGGCTTAGCCTAGTTTAAGTGTTAGTAGCCAGTCCTAATTTTAACAGAAAATGTATATGTTGTTCCTTGAGTTGTGTTCCGGCATTAGTGACCAGGTTCCAGTCTCCCTTAAGAGAGCAACAGCGCATTTGTAGCACCTTTGGTGTTGCATATGTCCATTGGCGATGGTAACCGCTTTCCATGAAGTGGGCCGTCTGCCTGTCTGCTGAACTCCTGCAATAAAAATAAAAAAAAAGTAAAATGTGATTTTGTTTCAATAAATCTTATTATCACGTTTATTTTAATTTTTTCTTATAGATTTTATAAATATATATATACATTAATTTATTAAAAAAATATAAAAAACCGATGTCCGCCGGCAGCGGGGCCTAGGGTCTAAGCTACCGGTGGTTAAGACTCCAGAAATAGATAGTAACCTCACAATATGAGGCGTGTTCAGCAGGCTTGCGTTCTGCACCCGACCCAGATACCAAGCAAGAGCCTTTCAAGGTGGCGGTCAAGGCTCTTCGCTATTAGTCTATTCACTGACACCACTATCGGTACTGGGATTGTAGAGTCCAAGTTCCACATGGCAGGAACCTACTGAGCAAGATCAATATATAATAAAATTACGTTTTAACGGTTTTAAGCGCGGTAATTTATTTGATTCTTGTTTTTCCGACGTTTCGGCCACTTTTCAGTGGCCGTGATCACGAAAGACAAAGATGTCAAGCGTCAACGAGTATTGTTAAAGTTTTATTTAGCCTACCGCCAACTTGTTAATTTTAATTATTTAGTTTTAATTTTGTTTATGGTTATTATTTACTCTATGGGAGCCTAATCTAATTTACTACCGCTTCGCAACATGTTATGGCTTGAAGAAAAGAATCGGCGCAAGAAACTCTTTAGCAAACATGCCTAGCTCTAATAATTTTATATAATATAAAAAGGGGTGGAAGGAAAAATAAAAGAAATTATCAGTCAAGTTGGTTTGTGTTCCGTTGCACGCAGAAAGAGCTCACAGTGTCTTGAGGTCTGGCAGCTGGTTTTTTTTAATTACCGCGTGGAATAAATGAAGCTATACTTACAAAATTCTATTTCTAAATTCTAAAAATTCTATCCGTGCAGGAACGGAGAAAGAATACAATTTCCTGCGGCCGGGCGGCCTGTTGTAAGAGGCGACTTAACAACCCACAGCCAGGCGGTAGGGCATTTGCCCGACTGGATGGCTACCACCCCTGGTCTAAAGTATGTCGCCATAACAACCTTGAGTTGTGTTCCGGCATTAGTGACCAGGTTCCAGTTAACCTTAAGAGAGCAGCAGCGCATTTGTAGCATCTTTGGTGTTGCAAATGTCCATAGGCGATGGTAACCAGAGCAGCAGCGCATTTGTAGCACCTTTGGTGTTGCAAATGTCCATAGGCGATGGTAACCGCTTTACATCAAGTGGGCCGTCTGCCTGTCTGCTGATCTCCTGCAATAAAAAAAAAACATATGAGGGTTGTTTTTTTCAATTGTATTGTACGTAGACGTGTGAGATGTAATGAGATGTTAGATCTTGAAAAATCTTAAATGATGTTCTTCAATGATTTTTTTTATTTACATAAGTGTATACGAAGAATATTTGCTTAAACAACTGTGACAATAAAGACAGAGGAACGGGGGGACATATTTTATGAAAACATAAGAATTTTGTTTCTACCAAAATCGCTACGGAAAATGTATCATTTCAAAGAATCTGTCAATAACTTTATTGTACATCAATACAACAAAAAGAAGTTACAGACTAAAACTATGTCTCATTATGAACAAAGGGCGGTCTTATCGCTAAATTCCAGACAACCTCAACAAAACCATGTGTGAAAAAAACTACATACATACATACATAACTTCACGCCAGTTCCCTTGCGGGGTAGGCACAAACAACAGAGCGCCATTTAGGCTTATTCTTACACTTCACTTGCTTCTTTGACATTCATAGCTCTTGTCATGCACGACGCTCGTTTGTTCTTAAGGTTCCTGACATCACCTTCTGCTAGTACACGATCAATTTGATCATGGAAGGTGTGTTGTGGCCTTCCATGATTTCTGCATCCATCCACTTTTGCATTGTATATCTGTTTAGTCATTCTTTCCACACGCCCGAACCACCGAAGCATTCCTTTCCTTACCTTTACCCCGACACTCTCTTTCAGACCAACTCTCTTGTGAAAAAAACTAAAAATATATTAAATGGTTAAAAATCTATTACTGCAGTTATTATAAATCTCCAGTTAAGTAATTAGTTAGATTTTATGTCTTTTTTGTTATTTAGATACGCGTATGTGTTTTGATATTTTAGTAAATCAAAACTTTACACTAACACAACATTCGGTTTGACGTGCGTTTCAGCTCCATTTTCCGGTTTTTAATGACTTCATTGTTGTTTCATGTTAAGCATCGCTAATGTGTCAGGCCTTGTTACTAATTAAGGTTGAGCCGTGCTGTGCTATGCCATGTATGTAGAGAAAGCTCAGAATATGATAGATGGATTTTGAATATGAATATATTTTGACTGATAGGTGATGCGTAATTTGTTACGGGATTATTTATATTATAATATCAGCTAGACGTACCACTGTTGGGCTCGTTACTTGTCGTCCAGTCATTCTGCATTTATCCTTCTTATATCCTTCACTTTGTCACCATTAAGCTTGAAATACATTAAGCACGCGTAGGCCACGTACGTTGATCTGGGCACGTCAGAGCCTATATATACATTTTATATTGCGGCTAGGTTTGTTTAGAGCTACACTACATCCATGCCATGCGATGCGACGCGACGCTATGTATGCGACCCAAGATTTACGTCGAATGGTGGAGGCGTATGACGGCGTGTACACACAGCGCGTTTCATTAGTAGCTTACAACGCCGAAAATGCTCTTTTAGTCGGTCCACAAGGCGACCGCGGTCATTGTGGTCGTGGCAAATACGTCACTAATGACGTCATCATTTTCGATCACACAACGCTCACAACGACCCATGTCAAGAGGTCGAATAACCGTTCCACTTGGGTTTACGATTGTAACGCCCACGTGCAAGTGGAACGGGAAAAATCGCGGTCATGAACGTGGTCGTTGTGAGTGTCTAATGGAACGTAGCCATAGTGTAGTCTCAGACATTAGACGCGACCCGAGCACCAACTGTAAAATTTAGTTGACGATGAGAAGAATTTGCTACAACCAGCGAGAAATGCGCGACACACATCTTATGGCCAGTTCCAATATCTTATAAATATAATAACAGCCCATAAAAGTCCTAATGCTGGGCTCGGGTCTCCCACTATAGGGGAACGGACAGTAAACCCGCCACGCTTGTCCAAGGCGGCTTGGCAGGTTTGATATCGTGATGAGACCAGCACATCGAGATAACCGACGTGTTTTTGTAATTTTTTTATTGCATAAGTTCAGCAGACAGGCAGACGGCCTACCTGATGGAAAGTGGTTAACATCGTCTTTGGACATTGTGTTCACGCCATGCCACAGACGGTGGCAACAAAGGTTCCCGGTACGGCCGATTTCTCTTTTAAGTATATTTTCATTGAGTATAATTAAATATTGTAAACATTAAAAACTGTGTTTATATGTACCGCCCGTACACATTTTAACACCAAAGGTGCTACAAATGCGCTGCTGCTCTCTTAAGGGAGAATGGATCCTGGTCACTAATGCCGGAATACAACTCAAGGTTGTTATGGCGACATGCTTTAGGCCAGGGTGGTAGGCATCCAATGGGGCAAATGCCCTACCACCTGGTTGTGGTTTATTTTTCTGCCTCTCACGACAGGCCGCGCGGCCGCAAAAAATTGAATTCTTTCTCCGTTCCTGCACGGATAAGCAACGTAGTCAAGCAACGTTTGTGAGTGAACATTTATTATATAACGAAAGATGTTCTACACGACCGCACCGAATAGAAATATCAAGATCGCTACCAAGCACTTTCAGTAATTATTCTTATGAATTATTTTGTTAAACCTTGTATTTGTTCAAAATACTTTAAAAAAAAGACCACGTATGTGTATATATACATATACATACTAATTATAATCTAGTGATATGTTGCTGGGAATTTTGTTGCGCCGCTTCTTCTAACTAAAATTGCTCTGGAAACGGTGGTAGAGTCACAACTTTCAATAAGAGTAATCTGTGAGATCCATTTTGTAATAAATACATTTATTTTCATTTAATAATATATAGAGATGTGCCGATTATGACTTAGGCGTAAAGAGGCCGATTAGGCGTAAAGAGGCCGATTAGTCGCCCAAGCCGATCACGGTTTCGGGGATTTCTGTGACGCTTCGTTAATAGCTGATTCGCGCACAAGTCGCAACCGCCGCATGCGAGCGTGTCGGAACTGTTTTGTTTATTTCGCATTATTTCTTGATTTTGGCTTTTGTACGGGTTAGGGCTGGTGTTTGTGTAAAAATAAAAAAAAATGTTTTAGTTTAATGATTATTAAACTGTTATTGTTCATGAAAGTGAAAGAGCTCAATTAAAATTTAATCATGTCAAAAAGAAAGTCTCGTGTATGGATTAGCGATTACAAAATATTAGTAAAGTATAGATTACAAACTACAAACTACAAAGTAAGAAGCCGGATAGTCGGCGCTCTTTGCCGAATAGTGCTGACTAGTCGCCGACTACAATAGTGGCCGGATAGCCGGCTTTACCGACTAGTCGGCACATCTCTAATAATATATCAATTACATTGAACCTTTGCTTTGGGGTCGTCTTTCAAAAAATGTGAAAATATTAAATTAATACTTGACATGACCGGGTAATTTAGATTCTGTTATAATATGCCTCAAGTTCTTTGAAAAACGTTAATGGTTAGGCACGTCAACGTTTCGTAATTAAATTACGATGAATATGGCTTCGCTTTGCGTACCAATTGTTACGGAATTCGTCATTCCGAGCAACCAATGAATTGTTTCGTTTTAATGGATTTTATTCATTAACCGAGTGGCTTTGTTGGTTCCATGCTTTGGGTCTAATCATTAACGTTGCGATTGTCTAGCTCCGGAGGGCTTTTTAATTTTACTTACGTCACGTGTTTAATTCAGGTATGATTTATTTATTCGGTCTTTAAACAGTTGAAGATTGTGGTCTCCTAGTAATTATTTGGGTTGTTCTAAAAGGGTGTAGACAAGATGTTGTGACTAACTTGGAGTGGTGGGATGTATTGTCATTTTGGAATGCATCATAATTATTACGCCTTAAGACTAAGCAATCTGGTCATGCTCTAGTCGATCTCACCTTTATGCGTACTTGGTACTTTAATTATTGTATAGTACGTATTATTATGGCCACTCTTTGTTACAGAGATGGTTTCGCAATAGGCAGTTCAATGAAATTACTGACCAGCCTTGTGGGGCGGGGCTATGTTGTTTTATATTTTTCTTATTTTCTCATTAATGATTGGTTTATACAGTTTTAAGGGCAATTAATTGTAAGAATATAGTTTATCTAGTTGTGCCCGCTATTTCGTTTGTTAGATATCGTAGTGAAAATATATACAGGAAAATTTAATGTCAACTTGTTGATCTGAACAAACATTTCATTAAAATCTGTTGGGCTATTTCCAATTTATTCGAGTCAATCATACGAAATTAAAATAGTATGTGTCACTTAAATCTTGGCATTTATTTTGAAATTTATATAGACAGACATAATTTTTTATTTACTGTTATAGATTAATTTCTTTGACGCCGTGATTAACTACAAATTCTATTACATAATTAATTAACACATACTAATAATAGGAAGCCAGGTGAAGTGACCTTGATAACGTCTTTGTCTACCTAATACAATCCATTTAAAATCAATTTATGAACATGGTTGGGTTCGTTACTCTTATTTTTTTGACATCCTAGTATTTGTCTGCAGGTGCTTCGACGCAAGGAGCGCGAGTGTGAGCACGAAATGGAAAGGCTTGCCCGCGAGAAAATTGCCGCCCAACAACGATTAGCCGCCTTAAAACGAGAGGTTGTACGCGTACGCCCACGTAGTATTGGTACGTTGGCCTCCTCTTAGCTTGTGAATACCTGGTACATGCGGACGAGATTATTTAATATTCTCGGTCATCTTGATCTCGCTTTCGACTTTATTTTGTAATTAATTAAATGTTTATTCAAAATCATATTATTGTTGTCCCCATGCGGTCGGTTTCACTGACAAAAAAAAACGCTGATTTGTATTATAAATTGTAATGGTTAACAATGTACTACTAGCGCTATCTGTTATCTAGTCTCTATAGACTTCTCTAATTTTATGTATTTATTTGAAATTACAGAAACCGTCTGTGAAGAAAAAGATAGAGATGAGCCAGTCAACGGACAAGTATTAGGAATTCCTATAAGTGTGAGTATTAATTAATAAAACGATAATGGTACTTTAATTAATTTCTTAATAGACTTTTTAATGACATTATTTAAATAACATTGTGATCCAGCTATTGAATAATAAAACTGGTTTTGTAGGTTAATAGTCAAAGTTATTATTTCCTTTTTTAGCTAACATCATCACCGCCGCGTAGTGTCTCGCGGATGGAGACTTCTCCGCCGCGCACTCTGAACCTTAGTACCAAGCTACGTACTCTGCCGATACAGATTACGCCCACCACCTCTCAGGTATGGGCGCCTAGTACTTTGTTAGAAATTAGAGCTGACCTAATCCCGGATTAGTAGGGGATTTGAATCTAATGCAAGCTCCTACTACTACTGCCATCTAGTTTGTACATTGGAAAAGTGTATTTTGTTTACATTATAATTATTATGAGAATAAATCAGTTCCTCGGCTTACATTTTTTTGGACTGTTATTGTGTGTATATATATAAAGTATAATTAATTACAGAAGGCATTATGCGAGACCCTCGGGTTCCTTTTGATATTCGTTGTATTTTAAGCTGATTAATGCCAGCGAAACTTGGTTCGCGTTGCTATGACGACGTATTTGTTAGTGAATCACAACGGTGGCACCAAAATACCGCGACTGCAGGGCCACCTATTCGTTTATCCCACGGAAATGACGTCAATTGTCGGGAAAAATAACCACTATTCTAAATGTTGATCTCGGGATACAAGCTAAGTTCTATGTCGAGTTTCATTCGATTCATTTTCACTCATTCATCACTTCAAGCATCATTCACCACAGAGGCCGTCATTCGTAATGGCCTCTGTCGTTGAGTGTGCTAAGCCTTTGCCGGCCGATCTCACTACAACACAGAGGCTCCGGGTTCGATTTCTGTCATGGTAAATAAACTTCCTGTCATGGTAAATTTCGTAAATAAACTTTCCGTTATTTACTAAGTCTCGGGGTCTCTGGGATCGGCCTCAGAGTGGGCCATTGTATATTACTCATAACACAAGCGTGACTTGCTTAATTTGGGCATATACAGTGTACGTGTTTGTCTGCCGATTTAATAAAAATAAAAAATCCACCCGTTCAGTAGTATTCACGTGCTGCTCTAACAGAGACAAAATTTTTAAAACTTGCATTTCCGAAAGCAGAAGTTCACGCTTGATCTTAGGAGACGCTGTGGTGGCTGAGCATTGCATAATCTCTGCGCTCTATCTTCTTAATATACAAAAAGTAAAGATTTATACAAGTTTATAGAGCTTATTTATTGTTCGGAGTTAAAATCCTAATTTGGTACGGGCCAATAAAAGACAGATAGGTGTCGACCGTTTACTAAATTCATATACATTACAATGTAAATGATTGACTATGTTTACAGGTCGTACGGACATCGTATGGCACGAGGCATAATACACTTACATTAACTACATTAGCTCCGGCAGAGGGCACAGCCAGTCAGGTAAGCCAATACAATTTCATGAGATTGAAAGGCAGCTAATTTTGTGACGTTTCCAATTTATGACTGCTTTAAGTTTAAAAATGAGGAGAATAAAAGTAGATGAAGCGATAGTTGACAATCAGGATCGTCGCAAGTGGAGTACCATCGCCTCTGCCTACCCTTAAGGGAAACATGCTTGATAATATGTATGTATGTAAGTTTATAAAATATGGTTTAAATGCAAACGGTCGTTCATTGAAAGTATTGATTACGTTTTTTATAGGCAATTGTCCTTCCTTATACTTCTTCCATAGTACTCTTACTATAATAGTAATTTATGATACTAGTGCGGTAAGTTGGTTTTTATAGACGACTAGACAAGTGTAACTTTCCATAGTCATGTTTAATTACCAGAGTCACGAATTTGTAAGAACCAATAACTGCACGTGTGTCATACATACAACTTTCTCCAACACATTTGCGAGAAAACACAGAACAGTTCAACAGGTAATGAAACAAACATAAATACCAGTCGGAAATTCGCAACAATCTGGTGTTTCTAATATGAAATGCGCGCATTTGCAAATGGCGCCACGTGCGTATGGTGAAACTTAGAACTACATCTTTCGTCTCATTTGTCTCTATAGTATTAAAGTGAGATTCGATTATTCAATTTATTCATTTTCGTAATGTGAAACTCCTTGGAAAAACTTGGTGGAATCCTGATATATTTTATTACCTATTTTGCCGCACATTCCGTTGTGTGGTGTAATTTTTTATAATTAATAATTTTTAACTTTCGAATGGAGTTTTTGGCGGGAACTGAAATGAGATGTTGTGCTGTGCAATTATATTTTCTAAAAATGTGTAAATTTACTCTAAAATGAACAATAGTTGTAGGATATTGATAGTTTTTGAATAGTAATTGTGTTTTGTGAGAAATGTGAACTGTAAAGTCAAATGTGGCCTTTTGAGTTGTCACAAGAACTCCGTTGAATAGCACTAGCTGATAACCTACAGTTCAGCTGTGGTACACATAGGTTTAAGAAAATGAAGTAACTACATTGAATCTAAGATCTGGCTTAAAGGTCTAGTTGCCAAGCCATAAAATCCAAAAAAAAAACAAAAAACGTTCGAACGATTTATACAGGCTTCGTATATGCACTTTTTGAGCAAATGTGTTGAAAATGTATTATTAGTTTTTCCTGTTGTAATATTGTACATATTGTTCGTTGTTTTCAGAACGGGCAACCGGTTGAGAATGGCGTCACGAATACCTTAAGCACCACCTTAGTGCATCCAGCACAAATACACCTGCCCATCTCACAAGTGAGTTATTTACCAAAAATTAAATTCTAACGTTAATTTAATAATCTACGCATCAAATACTGATTAACATGTTCCTTACAAAATAAAACTACGTTTTAACGGTTTTAAGCGCGGTAATTTTATTTGATTTTGGTTTTTCCGACGTTTCGTTCCGATGTTCCTTACAATTCAATTGTATCTAAAATACAGGCTGGCGAAATAAAGATGAAAGAAATAGGCGCACCACTTTCGCAGTCTCCAGGAACTCCAATATTATATCAACCATAATTTTGATACTTATTAGTCATTTTTAATATAACATTGTGCACACTTCACAAACAAACCAAGACACAAAGAGCCTAAAAATTAATAACCCAGGCACAGAAAAGAAAAAATCAAACCAACATGGCACTAGATAGGACTATATATAAGTATAGATATAAGGCCAACACTGCACATGCACTTCCTCACAACACCAGCATGTAACAGATACACTCTACATTAGTATAAGTTTAGTATAGATAAATTAATATAATAAGTTAATCTTAAGGGACACCATAACATATAAATCACTAAATTAATGTCACACACTAACAAAAATAAACAATAAGCGTGTATGGACTCTAAAATCTTTCATAGAAATTAAGTAGTAAAAAAAGGCACGGAACTCGAGGTCCGTAGAGATGTTAAGAAAAAAAAAAATAACATTGTGCAAGTATTAAGTTGCTTTATTTGCGACATACGCATTTTTTAACATGACCTATAATATGTACTTAAATAATAATAACTATATGGTGATTACAAGAGTTTTTAACACCGTGTGATAAGTATACGATTAAAAGAAGTGTAATGTAACCATTACAAAACTGCCATGTCGGCGGTTCTTCGGTAAATATCGTCAAATGATTTATTTTTGCTTTAAATTCCGCTAGACGTTCTTGGTAAACTTTAACAATCACCGCTCGTGGAAACTTAGTGTTGTTGTATCCGTATTAAGTTATTTTTAGGGTATTTTAGACTTGGATCAATATTCAAATTATAATAGCAATGGATAAATTCACTTTCTTTACAATTTACTGACATTGACTACAGGTAAGACAGAATACTGCCTTACCTGCCTTTACACAAGACAAAAAAAATGTCGATGGTTTAGACGTTCCGGCCAGGCTTTACTATAAAATTATTTGATCCCAAATAAAAAAAATAAAGGGAAAAATTCCCCAATCTAAGGACCCTAGCCGGCTACCTGTTTGCCTGCTGTTTGGCAATAAAAAAAATGTTTAAAAGTTACTGATTTTTTTTTCAGGTGGTGAGTAGTGGCGGCTTAGTAGTGGGGCCTGCAGCACTGCAGCTACTTTCAGCGGGTGGCGGTCTGAGGGTTCTGCAGGCGCCTGCGCTTCACACCAACGGTCTGAATGTTATTTTTTTTTTAATCTAGCAGATAAACATACATTCCCGAGATAAGCAAGTTACACTTCTGTTATGGGTAACATATAACCATAGAAGAATTAGTATTATTTTTTCATGATATAACGAAAAACTCTTTAGGGCCAATTCCAGACACCCAGACCAGAGTGAATAACGGAAAGTTAGTTCACGACATTTACCCTGCATCATGATTTTTTTTCTGCTGTGATTCCGTCGCGACGATAACGAGAAGATATTGTGGATTTAATAGAATACGAAAATTTTACACTATCGCAATGGAATCGTGCTTCAAATATCTTCACAACGCCAAGATATATCTTTCTCTGCTCCTGCACGGATAAAAATTTAGGTTATCATTTTTTTTTATTGTAAAGCTGTCAAACTGACATACCCACCTGATGAAAAGTCGTTACCGGAGCTTATAGTTTTTTACAATACCAGGGGTGCACCAACGCATTGCTACGGTGGCATAGACAGGAGGAATGGGATAGAAAGAAAGCGATAGGAGGCAGTGATTTATCGAAACTCTTAAACTCTTCTCTCGTGACAAACCTCTTGTATATTTTGTATTCCTATGATTGACATTTGTAATTATTACTGATTTCAGGTGTAACGACCGGTGAAAACAATAGGATAACTAAAGAAAATGGAATTGTGTCGCCCACACCGGTGTCGACTGGTAATTATTATTTTTGCTTTAATCTTTATATGATTATACAACTTTTATGTCCATTCCACTTTTCGGGGACAGACGGGGGTAAAATCTGCACTTTATCAAAATAGAGTTGTCGAGCTATATTGTGTTATTTACATACCATCAAATTGTCAAGTCTGTTTCCCATTAGGGTAGGCAGAGACGATGGATCTCCACCTGCCACGACTCTGACAAACACTTTTCGTTTCGTTTTATTTAACCTTTCTTCAAAATAAATAGTATTATGACTTACAACTTTACCTATTAGAAATTTTGGAATTGGACTTTGTCTGTCCAAGTGAAAATTGTTGTTTGTTACTAATTAAAATATATAAATAAGCGAATGTTAATTTTGACAGAGGGCGGTAGCATGGTCGTGAGTGGCCTCCCCCAATTGGTCGTTTCGCAGCCAGCAGCGCATTTGTTACACACGCACACACTTACGCATAAGGTATGTATGTATATGAAATAATTTGAGAGGTTTTTGGCAGTAAGGGGAAACGGGATAGGTGGAATGATATTCAAGGAAGGGCTAAAGGGTTAGGAAAAGAACTGTTACTCACAGTACAAGACAAAACACGAGTTCAAGGCTCACGATTTGACGCTGATGTTCTGTGATAGTGTGGTACGACATCGGTTGAGCTATATCAAATAAATAAGTATTTCTTCTATTAATTATTAAAGTATCATTTGTTTTTCAGATGGTAGAAACGCAGATGGTTAAAGGTACTGTAGCTCCGCTAACGGTCAGCGCGCAATACTTGAGCGCAACCACCATAGTGAAGCCGATGGTGGTAGTATCGGGGGCGCATACACACACGCCGCCCCCGTCCACCTGAGGTTTAACCTCCTTCGCACGCCAGATATCCTGGTACAATCCACCTGAAAGACTCACTAGTGATTGTGATGTTCCTACTTCTGTGCATTTTATACAATCAAGTGTTCGAACAATACAAGTTTCTCGGTAGTTGTTATGCCCTGGTACAGGATTTGCACTCGATGATTATGTGTTTAGTGATAAATGCCAAATAACATTAAGGCACAAGTGGTAAAACACTTGAAATGTTAATTCGTTAAAATGTTCAAATGCACGAGGCGTTTTACAGGAGCATGGATATTTCAATTTTACCAATTATTGTTTAGAGTATTTGCTTTGAGGTAAAATGGTTAGACTCGACATTGACTGTGGAATCGGTAAAATGATGTTGTCGCGCTTCTTGGTATGACACCTTAAAGCATTTTAATTTAATTGGATATTACATAAAGTTTCATTCACGGCTGAATGTTATTATTACATACGAGATAGAAGAAAGTATAATTTTGGATTTCGATTGCTGCAGATATATGTACAAATTCATTCCGGTTTATAAGAAGCATAAGTAAAATATTTCATTAAAATCGGAACTTTTAAAGAATTTGTGGCACTGACGCCTTTTATTACTGGCTGGCATATAAAGCACACAGTCTCTTGAACTAATATTGGTACGCATTTTGATATTAAATAAATCAACCAAATCGAATCAATTTCGTTGAAAGAAAAACAGTACTGAAAGGACACTATGGTATACAATGGCATTGTATAATTAAATTTATGTTTATATGGATTACTTTGATTGAAATGAACTGTCTAATATCGGTATAACACTAGTAAGTTTTTAGTTCACTTGACTATCAGCGCCAAAATGGCGACAATTAAACAGGAACAAAAATAAAATGACAGCTACCTTAATAAAGGAAGGTCAGTGATCTATGACAATCGTCTTACAAAAAGATTAATGGAATAAGAGTTTTAAATTAATGACGTCGATACATCAAAGATTTTGGGTGTTGTATAAATAGTGCGCGGTTCACTTGGCGCTTACATCAGCTGCTTACTGCTATGTTGTCCTGGTGGGTTGCCCACTATTTTACATAGCGATGAAATTTGATATGATTTTTCGCGTACCCCCCCACTTCGGAGTACGAGAGTACTTGATGTACGAGAGAGAACAAATTTCCGATTATGTCTTTTTATTGCTTACCTCTTCTTATTCATAATAATTATACAAAAGTTTATAAGCTCGTTAGCGAAAGTGTTCTTTATTCAGCATTCAGAACGCAATAGTGAAAAACCCATTTTTTTTACCTAGTGTATAAAGTTATGACTATTACGAATAAGGGGGTGGTATCGCTTCACGCTAAATTTTATAGACTATCTAGATTAGCTGCAAACAAATGCTAATTATGTGTGATGAAGCTTCTCTCCATTTCTCAACCATCTGTTACTAACTAAGTACGGCTATAAAGTTTGGCGCGGACTGAATAATAGATTTGAAAGCTTACTATATCTATTGTCAATAAAACGGACGTGGTGGCACATTATGAAGTACTTAGATTCCAATAATCAAGAAAAATTCGGAAGTTTGTCACCTGCCTGAATTGACGTAATTACTTGCATGTTTTATGAGTTTTGTCTCGTGAATGATTATGTAAACATCTTAATTCAATCGTGTTGTGGCGTTCTTAAATACTGTACATACACGTTTGTACGGTATTTGGAAGGCAAATATAACCAAACGTAGCCTTATGGAAGTGAAAGACCTATTATTGAAGCACTGCCAAATAAATTCAAGCAATAATATAAAAGTGCTCGATTGAGGAAAAAAAACTAAAGGAAAAAGTCCTTAAAAAGTTATGGAAATCTTGTTTTGTGATTTGTCGGTAAAATGTAAAGATGAAACCAATGTGGTTTAAATTTAAAAAAAAAACGCGTCTTCTACTTCAAATGGACGTGAAAGCGATCATTCCTTTCTAGAGAAACGGGTGGATGTATGCCCGTCCCTTTCTTTCGTATGTGGGACGGGACGTGCGAGAGAAGTAGCAACTGGCGTGTCGGCGTGTTAATGTATAAAATATAATGTATTTATGCAATAGTTACTTAGTGGTCATTTATATCGACGTGGTGATAGCAAAGTGACAAAAGTGTGAAAGGATTTGAAAATGTTGGCTGTACTGTGTATCATATTTTTCTACTGTTTAAGCAAGAATGTGATCGTAACAATAACATTGATGAAAGCGTGTAAATTTATTTATTTAGAGCTTAGGGAGTGATGGTTCGTTTTGGACGGTGTTGAATAGAAAAAAAAATACATGTTTATTATGTTGGCAGTCCTGTCAGGCAAGAACTACACAGTGATCCAAGATCAATTTTTAAAATATTTCTATACAACGGCGTCCAGAAAGATTGTAAGGAGCGGAAACTTGGCGTCTTTATGCAAATGATTTTCTACAAGTCAATTACTAAAAATTGTGCGATCATATTTAATTTCAATACATTTTTGAATGACAGACATAATTATATCGTTTAAAGCAAATAGGTTTTAATGCACTGTAGAAAGCATTAGGTAGGAAAGATTTTAATTATACACATGGATAAAATTTGCATCATCCACATTGAAAGATGATGTGATCTGTGTATAATCAGCTTTATAAAAGCGTGATATGAACGTCCAGTTTTGTTCGCAAATGCATCACAATTTTAGTTAGGCGCTGTAATAAGTTATAATGATCGATTTAAAATACTAAAGCTATAGTTAAATGGATAAAATTTAACATTAGAAGATTTCTCGACTAGGTTTTCTTCTAATAGGAACCACATTGTACAATTCTCAGTTTAAAATCTAGTAGAAAATCATTGAATTGAGGCTGAAGAAGAATGATCTAATTTTACAGTCTTATGTATAGTTTAGCTTAGCGAATTATAGAGAAATGCGTCCAAGCTGTTGTAATTTTAATAAAAAAAAAGTGTATACCATTTTAGTAGTTGACAAATTGGTCTTTGTTCATGTTTTACGAAAAACTTCTTATTAAAGCTACTTGTCATTTGTGAGGGAATGAATTGAATGATTCACATCTTTTGAAATGTGTAATTCGTGGTAAACAACCTGTTCTTATATCTTACTGCCCATGAATTCATTTGCCGTACTGCCCATTAATTCATTTGCCGTACTGCCCATTAATTCATTTGCCTTCTAGCGTCTATCTCGAATACGACGGAACGACTGACACATCCCATAGACCAGACTGGGTATAGGGCATATATTTCGCTACTCTCGATGCTCTTAGTACGTAACTTTAAAACTTCAGATAAGGATTAAAATGTTAATTCCAAATTAAGTGAATAAAGAGAAAAACATCGTTAATTTTATTTAAACAGTAAGAAGTATTAATTAATTTCTATACTAGCGGCGCGTCCCGGCTTCACACGTTCGGTAAAGTTATAAATATAGCCTATGTTACTCGGGGATAATGTAGCATTCCAACGATGATAGAATTTTTGAAATCGGTCCAGTATTTTTCGAGTTTATTCGTTACAAACATACAAAAATACAAATCATTCCTCTTTATAAAATTAATATACATAATTAAAATTTGTGTATCTAATCCGTAGATCAATTATAATATATGGCTACAAGTTACGTTCTATGGGATGTGTATTTGAGATATACAGTAATGGCTGAAGTTTGACAAGCTCCATACAAGTAATATCAATTATTCAACCAATGGTAAGATAAAGGAATAAATTGTACGGTATAGGAATCTAGATTTAAATATAATGACTCCTATCCATTCGTTAAATGTGTTTTTTGTGAATGAACGAATCTAATGACCCGGTCTTTTCGCTATGCGAACGTATGGGTCTGATTTATTCTAGATTGAACGATTGGAAATAAGTTTACTATAGATTACTATTGTTTATATCCTTTCCAAGCATTTATTTTACTTTTGACGGCTCGATGACGGATCAATTAGTAATGTCCAAATGCGTTGCCGATTCGATTTGTTATAAACATCGATTTCATTTGTAAATAAATTTTAATCAATTATTTTTCTTTAAAGTATAACATTTTTTATTTTCAAATCGATTACTTTGGATTTATTTACGTATAGTGTGGATGGTTTAATAGTCTGTGCGTTACAAGACGCATAGAACATCACTATTACGTCACCCACAACAATAAAGTACGACAGTTATGTCATTTGTTTCATGTGGGCTTTACTGTCAAGAAATATGTAACTTCATAGACGTGCAAAGGTCAAAAGTAAAATAAACTCTTGGAAACAGTATAGTATAATCATAATGTTTGAACAAACAATCCTGTCAACAATGAGAGCTCTACATTTTAATTAAAATTTGTGATCAAGCCTCAAGATAAATTTGGAATGTCTTTTGCAAAACATGAACAAGTAGCTAATTAGATAAGAAAACCAGATTCATGTGAAAAAAGTAGTGCATTAGGATAAAGTGTACTTGTTATGTAGATTTATATCAGGATGAATAGTTTATTTTTTCTATATTTAATCTGTGATTTGCGCAGTTAGGTACATTTAAGGTACGTTTTTAATTGCAGACACTAAATTTACACTTGGAAATGTCAAAATGTATACATTATTATTAAGTTTGACGTTTGCAAATTGTCAGTTTGATCTCTGCAATAAAGAACAAGGTATAGTTGTCAAACTGTGTACAAAGTCATATTGTCAATTTCTTAAAGTTACTATTCTTTGACGTCTATGGACTATTTCACACAGATCATAATTCTTTTTCTGTCAATCTAGTTGAATGTAGATTGATAGAATGTACTTTATTTAAATCAAGTTTTAAAAACAGTTTAAATTGTAGTTTCCTTTTTAAAAATAACTTTAATTGTATGTAACAATAATGAGAAAATAAGAAATATTACTTTTGAACGCTGGCTTTTAAGGTTGTCGGCCATTACTCCGGTTTTTAATTCGAGAGCGTCTATAGTCGTGGTCTGAGCGTTGTTCTCTTAGCTCATTAGGTTTCTTTTCTGGAAAATCCGAATTTCATTCTTGGCTGGATAATATCGGAAACGGTATTTCCGTTATTTACTCTGGTGTGAGTGTTACTGGCATCGGCCTCAAGAGTTGTCCTCCGTATATTTCTCATAGTAAGAGCGTTATAGTGGAAATTTAGTTCCGTAATCGCCTTGATAACGCCCCTGGTGTTGCCAACATCCATAAGTAACGGTAATTATTTTATTCCATCAGATGGGCAGTGTGCTTCTTTGCTTATTTCAAGCAATAAGAAAAAACTTACATAAAATGTTTGCCTACCGATATTTGTTTATAGTCGTTAAGTAATAATTTTGTAAACAATACCTGCTGTATTTTTGAAGGTCAGTAGGTAAATGCTTACTCAAAAGCATGACAAAGTAAGGTTCTTCGTAAACGGGTATAAGACGGTATAGTACTCTACAGGTTCTGTGGCAATTTTTTATTTATTATTATTAACAACTCTACGGACTCGAGTTCCGTACCCTTCATTATTGGCTATTGTAAATGGCAGGCTTTCAGTTTTTTTTAAATTATTTATTCTTAACAGAATTTATAAACATCAATTTACAGTCGTATCTCTTTTGTTGTTTGTTTATAATTTTTTGAAGAATTATTTTCCATTCAAACCCAAATATTCTACGATGTTTTAGCATTAGCTGATATTTAGGTAACCAACCCTCAACAATATTCAATGCAATTAATATTTGAACATTTTTGTGATAGTAGATTTATACCAGGAGACCATAACACTGAGTATATAATTATGAGATTTGGTACAAAAGTTAACACTCCATATTTTACTCAGTTTAATCACATAACCAGTTGCAATTTACCTGGATTACAAACCAGATTCATTATCGTCATCTGCTGGTTTCTGTTGATAGCAAGGGTCGCGTCGTCATTGTGTGCCTAGTTTTAACTCATTATAAGATGTATTGTTAAAAAATGCATAAAAACTTCTTTATATTTAAACGTATTCTTAATACTGGCCAAATATAAAATTAATAAATAAACACGGAACTTATTTCAAAACATGGTGAAAAGAAATTTAAATTTAGAACTACACTCCCGCTGTTATTGTCATAGCCCTAAAAGGTTCACTTCCCGCTTAGACTTAAATCAATTACAGACAAACATATCTATACAGATGTATATTTATATATAGATAGAAACAATATGGTAACTGCTTTGATATTCACATGCAATTCCTGTCTGGTGGTGCACTTCATCAGATAGAATTTAGGTTGTAATAATGTACATTTTGGAATAAGGTTTTATTCAGTTGAAAAGGACTGGCCGTATAGAAAAGTCCATAAAAGTAAAAATGATAGTAGCAAGAATGACATTGACATTTGAAAAGAATAAAGTTTATTATTGACGAATTGATTTACATTCGAGAGGATAGCATTGCTAAATGTGAGTATGCGCAATTGGACGATGACATAATTTACTGTGTGAATAGATTTTAAATAAATTAAATTCAAAATTCATTAAAATGTAGCTTAGGTCTCATGCCATATACAATACGTTTTTATATAATTGTTATTTCAATTTCATGACATATTTGCAATTTGATTTAATAAAAATGTTAAAGAATGTAACTATTTTTTCTGCATGTAATTAGGTGTCAAACTTTTTATAAATGTTGTAAATTATTTATTAGTACGTACGTAACAAATACTAATTATAAATTCTCATTTAACGGGATGTATTTATTGCATAAAGTACTGGTAAATAACAACACGCAAAACTTGCCAAACGTCAAATAATAAAAGTAATTAGTTTGTTTCATTCATAATTTTGAGGTTTAGTTTATGCCATGTTTAAATGTGTTATTTAATGATTATTATTAAATGAATAGAATGTTTCATGAGAATTTATTTTATTGTATTATTTACTTACGAATTAAAATGTATCCCTCATTTGGTCAAGCTTTGGGATATGACTAAAATGTGAGCTTTAAAAGAAAGTAAGAATTAATTTTAAAGTGCATTAAACTTACCAACAGTGCAATTATTAATAATAATATTTTTTAAAATGTTGCTTTTTATTAATGAAATTGTATGATAGTAGTTTAGATACTTTCAATGCTTAGTAAACATAACTAGCCTGATGGAAACGTTTTTAGTCTGTAGATAGTTCATATAACTACAATTTAATTTAACAACCCGTATATACACTATTTGTTGTTCCACCATTTTTTTAAAATAGTCCTATTTTTTTTTTTATATACATGGATGATTTGTTCAAGTGAGCATTTGTCTAAATCTGCAACTGTAGGCGCATTCCTCTAGTAGCTCACAACGCCCATAACCACGGTCATTATGGTCGTGGCGAAAAGTTACTAATGACATCATTATTTTCTATTATACAGCGCTCACAACGACCCATGTCAAGTGGTGGGTCGAAGTGGGCGTTGACCACAGAGGATTAATTCTCTCTATCGATTGACATTGAAACAGGCGCGATTTTCAAATCAACCAATGACATTTGTGTATTCGTCGTTAATGACATCAACGCTCCATAATACCTTCCACTAGAGTTTATGATTGTAAAGCCCGCAAGCAAGTAGAACGGGAAAAATCGCGATCGTGAACGTGGTCGTTGTGAGTCTCATGTGGAACGCAGCCCATAAGCCTTCGCGAAAAATACTCAAAGGAGTCTCTGGGTCGACTTTGATAAACTCTTTAGTTTTTTTTCAAAATCAACCAGTTCGAGTTCTGTCTAGGGTGATTGCTTTTCAAAAATCTAATGATATCGCTATAGTCTTCATCAGAATTGGCTTTAAGACTCCTTTCAGTTATTTTCTCTATATGTAATAGTTTAGGACATAGCCATACTCTGTATATTTCATCGTTCTAAAAAATTATAAAAATGCTATCTATTGATTCATATAGCATACGTTTTGAATGTGACTGTATTTTCAAGTATAACTATTACGAGGCCAAATCAAGTCAGCCAGATATACGAAATATTTTGTATTTTCTTTTATAATTCCATTATTTTAGAAGTTTGATTGGCTGTGACTTAATTTAACATATGTTTTTGTCAGCTTCCTAGGCATTATGATATCCTAGTATATTTGTATGGTAATATTTTAATGTGTTGCATAATGAATAGGAAGCTTTATTTTCAAAATTTGTCATTTTTAGTGCAATTTAAGAGTAATTGATAGGATTTTTTTTGATTGTAAAGAACCTTGTGGCCCGCTCCCAAAAGTAAATAAAGAGAAAAACAGTAAAAAAAAAAACAGTATTTTAAGCTTTTATAATGAGAGGATTTTGTCACTTTGCCTAAATAACTAGGCGAAAAGAAGAGAAATAATGTAAAAATAATATAATAAAGAGAGAAATCTATTTTAATTGTAATATTATTCTGAAGCGACAATGCTCATGTAAATATGGAAGTAGTGTATAAAGTTCTAATATGTTAGAAATACACCAGAAATTACATAACACTTTTGTTTTATTCCTAAATATAATGTACGGCTCGCTTTCTACTTAGCACTGTCTCCGCGCCTTCTTTGGCGATCGGTATAGTATGAATGGTTTGACGAGGGACTAGGAGTTTCGCCCTGCGTCTAAGCTAAATAGCTCTATTTCACTTATATAAAAACTTAATATAAGTCGTGGTAGCGTAATGGCTAGCGCACGCGTCCTGGACTCAAAGGGCGCGGGTTCGATCCTGGCCGGAACGCATACACCACTTAGGCAGTTTTCTGACCTAATTTGCATATTGTTATAATTACCACGTGCTAACAACGGCGAAGGAAAACATCGTGATGCAACCTGCACATCAAGATAACCGATGTGTCAAACCTGCCAATCCGCCTTGGACGAGCGTAGCGGGTATACTGTCCATTCCCCTACAGTGGGAGGCCCGAGCCTAGCAGTGGGACAGTTATCAATTGTTATTATTATTATAAAAACATATTTAATACAAAACGCGTGCGAATTCGTGATCACTTCACTTTACTTCACCAAATATGTACGGTTTAGAATGCGGAATTTGGAAAACGATAAAGACTCATAAACTGCATCAAAGTAATAGACGACTTTGAAATAAATATTTTAACCAAGTATGCAAACTTTCTATACAGATTTAAATTGAAACCTCTAGATTGGTTCGTGAACTTTAAAACAGCGTAGGGTCATATCCTTAAGTTTAAGTTTGTGTACTGGAAAGGACCTTAAGACTTTTTTTGAAGAAAAAACAGAAATTTAAGGAAAATTGGTTTAATTAAAAAATTGGTTTTAACAATAGACACAAACTTTATGCAAGGGTTTATTTATGTTTTAATAAGGTGTATTACCTCCACGTGCCCTTATTACGGATTCTAATCGGTTCCGCATAGATTTTATTAGGGTTATTAAAAGATCTTGCGGAATATTGTCCCATTCTTCTGAAAGTGCTGTTCTTAGTGCTGCCACTGTCGTGGGCAAAGGGTTTCTCGCATATACAGCTCTTTTTAAATTGTCCCAAACATGCTCAATGGGATTAAGATCCGGGCTGCGTGCTGGCCAATTCATTGTACGTATCCCAACCTCTTCGCAATATTGTCGAACTTGTGCAGCAGCGTGCGGCCGGGCATTATCCTGCATTAAAGTAAAATTTTCGCCTATGAATCCCATGTAAGGCACCACGTGATCTTCTAAGATCTCTGTTATGTAGCGATGTGCAGTCAAACCCCCTCTATTACCGTTTTGACGGACCATGTCTATGAACACAAGTTCTGTTCGCCCGTTCATCGATATGCCACCCCAGACCATACACGAACCGCCTCCAAAAGGAACACGCTCCTCAATGCAACTTTGAGCATATCGCTCCCCACGTCGACGATAGACTCTTCTGCGACCATCTGCACCATATAAACATGTCCTACACTCGTCCGTGAACAATACGGAGGTCCATTGCTCTTCTGTCCAATTCAGGTGATCACGCGCAAATCTTAAGCGAGCTTGTCTGTGAGCTACAGACAACTTTGGACCATTTGCTGGTCTAAAAGGGGTGATATCCGCTTCCTTTAACCTTCTTCTTATTGTTCGTGCACTCACGTTTACTCCACGCACTTCATTAAGCTCTGTTTTGATGTTAACAGACGTGAGGAAACGATTTCGCAGGGAAGTTGTAACAATAAATCGGTCATCACGACCGGTGGTTGCTCGAGTCCTGCCTGTACCACGTCTCCTTCTGTAAGAACCTGTCTCCACAAACCTTCTGTATATTCTAGAAACCGTAGACTGGTTTAAATTTAAATTTCTACCAATCGTTCGTTGATCCAAGCCCTCCCGCACCAATGCTACAATTTGAGCCGCTTGTTCGGACGAAGTATCCATATTATGGTTCAAAAATCCGTAATAAGGGCACGTGGAGGTAATACACCTTATTAAAACATAAATAAACCCTTGCATAAAGTTTGTGTCTATTGTTAAAACCAATTTTTTAAGTTGGGCCCCTGTCTCTATTGGAAAGCGGTTATCGTCATCTATGGACGTTTGCGACACCAGGGATATCACCAACGCGCTGCCGGCATCTAAGGAATTTTATGACATTATTTTTGAAAAACCCCATGTCCTAGCGCTGTGGGAAATCTCAGCCAGGAATGCATCCAAATCCCCGCTGTAGGCAAGCGAAACGTTGCGTACATAAACAAAGCGGGCTTAAGGAAAAAAGAATCAAGTAGTAGTAGTAGAATTCGCCACAAAAGAATACAAGAGAATTTTAGTCCATATAGCCAATTCTGATTTATAAGAAGTTTTCGTATAGGTAGCGCAGTTGAATTGTAGGCTATTACTGACGCCATTAAACGGAGTTTTTGTGAAAACCGACAGACCACGTTTGACTAAACAGTTCACATTTCTTACAAAAACAAAATTTTAGTAATTAATTAATAAAGCCATTTTGTCAAAAAACTACTATGACAACAAAATTAACATGTCCGTTCGTCTGTCGATCTATTTATATATATCGCAGCTACTTGTCTCAAAAACTAATATAAATTCAAAGAAGCACGAATTCAAGTTTATTTATCAATGTCTTATTATTTAAAACATCTTTTTTAAATATAGATTACTCATAAATTGAAGTCCTAATTAGCTGCTTTTAAGTTTCGTTAATTTCATGAAATTGAATTTGAGTTGGAGTAGAGTCATTGTATCAATAATTATAATAATTCAAGCTTTATGTTTGAGATGACTTCTTACTTTGTGCGAATACTATTGTTTAAAAATGACATCATATATTTATTATTTCCTAGACAATGAAGATGTATCAATAAATATATTTCCTTAACGCTAACCTAACACTTTAAACATTAAATATTGAATAATTCATGAAAATCAGAATTTTATGACGGTCATTTAAATAATTGGCAAATTATAGTAAAGATAAATCATCTCTAACCGAATTCGTATGTGCACTATATTTTTATGTATTTACACACCTTAGATTTTAAAATCGCAACGCACCATTTGGAAATCCATAAAAAAGAGCATTTTTTTAATAATTCAATGCTATGAACCTCTCGCATAAATGCATACCATTGTGTATGTTTAATAATTAAAGCGTAATTAATAATTTAAATTTGAAATTAATAACGACCGTATCAAGTCTATGTTTGATTTTAATTATAACCTAAATATTGCTCTGTCCCATCATAGCTATTGTCGCGACCATCATTAATTACATTTAAAATTGTTAGTGTGATTTTGGAAATACTTGACCATTATAAAAAAACCCTATCAATAAATGGGTTGTGGTGGTCCTTCGAGCCGGATACGAACCAGGGTACTAAAATGAGCTTGGATACGTTCTTATGTTTACAGTAACGTAATCAAGATCATTCATTAATGGTCTAAGAGTGAAATATATTTAAATCAGTTTGAAGATGTTGTTGCATTTGTAGTAGTGTATGGTTAGTGATTTATCTCGGCTTTATATTACACTACTACTAACGCAAAAGCGTCTTTAAGCAAATTTATGTGTATACACGGATAGCGGATTACGCTTGTCCGAGCTTGCTCACAGCCATTCAACATTCTTTCATTTCTAAGTAGATTTTCAAGATTAAGGATGTTATACTGTTACATATCATTTTGCTACTGTGTAGTAATTCCAGTATACAAGTAAAGTCCAGTGTAAAAGTTGAGTACGGTCATTCGGTCTGCTCGAGTTTCCTGCAATCATTCTGATTGTCTACGAGATTCGACTCCGTTGTTGTTGAATGCGCTCGTATTGCCAGTTGCCGCGATACCGTTAGTGTCAGAGTAGATATCCGAGTGCACTCGGTCCGAGCACACTCCGATCGTGACTTTATTAAGACACCAGACGATCTCAGTCTCATGTGTGCACAGGTTCTTATTTCTCAGCAGGTGACGAAGCAATATGGGAATGTAATTTTTTTTATTTATCGCTATTATAAATATATCACATTTAGACATAATGGATGAGTGTTTACAGTTCCGAATGCAATTAACCTTTTGCCATTTATTCTTTGTAAATCACCTGTAGGTATTTTCGCATACCTATTATTAAATTATTTTTGCTGATACAATTTTTTTAATTGTAATTATTGTTCTCAAACAGAAATAATTATAATACGAAAGAACGATTCGCCCTATGGTAAGCGGCTTATGTTAAACATGGACTAATAATCCGATCAAGGCCGCAGAGTCTGTAGTGGGTCTCTCTCAGTCTGTGGTCGGACTCTGTGGTTGAGTGGGATAAACTTTTGCCGGCCTACCTGATTAATTTCGTAAATGTACTTTCCATTATTTTAATAGTCCGAGTTTAGCCCCAGAAATCCCAGAATAGCTGTTGCATATTACTTATTACACAAGCGTAACTTGCTTAGCTTGGGGATATAGAATGAGTGTGTTTCACTCATTGCAAAGCTGGCGAACAAGCATAGGGCCTAACTCATGGAAAGTGGTAAACGTCACCTATAAGAGTTTGCAACTCCAGAAGCGTTGCCAACGCGTTGCCATCCTTTAAGATGGGATAGGAATGATGGGAGAAGAAGGATGTGATAAAAGGGATAAGATTGATAAGAAGAATGGGAGAAAGTGGATGGGAGAAGAGGGATATGATAAAGGGGATAGGATAGAGGGATGGAATAGATAGGAAGAATGGGAGAAAGTGGATGGGAGAAGAGGAATGTGATAAAGGGGATAAAATAGAGGGATGGGATAGGGAAGATGAGATAAGTCGAGGGAAGTCGACCATAGGAAGTAAATGTAAATTATGACTTACATGTCACCTCACACCTCTAAAAAATGTTTTCCTGTCGACCCTGTTTATGGATAAAAGTTTTGCATTTCTTCTGTCAGTCATCGTACCAAACAGGATTAGTTCAAGGCTAACCGTTTCACGTTGATATTCTGTGAGAGCGTGGTTTTACACAGATTACACTTTCGAGCAGGCCCTAAGAGCTGTAATTAAGATAACGATTCAAACTTGGCAATACTACGTCTAAATGTGTGTTTGCTGCTTAAAAAGAATGATGACATAACAGTGTCAATAATAACTGTTTCTAGTATACGAAAAACTTCAGTTTTTCGATTAAATTAATTAAACTGGTCTTAAGATTCACTAAAAATACGGGTCCCCCATTTCTTCAAATTATCTATTAAACTGTTTTATAGTTCGTAATTTCGTTACCTTTACAGCCATTTTGGTCTAGTTAAAAGTTATGGGTTAATTGACCTGATTCTTATCGTATTATTGAATTTGTTAATTTAATGGGTTCTTTCTTATACAGGTTTCTAGAAATTGTTTATAGTTTATTGAATGGAAAATTTGTACATTTTTTAAACCAATGAACTTATGAAATATCAAAACGTCATATACTCTTATATGAACAACTGAAAAGTGGCTGCAAAGGCACGCCAAGCTAAGTGAAAGTTGTGTATGGCAGAAGAAGCATGAAATTAAGATAAATGCAGTAGAAACGAGAGCTTTGAAAAGTATATATAAGGTTACGTTGAATGATATGATAAAGAACAGTGTTTTAGGTGAATGTTGTGGTTTAGAAGATAAATATAAATAACAGGAGTTGGGAAACGAATGTTAAGGTAGTTTGGACATGTAGAGAGAATGGATGAAAAGAGGTGTAGAAAATAAGTGCATGACAACAATGTGGGTGATACAGTTGATGCTGGTAGACCACGCTCAAATCGCAGATGTCTCAAACAATGGCCAGGTAAAAATCACATGTAGTAAACATGTATGTATGAATAGATTAATGAATGTAGATGAAGCAAAAGATGTATGTCAAGATCGTAGTAAGTGGAATACCATCGTCTCTACACTCCTATGAGAAATAGGCGTAACAATATGTTTGTATGTCTGTAAAAAACCGTCATAAACCGAGAGAATAATGATTTATGCCAATCTGGGATATGGGTGAATCTGTCGCATCCCATGCAGTGCATCATTGACCGCAGTTAAGTTCTATGTTAGGAATGTTTATGTTTCATGTTTCTTGTCCATAACAATAAAGAGCGTTAATCAGTGACATTGCAGCCAAAAATGAATGGTCTAGCACGAGTTTAAAAAACATGGTTGCGCACAATGATAGGCTCAGGAAATTTGTGTGCATATCATTAAGCGCTTCCCAAAAATCGCTACTCAGGCCCCCTTATTTCATGAGTTATTCGAATTAGCTAGACAGAGACCGGAGATGAATATGTAATTTCTCTTTAATTCGAGGATAAAGGCACTGTAGGTACTTGATTCTTGAGTACAGGATGATCTTTAAAAGGAAATCTTCTATATGCCTCTATGCAGTCGTATAGTAAAATTGCGGAAAACCTGAAAATTGCCACCTTCTTCTTTATAACTATTGAAGTTAGAAAAAAATAGAAGTCGTTCGTCGCTTCTATGGAACCCTTAATTGCGCCCTACACCTGAATGATAAGTGCTTGTCTATTTTTTGTTATAAAAATTCACTTTTCAAGCATTTAGGGGACATTAAATTTATGGTCATGGCTATCTGAAACCACACCGCATGTTATCTCCACTTACGTAAATTCCGTAAATTGACTCAGAAAAATCCCCTAATATTTACCCAACTTACGTACACATTACTAGAGCAACATAACTGTAAGGTATATTTGACGTAACCAAGGCCTTCGATATCGTACCGGAAAGATTTGCAGACCTCGCTGGTACTTCCGAGAAAATATTGTCATAAACATATAAAACATATGTTATATATACACATACATATGAATGTTATGACAAAATCGTTGTTTTTCGGCACGAATAGTAACATTTAACAGGAATTTATGATAATGCAACGCCTACGCGCTAAAGACTTATTTATTATTTATTTTTTGTCAGGAAGAACAAAACCGATATGATAATTGGGCTGTTCTTATATCTTATTATTCATTACTTGTCTTACTATCGGTTAAATTTTGACATTACTTATATGGAGCTTCTGTCAAATTTTAACCGATCCAAAGACAGGGTCTATTATAAAACCATAGGCTGCGTATGGTGTGATGCTCTACGCGACCGAGGAATGCTTGTTCTGAGAATGTAGATACTATAGTGGTTTCTAAAAAAATTAACAACTATAAAAAATAACTAATATTTATGGTATAATGGTTAATTAATTACAATTATGTAACAATTGTTATTGTACGCTTTCATAGCTGTTGTTGTTACTTTATTTTATGTACTTATAACACCTTATGTTATGTATAATTGCGGTATGAAAAGGTTCGTCACCTTAAAGTCGACTTTTGCTTGCACGAGTACAAGAAACAGTACTGCCAACATTTTAATAAATGTTACGTTTATAAAATATAGAAACGTGAAAAAAGAAAATTGCAATGTTGACAATGACAGACATTGAGATTAACAATAGTCTTAATAATCAGAAACTAAAACTATATAATCACTACGCTTAAATAAATATTAAAACCAATCAAAAGGTTTTACATGTCTAAACAATCTTCTTAGACAAGATAGAAAATCAACGTTGATCTAAGTAATTTTAAACTTTATTGTCAAACAGTTAACATAATTTTCTGTGGAACAGTCTGTTCTGGGAATTAGTTTGAAAGGGAAACATGTGCTCGCAGAAGGTTAAATGAATCAATTTGGAAACTGGCGAACGCCAAACGCCAGACGCGGCGTACATCCGCTGTGCGCGGCGTCCATACCTCGTACACCGCGGCCGTAGTCATTCTCGAGTGTTCCAACGTAAACATCATGATTTTGATCTCAATTAACATGACAAACAAACCTGTGCAGTGATACAATTGATACAGAGTGCACGGTAAAAACTGACGCAGGTTTAGATATTTCCAGAGTGACTATAGTATAACGCCAGTCTGACGCCGAATGCGACGTTGGACGTTGATTGATGCTAGACGCCGCTTTCATCATCTGCAGGGTTTCCACGTCGAGAATTTTTTGTCTTGGGTAGGTATAAAGTTTTATTTCTTCGATTTAAAAATTCGAATCAAACACTAAATGTATTAGATACATTTTAGAATAATAAATAATCATATTTATTATATTAAAATGTATCTAATAATGACAATCGTCTGGATGTTATGTTACTTGTGGCATAATAAACTTATCAAATTGATGAAATTTCTAAAAATCAATCATAATACCCTTATCTAAGGTCTAAAACAGTGACTTTTACAGAATCTTTAACTATGGGGGTACTTCCATGTTCTTTTCCAACTTTTTAATGTCCAAAATATTACGCCCCCGGGTGGGCTCGAACCACCAACCTTTCGGTTAACAGCCGAACGCGCTAGCCGATTGCGCCACGGAGGCGGTGACTATCTTTAGCTAATACGCTAACATTTTAAATAAAAATTAATACAGATAACACCTTCTGTAATTACTTTTATAATGTAATTATTGTGATATAATTAATTGTTTTTCAAGATTATTCATCGATTCTCGGCTTTTAAATCTTTTTCGCCTCCTCCTCTATCATGGTTCGAGACGGACCGTTTTCTTTTAATTTATATATCTGTAATTGTCTATTTATCTACTTGTATGTTTATTTATTTATCTATTCTTAGTTATATACACAAACCTGTTAATAGCTAAGTTAATCTACGCTATTTATGTCCCGTCCCTATATCGGGGGTTGCCTGGAAGAGATCGCTTAAGCGATAAGGTCGCCCTTTGTTCAACATTTATTGTATCTAGTTTTTAAGAACGTAGTTTTAATTTTGCTGAACAATAAAGTGCTTTCATTCATTCATTCATTCTTACCGACCATTCATTTGCCTTGATGATAGGGCAAGTGAATGAATAGCAAGATATAGGAACCGGCCATAAGTAAATAAAATATGTTGCTGAGGAGTTTGTTACAACGCTTTTTCTACTTTAACAGTAACTACACGTAACAGGCAGGCAGGTATCACAACCGTGGTCTTTTATCACATTTTGTTATTGTTTAAACCTTAGTAATAAAATTCGTTTTCTTATTTAGACACCAGAGGATATTCCTTAATACCGTAGAAAAAAACGCTTTTATTATTAGAAATTATTATCTTTATTTATTAAGAAATTATTAGTCTTCGATTATTATAGAATTTAAATAAAGTGATGTTGTGGAGGCTTACCGAATTGTGTTATAATATATTTATATCACTGCCTTACCAAGAATTGGTACAAGACCTTTAAACGCCGTTCTCATAATAAGTTAATGGACAGTTAACTATAATTAATAACTATTTGGGTTCTGGTTTTCCCGATTAATTGAGTAATATGTATTTCACGTCTGCAAAAAATGAAGGTTGTGAACTTCGTTATCATTTGTATAATTAAATTTTGATTACATAATTAAGCTCTATGCTATATAGGTCTCTACTTATTCTGTATATATTATGATATGTTTTATATTTGTGTAGTATAAAAGTCTATTACTTTTTTATTTATTTGTTTTGAATGTTCCATATTATTTATTGTCTTCAGCGCCACTTTCATGTTTATTTGTATCCTTAGTTTAGGTGGTTACCTGGAAGACATCGCTTGAAGCAATAAGGCTATGTTCAACATTCATTGTACCTAGTTTTTAAGAACGTATTTTTAATTTTTTTGAACAATAAAGTGTTTTCATTCTTTTTGTCTCTAGAGGTACTTTTAAAGAAACAATAATAATCTAAAAGTAAAAAAAAACCCACATGACACATTGTATTATCGGCACTAGGGAGCCATAAACACATAGAAGGTCACGATTCGCTTCGACAATCTGACCGCAAATAAACAAAGACAATAATATTAGCATCAATTACTAAATGCCCAAAATTGGACTTCCTACATTAAATAATTACCATATCGCAATAACAATCGGTATTAATCAGGATATCCTATATTGGCAACTGTAACCAGGTTGTTTTAATCCTCTTATCTTAAAATTATTCCATTAATGTTCATAGATGAAATAAATTTAAAATATAATGCATAAGATAAAAAACGTTTGATAATATTGTTTTTTGCTTTAATATTTTCCTTTAAATTAGATCTATATTGTATTTAAGACATTATTGTAATAGATAAAGCTAAAGATGTTTGGCAAGATGTTAGTAAGTGGAGACTCATTGTCACTACCGGCTCTTATTTGAAACAGGCGTGATGATACTATGTGTGATTGTGGCATAATAATAATTAAAAACAACAAACATTTTCAAATTTATAAAAATATAACACGCGTGGCATGTGAAAAAGTCTAAAAGAGCAAACTAGCGGCAACTTAAATCATACCAGCTGCCATACATACCAAGGAAGAAGATTTTTATATCTTTTATTGTAGCAATGAGAAAATATGATGTTATAGGTACTTACTTTTTAATAACTGGACCGAGAGTAATATGAATGTTCCAAAAATGCCATATTATCATCATATTATCTAATTATTAAATATATATATAATATACAGAATTTCCTATAATTAATTTAGAAAAAAAAACCAAAGACATTGAAACTAAAATACATTATGTAGCAGATCACTGCCAACGGGGAGCGTGCCCAGAAGGCTGGCTGCATTGCCACGCTGTATGTCAATACTTATTTGTTGTGCAAAATATGAGCCAGCATTCTGATCACATAGCACATTCCATTCCTGTAATAGCACATTTAACCCAGAATATACTCCTAAAGTAAGCAAACTTTTGTTTTTGGCCTAAAGAAGAGTTAAATTCGGAAATATTAGACCACTAAGTAAGAATAGATCCACTTATGTAAACAGTAAAGTGCATTTTAAGAACATTTCAATAAATAAACTGAATTTAGAAAATCATAAGCATTACAAATAAAATGACTGTCGAGGCGGACCATTCCCAAAATACTGGCCAAATTGCTACTTGTTGCCCTATACAGCGAATTGTTAACTTAGAGTCTAAAAATAATTTCAAAATCAAAGAAGTAGGTAGGTATTCTGAAAATTAAGATTTATATTAGATAATTTTGACACAATTTATATTAGGTAGGTAAGATCTTCCTTTGGGATTGGGGGCCCTAGCCAGCTTTGTGGTTACAGCTAATAAGACCCACCAGGCACCCGACAACCATCGTGTGAGTGGGTGTGGACATTGCCTTGTCAACCATTGAACATCGCGTGGCCAATGAAAATTCTGTCGATGATCGGCAGTGATGGATTTACACTGGGCCACTAGGGGCTAGTGTCCAGGGCGGCGAAATTTTTCAGGGCGGCAAAATATGGAGTGTCAGCAAAACTTTCAATTTTCTGCTATAAAAATCAATGATTTTTAAAAATTGGGAAGTTATTGGTTTCATGCCAATTATCAGAAATCGAGTTCTCATTGGATATGTGGCGAAACAAACCTCTTCGCCGACTGCCTGGCAGGCAAGATTAGTGACGACTGTTATGTCACACCAAGAGACAGAGAAAATTTGTCCCGAAAATGTACATATTTTAATCCCTTTAAATCCTAATATATATTTGATATTGTTACTTTCGGCTATGTAAATATTATATACGAAATTACATATTTTGAAAATGAACGGGTTGTTTATTCCTGCAACGACCCGTCAGATATTTACGTTTTGAATACTAGTTACAGTGCATAATTTTTCATTTGGTCCTTTACCCAAATAGTGCAGGATATAGATAATAGGGCGGTATTTTTCACGGTGCCCCAGGGCGGCACTTAGGTAAATCTGGCCCTAATGATTGGCTTGGAATCACTCCGAGTAGCGGGTTGTTATCAAGTGGTTCACTTACCGTTCCCGTGTGGAAAGCTTCGAGCAAGGCGATTCGGCGCTGGTCTGGTCCAGGGAGGCTTTAATGAACTTGTGAACTTTATGGTCTAGCGAGATCTGACGTCAAATGCGTTGAAATGTCTCGATACAGAAGATGATCCTCAGGTTTCCATGACCATGCCATAGATCATAATAATTATGTTTACATTCTTTACATGATTTTTAAACTATGACCGGTTCATTCGAGCAACACGCGAAAGCATTAAGCCATATAAAGACAAGTGCGTGGGCGAGGAAGTAAGACATAACACTAATTTATTGTTTACTTTTATTCATGGTCTAAAGGTCGAAGGGTTTTTGACCTCTGCTTAAGATAAAACTAACTTGTGCCCGCGGCTTTATCTGAGTTGAATAACGTCAAGAGGATTTAACTTTACAGAGCTTTCCATATTCGTCACAGCTGATAAACTGTAAGAAAATTGCCTACGTTGTTTCGGCCACATTTTACGAAAACCGCCTAGTTACGTAGGGACCAAATGTTTACAGAATATTTGTTCTGTTTAGGTATATGTCACTGAACTCTTAAACGATTGGACCGATTTTGATGAAATTTTTTGTGTACGTTTGAGTGGGTCCCCTAGTGGTTTAAATTCACAGTTGCAACAGGTAGGTGACTGTTTGTGTCCCGGAATAGTTTAGATTCATAGCTGGATCTGGTAGGTAGCGCTGATATTGGTTTTCTGATTATTTATTTTTTCAGGACACGACAACGTCTACGAGACCTGTTACTTTTTGAGTAAAGACTAAATTCTGGTAACAAGACAAGTTCCGTGGGCCAGCAACGCCAACAGACTGCAAAAGCTGAGTTTCCAAAGAACCTATCCGCTATCCGTGCAGGAACGGAGCAAGAATACAATTTCCTGGCCTTCCTTTCCAGGCGGCCTGTCGTAAGAGGCAACTAAACAACCCAGAGCCAGGTGGTAGGGTATTTGCTCGACTGGATGGCGACCACTCCTGGTCTAGAGTATGCCGCCATAACAACCTTGTGTTGTGTTCCGGCATTAGTGACCAGGGTCCAGTCTCCTTTACGAAAGCAGCAGCGCATTTGTAGCACCTTTGGTGTTGCAAATGTCCATAGGCGATGATAACCGCTTTCCATTAAGTGGGCTGTCTGCCTGTCTGCTGCACTCCTGCAATAAAAAAATAAATAAAAAAACCTGTACACATCTCCACATCTACAATACGTAGGATAACTAACTACCTAGGGTGATTTTTGTATAACCTAAGTCATTTGCTGAAAATAAAAAAATATTTTTTAAACTATTTAGAATTCACTTATTTTGACCCATGAATTAATAATGTAGGTAGCGTAAAGGTGTCATACCGAAAAAATATTTTTCGATATTGTGATTTTTTTATTCCAAGAGTTCCGCAGACAGGCCGACGTCCACCTAATGGAAAGCGGCTACATCGTCTATGGACATTTGTAACACAAAAGGCTGACACTCTCTGTAGGAAGACTGGAAACTGGCCACTAATGCCGAAACACAACTGAAGGTTGTTATGATGGCATACTCTAGATCAGGGATAGTAGCCATCCAGATGGGCAAATATCCAACTCCAGGTAGAGGGTTCTTTTGTCGCGTCTTACGACAGGCCGCCCGGCCGCAGGAAATTGTATTCTTTCTCCGTTCCTGCGTGGGTTAAGTGTTTTCTCGTGTGATAATCTTTTTTTGCAGTCCGGCTGACGGCCCAGCTGATGGAAAGTGTTTATCGTCACTTATAGACATTTTTTTTTAATTTTTTTATTGCAGGAGTTTAGCAGACAGGCAGACGGCCCACTTAGTGGAAAGCGGTTACCATCGCCTATGGAAATTTGCAACACCAAAGGTGCTACAAATGCGCTGCTGCTCTCTTAAAGGAGGCTGGAACCTGGTCACTAATGCCGGAACACAATACAAGATTGTTATGGCGGCATACTCTAGACCAGGGGTGGTCGCCATCCAGTCGAGCAAAACTCTACCACATTTGCAACAACAATGTGTCGGCGTCGAAGGGGCAACTGGAACCTGGCCATTGAATGTAATGGAACATAACTGAAGTTTGCTATGACGGCATACTGTAGACCAGCGGTGGTAGTAAGTATCGCCTGATTTTGGATTGTTTTATCGCCTTTTAGTTCACAATAAACTTATGAGAAATACAAATAAATTGCTTTATTTCAATGGCATTCAAATATAAACACCATAGGTCTAAGATAAGAATGTACAAGTAAGTTCTTATGGTTCAAGATAAAAACTTAAAAACAAATATTTTTGTAACGAGGTACCATTAGAGACAAGGTCAAGAGCTCCATGACTAAATACATGATTATGAGTATTGTAGTATACTAGGAGTGGCAGCGAAACTTCATTCGCGTTGCCAGGGACGACTATTTATTACTAAATTGCAACGGTGGCTCCAAAAAAATTGCGATCGTAGATTGCGATCTTTTTGGCTATGATGTGATTTGCTGGGTTAAAATATATCCTAAATGTTAACTCGGGGTAAGCTAGCACTGTGTCGAGTTTCATTTAAATCCAGTTAGTAGTTTTCAGGTGATGCTCTAACACACAGGTAAATAGTCTAAAAAAATTATTTTCGGAATCTGCTGTTCTGCAATAGTGTCCCTGACTTTTATTTAGTTAATTATGGGCATTTCATACCACTACTACCTTTGGCTCATAATAAAGTTTGACGAAAAATTTTATTCAATTTGCCGCTACATAACGGTTTAGTGAGAGAACGACAGAAACTAAAAAATAGAAGTAGCCGCCATACATGTAATAAAAATAATGTAATATATCTCATACATGTAGTATGAGGTATATTTATTTAAAAACCATAATTATATCTTAGTCACATTTATTGAAGCCAATATGTGAGGAATATTTCCTTCTAAAATAGTAAAAATTGTTTGTTTTTCTTTATAAAATCATTTTGGTGCAACACAAGTTTTCAAATTAAAATTTAAAAAAATGATCTCTTAAGGTTATTTTAGTTATAGTTGAACTATTTTGAGATATCGGGTATTTTTGATAAAAAATACTTTTTTAACTTTATTAGCGTTCATCACCTCTACAAAATCTTTCAATGTGCGGAAGAATCGCAGGCACTTTTCAAAATTAATTTTTGAAACATTAAATAACTTTATCGATGGTCTCTGTGGTTGAGCGGATTGAGCCTTTGCCGGCTTACCTCACTGCAACGCAAAGCCTCCGGGTTCGATTCCTGGTATAGTAAATTTCTGAAACGAATTTTCTCCGTTATTTACCATGGGTCTGGGTATCTGGGATCGGCCCCAGAGTGGTCCGTTGTATATTACCCATAAGACAAGCGTAATTTGCTTAATTTGGGGATATACAATTTGTATGTTTGTCTGCCGATTTATTTATTTATTATTCATATGTAATTAATTTTTTTAATCAATTTTAACAGTAAAGTGCCGTTTGCTGTTAGAAAGGCTTGGACCGTGGGGTCCTGAAGCCATGAGCCTTAATTAAGTTTCATCCAAAACGTCTCATTGACTCTTTGGGTGATCAGAGGGCTGGTTCCTATCCCGGACGATGAATCAATCAGTATGAGGATCCAGTGAGGAAACATAGCCAACCTTCTCGGCACCTTCCTCACAGAAAACGGTAACCTAGTCTCAGTATTCTACTTATAGTCTTAAGGGATCATAGGTGGAATACAATATAAGTTAACTTTATTGTGTTAGTTTATAATTTATTATATAATAAATGAGATGTTATTTAAAAAAAACCCATTAAATATGTAGTAAAACAATGTAAAGTCCTCGAAATTATGATTCTAAGATAAACCGCCAAGTTCTGATTCATAGAAACAAACCAAAGTATTTTTCCAAGAGGACAAGGCTAAGCAACCATGAATCACGTCTCTAAGTTATGACAATTTAAAAAATACGAAGATTGTAAAGGAAGAAATGCAAAAACCAAGGCCACCCTTATCGATTAGTTTGCATATTATTCGGTACATCTCTATCAGGAAGTGTGGGAGTAACGAACCTTGCCACTTATGTTTATAATATGTTTACCCTATGACAAGTCCGTGCATCGTATATATACACGTTGACAAAGCGTATTTGCAACATTGTCTCCACCGAGTTCTGATCGCCTGGTACTCTAATTACTTAATTAATTAATGCCCAAAGTTAACCGCGGAATATAGTGAAAAATAAAAATAAAAACCGCGCAACTATTAAAAAAAATAATTCAATTACACTTCTTAATTACAAAAGAGCAAGTCGATAATTATAGAAAAATGGCGGTTGTAAAATTAGCCCTATTATTTTTTTTAATAACAGAATTTAGAGCTTGGCCTGTTGGCAAAGATATCGATATTGATACGTACGATTATTCGAATGGTTTAGACGGATTCACCGATGAAGAGGATCGAATCGATTTATCACATTTAGGACCAAACGCTTTTGGAACGCCAAGAAATGAAAGCGGTAAGTGATTTTTTTACATAGTAGTATTTTAATACAGCTTTTCACGCTCGCGTAAACTTTGGGCCTGTATGGTGCATTAACTCATATGTACATTTACCGGCATAAAATTATCTTATGTTCATTCGTATTATAGAAAGCACATAAGAGTATTATGCATAATTTTCTTTAGCTTAAAATGTCCAAACAGACAAATTGTTTTATCTAGAATTGTTAAATATTAAATATTAAGTATGTAATATTAAGACGTAGAACTTTATCGCCTTTTAAGAAACCATTTAATTTTTTTCAACTTAGGGGTCTAGTCGAGAAACAATTTAATGACACCTAGTATTTAATATAGCTTTTCACGCTCGCATAAACTTTGGGCCTATATGGTTCGTTAACTCATTCGATTACTAATAGTGATCGATGGTTAACTCAAACATTTTACAGGATAAAATTATCTTATGTTCATCCCTGCTATGCAAAGTACATAATTATTATGCAAAATTTTCTTTAGATTAAACTTTCCAAATAAACAACAAGTTGTTTTATTTAGATTTGGCTAATAAAACAAATTATAGGTAACATAATATTGGATGTACCATTATTTAGTAGAATGTTGTTGCCTTTTAAAAACTTTTTTCGGGTCTTGTTTTTAATATTTAAAATAATATTTTCATAACACGCAAGACTCCTATACATGTACCAAATTTTATATCTATAGCCATAACTTATCATAAGACATATAAATAAACAGTGGAGTGACACCAAACATAAAACATTAATATTATACGCGTAATATTTGTAATGACCGAAGAAAGAATTTAAATTTAGAAATTATTTTCAAATTTTAAACAAATCTTCAATTATGATACAAGCATTAACTGACATTTTTTATTATTTTTATGGGATTGTGCCTTTATAGATACAAATCTTATATATATATATATATATATATATATATATATATATATATATATATATATATATATATATATATATATATATATATATATATATATATATATATATATATATATATATATATATATATATATATATATATATATATATATATATATATATATAAAAGAAAGTCGTGTTAGTTACACTATTTATAACTCAAGAACGGTTGTACCGATTTCGCTGAAAATTGGTGGGGAGGTAGCTTAGAACCAGGAGAAAGACATACGATAGTTTTTATCCCGTTGGAACCGGTAGGTGGCGCTGAGATCGGGTTCTAGAATCTTCCTAATCACCTGGAGCGATTTTGGTGATTTTATTGTTGTGTGTTTCAGTGGGTTCCCGGATGGTTTAGATTCGCAATTGGAACCGGTAGGTGGCGCTGGGATCGGGTCCTAGATTTGTATTTTTTCAGAGCAGCACAACGTCTGCCGGGGCCGCTAGTATATATATATATATATAAACACAATTAATATGCACATTCGCGTTTCTCTAACCTGTCATGTTTTCCGCGATAAAAATATGAGGAATGTCAGTGGTCGATAATTTCGTGAAGACAGCATACAAGTCCCCCTGTGACAGTTCATTTCCTTATCGTTATGATGTTCTTGTCTTCCCCACTTCACGTTTTAATATATTAGGGTTAGTGTATGTTTAACAGTCTATCTGTTTTTAACATGGTATACTATCATTAATGCATTAGATCCCGGCTGCGGACAGATTGTCCGCTTTGGACCCTGGGGTTCTTTTTTCTACTTTCTCTGCTCTAGTTGCGTAGTTTTCGATATCCCTGCTCTAAAGTATGTCGCCATAACAACCTTGAGTTGTGTTCCGGCATTAGTGACCAGTATCCCTTAAGAGAGCAGTAGCGTATTTGTACCACCTTTGGTGTTGCAAACGTCCATAGGCGATGTCAACCGCTTTCTATCAAGTGGGCCGTCTGCCTGTCTGCTGAACTCCTGCAATAAAAAAAATCCCTAATGTGAGATCATTTATATATATATATATATGTTATCCCTCACGTCATCAAGCCAGCATTTCTTTGGCCTACTCCTTCTACTGGGACCTGACGGAGGCGGCATGGCTAAACATTTGATCAATATGAATCCTTCCGTAAAACATGACCAGGTACTAGCATGGGAGACTCTTACAATTTGTCTGCATGTCACAGACATGAACGCGGGAATTCTCAACGCGGTCCTTTCGCGTGCATCAGTACATTTACGATAGCATATTCATCTCTGTGACACCTAGCTCCTGCTTGTCGCTCAAGTATAGGCCACGCTTCACTACAATATAAAATTGCAAGCGTCATGATATTTCTACCACTTGAATATGGGACCCTAAAGTATAACACCTACTTCAGCAACCCTGGTAAGCATTTTTTACTTATAGGTTACAGTCTATCTGCTTGGTCGGAGTCTTCACAAGTTAACCCGGAAGAAACAGGCGAGTATGCTGAAGGTGACATCCTGATGCCGCCTAGAGTTGCCAGGAACGGTGTCGCCGAAAGTACCCTGAAGTGGACCAATGGAATAATACCTTATTTAATCGAAGGATATTTCTGTAAGTATTGGAATAGATTTGGTAATACATTAATTTTATTATTGTTGTATTAATCTGCGTACTGAGTAAATTATAAGTGACACTGAATAGTTAATTAAAGTTCACGCCAAATGTTATAACATAGCAGCTCTAAGCCAACAACAAACTACTGAGCAAAACGTAATTTTTCACATGTCGTAACTGGAGAAAAAAAGCTTTGCAGTGGTCTCACTTCTAAGTTTTCTTTCTTCAGGTACACAAAGATTTGCAGTAAATTACTTAATCTAAAGTTTGGCGCGTAGTGCTTCCGTAACATACATAATAAATACTTGTGTATACATGATAATTTGTCTAAATGGGAGAACCAGGAAAACAAAAAAAAAACAAAGAATATTTACTTATATTATTAACTACATTACTGCCGATAGCTCAAGATCAACGTGACCTGATAATGAAGGCAATCGCAGACTACCATCGTTTGACGTGTCTCCGTTTCGTCCCTTACAAGGGACAGCAAGATTACATCGTTATACAGAACAAGAACACCGGATGTTGGTCTAGCGTGGGCAAGATTGGTGAGAATATTGTACATTTCATTAGCATTTTATTCAACCGCGTTCTTGTTTTTCTTCCCCTAGTATTCAAATCTAACCGCGACTATGAAGGTCAAACGAGATCATAGAAGAAGTATTTTTATTATGTTGCAGATACAACTTTTAGACGACAACAGAAGTCAATCCATTTTTTTAAAGAAAGATTTATTACTCTTAAATTAATTTGTTTAAATTGTGTTTTTCCACTTTTAGACTCCTACACTATTTAAAACCGTTAGCAAACTCTGAAACCGTTTCAACTATTACAAATAATTTTGGAATATCTACAAATTAAATTTATGTGCCTGGAGCCACTTGTGACATTTGTGTGAATATGTGTGTAATCCGACATAAATGGCGGAATTGCTTCAAGGGCTCCTGGAGAACAGTAGACAGGATGGTGAACGACGAAGTGGCGAAAAAATGGGCTGGCCAGTGAGAGCAAACGATAACAACTAAAAGTCAACTCACCTTGCCTTGACTACGAAGCAGGTTGCAAAACAAAACTATTGAACCACGAATTTGAAAAGTTACTACTAAAGAACTGGCGCTAATTGTACTATATTATTTTTATTAATCTTTTAAGAGTCGTTTTTGAGAGTCGTGGTAGCGTAATGGCTAGTGCAAGCGTCCCAAACTCAGAGGCCGCGGGTTCGATCCTGATCGGAACGCATGCACCACTTAGTCAGTTTTCTGATCTAATGTGCATATTATTACAATTACCACGTACTAATAACGGTGAAGGAAAACATCGTGATGCAACCTGCACATCGAGATAATCGATGTGTCAAACCTGCCAAGCCGCCTTGGACAAGCGTGGCGGGGGTATACGTCCGTTCCCCCTATAATTAGAGGCCCGAGCCCAGCAGTGGGACATTTATGGGCTGATATTATTTATATAATCTTTTAAAATATTTAAAATGAATTAATACGAAAAGGAAGGCAGCTCAACTATACGATTTTGCTCAGGGACGGATTTAGACATTTGCCGCCTGTAGGCTATTCAGATTTTACCGCCACTACCGACCTCTACAAATCGATATCGTAGTCCACAATCATAATTAATTAGATTCTTTTTGTTACCTAATAACATTGTAACTTTATAATTTGTGGCACTATCGTCTTAATTACATCACCATTTTCTCGTAATTAGTAGATTGTGAAATAGAGATCGCTGTGTTTATCCTTGTCGTAGCCAAACGCTATTATTCAAATTATAGAAAAAAAACTTAGCTGATTGGTGAAACATATTATTGACTAACTGTTTATGTGGAGTCCACGGATCAATTAATAAGATTGTAAAATTATTACTCTGAGATGAATATGAAATAGAAATGGGATAATTTAAGATATTTTTTATGTATGATGTATTGTTTGCGATTAATCAGGAACGTTTAGGTATATAGGTAAATATGACTTTTTATATTTCTGTAAGCCAAAAAAAAATTCGGCCCAAATCTGCCGTCCTTCCAAAATCTGCCGCCCTAAGCTCCTTCTGATTCTGCTAGAGTGGACATTTAGAACTTAGGACTGTCGTAAATTTTTTAACGTTGTGAGTGACAATATTGTTCTAATATTCCAGGAGGTCGTCAGGAAGTAAATCTTCAATCGCCAGGATGTTTGACTAAGAAAGGAACAGTTCTGCATGAGTTGCTCCATGCTGTTGGTTTCATGCACGAACAGAGCCGACCTGAGAGAGATGACTTCGTTTACATTCGCTATAATAACATTAAACCAGGCAAGTAATATGTTTTAATATTAAAAAACTCTTGTTGGAACAGCTATTACACACCGAGAAGCAGTGTAGAAATTTTTTACTTGGGGGACACAGATGGGAAGCTTATGCAAGCAAAGTACTAGAATATCACAAACACATTTTTCTTGTCGTTCTTAGGCGTTCATCAAAGCTAATTTTGTTGTTGAATAGATTCAAGGACGTAAATATCTGTTAATAATAATTAACAGTTCAAAAATACCAAACACTTTTGATAATATAGACTATTACAGTATTGTTGCATTGCAACCTAACTTTAACGTCATGTAAGGATTACTTCCAACTATTATTAGTATCTCTCTATAGAAGATACATTTAATAAACAAGCTATGAAAGTTCACATTACGATGATAGTTTCTATTAAAATATATGTATGCGTTAAATTTATAAATTAGTTTAAGTATGTATTTTTAAATTTTAGGTCTAAACTCATTTTCTGAACCAGCTCTGCATCCATAGATTAGTTAAGTCTATTCTATAAGTTAGATTGCCTGGAAGCTGTAGGCGATGAGGCCGCCTATTTTTTTTATCAAGAATGTTTTGTAATTATGTATGTTTTTATTTTGTTGCGCAATAGTGTTATTTATGTAATTTGTTTTTTTTACTAGGGTTACGTTCCAAAATAGACTTACAACGACCACGTCCACTTGCTTGTAGGATTTACAATCATAAACTGTAGTGGAACGGATTATGGAGCGTTGATGTCATTAACGACGGAATACACAAATATCATTGGTGGATTTGAAAATCGCGCCTTTTTCAATGTCAACCTATAAAGAGATTTAATGCTCTGGGGTCAACGCCTTATTCGACCCAGCTCTTGCCATGGGTCGTTGTGACCGCTGTGTGATCGAAAATAATGACGTCATTAGTGACATTTTCGCCACGACCATAACGACCGTGGTCGCCATATGGAACGGCAGACAGAGCATTTTGGGCGTTGTGAGATACTAAAGGAATGCGCCCTAGGAAGACAAGCTCGGGCGTTATAGCAATTTCTCTCGTGTGACATTTGTCTATTTAGCAGGATTGCTTACGTATTCTAACTTGTAATATTAGTTTTTATTTTAGTAAATGATCTTTTAGAATATAGGAAGACAGAGATTTGTACTTTTGTGTCTAAGTTGCGTTAATTTTTCGAAACAATAATGGCTAAATTTCATTAAAAATCTATGCATCTACAAAATTTCGAAGAGAACAAATAAATTAATTTCAAATGTAAACTTTCTGCTTGCAGGCACGGAAAACAACTTCAAGAAATCTGACCCGAAAAACACGAATGGTTTTGGCATACCCTATGATTACAACAGTGTGATGCATTACTCTGAATATGCCTTCTCCAAGAACTCACAGAAGACCATTGAACCAAGGGTAACAATACATTAAAATAACTTGCTAATTATTGCAATTTTTCACTTTTGTTCACTTAAACTTTAAGATCTTGCTGAAATTGTATCATTATCGTCCATAATAAAACAATAACCACGTTCGTATTTTACCAAAAGTAAAATACCATTAATATAGCAAATTAGAAAATTTCCTCATAATCGGTCCAATGCTTAAGCATTAATCAAGGAACAAGCAACAAATGCGTATAATGTCATTTATATGTCAATGTCAATGTCATTATAACTCTGGGTGAGGTTTCTTCGAAAATGTAAAGTGCATATCCATTAAGTATCAAACTGTAGTAAAATACTTTTGTTAATTGCTCTAGCGCCTGAATTACATACAGTTGCATTAATTAAGAAGCTAGTTAACATCCGAAACGATAGTAATCGTTTGGACAGATATTCGTCAGTTAAGTAATAAGTTGTCAATTAAGTAGATGTGAATGTAAACGAAGATAACTCGCGAGTTTCGTAAGTTAATTGACTTCTTATGTAATATAAATGTAACTCCGGTTTTAAGTAATTGTTAATTATCAGCGAGTTTAATATAGCCATTTCCCAAGATTCGTTTTAAGCTTTATGAGAAGTGTCAAAATAACGTGGCACCTGGTATCATGTCTTGTATCAACCAGTATATCTAGATACGTGTCAAATTCATAAATCCAAAATGGCTATAATAAGGTATTTGATCATTGCAAGCGTTTACAATTTAAATGTGGCTACACTAAGTGGTATATAGCTGAGCAAAATATGGGTGTGATAACAGAATTTCTTGCAATTTTTTAATAAATGTTGATGGACAGTACACACATAGATATTTTAACGCAAACCAAGACAAAATTTTCATTGTGTTAATGAAATGATGTGATTTTTGGGTGATTTAATATTTTTGACAGGTCGGAGGCGTGAAACTCGGCCAAAGGGAAGGACTCAGTCGAGGCGACGTCAAAAAAGTTAACAATATGTACAACTGTAGGAAAGAGTAAGTAATACCATATCATGTTTTAATAAAAGAGCCACAATAATTGAAGCTACTTTTTTTTTTGACTTACTAGTCGTCAGCTAATCGTTGTCCACTGCTGGGCATAGGCAACCCCAAATCTGCTCTATTAAATGAATGAATAGTAATAAAATAAGATTTGGTCCTAGGTCCTCCGCTGTCCTCATCTGCTAAATCTATACTTAATATTAAGTATTTATAATTAAATGCTAAAAAAAACTGTGTCTCTTACTCTTTTATATTAATAAAAAAACTTCTATATTAATTTTGCTAAAATTTTGTGTATATGTGCTCTCAATAACGAAAAGGAACATAGGATACTTTTCATTTTGCAAAATGGTATAGTTTCTGGGATAAAATGAATTAAATTTTCCGGGGGCGAATAGCGCCTAGTTGAAAATTTAATGCAATGTAACCTGTGTGATTGTTTGCTCTCGAAATAAACTAGGTTTAAAGCTAGCCCGCAGCTTTGCTGTACTGAAAACGTTAGTAGAATATTATTTAAAAAAAATATAGCTTGAACCCCGAGCAATATAGTCAACAGTTCCAAATTTTATTGTTGTACGTCATTATTGACAATGGTGTTATCAATTATTTTTATATATATATTTTTGAAACATAAGAAGTATCAGTAAAAAGTCAACGAATCAATCATTCTGTGAAATTAATTAATATTTTATACAACAAAATATGTCTTGATTGAAGAATATTTTTTATTAGCAATTATGCACATGATTAATAATCAAGAATTTGAAGGTTAAGTGAAGTCTGTGAGTTTAAGTGTTCTATCAAAACGTAGCCAAGAACTTGGTAGATGTCGGACGAAATCAATGTGTTAGTTAGTCTTTACTTTGGATATTTGTTAAGCTTCGTAATCCAACTACACATTGTGGACAACAATATTTTTTTGTAGGACAGTAACAATGGTTTGAGACTCATCTGATTCTGTATTGTATTTCTTTTCTCAATAACAATTTACTTTATTTTTTAAATTAATACAAATCCTACAAAAAATTACAGATCTTAAATGAACTTGTACTTTGAAAATAAATATGGTTTCAGTAAATACACCAGATATTAGAAGATCAAGTCGTTTATGTATAGACCATAATGGGTAGACATCAAGTATGTACCAAATGATTAGTAAATGAATGTGCTTATTATGAACGTTCCTTATTACTTACTATATTGTCTTTTCGTCTATTTATACCTTAACGGCGTTGCAAGTTACTTTATCAAAATAACGCTTAAGCCCAGCGTAAACATTAAATTCTTTCAATAATATAATGTTGAAATAAATGATTATTAGATTATTTATTAATGCTTTCATAAGGTATATTTAGATTAATACACTGTACTGTTTTCTGTCTTAATAAGCTTGAGACATGCTTTTAATTGTTTTGTTTATTTTTTCAGTAATAAACGTAAGTGTTTAATGGGTTAAAATGGTTTACGTGTTGTTTTTAAGCTTTTCTTGACTATATGGAGGTGGAAGATGAATTTTATTTTTCAAAAATTATAAGAGTCACTACGCACTGTTCATTTGCACATTTGTTTTAAATATTAAGCCTGAATTACATTTGCATACCGGACTCATTGTTGTAGTATTGTCGTAAGCCACTTCGATGACTGAAAATCCGGATAGTTGAATACATGAAGAAAAGCGATTTTTATACATATTATTAACTTCAGAAAGATAACTCGTCGCGTGTTTATTGAAAGTAACAAAAAAAACTTATCAACCAAAATCTATCTAAACAACCCACAGCCAGGTGTTAGAGTATTTGCTCGACTGGATGGCGACCACCCCTGGTCTAGAGTATGCCGCCATAACAACCTTGTGTTGTGTTCCGGCATTAATGACCAGGTTCCAGTCTCCTTTAAGAGAGCAGCAGCGCATTTATAGCACCTTTGGTGTTGCAAATGTCCATAGGCGATGGTAACCGTTTTCCACCAAGTGGGCCGTCTGCCTGTCTGCTGAACTCCTGCAATAAAAAAAAAAACAAACTATGTTTATTAAGAGATTAGACATACATTTTCGTATATATGTATGAATGTACTTAGGTATATTGCAGTGTTCCGTATACAGGCAGACGACCCACCTGATGGAAAGCGGTTATCATCGCCTATAGACATTTGTAACACCAAAGCTGCTACAAATGCGCTGTTGCTCTCTTAATGGAGACTTAAACCAGCCCACTTATGCCGGAACACAACTCAAGGTTGTTATGACGGTATACTATAGACTAGGGGTAGCAATCCAGGCGGGCAAATGCCCTTCCACCTGGCTGTGGGCTGTTTTGACGCGCTTTACGACAAGCCGCCCGGCCGCAGGAAATTATATTCTTTCTCCGTTCCTGCACGGATGGAAATGTATATAATATATAGATATTTTCTTGATTTACTAAAATATTATAATCTTAATCTTGAAATTAGTGCTTGTTCGCATAATTGCGAGTCCGTATAACCGAGTATCCACTGTAGTGAAATTGCTAATACAATAAAAACAAACTACTTACTCGACAACCTTTTAATAAAAAAATATCTGTCCAAATAATGAGTAAAAACTTAAGTCGCCACTTTCGCAAGTTAAATAGCTACTTTATTGATGCAAATGTGAGTTAGGCTTTATATATTTGTATAGTACAGTCTGCGCTAAATTTTTAGTAATTAGCAGAAGACTGCGAAATAACAGATTTTGTAGGAAAAACGCGTCTACCTTGAAGATAATTTTTGCAAACTAAAAGCTGTCATAAAGTTCTGCGCGGACTTATTTATAAAAAAAAAATCGGTAAATTACAAACTGACTTAACATTAACTTGTGTTATTTTTTCTTTGATTTGCAGTCTTAAAAAGCTATAAAAATAATAATAGGGGAGCGGACTCTCAAATCAAGTAAAATACTTTTTATCATCTTACTTGTACATACTTATGACGTCATAAGTATGTACAAGTAAATGGAGTCAAATTAACCAATAATTATTGTTTAAAGTATATTTAAATTATTTTTAGCACGATATTTTAAAAGTAATATGATAATATGTTATTTAACTCCTGTTCTTTTTTATTTAATTAATGATAGAATTTATTGTAACAAGTGTCCGCACCCCTATTCTAATATTAACTAAAAGAATATGAGTTATGTTAATTTGTTATTTTTCTTTAGGCAACCCTACCAAAGGCAACAATTCCAGCAAGGATGGTTCGGCGGACTCTTCGAGAACTTTTTCGGGGATCGCAGAAGATTCTTCGATTATTACAACTATTAGCAAATAATAAAATTATACTTATTTATTTCAAATCAAAGATCTGTTAGTTTTAAGGTTTTTTGCTAGTCTTACTTGTTTTTAATTAAATTACAAATAAAGTTTGTTGTTTGTGAATGTTTCTTTTAATTTCTTCATCTATGCTGTGGCCGTAAGTTTACCGCACACAATGCTGATATTCAGTGCAAACCTCCTGCAAAACGACTCATTAACTGCTCAGGTGATCAGAGCGTCGAGCGTCGAGAGCAGCGAGGAAGCGTATCCAGCCTTCTGAGCACCTTACTCATAGAAGGCAGTGACCTAGGCCCAGTTTTCTATTTATAACCTTGAGGGACTATGGGTAGAAAACAATATAACTAAGTTGCGGGCGCGATGCGATGGCCGGGAGAAGGCAGAGACTTTTTTTTAAAAAATTTTTATTGCGTGAGTTCAGCAGACAGGCAGACGGCCCACTTGATGGAAAGCGGTTACCATCGCCTATGGACATTGGCAACACCAAAGGTGCTACAAATGTGCTGCTGCTCTCTTAAGGGAGACTGGAACCTGGTCACTAATGCCGGAACACAACACAAGGTTGTTATGGCGGAATACCCTCGATCAGGGGTGGAAGCGTGTAAGAAGAAGTAAGGGAAGAGTGACTCACTTCGCCACCAGTCCACTGACACACTGCACTCGTCCCCCGGGTTCACACACTTTACTAGGATTTGCTTAGGAGAATTAAATTTATTTAAATTAAAATATAATGGTTTTCTTTTATATTGTGATCCAACAACTATCATTTCATTATATATTGCGGTGAGAGCACTGACAGAAAATAATTGTTTGTCTTCTTTGCGCATTCTTCCTTTGAAAGTTTATTCTTTTCTTAATGGCGAAGATGGGGAGGAAGAATTTATAAGTAGGTGTTTCTCGACGCAACCATAAGTAGTCTTTTATTAAGAAAAAGGTCCATAATATGACATTATTGTTTAGACAGAAAATATATTAAAAAAGGGAGATATGTGGAAACAATAACTTGAATATAAAAGAGTAAGTTTTACTCGATATAAGAATACTTACATTTTTTTTAACAATTTGTAATTTTTAATTAATCATTTTTATATTTAGCTCGATTCGCACTATGATGCCGTTCACGGTACAATCTGGTTCCGGTCTTAGTCCGATCAAATCTCGTTGTGTTTACACTACTACTAGTTTGCGTTTGTGTTACTTCCGTTAAATATTGACGAACCGGCAATGGATCGATATCGGATTGGAACTAGAGCGATGCGATAGTGAGACTACTCTGATTTTTTTTTTTTAATAATGAATAGGTTCGCCTTTGACTGACATTGCTTCTGATGTTAAATGGAAATGCAGTCTAAGGTGGAACACGTTTACCTAGAAGATACCTGTTCACGCGAGACTTGAAGACACCTAGATTGTATTCTTCAGGAAAAAACAGACGACGGTAAAGTGTTCCGCTCTTCAGCGGTTCGTATGATAAAAGTGGAAGCATAGCGTTTCGTCCGCCTTGTTGGTATTTCCACCATATATCGGTGATGTGAGCTCGTACGTCTGCTTATCCGGTAGTAAATTGGTAAGGGAGGAATTAATTCTTTAAGAATATTGACGATGGAGCGAGATTGAATGGTAAACTGAATCATAGTGTGAATCGAGCCTTAGAAAGTCACAACTTACAGTTAGAAAACATAGCACTTATATTTTTAACATGAACGAAGAATATTTAGAAGTCAGAATATCTTTTATATGGGTGACCAATAATCTCCAAGGGAACTTTTCAATAAGACTGTTGAATTTGAATTCTTTTTTTTACAAATAATCTATTACATATAATCGAATACAATGCAAGAAAACTTAACTTATTTGTATTGAATTCTACCCATAGTCCCTCAAGACTATAAGTAGAATACTGAGCCTAGATGACCGTCTTTTATGGGTAAGGTGCCCAGAAGGCTGGCTACGTTTTCTCGCTGGATCGCCATACTGATCCATTGGCCGAGGTAAGCACCAGCCCTCTGATCACCTGAAGAGTCAATGTGTCGTTTCGATAAATTTTGGTAGAGGCTCATGGCCTCAGGACCCCACGGTCCAAGCGTCTCGACAGCAAACGGCACAAACATATAACTCTCACTGACTGAGAACCGGCTGATCTAGACGTGTTTGGTAAATGAGATGCGGCCAATGTGTCTACGCAAGTGACATCCCACACCAAAGGCTTGCCACGCTGCCATTTGAATTCACGTTTATTTCGAATTACAAGTGATCATTATACTTCTTAACCTTATAAATGAAGAGCTATCTCTATCTCTCTTAAAATACCCATAATAATATAATAAAAGTTTAGGAGTAAGAATCTGTAGACATGTTGAGTTTGTACAACGGAGTTAAAAATAGAAAAGAAAGAAGTCTAATCTAGATCAGCAGATTCCATAACTGCAATTTTTACAATTTTTCTCTATCTGTTCGTCTTTATAAAATTACTGAATGGATTTAAATGAAACTTGCCCAGAGCCTTATATCCCACGTTAACACTTACGATACTTTTATAAAAAAGAAGAAGGAAAGAAAGAAAAAACGTTTATTTGGTCTTCACACAGCTAGACTCTTGAAGATGAAAGTTCAGCATATACCAGGTATAAAGGTGGTGCTGCGTGTTTTTTTGGTGGCGGCGCGGCGTTGCAATTCACTATAACAACGTGCCATGACAACGCGAACGAAGTTTCACTACCAATAAGCATGTATCAGAAATATATTAGTACAAATTCCATATTGCGTGTTAACTTTTAGTAAAATATTTTTGTATCTGGTCTTATTTCAATCTTCGCATGATTATTGAGTTTCCTTCTCATAATAGTTAATCTCAGTAGTTCGGAAGCATTTCATGAAATTGTAAGCCTTTTCACATTGGCACTTTTCCTCTGAAACAATACGATTTAAATGCATGAATAGAATTGATCACTTGTACGTGTGTAAGAATAATAATAATAATCGGCAGACAAGCACACATGTACGAGTATATCCCTAAGCTAAGCAAGTTACGCTTGTGTTATGGGTGCTATAGAACGGACCAGTCTGGGGCGATTCCAGGCACCCAGACCATAGTAAATAACAGAAAGTTCGTTTCCGAAATTTACCATACCAGAAATCGAACACGGAGCCTCTGCGTTCCAGCGAGTTCGTCCGGCTAAGACTTAGCCCGCTCAACCATAGAGGCATACGTTGTTTATAATTACATACACCATATGCACAGATAGACAAAACGATCAACAGACAAGAAATCAAAAAAAAATTGCATTGTGTTCTCCCAGTTGTTTTTCTTATTAGCTTCAATCTACAGACACGGCATGTATATAATTTTATAGATAAAATAAGTTGAAATAGAAATATAGTCTGCAAAAAGAAGAGCACAAAACGCTCTGCCTCCTGGATAGAGGAAGGCAATTTGTAAATTAAGAACAAATAGTATAAATTAATATTTTTTTTAATAAAACTACGTTTTAAGGGTTTTAAGCGCGAAAATTTATTTGATTTTTGATTATTCCGACGTTTCGGCCACTTTTCAGTGGCCGTGATCACGGAAGACAAAGATGTCAAGAGTCAACGAGACGTCGGAATAACAAAAAAATTAAATAATTACCGCGCTTAAAACCGCTAAAACGTAGTTTTATTATGTATACAAGTGGCGAAAACTTAAGAAATAGTTAAATAAATTATTTTTGAAACTTACTCCTCTCGGCGCATAAAGAAGCTATAACCTCGTCTTTGACCAAGAAGTCGCCGTCGTGTTGATTAGCGAATACTACAGGAATGCGTTTCAGATCAAAAACGCCATCTCTTGACATTATCCCAGTATTTTCCAACATGCACCGGACATAACACTGAAACGATTTCTAGATTTTGTATAATATTACGACAAAGTAGACTTTTAAAATGTGTATTATATACCTGTAAGTAAAATGTAAGTAGTTTGTACTATATGTTACGTATACCACCATCGCCATTATCATCTCAATTCATTCCTGGGGTTGTCTGGAAGAGATCGCTTTTTAACGATAAGACCGCCCTTTATACAAAACTAGATATAATTTTAGTCTTTAAGTTCATGTTTGTATTGGTGTACAATAAAGAGTTATCTATCTATTAACCTTGCACAGTAAAACGCTTCGATTTTCGTCAGAGTATTCCATCTTCCTATCTCATCCCTCTTGTCTGGTCCCTCTAAAAGCTGGCAATGCGTTGGCTTCACCATTGGTGTTGCAAACGTTTATAGGTGACGGTAACCACTTTCCATGCCTACCAGCAATATGCTGGACAGCCATGTCGGCGGAGGTGGCGACAAGAGAGGAGCGTGCATATTAAGGTTCCCACAGTTTGTTTGTATATAAATATAAAATCTATGTTACTTATGGCTATGACAATTTATTTTATTTCTATTAATAAAAGTATAATTAAATACTATAAATAAACTAAGTCTAACATCTATTAACAAAGACTAAAATATCCTATAAATAAACCTAACTTAAAAATATATATACAATTGCCACATCGCTGTCGGTGCGGAGATAGAGTTGATAAGTTAGGCCACCATGGTTTGTCATGCGCAAGGAGCGCTGGCAGAATGTCACGGCATGCTGCACTTAATGACATTATCCGTCGGTCTCTTGCCACCGCCGGGGCACCAGCTGTTCTAGAACCAAATGGTCTGTGCCGCGATGATGGTAAGAGACCAGACGGAATGTCGTTGGTGCCATGGAAGATGGGACGCCCTCTAATATGGGACGCAACTTGTATCGACACTTTGGCGGCGTCCCATCTTCCAGACACAGCCGTGACGGCCGGGGCTGCTGCTGCACACCAGGAGGCCCTGAAATGTCGCAAATATGTGTCCATTGGTAGTGGGTACGTATTTGTGGCTTTCGGGGTCGAGACCCTGGGGTCGTGGGGGCCTGGAGCTCATCACCTCTATCGAGACCTCACAACGCGTCTAATTGAAGTCTCGCGTGACCAAAAGGCTGGCTTGCACCTAGGGCAACGAATTAGCGTTGCCATCCAACGCGGAAATGCGGCCAGCATTTTGGGGACGCTCCCCGCCGACAGCGATTTGGAGTCAATTTTTTATTTATAGATTTATGTTATTTTGTAAGTATAGCTTTATTTATAAAATAGCAAAAAAACTAAAATTAAAATAAAACCTATATTAAAGCCCGTCCAGCCCCACCAGACCACTGTCGCTGGGCATTGTACCTAGAAGGCTGGCAGTATTACCTCGCTGGATACAAAGGCTAATCCTTTGAGCGAGGTAAGCTCCAGCCTTCCGGTCTCCTGTTTTGTCGACCAGGCGTTTATTAATTTTTTGAAATGGCTTATGGCTTCATTCCCAAATGTTCATGCCATGCCACAGATGGTGGCAACAAAGGTTCCCGGTACGGCCGATTTCTCTTTTAAGAACAACAGAAGAGCGGGGAGGGATCAGCCGCCATCCCAATACGGCGTGGGCATGCCACCCCATAATTCCTTGTTTCTTCTTCCAACAATCAACATATACACATGTCACAAGCCAAGTAGCGTTTTTTTATATCGAAACTAATTTTCATTAAGTTTAATTAAATATTTTACACAAAACTGTGCTTATATATACCACCCGTACATGAAAAATTGTAATTATATTGTTGTAGTAGTAGTAAGTATGTATAATTATGAGTTTTTAAAACTATAAAACTAGTATATAAAATAGTGGGTGTTAGTTTATTAGTATATTTTTTAATCTTTATATATATAATTCTTCTGTACGTGTGTTGACACTGAACTCATAAACGGCTGGACCGATTTGAATGAATTTTTTTGTGTGTGTTCAAGTGGATTCGAGGATGGTTTAGATTCACAATTGGATTGGTGGCGCTACAATCGGGTTCCAAATTTTATTTCTGCAGGGCAGAACAACGTCTGCCGGGACAGCTAGTGTTATATAAAATCAGTGAAAGTGGCCCAGTGTTTAGCTCCGAGCATAATGTGTTCGCCTGGGACTATGTGTTTTGACAATAAAAAAATAAACCACTTTCCATGAGCCGGGGGCCGGAGGCCGTCTGCCTGTTAGCCAGTTTCTCAACAAAAAGGGTACATTCGCGGTAATTTAGTGGTTAACGTAGACCTATCTCATTTGAATAGTTTGTATTATAAGAAATCGTAAGAAGAATTACCAGAATATGTTACTTTAGCGTCTAAGTATTAAGATATAAGGTACAAAACAGAGAATAAATTTGATAATGTATAAGGAATAAATACTTATAGTATATGTAACAGAAATATCGCCAATCAAAATATGTATAAATAAATAGTATAAGAAATTAAGTGTAATAGACATAAGTAGATATAGAAGAATCAATGTATTAGATTATAAGCTTTTAAAATAAATACAAAAAAAGAAAAGTTCCTATATATATATATATATATATATATATGTATATATGTATATATATATATATATATATATATATTTATATATATGTTAAAATATATATTAATAAGAAAAGAATGAAGAGGAAAAGAAAGACCTCTTTCTTATCAAATGAAAGAGGAGGATGGCGATCTAAAAAATAACTCGAATCTTGTCGATAAACATGGGCCGCTTAGGCGATCCTAACTTAATGTCACAGGCATATTCTTCATACAGACAGCCCCCTTAAGAGCTTGCAAACCAAAAAAAATAGTCGATCAGTTCTTGCTGGAATGCAGTGTTAGTAACGTACAGAGTGAACAAGTATTTGATCGCGCCAGGTAACCTTTGGAAGCACATCACTAAACCCAAGATGCTGGCAGACTTCCTTAAGGAGCTGGGCTAGCCGGAGTAGCCATTTTTCGACCTTGCATGCAAAAAGGTGAATCAAACGTCGAGTTACAAAGAAGAGACCTATCTATAAGCATATATTTATTTGTACCTTTGGCGTCTTGTCGGTTTCGTCAGGAAAACTGCCAGTTTTGTTTAGAGCATCGACGTAAGCTGAAAATTTATACGATGATTATTAATGGTATATTTATTAAATCAAAACAAAAAGACGCCATGCTGGAGCATGTCTTATAGAACATTTAATTTTGTCAACATGTACTCTCTTATCTAGGACGAATTTTGTCCAACGGCTATTGACGGTGGCGCAGACCTAGATAGCCTACTATAGTTTATAATTATATTATTTATGTTCCAGGCTTCCTTCGAATGTCCTCTTTGTGCATTGTGCAAAAGGATTTTAAGCTCTGAGATCTTCGTCATATTTTTTTTTTATTATAACTCTTTTATGAATCTAGATTTATGAATCTAGTCAGTGTCAAGTATTAATGAATATTGAAGAGTGTATAAAGTAAATGGGCACTAAGCGAAAAATTGGACCCATGTAACAGAAGCTTCAGCGAAGTTGTAGATTTTGACGGACAGAAACGAGCGAACTCTTGTGGCAGTTTCTAAAAGTACGTTTAATTAAACAATTGTTGTTTTGAACACAAATACTTAAATATTGCTTAAATACAATCAGAATCCTAGAATAATTTATTTTTAACCATTGTACTATTGTACATTCGTATACTTCTTTGGAATCGTTGTGATTTGAAACCGGATGAAACGAAAAAGCGACACTAAAAAGATATAAATATATTAAAATTCAACCTTATCAATTAGAAATAAAACACATTTCTCTTTATCCGTTAATAAAAGATTTCAAATGAAAAATAAAATCTTAATTTTACATACAGAACTGCTGCAATAATTATCAAATGTCTCAAAAAATATAGAAAAGTTTTCTTGTAATGTCTTACACATTTGAATAGTAAAAGACTTGTTACACTCCGCCATAACTTCGTTCAGATCTATCTCCTTAATGGCTTTGCTAGCCTGGTCTGTCTGCTTGTTTTTATCATCTTCAGCTCTGATAGGATTCGTCAAGGAGAATGTGATGAGGGCAAAAGTTATGATGAAAATCAGGTTTTTCATTTCCACAGATTTTGTAAAAATAAATGAAATGAAACCTATAACGTTTGAGCTTTTATGGATATTTGTAATTGATTAGGCAGGTATCAGTAACAATTAGTAACATTTTAGAATAGTTTTTCTTTGTTATTACGAAGTTGTCAAACAGGCACACGGCCCGGCTCGTGGAATGTGGCTGTCGTCTATAAACTTTTGCAACACCAATAGTGAAGCCAACGCGTTGCCAGCCTTCGGTATGGGACAAATAGGGGGGATAGGGGATGAGAAAGAGGGATCAGACAAGAGGAATGGGATAGAATGGATGAGACATGGGATTGGAATAATTGGATGGGATTTTTCCTCATCCAATACAAACCCATCCATCAAATTCCATGCAATAGCCTGACAGGAATCGAAGCTTTTTAGTGTGCAAGGTACATACACATTTTAAAAGTCAAGTTTGTTATAATATCATTAAAAGCTAAGTTAAATTAATTAAAACCTAGAAATGATTGAAAAATAAATGCCAAACCCAACTAATACTTTATATTGCAACTACTAGTCTCAGCGAAATTTCGATAATGTTGCCATGACGACGTATTTGTAACAGTTGCAACAGCGGCACCAAAAAAGGAACCGCTGAGCCATCTTTTTGGCTGTATTGGTCTATCCCAGAGAAACGAAGTAATTTTTCGGGATAATAAGTAATCGGTTGACCCGGGATATGAAGTAGCTCTGTGTTGTGTTTCATTTAATCCGTTCAGTAGTTTTCACGTGATAACAGACAGACAAAAATTCTAAAAGTCGTAGTATATTCGAAATATGGTGGTCGGAATTAGTCCTTGTGATATTTTTCATTTTCAAATTCATTAAACAAATTTGATAACCCAACAAAGAATATAGTTAATGCCCATAGCAATAATTTGTGTACAATCATATTTGATATTAATACGATGCTTACGTTTTTCATTAAAATGAACATAAACGTAGCATATTCTAAAGAAATTGCATCGTACATCACCGTTATGAATATAACTGATTGCTTTTGAATGTATACACATTTGAATTTACGTAAACAACTATTGTTAGATGTCGGAATATACATTAAGGTAACGGTAGAGTAATTCAGAGCACGTTTTGATTCTTCAATGTATTATTTACAATATTTCGATTGACCATCTCACTCAGAGGTCTTAAAGGTTATTTATTAACTCACGGATGCATTAAATTTAACTAGGTGCCGGAAATTTCAAAAGTTTTAAGTAACCTTTATGCCAATTTATTTGTTTTGCAACTAACTGACTAGGAAACTGAAAATTCAAATGTTGTTGTGGGAATTCTTTCTGACACGATCACATTTTTTCTGAGGTATTATATTATCTAAGAAATGGTTAATTAATGTTAAAATTTTTAGCAAAAATGTTATTCATATCTGTATATGAGAAACCTATATTGAATGTGGTATATTAACCTAATGATCTTAATTATAAAGATTATTATAGTTTCCGTGTGCAAAGTTGTAATAGTTTGATGATAAGGATGTTCATATGGTAATAATAATAACAAACCCGGAGGGGGTCTTTGTCGCGAAGCCTTACGTAGTGAGTAGCGACATCTCGTACCTGACTCGGATGGCTAAGGCAAGGCCCCAACCTCCATGCTTGCCTTAGTCAGCCGGTACGGAGTGGAGATCGCTAGACCTAAGACTCAAGCTCCAGGGGTGGAAGTGATAAATGGCATACCGCCAGAAGCAGTTTCGGTGAACCTGCAGCCCACCTCTCGACACCCCTTAGTCACTCACACCCATGTTGCCCCTGTCTTCTATGGTATTTTTTGGGGACCATGCAGGGAGTGGCGAGTCACCGTCTGCCCATTTTTCCATGTTCCCCGAACAATGCAACAAGCAGACGCAATAGTCCCCATATTCCCAGACCCCTACCACCACTAGCAGTTCAACCCAATATCCCGATACTTTTTGTTCTCATTTCCCACAATAGTCCTACACTGGCCGGGGCTTGTCCTTGGGGGCATTATTATATGGTGTAGACAGAGACAATCGCCGGTCAGTGTCACGTCACATTTATATTAATTTTGTCAAGGGGCCTCTTAGTGTTGGCCTTCCCATGGCCTCACGCAAGCCCTCCAAAAGTCCGGGCCATTTTCATAGCCCGTGGACTTCAAAGACATTTTTAATAATAATAAATGGTAATGGATGAAAGGTCAGATTCAAAAGGCGGTTCTGCACGAATTGTGAGGAAGTTCCTGTCTCTGGAGCCCACCGGTAGCTTGGACTCTAGGTCCCGCTGCCGACGGCCAAGAACGCCGCGTTGCTGCGACGTCCACAGCGCGCGCTGGCCGTCAGGGCTATAAGGGGGTATCGTACGATCTCCTTCGAGGCGGCCTCCCTCCTAGCCGGATCCCCACCATAGGACCTAGAGGCGCGCGTCCTTGCGGCCGTGTACGATTGGCGCAAGGACGCCCTCAGTCGGGACTTCCGTCCTGCGCCTCGGGAAATCGAGGCTAAAAGGGCGGAGTTCCGGCAGGATCTCATGGTGGGATGGCAGAACCGACTTGCGCACCCCAGCGCCGGTCATAGGACCATAGAGGCAGTAAGGCCCGTCCTGCCACAATGGATTGACCGGAGGCACGGCACCCTGACGTTCCGCCAGACGCAGGTACTGACCGGGCACGGCTGCTTCGGCCGGTACCTGTGTCAGATAGGGCGTGAGTCGTCGTCAGAGTGCCAGCACTGCAGTGCCAGCGTCGAGGACACGGCGTTGCACACTCTGCAGGAGTGTCCAGCCTGGGATGGGGAGCGCCGTGTCCTCGGCGCAAACATCGGACCAGACCTGACGCTCCCGGCCGTGGTCCAGGCCATGGTCGGGGGCCAACCTGAATGGCACGCCGTCGCCTCCTTTTGCGAGGCCGTCATGTCCGCAAAGGAGGCGGCAGAGCGGGAGAGAGAGCGAGCAGCCGCGCTCCTCTCCCGCCGCAATAACCGGTCTCAGCGCCGGAGGAATACGAACCTCCGGCCGCCATGAACGCGCGGCGCGGGTGACGGTCAGCGGAGGCTATAAGGCCGTCACCCGCATCTAAAGCCGCCGAACAGTAAGATAGCGTAGGCCGCCGCGAACCGCCGATCCCGGCCCGCCGAGATCCTTCCCCTCGGGCTTTATATTACCCGTCGCCCGTTCTCAATTAGTGCTTTGTGTCGCCCTATGGTGGGCATCATTAAATTCATCCCCCTCTCATGGCAACAGTCCAGCCGAGGTAAAACTCCTTAGGGAGCTCCCTCGAGCAAGTTGCCCCCGTGGGCTCGAGCGCCTTCGCTTCGCGAAGGCACTCGCCCCAAAAACCCCGGTAAAGTTGTAAGGTCTTCGGACCAACAACATAAAGTCAAGTCCAATAAAAAAAAAGCCGCCGAGTAGGGGGCGCGTCAGTGCCCGCGCGCGCCCCTCTCAATTATGAGTACGGAGAGGCCTGCCCCAGTGCTGGGGTGGGCCCACGCCAGCCGGGGTCGCGGAAGAAAAGCTCACGCATATCCCGTGACCCCGGCTCATGGCGTCAGGTGGCATCAAGGGGTTTTAGTGGGTATTCCGGCTCCTCTAGCCGGCGAGTCCCACACTCCCCCGCCGAAATCTCCCCGGCGGGGGGTACGCAAACGGATTTCCCCTTGTAAAAAAAAGGTCTCGCTGCCGACTGACGTCATCGATTTATATTTTTCTAATATGTTTTAATTTTTTATATGTATACAAAATTAAAACATATTAAAAAACATAAACTAAATATACATGTGAAATAATAGTAATAATGTCGCATTGTTCCCCGAACATTTTAAGTAATTTAAAGTATAAAATGATGTTACAAAATACTTGTAAAAAAAAGTTGGTACATGAATCTCATGTATCTATGGTTCGCACAGTTTTCTAAATTTTTTACAGATGGGAGAATCGTTTCCCAGGGACGAAAAGTACTAGTAAAGTTTCATCCATAGGATTAGGAAACACCAAGCGTCCTTTCAAAATATGAGAGATGAAAAAATAATGTTTAAATCAAATGTATGTCTGTTGCCTTCCTCACATTAATATTTAACATAAATCGATGTTGTCAATATCAGATGCAACACTAATCCAAAATTTAAGCTAACTACGTCACTAGATCATACTTATCATCATACATGTTTATTATTACCCTTCTGAATACAATTTATGAAAATGATCGTAGTTTACACTATGGTGACAATGAAATGAACATATTATATGCTCATTATTATACTGGCCTTGGCTGCTGCGATTTTAAACTATTATGTGAATTATAGGAGCAGTATTGTTAATCATGATAATCATAGTGTTGTTGGTTGTTCCGATTTTTATGTTAGAATACATAATTTGAGTAAACTCAAACTAAAATGCATAATCGTTTCATCAAGTAATCGAAGGGCTGGTGGTACCTCCGACATCGGATAAATATAACTTTATAGCTAGCGATCAAAGTAACTTTGCCAGGCTTCCAGGCATCTTATCCAAAGAAGACGGTGAGTTAGGCTTAATATTCTACTTATAGCCCTAAGAGATTATAAATAGAATACAATGTAATTAATAGGCATTCATTTTATTTATTATTAACAACTTTATTTATGGGTTTTTTACGTTTTATGAGCAAAATCATGTAAACTAAATTATACTGAGTCCGTGGGGTCCTAACGCTCTAAAGGTCAATCGTGACGTCGCCAAACGCTTAGTAGACGTCACACGCGACCGAAAGGCTGGCGTCTATGTTGCTCAAAGATTAAGCGTTGCTATACAATGTGGTAACGCCGCCAGCCTTTTGGGGACGTTCCCGACCGTGCCGTCCGAGACTTCAATTAGACGCGTTGAGAGGTCTCGATAGAGGTGATGAGCTCCAGGCCCTCACGGCTCCAGTGTCTCGACCCCGAAAGCCACAAATACGTACCCACTACCAATACACATATTTGCGACATTTCAGGGTCTGCTGGTGTGCGGCAGCAGCCCCGGCTGTCACGGCTGTGTCTGGAAGCCGGAACGCCGCCAAAGTATTGACACAAGTTGCGTATCATACCAGGTGGCGTCCCAGCTTCCATGGCCCAACAGCATTAATGAATAAACCTATATTTAACAACAAAACAAAAAAACGCTTAAAGCGGAAAATCGGCGTTAGTCTTAATAGCCAGGATAATTCTGAGATTACGTCCATTTTGGGTCATAATTTTATTCTTACAAGCTTTATCAAGCCTCATCGTTAATCATTCCGCAATGCTTGAAAATGAAAGTCTTCAAGAAGTGGGTCCTAACCGTTCTGATGTATGGTGCCGAGACGTGGAAACTGATGGCGAGACATGCCCACTTGAAAGTCGCTCAGCAGGCTATGGAGTGAGCTGTGATAGGTTTTCTCTTATGGATGTACTGAGAAGATATCTGTAAGAGAACTAAGGTAAACTATAAAGCTCGTAAAACTAGCTAGTAGAAGTGGCCAGTCACGTCTGTGCTAGGACTGAAGCCTGACGGAGCAAACATGCCTTGGAATGGAGACCGCGTCTCAGTAAACGAAGCGTAGGAGGTCCTCCAGCCTGCTGGACCGAAGACCTGCGTGAGGTTGCCGACAGGGGCTGGGTGAAGAAAGAGGGAGACTAGGATACTTGGCGCAGACTTAGGGAGGCATACGGCCAGCAGTAGAGATTAATTGGCTAAAGAAGATACAAAACAGCAATTTTCCAGTTAAGTAATAAATTGTCGGTTAAATAAATTTCTGGGCAAACGATAATATAGGCTTAACTCGCCAGTTTCGCAAGTTAACTTGCTTCTTAACTAATTTAAATGTAGATTAGGCTTTAATTGTTTTTCTGGGGAAAATAGTTAGTTATCATTTAGTTTATTAATTATAACGCCATCTCGTTAGATTCATTCGAAGCAAGGACTCTATAAAATATCGTCAAACTGTACTGCTTAGTAGTCGGTTGCTTCATAAAAGCGGCGACAAAGTGTGATAGTTCTACAGTCGTCCTGCTAGAGGGGTCTGAGAGCCATATTTGTCAAGGTATTATGTGTTCAGTGCATTACGTGCAGTGTAGAGCGCAAGTTTTGGGGTCTCGTAGCTATTTTGGCCAAAATAGATCCCTCTCAAGTTTAATTCGAGTGAATAGTGTTATTTTGTGTAAACGCCAGGCTAAAGAAGCCCATTCACTATCCAACATGGCAGTCGTGCAGTGCAGCTTGCAGGACTCAAGAAGCATCCTGCTGTGTGTTACCGGATGTAATGCAGGCTGCAAAATATTTACAATCTTGCATTACATGGCGACTGCTAGATAGACTGCCATGCAAGGTAGTGAATGGGTTTCTTAAATCTTGTTTTAGGGTTCTGGATTGTGTGTAGTACTTTCATGACGTAGAGTAATTTACGTATATTGTGTCGAAATATTAATTTTCATATGGAACGCTTAAGAACAACTAGAATAGGTAACACTAAACGTATCTATATAGATAAGCAAAGTCAGTTTAAAAGTTATGCAAACATTGCATAAATGTTAATATGACTTAACCCTTAGGTTTTAGAATACTAATATATTTATGAATTTATATACACACTATAAAAACCGCAAAAAGTCGTACATATCAACTCTGATTTATTTTTATGTCGTTTTATATATTTACAGGACAACCACTAATTTTACAAAATAAATGACTTGACTAGTAATTAATATATCTATTATTTCGAGAACTTTTTAAAATAACTTCTGCATTTAAACCGAAAAAACAAAAATAACATAATTTCAAGTGCAGGATTTGCCGGCTGTCTTTTTTATAAATATGTATAATATTACAAGTACATATAAGAACCTTCCTTTTCGCCGGGGGTTAAAAACTAGAGCGCCCCTAAACCAGTCCCTGGGGTTAATGTGCGCGGAGCAGGTGCAAAAGCATACCTAATTATTGTAAATCATTATTATAGCATGTCATAGTACCTAAATAAATCTTATATATATAAAAGAAAGTCGTGTTAGTTACACTATTTATAACTCAAGAACGGTTGTACCGATTTAGATGAAAATTGGTGGGGACGTAGCTTAGAACCAGAAGACGGACATAGGATACTTTTTATCCCGTTGGACCCGATAGGTGGCGCTGAGATCGGGTTCTAGAATCCTCCTAATCACCTGGACCGATTTTGGTGATTTTGTTTTTGTGTGTTTGAGTGGGTGGTCTTCGGATAGTTTAAATACAAAATTGGAACCGATACGTGGCGCTGGGATCCGTTCCTAGATTTTTAATCTTTCAGAGCAAGACAACGTCTGGCGGGCCGCTAGTTTAATAGAAAAAATAGGTGCTGCTATCACAAAGTCTAAGTTGATTTGTAAAAGCTCCTTACTTACTCGGTTGGGTAAGCGACCCAAAGTGGGTATTGGCCTCCGAAACGAGAACATGCCAATTTTCCCTGTCCTGTGAAGTTTCTTGTCAATTATTGGCTCGTATCTCCGACAGGTCAGCTTCTGTTTTTCCAGCGATATTTGGGACGGCCGACCGGACGCTGACCTCCCGGCGGTCCCACATTTAGTCCCACATTTTGTATGACCGCTATTTTTTTTTCCTTGCATTACAAGGGTTTCAATAAACATTTCTGTTCTGCAATTTGTAAAAGCATATTTGACAAATTATTCGTTATCTTATCGAAAACAATAGCTAACAATACCTAATGCTCATAGTAGCTTGCCATTCCTCATAATATCAGTCAGTCAGAAGTACATCCATAGGTAGTGTTCTATGAACTGTTTTCAATATGGACGGTTTTCATCTATATTTAATTTTACTGTTATATTTAGTCAAAATAATTTTGGGAGAAGGTAAGTATGTCAACTGCGGTCTACAGAAATAAAAAAAATACATATCAAGTTAAGAACCTCCTCCTTTTTGAAGTCGGTTAAAAATGGATTTATTGCTCATCTCAAAAATATTTATGCTACTTAATATTCTTCTAGATTAATTCATTACAACAGGTTTCTTTTATTAGTTTTCAAAATACATGTTTATAAGTATATTATTAACATATATTCATAACTATACCGAGACAAGGCATTAGCAAAACAAATTTATATCTATTTGTCTAGAATACGGAGAAGATACAAGTCCAGCTGAGCAATACATTCCAATATTCGAAAATATACCAACATTATTTGAATACCTTTTAGAAACCTTGGAAAAGAGACCAGAAATACTTGAAAACAATGAAGCTAATGTTTTCAAAAGGGATACTCATTGTGTACAAGGAAAAAATGAAGACTGTGAAAGTAATATGCCATTAGAAGATAATCAGTATTGTTTAGATCTAAATGAACTTAACAGAAGAGAAATTGTTGATTATTATGATGAAACTTATACTACAGTTCGACATGAATATGGGCAAAGTAATAAGGAAATTTACAAAAGGGACCTTGAACAAGATGGGGTTGGATGTACTAGGCAAACAAACGAGGGTAAGAGTAACGGTGAAGATAATTTAGAAGATGAATTTCATAATGGGCTCTCAAATGTTGAATTAGATGAAGTGGATTTTAATGATTTTTATTTTTCTTACATCAATCCAGAACATAAATTAAAAAGAAGTGTTGAAAATTTTGGTAATACGTACCAGGATTCCATAAGAATGAGAAAGTTTATGCTAACTCCCGAAGAAGTTGCACAGACAGCATTAGAGGTAGAAAAAATGTTAGAGGAGTATGAGGCGAAAAATAATAGAAAATAAATTTGCAATTACATCTACACGTGTTTTATTTTTAATTTAAACTTCTTTACACATTACATCTGAATAAGTACTACTAAATAAGTTGTAATGCTGCTCATGATCTGTAAATAATACAATAAGTATTATTATTAAGGCATAGTCGTAAATGTAACTTTTACAAAAGTAATTAAATTCCTACTCACAGTGGCTACTAAAGCCCTATTTAGAGTGCAGACTTGAAGCGGTGCATAACATACTTCTCTAAGTAAGATGTGTTTATAAAATAAGTTCAAATCATTGACATCATGATCACGAGTAATGGAACCGGAACGGATTAGTTTGCTGACAAGCTCTTTTATTTTTGATACCTGAAAAATTAAAAACCAATGACGACTCAGTAGATGTACGAGTTATATAACATATCTAAGTAATTTCTTACGACAGAAAAAATCGTTATGTGCTTGTTTATAAACTATATTAGATCTTAAAACAATGTCATTTCATTTTCTTTTAGGAATAGCAAGTGATGAAGGAGTTATATGAACGAAGTAGAAAGACAAAACAATATTAACTAAAATGCTTTGTGTAAGTGTACTTCAATGTTTACCAAATTAGTGACATGTCCTATTCATATAAGCAAGTCTTCAAATATTATATTAAAATTTAATTTGTGCTTTATTACAACGATCAAATTCATGGTATATGGGTATTTTTTTATTGCTCGAGTGCAGCAGTCAGGTTGGCCCACCTGATGGAAAGTGGTTACAATCGCATATGGATATTTACAACCCCAAAGGGGCTACTATTGTGCTGCTGGTCTCGAAAGAGCGTCTAGAACCTTGTTAATAATACCCGAAAACATAACTCGAGGATGTTATGGTAGCATACTCTAGACCAGGGGTACCCATTGACACGGGCAAATATCTTACCATCTGGCTGTGCTTCCGCAGAACGTTGTATTCTTTCTACGTTCCTGCAACTGTATTATTTATCTTGATAGTGCAATTTTAGGGAAAACTAAAACTTAAAATATAACAATGTACTGTGTTTTTGTCTCATAAGTTTGCTGCTTTTTGACTTTCTACGTTTTTGTAAGAATTAAATTTTAATAGCACCTGTTTTGATTGTCTGTTTCAAAATGACTCGTTTTGCAAAAAGGGTGATGTGGTAAGAAAATACTTACCTCTGTTATTGTTCTATGACACGGTTCCACGGTTACAATCAAATTGCCTAAGTGAAATACACACCACGCAAATTGAAGACATACGCTTTCGTATAACTTCGATAACTGTGCCAAAGTGTTGGCATCTGCTACAAAAAAAACATTATAATACATCTATACTTCTTAATGTCAAAGAAGCAAATGAGGTGTGTAAGAATAAGCCTGAAGGCGCTCTGTTGTTCGTGCCTACCCCGCAAGGGATCTGGCGTGAAGTTGTGTATGTATGTATACTTGTTAAGCATTATTAGGGATGTGGCTAAATGTTACAAAAATTCTAATATTTACATACAAAAGAACATGCGTTAATAGTAGATTGTTACACGAGAGGAGAAACTGACCTATTTAGGCATGAGATAGTTTGTCGCACGGGCGTAGTGAGGGCGCTAAAAGTCCGAGTGCCTAAATAGGCTTGTCATCCGAGGTTAACACCCTGCTTTTCAATTTGAAGATGAGGAAAGTAAATAAAAATTTATTAGTTAAACAACTACTTCTTTAATGAAATCAGGCGTTAAACCAATATCTAAGTCTGATGAACTCACCTAATAATAAATTTCTTTTTCTGTGGCATTCTTTCTACCAGCCAGTATATTTTTTGATACTGATGATAGTAAATATTTAGCTCAAATTTTTGTAAATTAAATAATAATTTAGTGAAAAATAATTTATAAACATAAAATGATGTTTCAAAATTATTAATATTTTTTTATTACAATTTATGCCATGCATGTATTATATATGGATCGTATAGTCTTTTAAATATTTGTGACAGCAGGGAAAATCGTTTCCCAGGGACTAAAAGTACTGTTTTCATCTCTGTGATCAAGCAAATCCAAAAATACTTTCAGAATATGAGAAGTGAAAAATAACATTGTATTATCTAACTTTTATCTAAGGCGCACAAACTTTATCGAGACAGCGAAACGCCTGGTAGAAACTATGGTAGGTGATCTACACTATTAATGTACTCTAGTCTACACCTCAGACAACGCATTAGCGTTGCCATTCAGCGAGGTAATGTGGCCAGTCTTTTGGTTATGTTTCCAACTGAGAGCCGTCTAGCACTAGATTTTAAAGTTTAATTTTAATTTATATATACATATAACTAGCGGCCCCGGCAGACGTTGTCCTGCCTTTAAAAAATAAAATTCTAGAACTCGATCCCAGAGCCACCTACCGGTTCTAATTGCGAATCTAAACCATCCGGGTACCCACTCAAACACACAAAAACAAAATCACCGAAATCGCTCCAGGTGATTGGATTAGGAGGATTCCAGAACCCGATCTCAGCGCCACCTACCGGTTCTAATTGTGAATCTAAAAGAGTAATATAATTTCTTTTATTCTAAGTCATGACAAAATAAGATTAAAAATCTTGCCAAAAAATTAAAGTTTATAATTAACAAATAAGAAATAGGGGTTGATCGTAGAGAGGTGAAAATTTAGAGTTGTATGTATTTTTAATGCATATAATGTTGACCAAAAAATTAAAAAGAAATGTTAGGGGTGGACAACCCTTATCACTTAGGGGTATGAAAAATTACTATTTAGTAGCCGATTCTCAGACCTACTGAATATGCATAGAAAATGTCATAAAAATCATTCAAGCCGTTTCGGAGGAGTATGGTAACTAATACTGTGACACGAGAATTTCATATATTAGATTTTATTTAGTTTAATTTATAATATACTTTTTTTAATATTCATATTTAATGTAAAAATATTTCTTCCCACTTTTAAAATATCACGATAGAAGTAATTAAGATTTATCGAATATTATTATTATTTAAAATTAAGATATTTTACGTACACAAGCTATCTATCAAGTTGTATGGAGTTATAACTAAGTGTAAAAGAAACGATCCCAGCAATAGCAGATTTATGAAACCGAAACTCTCATCGATCTCTTTCACCACATCACATATTTCACTGTATGATAGAGCAAGACAGCGAATGCTTGTAGTTTCACTAGTCTGTAGTGTTATGCCTTTGATGTAACCTGGGAAGAAGAGAAGAGAGATAGCTTCTGAAAGTTATTCATTAAAGCGATTCCTCACTGATACTATATATTCAGTGCCAGTTTTTACATTACCGGCGTTCTGCTCGAGATTTCTAGAAAAACTACCGTGACATACAAAGACAGATAGACAGATGGCAGGGGCACAGATTTTGACAGAACGTCTACGGAACCTTTTCTAAGCGTATGTTTGATATTACGAGACATTATAAAATCTGCGTGCTCACTTGCACATATGTATATATTAGGAAGAGTGAAGAGTGCAGGTATTGGTTCTGATCATATGGGTGAAGAGTTGCGTTGGTGTAGTTGCACGCCGTTTACTAGTGACCCTGTCATAAGACGAAGGAAGGAACACAGAGGGGTTCTAGTAGCTATCCCCGACACGAGAAGTCATAGTCATAGCATTTCCTCGGGTATCACAATTTTATAGAGGCCCATTGACTATCCTGCAGTGTAGTACTGCAGTGGGTGGAGCTTGCAGGACTCAAGGGGCATTCTGCTCGGTGTTGCAGGACGTAATTAAGGCTGCAACAACATTCACGGTCCTGCATTACGCGGCGGACTGCTAGGCGGACTTCCATGCAGGATAGCGTATGAGCCCCTTTATGTGGTGAATTTCACACGCACCCGCCGTTCTTCCCCTGCGGTGGATAGTCCTCACTCGGATTTCTTCTCGTAAAAAAGTTGCACTCACCTCTAGGTTTTGTCTTTGTAAATCCAATTGTATCAATTAAATTGTTGACCGACTTTAACGGAACTGTTTTGTTCATCATTAATATACCGTTACTTGTATTAAAATTTGTAACACCTGCAATGAATGCTGTTTTAAAATTAATTTCAAATTTCAATAATTGGGCAAGTGACACATTTTACCTATAAATTTGAAAACAATGGACATAACTATATATGGACATAACTATATAAGAGAATATATATAAGAGAAGTCGTGGTAGCGTAATGGTTAGCGCACGCGTCCCAGACTTAAAGGGCGCTAGTTCGATCCTGGCCGGAACGCATGCACCACTTAGGCTGTTTTCTGATCTAATATACGTATTGTTACAATTACCACGTGCTAACAACGGTGAAGGAAAACATCGTGATGCAACCTGCACATCGAGATAACCGATTTGTCAAACCTGCCAAGCCGCCTTGCAAGCATGGCGGGTATACTGTCCGTTCCCCCTATAGTGGGAGGCCCGAGCTATTTATATAAGAGAAGCCGTTAATATACTTATATAGCTAATAAATTTGCTACAAAATAGTATAAAAAATAACATATTAAGCCGACGTTAAAATGTTCATTTCTGTCTTTCAATTAGTAAACATGGAGGCGAAATAAAATAAAAACAATAATACAACTCATTCTCTATAAATACTTTCATAAGTAACTTTTTTAAACTGCTTATAAATATAGTAATGAATGTTACCTGCTTAAATAAGCAGTTAAAGATATCGTTTCGTCGTCAATTTAGTTTATATTTTAGTCTTGGTTTTGCTCCATTTGTTATTGAAGAACAGAAGTAAATCCATGACATTTTTACTTCACACATTACTTATTGAAAGTCTATTATCGCTTCCAAAGTAACTATTTTATCCGTGCAGGAACGGAGAAAGAATACAATTTCCTGCGGCCGGGCGGCCTGTCGTAAGAGGCGACTAAATAACCCACAGCCAGGTGGTAGGGCATTTGCCCGACTGGATGGCTACCACCCCTCGTCTAGAGCATGCCGCCATAACAACTATGAGTTGTGTTCCGACATTAGTGACCAGGTTCCAGACTCCCTTAAGAGAGCAGCAGCGCATTTGTAGCACCTTTGGTGTTGCAAATGTCCATAGGCGATGGCAACCGCTTTCTATCCAGTGGGCCGTCTGCCTGTCTGCTGAACTCCTGTAATAAAAAAAAACTGAAGAAGTGGCACATAATACGAGTATGTTTGAAAAAAGTGTTATTCGCATTCAGAATTTACTAGTTTTAAGGAGCCTATAAGTCTGGGATAATTTTTATGAATAAGGGGGTTAAATTATATCTAAATATGTGCAAAGGGTGGTTTCATCGCTAAATGATCTTATCTAAACGACCCAAAAAAGAAATTATATTGAATTTTGTTCAGAAAATTTTGAAAAATGACAGTGGTAAATCTTAAAAAATACTTCTAACCAAAATTATTTTGAATATGATGCGTTGAGTCGTTTTTGAGATATGATGGAATCTCATTGAAAGAGGATGTAGTGACAAGAGTTGAAAAAGGAATGTTAAGGTGGTTTGGGCATGTAGAGGGAATGAATGAAAGCAGAATCACAGAACAAGTATATGACAGCAATGTAACTGGTAGAGTCGATGCCGGTAGACCGAGACGTACGTACCATGATCAAAATGAAAATATTTTAAAGAAAGGTCAGATAAAAAGCAGTTTAAATAAGCGTGTATGTATGAAAAGATTAATTAAAGACGATGAAGCGATAAGTGTTTGTTAGAATCGTAGTAGTTGTAGACATCGTCTCGGCCTACCCCAATGGGAAACAGGCGTGTCAGTATGTTTATGTGGAATCTAATCTTTTTTTATTCATTGTAAGCTCTATGGCACTCTTGAACACGCATTTACCTGATATTTTAATTACTTACTAGGCATTTCAGTTTTCTGTTTCTCCATCAATAATTTCATCAAACCTCGGCTGATTCGTTGAAAGGTACTGTATGCATGCCATGTTATCAAAACAAACTGCATTTGTGCAACTTGTAGTATGATATAACATAAGAAGAAAAAGGTGTACAGACTGCCTACAATAGCTGAAAAAATAATGATAAGGTATAGTTCCCGGCACGGATCTTGAGCCGCCGATGGGATAGTAGGGATCGGTTTTGCAAATTGAGTGTAGCCAATGTGATGTGATTTATCAATATATTACGTTTTGTTAGATTTATATTTTACTTTTAATCGTTTGTGTTGTTCAACCGGTAACGATTTTAGTCAACTATAATCGTGTGATACTGCCAATAGACGACTAAGACGCTTGTTCATAACGCTTCCCGCTTAATCAACTACAGGCTGCCGCGGTTACCTGCAGCACTATAGCGGGTGTCGCAAGGATAACTGTAGTTACCCGAATCGTCTGCCCGGCATTACCTTGAATGGATGTCCTAATGTTTTAGTAATTAAAGGTAAGGCTAGTTTGAGAGGCAAGGCTACTTGGAATTTATTTGTTTCAGAATATAACTGGACTGTTTTACGTAAAAACTTCTCACATTCTTAATGCCCTGGTAACTTTTCAGGAAAAGTTTTAGAAGGCGAAATTAGATGTGTTCATTTCTGTTTTTTAATTTGTATAGAAACTAGATTTTTCCCGGGGTCAAACCCTAGTAAGTAGCTATATATTACTTATATAAAAACTTAATTTGACTTTTATACAATATATAAAGCGCTTAGTGCAGACCCTTGCTTCTGTATACTTATGTGCGGTTGGGAAACTTGGATTGTAAAGGCATCGGACAGACACAAAATTAAAAATCTCGATGTGAGTTACCTGAGTTAGCCGGAGAGACCCAGCTCTCTGGCTAGCAAATGGTCTAGCCAGCCCACAGTCTGGAGATTGGACAGAGGTTTTAGTGGGTACCCCTAACTACGGCGTGTCAATAGCACTTCATACGTGAGGTGCTAGTGCCACCCCGACCTGGCGAATCCCACGCACGAGTCACGACCTTTCCCCCTCCCGCGGCTTATGATCCTCAAACGGATATCCCCTGAGTGGTTACCGTCGTCTGTAGACATTTTCAACACCACAGACATAGCCGTCACGTTACCAGCGTTTAGGTCGGGTTAAAAAGGAAACGGATAGGTAAACTTCAAAATAAACTCCAAAATTTTAAGTGAAAACTGCTGTTTGTAAGATGCCTAATCATAAAAACCTCCTCACTTTAGGATGGATGGGACAGACAGTATATCCGTTACATTTATACAAGACGGATCAACCGGTTTGACAGATTGGTTATCTCCATTTGTAGGTTTCATAATATGTTCATCCTTCACCGTCAAGCACGTGGTAATTATAACAACACTTTAAATCAGATTATTGTATAAATGGTGCCTGCTTTCCGTTCAGGTTTCGAATCCGCGTCATTTAAAACCCAGTGTATATGTATATTGCTAAGCTACCACATCTTTATTTTTTAATATAATATTTATTATATAGGTAATAATAACAGCTCATAAACGTCCCACTGCTAGGCTCGGATCTGTTACTATAGGGGAACGGACAGTATACCCGCCACGGCTGTCTAAGGCGGCTTGGCAGGTTTGATATATCGGTTATCTCGATGTGCAGGTTTCATCAAGATGTTTTCTGTCACTGTTGTTAGTGCATGGTAATTGTAACAATATGCACATTAGGTCGAAAAACTGCCTAAGAGGAGCATGCGTTCCTGCTAGGATTCTAATTGAATTTGGGACGCGTGCGTTAGCCATTAGCGCGCCAGCGCTACCACAGCTATTTATTATATCGAGGGTTGAAAGGCTATTTGTTTTAAGCGACATTTTGTGTGAGACTTAATAACACTATGGGTTTGTTTTATCCTAATGTCTCAACTTAAAGAAATATGAAGAATCTGATGTCTAGTTTCAATCTATAGACGTTCTTTTTTTAAGTATGGCACATCGTTCATTAGTGATGTGTTTTTCTGGGTCATTTGAAAGTTCAACCTTGTCTCCCGACAAATTTTAAAAATGTCGTTTAAAACAAATAGCCTTTCACCCATCGATATGTAATGTATATATAAATGGTGTTAGAGGCTTCACATTACGATACATACTAAGTTTAATACATGTAGTCCGTAGTACAGCGGTGAAGTCGGCTGCAAAAATGATTAAAGCAATCAAAATGTATGCAATGGCGAAGCAGTAGCGCATCTTCTCCGGATCTTTGGGTAAACGAGTTAATTTCAAGTCTTCGTTAATCTGAAAGATAGATAACCTTATTGTTCAACAAGACAAACCTAACTTGATTCACATAACATATTCGATTATTTTTTCAAGTGACATTTAATTTTTGAAAATATTTGTTCTTGCTTCAAGCGGGCAAACAGATAGAAGGTAAAAGTGTTTACCGTCGTCTATGGATATAATAATTACAGAATAATCACAAAATCCGTTTTTTAAAATTTTGAAGCGAAACTTCTATAGAATCATCGTGTTTCACACGATGAAACGAATAAAGCGACACTAAAAAGAGATATTTAATAATTTAAACACTAGGCGTATAAAGATAGAGCTAGAAATATTTGAAGTTCATAAACCAAATTGAAATTAGAGCATTCGTTTTCTTATTTTAGTTATCATAAGCCTCTCGTGTCATTTGTTCAAAGCGAAAACATGGAATCTGAATAACATTTTGTGTTATAATAAATATATTGCATTAAAATATGAAAATAAAATTGCCAGGTGGTAGGGCAATTGCCCGACTGGATGGCTACCACCCCTGGTCTAAAGTAAGTCGCCATAACAACCTTGAGTTGTGTTCCGGCATTAGAGACCAGGTTCCAGTGTCCCTTAAGAGAGCAGCAGCGCATTTGTAGCACCTTTGGTGTTGCAAATGTCCATAGGCGGTGGTAACCGCTTTCCATTAAGTGGGCCGTCTGCCTGTCTACTGAACTCTTGCAATAAAAATAAAAAAAATTGTACCTTGGTAAAAATATTACTAAAATAATAAACCTTATAATTATCCTAATACTCTTGATAATCTATATTTATCTCAATAAATATAGAGTATGTAGTAGTAGTAGAATGAGTTCTCTCGTAGGCTACTTTTCGGAAGTTTTACTTTTGCCGTGTGTGTATTGCACACACACATTTTTTTTATATTGAATTGTTTCGCGTTTGACCGACATTGCGTTTGATGTCAGGTAGAAATGCAGTCTAAGGTGGAACACGTTTACCTAGAAGACACTTGTTCAGGCGAGATTTGAAGACACCTGTTGTTTGTTTCAGGGAAAATAGACGACGGTAAAGAGTTTCACTCTTCAGCGGTAGGTATGATAAAAGTAGAAGCATAGCGCTTCGTCCGCTTTGTTGTGTTTCCACCATATATCGGTGGTGTAAGCTCATATATCTGCTTATCTGGTGGTAAAAAGGTGAGGGAAGAACCGACTTAACGTTGATAATCTAGACTCTCAAGCCCCCAAAGCTTGCAGCTGTCCTTGAAAGCTATTTAACATCAAAAGGTATTGTTTACAAATCTGCAGCTTATCCTTGTCCACTTCTGGACGTAGGCCTCCCCAAGTTCGGGACACATATCCCGGTTTCCCGTCTTGCTCATTCAGCCTCTGTCGGTTGCCTGTCTGTTTACAAATGTGTCTTCTTATTTACGAGATTTACGTTGATCTTGAAATTGCCAGCAATAAATAATAGCAATTAAATTTTGTGTTTTATTGTTGGCAAGGGCGCATAAACTTCTTTTCGTACCCCGGCTCCCAATATGTATGGTTAAAATGACCCTATAGATATTCGAATAGACAAACGTAAGTATTCAGTATTTGCCAAAATACCTATAGAACTCTAAAAAGTATACCTACTTTTTGAATGTTCCTGTAGTATTTTTCGAATCGCTGCATCTTATTAGGAGCTGCATACACCACTACATTAGTTATGAGAAAGATGGTGCCTACATCGACAATTAAAACGCCAAGTTTTATGTAACTGTTTGTGCGCGAAGAATGTTTTAAAGCTTCGTTGTAATATGATATCACTGTCAATATAGTTAATATGTCTGAAAAATTTACAACTAATTATTATGAATTATCGTGTGGTAAGTCCAGTCGCGGTAGTGTAATGTGTATCGCACGCGTCCCAGACTTATCAGGCGCGGTTTCGAATTTGGCCGAGGCTGGCCGACGCATGCACCACTTAAGCGGTTTTACGACCTAATCTGCATATTGTTACAATAACAACGGCGAAGAAAAACATCGTGATGAAACCTACACATCGAGATAACCGATGTGTCAAACCTGCCAAGCCGCCTTACAAGCGTGGCGGGTATATTACCCCCTCTCCCCTCCCCCGCCCGCCCTCTCTAATAGGGAGAGGCCCGAGTCCGGTAGTGACACGTCCATGGGCTCTCATTCATACAATATATATCTTTGAAGACCACGGGCTATAAAAATGGCCTGGACTTTTGGAGGGCTTCATGGGGCTATGGGAAGGCCAACACGTAGAGGCAAATTTAATGTAAATGTGGCGTGACGCTGACCGGCGATTATCCCTGTCTACACCATATAATAATGCACCCAAGGACGAGCCCCGGCCAGTGTAAGACTATTGTGGGAAATGAGAATAGAAAGTATCGGGCTGTTGGGGTGAACTGCTAGTGGTAGTAGGGCTCTGGGAATATGGGGACTATGGCGTGTGCCTGTCGCAATGTTCGTGGAACACGGAAAAATGGGCACACGGTGACTCACCACTCACTGCATGGGCCCCTAAAAATTGGCGAGATCGGCGAGGGGCAACATGGGTGTGAGTGGCTAAGGGGTGTCAAGCGGTGGGCTGCAGGTTCACCGAAGCTACTTCCGATGTTATACTATTTATCACTTCCACCCCTGGAGCTTTAGTCTGCATTCTGTATCGACTGACTAAGGCAAGCAAGGAGGCGGGGGCCTTGCCTTGGTCTCCGGAGTCAGGTACTAAGATATCTCTACTCACCACAAAGCCCCCCTGCGGGTTAATTCATATTATTAGTATTATATTATATATCGTATGAACTACCTAAATGGAGTTCCCTTCCTTGCTCACGCATTAACAACACGTTTCCGAAGATACAAATCGACAGAATTTACTTATGATTATGTATTCTATGAATTTCAAAGAGGATATTACGAAAGTTTTACAAAAAAATGACAGCCAGTAAATTTTATAAGTTGTCCTCTTTATTTATTGAAAAACCAACAGTCATTTTACACATTAACAAAAATTTAAAAATTAAGGCTAATAAAAGATTTTTCTACTAAACCTCTCCTAACCATATCAAATCTCAGAAAGAAATATATAGCCGACCTCCTAAACGGTAATAATCTACGTCATTTTTCTTTAAAAACCACTCAGTATTTTCACGTTATGTACGTACAGATAGACAGACAAACAAATATTCAACAGTTATATTTTTGGAATCTGTTGTTCCATATTTTTCTAATTGAAATTTATTGTACAAAGTCCCTCGTATTAAATATATTGTGAAAAATAAAAAAATACTCACCAATTACAATAATGAAAAGATAACTATACAAACACATAAATGGTGACATACGGACGATCCAACCATCGCACCGTTTCGTAAAACGTACGGGTGCAATGCCGAGATAACTAGACACGCGCAAATTCAGTGCTAACGAGCCTGACACGACAAATTCTGATTTTGGACGCAATACCATAGTTAATTTTAAAAGCTGATGCTTTATGTATGTTTGTTTTGTGAATACGGAAGACTTTGTCTACCGTGATCACGGCTACTGAAAAGTGTTCGAAACGTCAGAATAGAAATCAAATAAAATACCGCGGTTAAAACTGTTAAAACATACTTTTATTATATGTACTAATCACGAAAACTTAAGTAAATATATCCTAATATTGCTTTATGCTTAAATTTTCTTTCGTAGGAGTTATTGATATGTGTTAACGGGTCTTTATACCTATATTTTTTTTCAATTGTAATAAATATAATTCAACTGAAAAAAATAAGCTATATTATACTATTTTTTATCGTTTCTTCAATATCAACCAAATTGTTTTCTAAAATATTAGAACAAGATTTATTTATCTAAAATTATCTATGAAAAAAAATCACATATAATTACGTAATGTAATAAGTATTTAAGATTTATTATTCCATATTTTGGTGTAAAAGTATTTTATTAAAACCAATTTTTTTAATGTTTTAGTGTATATAAAACGCTCAAATGAAAATTAAAAATATTATTCTAGGAGTTCGTAGATACTAACTATGGCCACTGACTGAATAATAATAAACAAAATTCAATTTGAAACATCATTATAAACCTTTATGGATTATCTGAGATAAACCGAGTTTCTTGTTTACCGAACGTCAGGAGAATGTGTCACAGACTTAAATATAATGGAAAGGAAATGTGAAGCTTTTTAAAAGAAATTTAAATTCTTTTTTATTTCAATAGCATTTAACAGATATTTTTTTTTTTTTTTTTTTTTTTGTCGCCCGGTCTCTCCATCTTATGGCATGACGGAGTTATCGTTTCTTTATCTTTATTGCTTTCTTTATTATAAATAAAAAAATTACATCGTATTGTGTATAAGCTAGTTTTACATTTTTTCTTTTTACATGTCTATTTTTTTTTTTTTGTTACCTGTTTGCCGAAATTACATTTGTTTGCCAATTTTTGTGTTTTTTTCCTAAGTGTTTACAGCTTTATTTATTTTAATTTTGATTTTATATTGTGTTACTATACTTGTTATTTGTTCTAGCCTTGTTATTCTTGTTTTCCATAAGTAGTGTAATGCTTATATTCTATATTTATACGAATTATATACATTTCCGTTTTCTATGCTGCGGTGTTACAGCCAGTGCTTCCTTATACGTAGTAGTTCTTATTTCTAGTTCTTTTATTTATTACATGTACTTATTGCTATTTAACAGATATTAAGCCCTGGTAGGTTAGTGGTCAGCGCACTCGCGTCCTAAGCTCAAGGGGGTTTCCGAAACCTGGGGCCCAATTCTGCTATTGTAATATCTTGGCGTTACAAATATATCTAAAGTACGATTCTATTGCGATAATGTCAAAAATTCGTATTTTACTAAATCCACAATATCTCCTCGATATTGCCGAGGCGAAATAATAGTAGAAAAAAAATTGTCATCGCCATTAGCAGAACTAGCGTTAGCCGAAATTAATATTTATGAAGTGGTTTGCCACGGGCATAGATACCATTGGAATTAACTGAATACCGAAATCAGGCAGGCAGCAGAATTGGCCCCCAGGGCGGAAAGCATGCACCAGTTAGGTAGTTTTCTGACCTAATATACCACGTGCTAATGTTTAAGGTAAACGTCGTGATGAACCCTGCACATCGAGATTACCCATGTGTCAAACGCGGCAATCCGCAATCTATCCGTGCAGGAACGGAGAAAGAATACAATTTCCTGCGGCCGGGCGGCCTATCGTAAGAGGTGACAAAACAACCCATAGCCAGGTGGTAGGGCATTTGCCCGACTGGATGGCTACCACCCCTGGTGTAAATTATGTCGCCATAACAACCTTGAGTTGTGTTCCGGCATTAGTGACCAGGTTCCAGTCTCCCTTAAGAGAGCAGCAGCGCATTTGTGACAACTTTGGTATTGCAAATGTCCATAGGCGATGGTAACCGTTTTCCATCAAGTGGGCCGGTCTGTGCCTGTCTGCTGAACTTCTGCAACAAAAAAAACCAGATTTTCGGATCCCGGCGCCTAACATGCTTAAGAAAGCTCAGCTTGCGCGTAACAATATGCTCATGTACTTTATTTTCAAGGTGGGACTTCACCAGCGTTGGTATTAAAGATTTAGGCTGTGGCCGAATGTGTCTTAAACGTTAAAAAATACGCTGTTAACGCATAGCCACATTAGGTATACGTTATCTGTCAATATTTCTTTGCGGCCTCTGTGGTTGAGCGGGCTAAGCCTTTGTGGGCCTACTTCGCTGCAACGCAGAGGGTCCGGGTTCGATTCCCGGCAAGATAAATTTTCCAAACGAATTTTCTCCGTTACTTACTATGTTCTGGGCGTCTGGGATCGGCCCCAGAGTAGTCCGTTGTATATCACCTATAACAGAAGCGTAACTTGCTTAATTTGGGGATATACAATATGTGTGCTTCTCTGCCGATTGTTTTTTATTATTATTATTTAATGTCATTAACAAAACCGCATCTTAAATAACGCAATAAACCCATAGCCATATCTGCGAGAAATGGCCTATATCTGTAACATTATCCCAAAAGAAAGCCCCCACAATTAGTGAAATATATATTTATGTAAGGTAAGTTTTCACTAAAATATTATATATGTCGCTTACGATGTTTTTCCATACCAGGCTCAATATGTAGGTAAGCGTTTTGATCACGTGAGACATTAACAAGCCGCTCGGCCATTTCGATAAAGTTTCCGGGTTTCAGGCTTCTAAGGTCTCGAGTTAGTCTCGAGTATCCACCCTTAAACCCGCAAATATGTATCCGTTGCCGTCGGTTGCGTATTTGCGGCGTAGAGGCTTTTAAAACTTAGTCGTATCCTTTCCAGTGTTTCATTAATTTTGGTAACACCATAAATTAATTACCGGACAATGTCCATTCAATGTTTGTATTCTTATGATGAATAGCTATTTCCTCATTAATTTGGAAAGGTTATTTGTTTACTCTAATAACTTTGTTTTGTTATACAAATGGGACAGTTTAATGTGATGTAACATACTTAGTTAAATCATAACGTTGATTTATATTTTTTAAGCTCACCTGATGAACAGCGGTTACCATTGCCTGTAAACATTTGCAACACAAAATGTGCTACAAATCCGCTGCTGCTCTCTTAAGGGAGTCTGGAACCTGGCCACTAATGCTGGAACACAACTCAAGTTGTTATGGCGGCATACTCTAGACCAGGAGTGGTAGCCATCCAGACGGGTAAATACCCTACCACCTGGCTGTGGCTTAGGACAGGCCGCCCGCTCGCAGGAAAATGTATTCTTTCTCTTTTTTATGTTTTTTTAATACATATATATATAAAAAATAAACACATATTAAAAAAATATAAAAAGATGACGTCCGTCGACAGCGGGGCCTAGGGTCCAAGCTACCGGTGGTTAAGGCTCCAGAGACAGGAACTTCCTCACAATGCGTGCCGTGCTCAGGAGAACCGCCTTCTGCATCTGGCCCTTCACCCATTTACCGAGCGAAAGCCTCTCTAGATGTCGGTCGAGGCTCTTTGCTACTAAACCGTTAACGGACACCACTATCGGTACGATGATCGTTGACTCCATATGCCACATGTCAGTAATCTCGTGCGCGAGGTCTAGGTATTTCGTTAATTTATCAGTTTCAGCATTTACGAGATTACAGTCATGTGGAATACTTATATCAACGAGCAACGTACGTCTCGCAGATCGATCTATTATCGCAATGTCAGGCTTATTGGCAACAATAGTCCTGTCTGTAATAATAGATCGATCCCAGTAGAGCGTGATATGACCATTTTCGAGAACTGGCTCAGGGGTATATTTATAATAAGGTACCTCAGTCGCTATCAGACCGTATCGAAGAGCAAGTTGCTGGTGGATGATTCTGGCTACTAGGTTGTGCCTGTGCAAGTACTCGGAGTTAGCAAGACGAGAACAACAGGAAATAATATGCCTGATGGATTCGCCCGGGCGGTGGCATGCACGGCATACGTCGAGCGTGCCGTCCTTCAGGATATACTTCCTGTAGTTGTTCGTCTTGATAACCTCGTCCATAATTGCACAAACAAACCCTTCGGTTTCCCCAAACAGGTCACCGAAACGTAGCCAGTTCACCGACGCCGGAAGGTCTATATCGGGCCCGTATAGTGCTCGATGAAACCTTCCGTGCAGCTCCTTGCTCTTCCATACGTCCATTCGCTCGGAGGTACTCAATACCGGAGGCCTGAGCCAGTTCTGTTTTGCAAGCGAGAGCGGGGTGAATCCTTTATCTACCGACAACATATCTCGATGTATACTTTGGATGGTTTTTAGGAAATATTCTCGGAGATTGTACACCTCACGGTTGTGTAAGTCTTTAGCATTTAATAATCCCCGGCCACCACACTTCCGTGGGATGTACAATCTCATTACCGAAGATCGTGGATGGTGCATCCGATATGTTGTCAGCATACAACGGACCCTCCGGTCCAGTGCGTCTAGCTCTGTTTGAGTCCACCTTAGTATTCCAAAGGAGTAAGTTAACGAGGGCATAACCCAGCTGTTAAAAGCACGAATCTTGTTACCACCTGAGAGGAGGCAATTTAGTACCTTCCTCAGGCGGCTAAAGAATCGTTCTTTTATCAGCTGTTTCACATCCTCGTCAACTATACCCAGTGACTGTGATATACCAAGGTATTTGTAGGTCTCATCTTCGGAAAGGGTTTTGAAGCACACGCCCTCGGAGAGCTGCAATCCGTTAGAATTTACAACTCTCCCCCGCTGCACATACATTACCGCACACTTGTCCACACCAAATTCCATTCCTATAGAGCTGCTAAACGTTTCAGTTAGGTTTAGCAGCTCTAGTAGGTCATGTTTTTTCGATGTGAACAGTTTGAGGTCATCCATGTACAGCAGGTGAGATATGGCTTCACCCCCTCTACGAAGATGAAAGCCTAGCCTTGAATCCTCCAGCAAAAAGCTTAAAGGATTCAAGGCCAGGCAAAACCACAATGGACTCAGGCTATCACCCTGGAAGATCCCTCGCTCTATCTTTATAAGTCCGTCCGAGATAGGTAAGCTACCACCGCCGGGCATGCAGAGTCTAGTGACCCATTGCCCCATACATGCGCCAAGGAAGGTACGTAGAGTTACATCAATTTTATATAGCTCCAGTACCCTCATTAGCCACGTATGCGGCACTGAGTCATATGCCTTTTTATAATCTACCCAGGCGGTGCAGAGGTTTTTCTTATTTCGGCGGACTTGGTGATTAATGGTCATATCTATGAGAAGGAGTTCTTTAGTACCACGGGACCCAGGCCTACATCCATTTTGAGTTTTGGCCAAAAGTGTATTATCCACTAAATGTTTCATTAATTTTGATCTCAAAATGGATGTAAGCAACTTGTAAATGGTGGGAAGACAAGTTATTGGTCTGTAGTTTTTGGGTTCCGTGGTACTACCAGATTTGTATAGCAGATGGGTGACACCCGTGGTCATGAAGGTTGGGACATTTCCTGAATTTAAGGCGTCCTGGAACTGTGTAGCCAAACAGGGATGCGAAACTTTGAACCACTTGATCCAGAAGTTATGCAAGCCGTCCGGCCCAGGGCTTTTCCAATTATGGGCCGAACGAATTGCATAACCGACATCATATGGTTCAATGGTTATAGAATCCATTTCTGGTATCAGTCCGGATCTCTGTTCAACAGCACCCATCCAGTCGCCTTCTGTGTGATTAACAGGCACCGACCAGATCCCACGCCAAAAAGCCGAAATAGCATCCGCATTTGGGAGCTGCCTATCAATAACCTGCTCTTCAGGTTGTTCCCAACCTCTATAAACAGTTGGGTGAGGTTTAGAGCCCCTTCTGGTCCCTTTGGAAGCGGCGATTAAGGTAAAATCTTTCTGTACGCTTTTTATATCTACGGATTCGATTTGCCCATGCATAAATCTTCTGCTTTAGGAGGTCTATGCGCTCCATGACCCTTCCTTTATAGTCATTAGGTCCGATATTAGTTCCAGCGAATGCTTGGGTCACGAAACGCATAATTTTAGGTCGAGTATTTCCCGACCGGAAGCAGAGTAGCTTGGCTATTAAGGTTCTAGCTGTATTGATTCGGCGTTCAATTCTGTATTGCCAAGCTGGTTTCTGGCATGTGTGTCGAATAGGATGTGGGTTGTCACTGAAATTTACTCCAACTGTGCGACACACAGCTACAGCTCCGCAATACAAAATAGAATGTGTTTCAGTTAGATCTTTACTTTGTATGAGGTGTGAAGCTAAGAGTGAGTTCATGTGGCCCATAATAGCCAAGCTACGTTTATGAATGGGCAAACGAGGTAGGCGCGGCCTACTTAATGTAGGCATATCCTTAAAATCTTTAATCGCTGCTTCCAAACTCCTCCTCATATGCTCATTATCCTGGCTACTTACGTAGTCAGCCGTAGGAATACCTAAATCCGTCTCTGGCGGTACCGCTGCTGTTAAAGTCACGTCAATCATTGTATTAGTTATTATGTTATTGTTCTGCGGTACCGGGGATTGCGAAGTTTCGGTAATCCTAAGGCTGATTCGTACTTCAGTGCGAAGACGGTCAAGAACAGATTCATCCAGCAGGTGCAACCTCTGGATAGCCCGCACTTGATCCGATAAGCGTTGTGCCGTTACGGTGGTATCTGGGTGAAGCACCTGAAACAGAGACAGCATCCGATCACGATACGCAGTGAGGTTAGTTCCTATATTTGTTGCCTCGAAGTACGCTCGCATGACGCTCTCATTCATTTGCTGAGACCATCTCATGCGGCGCACTGCACCATCGGTAGCGGGGGCCAGGTGCGGGATGCGTCCCGCAGGTCCCAAGCGTGCCGACGGTGGCCGTCCTCGGCCTCGCGCAGATCTTCTTGGCGGGGCGGACGGCGCTGGCCCCTCCTCGCTGTTGCTCGACATCCCGGTGGCCGCCGGCGTCACGAAGTCTTCATCGGATGACGACGACCGAGACGTGGAGTCGGGCGAGGCGGGCGCAGCAGATGGTGGGCGTGCGCATCCTCGTCTTGCTGCAATATTTTCTGTCTGCTTCCGTCTTTATTCTTTCATATTATTGTTTCGTCGTGATATATACATTGCCTTATGATTTTTCATTTTTGTTCTCACGTTTGACATTATGTACGTCATGATGGTAGGTCTTTTGATATTAGTTATAATCGAAAAAAAATATGTTTGTAAATATTTTGGAAAGAACGATCGTCTATTTTTGCGCGTTTATAAAGGCTATTATAAATATTGTGAACACTTTATTAATTATTTACTGAGGAATCTAGGAAACAGACAATTAGGTGATTGACAGCAGTTTTTTATTATGTATTAATTATTATTATTACTAAAACCAAACAATATTAGGTTTGGTGTTAAAGAATTTCTAGAATTATTATATATACTATAGTGATGCATTCTATAACTAGGTCGTTAAAAGAGTATGATGCATGTTCGAATTTTATGAGTGAGTGTAACCTTATAAATTTTATTTAAAAAAATATTGATTTAATAAACTCTATGACGATTGAAAGGAGAGGTAAAGCGAGTAAGTAAGGTTTCATATATACAAAAGAGAGAAATATATTAACTCAATTTTTATTTCACGGAAAATAAAGATAATCTTATAAATAAAAATCAATGTTTGTTTGTCCTCTATGCGCTCCTAAACCATTGATCAGATTGTGATGAAACTTTCGTAGAGTGTTCTGAGGACGCTCGCAAAGGTTTCAAGCCCAAAAATCTTTACATATAAAATTCTTCTGCTCATGTGTATGTCACTGAACTCTTCCTAAACGATTGAACCGATTTTGATAAAAATGAATGAATGGTTTAGATTCAGAATTGAACTCGGTAAATGGCGCTGAAATCCGTTTCCAGGATTTTGACGATTTATTTTGTGTGTTTGAGTAGGTCTGGGGATGGTTTAGATTCACAATTGAACCAGGTAAGTGGCGCTGCAATCGGGTTCGAAGATTTAGGTGAATTATTTTTGTGTGTATTCAAGTGGATCCCGGGATATTTTAGATTCAGGATTAAACCCGGTAAGTAGCCGGACCGATTTTCATATTTTTTTTGTGTTGTTCAAGTGGATTCGAGAAAAGTTTAGATTAACAATTGGTCACGGTAGATGGCGCTGTAATCGGGTTCCAGGATTTCGATGAAATTTTTTATGTGTGTTTGAGTGGTCTCCAGATGGTTTAGAGTTACAATTGAACTAGGTAAGTGGCGCTGCAATCGGGTTTGAGGATTTAGGTGAAATTATTTTTATATATACTTGAGCGTGTCCCGATATGTTTTAGATTTATAATTAGATCCGGTATATGGTGCTGTAATTGGGTTCTAGATTTTTATTTTTAAAGTAAGTAGGAGTGGGGCGTGCGGCGCGGAGACCACGAGCGGGGGAAGGCGCGCGCGCGGCGGGCGAGATTGGACTTATAAGAAAAGAGCAGCGAACACGGTCGTCTCGAAATATTTATAATAATTGCATTTGAAGTGAATAATTTGCCTTTAATATACAAAGTTCAAAACACGAAGATTACTTCATTAACACGGGTATAGCTAGTTACATATAATTTCATATATCCTGGTTTTCTTCTTCGTACTGATCACCACCTTGACCTGGTACACCGGGGAGTTTCATAGGCCTTATCATAGCCTGAAATGTGCCGATCATCATTTGCGATTCCCCACTTGAAAGGATTTGCCTCTTCACTATTTCTTTCTTAAGATCATCTTCGTATATACTACGTTTGGGGCCGTTTAAATCAAAAGCTATTCTTGGTAAATTACTTATTGATTTTGCCTCATCGTAACCGAATGCTTTGTTCAGATCTTTTGAAAACATATCAAAATTAAAAGAATCATCCAAAGCTTTAGTTTTATCTGCTATTGTTTTTACATCATCAATATTGGTGTTTTGTTTCTTAGGTTCTGTATGAGTTGTTTCGTTTTTTATGTTTGTGTTAAATCCTGTAGCATTGAATAATTCATCTTCTTGAGAGTCTGCAGTTAGTTTTGATTTCCTATTATCGATGATGTTTTTATCATTATTTTCTTGTTTATCGGGTTGATTTAAAAGATATTGTGGTACTTCATAAAATGTGTTTTCAGAATTTTCTAAGTTCGAAATAACTTTTAAATTGTCACTTGCTGTAACCAAAGAATCAATGAGATAGTTTTTGTACACTTGAAGATAGTTTTGTATATGATGTTCTGTACCGAAATTAAGTTTGTTTATTTGAAAAAAAATATTAGGCACTGTGGCACAGTCATATTCAGTTATAAAGAATAGTGAAAGAAAGGAAATATACGCCATATTGGTTAGATATTCGTATAGCAAATGCATTTTGAAGCAAGTATAAGTTTGTATATGGTAATGATGTAGATAGTTTATCTTGTTGAAATGTCTAGGAGGATGTTAAAATAAATTTTAGGCTGAAACTACGAATGTTACTTGTAAATAAGTTTGAATAATTTACATTCATTACTGAAACTGGGGCTATATTGATATGCTCGCAGAAAAACCTGTTACGTATCCTGTGGGAGGGAGTATGATATTTTTGGGGATATAATTATTAAAGTCATTCAAGTTTTTTGTCCCAACATACAAATAATGAAACATACCTAGTTATTGTTATATACTGAATGATTCATTAAATAAAATTAAGAGATAAATTTAAATTTTGTAAGTACTAAGAATTCACAATAAAACCCTACTGGTCTATCGTCAATTAACGATATCCAAGGACGATATTATAATGTAAGCTCATTATAGACCCTTCATAAATGTCTGAAGCAGATAAATATGCTGTTCGCCCCGCTGGGGGGTTAAAATAGCGATTTTCGCAGTTCGTATTACGAATATGATAAGTGTCAAAATAACGTGGGTCTTCTGTTATGTGTCAGTATATATCAGTATATCTAGACACGTGTTAAATCCATCCGATTCTCCAAAAGCAACTACTTTAAGCCCTCTAATGAAAAGTGGTCACAGTCGGCTACGGACATTTGCAACAACAGAGGCGTCGCTACCATAATACTGGCTTTTAAGCAATTTTATGAAACTTATGACGTCCTAGTAGTACAAAGGTTAAATCTTTGCGGAGAACCTTTAGATCTTCTATTGGACTAGTTAAAACTTTTCGAGAACCTCGGTAAATCAAACTAGAATATAGTAGATGACCGTCCTTGTCACAGCTGGTCACATTCGCACCGCTTCGGGGGGCCTTTAGCTATCAAGGGAGCAAAGGATTCATCACCCTCGCTGACGAAGTGAATGTGTTCTGATTCCCGGGGCACATTCAGGCACTTTTTGCGCTGGGTCGGACTGGGCATAACTACGTTCTAAGTCTCAGCCTTTCCTACATAAAAAGCGTGGGGCACATGGGAGGAGGGTGGTTTTAGTGGGTAGTGGTTGTTGCCCGTGCAACTTCTCTGAGTCTCCACACAAGCTGGCTTGATTATTGTTCGGATTGCCCCTTATTAAAGGGGAAAGCCTTCATGATCAACTAATCCCTTGCAAAGGACCCAGTATTGTGCGTAAATAGCATTTCCCCGCCTTAAAAAAAAAAGCTGGTCACATTCGTGAGACTCCTCCCTCCCTAGTGTGACATCACATATTTTGCAATTTTACATTAAAAGTCTGCTTTTGAATGTAAATAATTTTAGAATTTATTGGAACATAATTATGTTAACTAGCCAATTGTCTACTACAATTTGAAAGTATCACAAAAAAGTAATCCTTTCAATTTAAAATAGATTTATTAATGGTGTAACATTTGAAATCAAAACCAATTCACGTAATCGATTAACTGTATTACATTTATTAACTTATATTCGTCGTTAGTACGACAATCGCTTGATGCGTAGTAAAACTGGCCAATGTATTTTCACAAAGGTCTGGCAGTGGACGCATAGCCCTTTTAAATTCTCGTGGTTTATGCTTGCCTAGTAACAATTTGATTAAACTTATTTTGTGCTAATGAATAATATTTTTGTGTTGTATTTATTATAATGGGTAAGTTTTATACATGAATTATGTATAGCATAAATACCGCCAGTGTTTTGGGAACGATCCCAATAGACCGTTTCAGGGCTATTTATGATATTGTACCGTAATTGTATTTTTTAGAGATTTTTTTTTAAATAAATTGGAACACATTATTGCTATGTTAAAGAGATAGGTCTATGAAAATGTCTATATTATGTTTTATTGACGTGGAGCACAGAAGTGTAGAGGAGTTTTTGGCTTGGAAATTGGAAATCTAAACTGTTTAGTGTGAATTCTGCTTTTTCGAGCTGCCCCCAAGAACTCGTTCGTTTGACGTCGTCAGTTAGAGCTATATACAATTCGACTTAGATTTTTTGCTTAAAAGTAGTTCTAAACCTTGAATTCTAGACACTACTTAGATATACAAACCCTGCAGACCGATTAATTAGAAAAAAGGAGAAGTGCAGGCGATAAGTGATTATGAGATTATGAATGAATGAATGAAAACTCTTTTAACCATAACTTAAAACTAGACAATTTTGAGATTATTACTTATTAAATGCATTCTAAGGTGTAATATTTTTTTCAACACATTTGCTCAAAAAGTACATTTACGAAATCTGAATACTTGGTTCGAAAGCTAAAAATTACGCACCACACAATGAAACGTGCGGAAAATAGGTACTATCACCTAAGTAGCTATTGTACCGTGCATAAAATAGATACTTAGGTGACACAGGTGAGTTTCACATTACGAAAATAAATAAGCTGAATAATCGAACCTCCTTGGAAGCGCTTTTGAACAAAACATTTGTCTCACCTTAATACTATGGAGAAAATGAGACGAAAGATGAAGTTCTAATTTTAAAATGCGCGCTGTTTTTATGTTAGAAGCGTCAAACATTGTTACGACTTTTCGATTGATATTTTGTTTGTTTCATTACCTATTGTACTATTTTCTCGCAAACGTTGAAAAACGTTGTATTACACGAGTGCGGTTATTGGTTTTTACACACTTGTGAGTATGGTAAGCCCTTGACTTCGTCTACTCGTTTGTAAAGACCAAATTATCGCACTAGTATCATAAATAACTATTACTAAATAGTAACATAGTATGTGTAAAGTAGATAAATAGATAGATTGAAAATACTTTATTGTTCACCACATACACATAAAGTAAACCATTTAAAGTCCTTTCATGTCAAGGCAGGAACAAAGGACGGCTTTATCGCTTTAGAGCGATCTCTGCCAGACAACCTGGGTAGAGTGTACAGAATGTATAAACTTAGAGACATGGTTTTATAGTAGTGTTTAAAGGTCTTACTCAAAAACGCCCGAAAGAGTCAATGAAATTTTAGACATAATAAAGAAAGAACAAAGATTTATTTAAAGGTAAAATAATACAGTCCATACTACCCAGAAAGATATGAAATATACAGTGTAAACTACACTTAATTAACCGACGACGAAAGACGTTTAAGAGTCATTCATAGACAATAAAATTACAGTCAATCAAAAAATCCTTTGTTATTCGCTTAACTTGTAAAAAAAACTTAAACCCATCGTATAATTTTGTCAATACATGACGTCATAGACACACCTTTGTAGCTGTCATAGGCCACTCTTCTAATGAATTTTACTGTTACTCAGTATATCGAAGGATTTATAGCCTTGTCTATTAAAAAACAATACACGTTTTCTTATAGTGTACCCAAATTGTATTTACTATTTAACTTTGAGTTGATTAATAACGTTGCTTTGTTTTCTTGACTTCTAATATATTCGTTGTTTAAAAAAATATACTGACATAGTTTTATTATTCATCAGATAATGAGAAGTTACAACAAGGGTTTTTGTTATCCTAGTAGATATTATTTTTAAGTTACAAGTTATTATTTCTATTTATTTATTTCCAAAAAATAGTATACAATAATTTCCACGAACCATTTTTAGGGTTCTGTAACAGTTTAATTAAAAATTTATGTAATACAAAGCACTTCCAGTGTTATATCCATACTGATATTACTATGTCGAATTGGTTGAAAGAGTGCTGATATGATTATTCTCCTATAAAACAAATAAATGTTAGCTATAAGTGTACAAATTGAAGGGTTTTTTACAAAAACTACGTAACTAACAATTTTAAGGTTTTCTTTTTAATGATGGCAATATGATCTATGGAAAAAGTTACACTAGACAGTTTGATTCGATTTTACAAAAACAGCATAATTAGCACAGAATCACACTGTAAAAAAACACATATTTTACAAAAACTACACAACTGCGTGCAAATTTTACAAAAACGACGTATCTGAACACAGTTGTGTAGTTTTTGTGAAAAAATAAAACGTCAGTCATAGCTGTCAAAAAACAAACATCCATCACCTTTTCAAGTGAAAAGTATCACTCATGACAATTGACATGTTTTTTGATCTGAAAAAGGCACTAGAGCCTTATTTTTTTAAAACTTGTAAACCAGCAATAAAAATTAAAGCTGCAAGAATGATTAAAATAGATCAAGAATTACCATTTGTCTTGGTTAAGTATAACTTTACCGGAAAATGGACAAGAATCCATGTACAGACAAAGCGTCCACTGCCTTTGGAACTGAATTTTATTCCATTGCCACATTGCCAATGCCCAAATTCCATTAAATCCTAATAAAGCTAAGGATATTCACAGATTGAAACATTTTTTGAGTGAACCCCTTTTTTGAGTGAATTTTTTGAGTGAAGATCTATAACAAAACTACGTTTTAACGGTTTTAAGCGCGGTAATTTTATTTGATTTTGGTTTTTCCGACGTTTTTATTATGTATACAAGTCGCGAAAACTTAAGAAAATATTTATGATAAAATATGTGAAATTGTAGCAGCGGAAGGAGAATATAGATATTGATCATGAAGATGTAAGTGGAGAAGAAATAAATAATAAGTTAAGTAGACTGTATAATGGCTGCAAGTGTTTTGTATGGCAATAAACTACTTAATTATGATTAATAATTACTTAATTTTCATTGCAAAACTGTTACTTTTATTTTTACAAAAATAACACCATTACATTTTTTTACAAAAAAGAACACTAGTACAAACCACATCATTATATTCCATAACAGTAGGTGTAAATAATAAAAAATGTTACACATTCAATGCAATACATTAACATGAATAAATTATCAAAATTTCTAAGTTATTAAATGAAAAATATGGATTATATAACGTTTTTTTTATTTCCTGTAAAATTGTTGCTAAAAAGATGTGCTGTTTTTGTAAAAAACCCTTCAATTATGACATGAGCTCTCTTCTTCCCATTGGTTTGCCAGAGCTTTATAATACGAGGCTATTCAATAAATTCTTAAAGTCCTAAGGTGATAGATAGGCAAATCATCGCCTCGCTTGGCGTTGCGACCATAGGCGATGGTAACCATTTACTATAATGACGGCCATATACGTTAGGGTTTGCATGATGGTTATAACCTTGCAAGCTTAACCAACAGGTAAACTCTGTGTATGTTATAAAACTGTACAGTTATCTCTGTATGCACATGCAAGCAGATAAATAAAAAAATAAAAAAAAATGCCGCTCAGTTATGTTTGCGCGCATGCATAACCGAGCATGTGTGGCGGCCGCTCGTGCTTGCATGCACAGTTCTGTTTGAAAGCCAGTTTGAGGTGACATTATGGCCAAAATATTATATGTTCTTCCTGTTGCAAGAAATGAATGAATGAATGAATATTCGTAATTGTTGAAGTGAAACTTCTTCTTCTGTCACGAAAAAGTGTTACGGCCGCGTGGTGGGGGTAGAAGGTATATCGCGTGGTGAGAGGCGGCATAATTTTAGAGTTGACTATGGATGTATTTTTTGTTTCCGGATCGAATTCAGTTTTTTTGTTTGATAAAATAAAATATGTTTAAATAATACCTAACCTAACCAAATCATAATTGTAAGTTTTACGAGCAGGTTTTCAAATTGGACAAGTACATTAACAATCTGCCCGTAAAACTTCAAGTTAAAATTTTGTTGCCATTCGTTCTGCCACTTGTCCGTTGCCATTCGTTTTTCCACTTGTCCGTTGCGATTTGTTTTTCGACTTGTCCGTTGAATAATAAAACTACGTTTTAACGGTTTTAAGCGCGGTAATTTTATTTGATTCTGGTTTTTCCGACGTTTCGGCCACTTTTCAGTGGCCGTGATCACGGAAGACAAATATGTCAAGTGTCAACGAGTATTGTTAAAGTTTTATTTAGCCTACCGCCAACTTATTAATTTTAATTATTTAATTTTTAATTTTGTTTATGGTTATTATTTAATCTATGGGAGCCTAATCTAATTTACTACCGCTTCGCAACATGTTATGGCTTGAAGAGAAGAAGCGGCGCAAGGAACTCTTCAGCAAACATGCCTAGCTCTAATAATTTTATATAATATTAAAATGGGTGGAAGGAAAAATAAAAGTAATTATCAGTCAAGTTGGTTTGTGCTCCGTTGTATTATGTATAATACAACGGATATTATTATGTATACAAGTCGCGAAAACTTAAGAAAATATTATTGTCCCGTTGAAGTTTCACTTCTACTATGTGTCCCAGCACACATTTCGATTTTCACCATAAACTAAAATCTAGACAATTGATAGGATACATTTGCTATAGAACAATGGGCAGCCTTATCACTTATAGCGATCTCTTCCAGGCAACCCAATGTCGAAGGAGATTTTAAAGGAAATTTAAATATACGATTTTTGGTAGTGTATTAAACTACAATAAAATCACAATCATCAACTACCATTAAAAATAAGATATAAATAAACTATTATATATTTATATATACAGATATACATACAAATATATAATTAGATATATGATGATATTATAGGCCAGAAGGCCCAGCTCGCCATACACAACGCGGTGCTGGTACCTACGCTCACGTATGGAAGCGAGAGTTGGGTATGGAAGAGAGAGCATGAAAGTAGAGTAAACGCGGTCGAGATGCGAGCATTGCGCAAAATCTGCGGAGTGACACTCGCGGACCGCGTTCGTAATACCGAAGTAAGAAAGAGAGTTGGTCTGAAAGAGAGTGTCGCGGTGAAGGTAAGGAAAGGAATGCTCCGGTGGTTCGGGCATGTGGGATGAATGCATGATGAAAGAATGACTAAACAGATATACAATGCAAAAGTGGATAGATGCAGAAGTCGTGGAAGACGACGACACGACACACCTTCCATGATCAAATTGATCGTGTACTAGCAGAGGGTGATGTCAGGAGCCTTAAGAACAGACGAGCGTGCATGACAAGAGTTATGAATGTCAAAGAAGCAAGTGAGGTGTGTAAGAATGGGCCTAAATGGCGCTCTGTTGTTCGTGCCTACCCCGCAAGGGAACTGACGTGAAGTTATGTATGTATGTATAATGATATTATAAATCTTAAAATAACTGATTGATAGTCTCTCATGTGGTGATATAGCTGCTTTTCTCATTACAGTATCTAGCCTCTGGGTTAACGGAATGTTCAAAGATAAAAGTTTCGAATAAAAATTTTCATCCATACGTAAATAATTTTTGGAACGAAGTTCCTTATCGCGCGTTGTGAAAGGGGGCTAGACGGAAAAAATTCTTACGAAAAGTTGTCACGACACTTTTTGCTATAGTAAGCTATTGTAAGCTGTGCGGCGTCGCATGTTTCTCTGTCTGTCTGTCTGTCTGTCTCTCTCTCTCTCAATTCCAATTACAATTCCTTCACTAATTAATCGAAAGGACCTTCGTTCCATCCGGGTGTCCCTTGACACCTCTCAAGTTTTTGTAATTATTTGGTGAAAATCTTAATTCATTTAACAAAATGTGAGAGAACTGCTTTCTTTTCAAAACCCAGTCTTTACACCTCAGTGCGATGTCCTCTTCTTTCCTTTTCTTTATTGCAAGTATTAATCCAAGCACAGCTATCACATGGTCGTCGTCCATTGTTGCTGACAACGTGCACGGCAGTGACAAATATGTCCTACGAAACACCTTCGCGTAGCTCGAACTGTTCTTAACTGAGAGTTTATCGAACACATGTGCATGCAAACCCTAACGTTTATGTATTTTATGCGTGAAACTCGGTTATGCGTGTAAGGTTAGATATAGGTTATAACCTTCAAGCAAACCCTAGCGTGTAGGGCCATTATTACGTAGAACGACTGCCAGTTTGCTGCTTATCTGCAAACAAAAAATTAAGAATGGTATGATTTAATGAACTTATTTTGAATAAGACTTTCAAATTTGAATTTAAACAACCCACTTAAATGACTAAAACAGAATACGACGTCATTGTACAAATCTTTAACACTCACTTCTTTACCAATTCAATAATAAACAAACATAGGTCATGACATTTGTTTACCAGGGTGCCACACTTGTTCAAATAAACATACCATTCTTTATCCTCTAGTTTACGTCACGCGTTTTTCCAATAATCATTTATCAAGTTCATAGATTGATTATATATATATGCTTGAGCAATCTGGGCATGTTTACTATTAGATTTTTGGGTGCCTGGTAATGGTGACGATGTATGTAACTGAAACAATGAGAAATCTTCGTAATTATTAATTAAAAGGCAAAAAAAATGTATAAGTTCACTATGTATGTATTAGAATTTGCCGGCGACTTCGTCTACGTTGGACAGGTAACATAATAATATAAAAATAATATAGACCCATAACTATCCCACTGCTGGGCTCAGGCTTCCCATTATAGGGGGGGAACGGACAGTATACCCGCCATGCTTGACCAAGGCGGCTTGGCAGGTTTGACACATCGGTTATCTCGATGTGCAGGTTGCATCACGATGTTTTCCTTCGCCGTTGTTAGCACGGTAATTGTAACATAAGTGGTGCATGCGTTCCGGCTAGGATCGAACCCGCGCCGAGTGGAGTTGGGGACCCGTGCGCTAGCCATTACGCTACCACGCCTTTATAGCTAACATATATTACAATTGCTTTGCAATATTTAAAATGAAAAGGATGTTTTCAGCAAGGCAATATATTGGAGTGACGCTCGCGGACCGCGTTCGTAATACCGAAGTAAGAAAGAGAGTTGGTCTGAAAGAGAGTGTCGGGGTGAAGGTAAGGAAAAGAATGCTCCGGTGGTTCGGGCATGTGGAAAGAATGCATGATGAAAGAATGACTAAACAGATATACAATGCAAAAGTGGATGGATGCAGAAGTCGTGGAAGGCCACGACACACCTTCCATGATCAAATTGATCGTGTACTAGCAGAGGGTGATGTCAGGAGCCTTAAGAACAGACGAGCGTGCATGATAAGAGTTATGAATGTCAAAGAAGCAAGTGAGGTATGTAAGAATAAGCCTAAATGGCCCTCTGTTGTTCGTGCCTACCCCGCAAGGGAACTGGCGTGAAGTTATGTATGTATGTATGTAATATATTTTTAGTACTAAAATACATTAGTCCGGAAACTCCCGTTACACCCGGTATAAATAATGTTACTAAAGACATACGCAACTACAATTGTTCTACGAAAGATGGCCAATAAGCATATCAACAGTCACATTGAAAAAATTGCATTGGGATCAGATTTTTTTCTCTTTCACCACTTTAAACCATTCGCATGAAAATTCTCGCGGGATTTCCGGTATAAAAAGTACCATAGATTTTAAGTCTGACATTTTCCTAGCGATTAACGAAAACCGCATCGAAATCGGCTTAGTACTTTTTATGTGACTCCCGAGTAAACAGACAAAGACAAAAGTTCTAAAAAACAAAAGACTACAATTTTATAATGTTATACATTTATGAATTACTAGAGTTGTACGTCTGCGCCGCGTATCAAACCCTAGGCAGTAGCTTTATTTTACTTACACAAAAACTTACTTCGGTTTTTTACATATAATAATAACAAATAAACTAAGTACATGTAGTCTAGACAACTGCTCAACAAAATAGAGATGAGTCGAAGCCAACCTGGTTTGAAGTAATACAACGAATGATATGTTGTTTATGACAACCTAAGTATTTGTTAGTAAATGGAAAAAGCGCGATTGCAGCGCCATCAATTTAGCTAATCCGTCCATTTTATGGAAACGACATCATTTATCGGGATAAAAAGTATCCTAACTGTTGATTCGTGATATAAGCCATCTCTATGTAGAGTTTCATTCATATACGTTCTGTAGTTTTCAAAAAGGATGTGATCGCAGCGCCTTATTTTTCAATATTTTCGTCTATTCCGCGGAAACGACGTCATTTATTGGAATAAAATGTATCCTTAGTTATGCCTCGGGATATGAGTTTTTTGTGTATTTCACGTGATACTCTAACAGATATAAATAATAAATAAATAAATTAAAAAAATTGGAATTTTCGGAATCTCCTGATCCGAATTATAGTATAGATTTTTGTCTATTATTTATGTTTTTGATTAGCTGACGAATAGGCGAAGGGGCCATTTAATGGAATGTTACCTTCGCCTGTAGACGTTTGCGACACAGCCTTTAGGGATAGGACAGGATGATGGGATACAGGGATGAGACAGAAGGAATGCAATAGGGGGATGGGGCTGGGAACATAGAGCAGGAGGTAGGGGGCGGAAAGTGGGCGATCGGTATTCATCTTACGAAACAAACACGGTTAGGTCGAGGTTAACCGTTTCATGCGGGGATATTCAAATTCAAAAGTTTTAATTCAAAATAAGTTCCACTGGAGAACACTTTTTAAAGGTCATACAAGTAAGTCCAAATTTAAATCTGCTCTCTATACTATGTATGTATACCGCTTCGCAATGTGTTATCGTTGTTAAAAGGAGAAGAAGCGGCATGAAGATCCCCCAGCAACGTGTCTACTTAAAAAAGTTTTTTTCACCATAATTATTTATATAATATCTCAGGCTCTTTTTTTATAAACATATAAAAGTTGAATTACAATTACTTTTCAAAGAATGGATGGAGTTGTAATAAACAAAAAAAATATTGTCACCATCGCTATATGGTAGATAGATAGCAATTTATTATACAGCAATACAAAATTACAAAGCGCGGACTTATTGCTAAAAACGATCTCTTCCAGACAACCCCGGGAATGAATTAAGATGATAATGGCGATGGTGGTATACGTAACATATAGTACGAACTACTTACTTTTTACATACATACATACATAACTTCACGCCAGTTTCCTTGTGGGGTAGGCACGAACAACAGAGCGCCATTTAGGTTTATTCTTACATACCTCACTTGCTTCTTTGACATTCATAACTCTTGTCATGCACGCTCGTCTGTTCTTAAGGCTCCTGACATCACCTTCTGCTAGGACACGATCAATTTGATAATGGAAGGTGTGTCGTGGCCTTCCACGACTTGTGCATCCATCCACTTTTGCATTGTATATCTGTTTAGTCATTCTTTCATCATGCATTCTTTCCAACTTACTTTTTAATAGTATGTAAATACATAAATTATATATATATATGTAGAAATTTTATATATTATATAGATATATTTGCCATTTGCCAGGTGGTAGGGCGTTTGCCCGACTGGATGGCTACCACCCCTGCTCTAAAGTATGTCGGTATATCGCCATAACAACCTTGAGTTTTGTTCCGGCATTAGTGACCAGGTTCCAGTCTCCGTTAAGAGAGCAGCAGCGCATTTGTGGCACCTTTGGTGTTGCAAATGTCTATAGGCGATGGTAACCGCTTTTCATCACGTGGGCCGTCTGCCTATCTGCTGCACTCCTGCAATAAAAAAATATATACTATTAATACATATCTACAAAATATATAGATGAATTTAAATATCATATTCCAACGACAGGTAGTATTTTTTGAACACAGTTTTGAATATCATAGGTAGCTAACATATATGGTAATGAATTCAATACTAAGAATTCATACTGTGACAACTGAGTGTGATATTCTGTGAGAGCGTGGTAATACACCGATCGAGCTGGCCCTAAGAGGTGTAATCGAAACAATGGATTTCAGGATGGCGCCACCATGTCACAAAACCATGTTAAGAAAAACGAATATGACACTATTGCTACTTAGTTACTGATCTGCAAGTATATTAAAGCAAGTACAGTAGAACCTCTTTAACTCGAACTTGAAGGGAGACGCCCAAAAAATTAGAGCTGTAGAGTTTTCGACTTAAGCGTATTTTGTAAGGAAACATTCGATTTGTAGAGGTTTAGATTTATTCAAATAATCGAGTTGTAAAGGTTGTAAAATCAAATTTTGCTATGTTCGAGATACAGAGGTCCAATTTATTTTCTGAGTTATAGAGGGAAAATAAGTACTGAATTTGCTTATAGGGAGAGTCACTAATTATTTCGACTTATAGAGGGTACAGGTTTCGAGCAACGGAGGTTTTGGGGTTTGCGGGGAAGGGAACAAAATTTTTTTTCCAGTTTGTGACGTCTCTGACTTATCGAGGTTCTGCTGTATTCTGTGTTCGCATATAAAATCTAGAATAGAATAGAATATACTTTATTGCATAACATTAAGATACAATTTAAGAAGTTTAAGTACAGATGACAATAGGCGGTCTTATCACTAAAAGCAATTTCTTCCAGACAACCTTAGGATGGATTAGAGAAAAATTGTGTAACATGTGGGTTTTGCAATATAACTAGAATAAAAATAAATAAAAATAAAATAATATATATATATATAAAATTTTGAAATGGCAAGTATAATAGACATAGAAATAAGACAAAAATATACATATATTGATATATACATAAATAAAAACTTGAGAGGTGTCAAGGGACACCCGGATGGAACGAAGTTCCTTTCGATTAATTAGTGAAGGAATTGTAATAAAATTTTATTTTTTTAAGTTATAATAATATTTATTTATTTATTTATTATGTACAAAAAACCTGTATACACTCAACAAAAATAATCGTCGCGACACCACACTGTTCAATGCGAAATAGAAAGACGAAACGAAAATAACTGGCTTGCTTTCTATGAGAGAGAGAGACAGACAGAGAAACACGCGCACGCCGCACGGCTTGCAATAGCTTACTATAGCAAAAAGTGTCGTGACAACTTTTCGTAAGAATTTTTTCCGTCTAGCCCCCTTTCACAACGCGCGATAAGGAACTTTGTTCCAATAATAATCATATTAATAATGTATAGAATTACGTAAATATGGGACAGATGAAGATGTTATGATTGACTTTAGAGCCCGAGGTAATGGTCCTTCACGAGTCCGTTGAACGCCTGAAGAGACTGGGCACGCCTGATTTTCACAGGTAGCGCATTCCACAGGCACACTGCATGAACTGTGAAGGGTTTATTGTAAAATCGCGAGTGATTTACAGGTGTTTCCAGACGTATGTTTTCCGATGATCTGAGGTGATGAGTATGACTAAGGTGTGGATATTTAAAACGCTCCCTGAGACAAGGAGGAGCTTTAGGACTAAATAGTACATTATATAGAAGGGACAGAATATGAGCATCCCGACGAAGACGGACAGGAAGCCACTTGAGTTTAATACGAAATTCTGAGACATGATCATATTTACGCAATCTATGCAATTACAAATCTAAATTACATGTTGTTACTTTAAAACCAATGCTTTTTAATTGGTAGGCATTTTAAATGGACTCTAATTATGTAACAGTCACACAAATAGCCACTGTGGCACTTTTATGTGTGATGAAGCTTAGGGCCGAGGTTGTTTGAAACGTCCATGTGAAATACCGGTGACGTCCCTACATAACTGACTGCCTAGTTTGAGCTTGTCAGAAAGTCTCTTGAGTGCTGTCTTGTAAGGATATTAAATAAATACTAACAAAATGAATATATAAGCTCGTCAGAGCCGTATAAGCTCATGACGAGCCCAGTCAGAATTCATCATGGCATGTCATGATGTATGTGGGTATATTTATGAAACAATCAACTTTTGTAATCTTTACCAATGTAATGTTTCTATTGATTAAATGACAATAATCTCTCTTGATATTAACACTGATTACGTTATAATTCACTTTGATTAAGGCAACGAATCGCAGTTCGTGGAATACTTGGTGCGCTGGCAACCATTCTCTGGAAGAGGTTATTAGGTTATATCTTCCTTCTTCCCGCCGCCCCGCTTCCGTAGTTACGACGCTCCGCGAGAGTGATATTGACAACATATCACTCTTGACAGTATGACAGTGACGTTTCAGTGAACCGTCTACAAATATAATTACTTTTTTTTTTGTTCACTTAAGGGTCAATTTTTCAATTACCGGATAAAAGTTATTCATAGAATAAAGCACATGCATAAATTAAAAATGTCAATTGCATAAAACAGTTTAACGGTTTCACTTTTGAATTCACTCAGGTTATAATTTATTCCACTTATAACCTTGCCTTGCTATACAGCCTGCTTCTGGCCACGCTTCCCTTTTGCAGCGATTTATAGAATACTTCAGAATCGCTTATTTATAACTTACTTAATCTTTAGTAGGTATTGTTTTTTTTAGTTAGTTTATTTTATGGATTGATTTAGTTTAGTTTCTATTCTGTTTTATCGTTATTATTTAGTAAATACAACTATGTTAATTCTTGAAATTGAATGACATCATATTTGTATTTTGTTTTATAAAGGAAACCGGCATGCGTGAGTACGACTCTTACACAGCCATTTTTTATCCCTATATAAAGTCTACAATGTATAATTTGATTGACGTCTAAAAGGAGTTTGTTTATTCATGACTGACGATGTTTTTCAAACATAGTTACGTACTAACAATAAATATTGTTGGAAAACTTTATACATTATCTTATAAAAACGTACATAAGGCGCTTCAACCGTGACATATTACACACACCCTTGGTTGTTGTATGTAGAGCCCTTTTGAGTAGATGTTAATAGAAAAGATTGTTAAAATAAGATACCTTAATTGCACTGTGATACAAAGTAAAATATAACCACTGATGACTTTAAAACATTTTTAAAAATAAAAAACTTGAGAGGTGTCAAGAGACACCCGGATGGAACGAAGTTCCTTTCGATTAATTAGTGAAGGAATTGTAATAAAATTTTATTTTTTTTAAGTTATAATAATATTTATGAAAATATCTGGCTTGCTTTCTATGAGAGAGAGACAGAGAGAGAGAGAGACAGAGAGAGAGAGAGACAGAGAGAGAGAGAGACAGACAGACAGACAGAGAAACATGCGACGCCGCACAGCTTACAATAGCTTACTATAGTAAAAAGTGTCGTGACAACTTTTCGTAAGAATTTTTTCCGTCTAGCCCCCTTTCACAACGCGCGATAAGGAACTTCGTTCCAATAATGTACCTATAAATCTATGTAAAATAACAGTAGTGTAGAAAGAGTTTTACCGTGATTTACAAATGAAAATATTGATAAGGCGTTGAACGACTTAATTTTGTATCTAACATCCCTTCAATTTACTTCCATTAGACAATTAATGGTGTTAAAACATTCAAAACAACTTAAATATAATATACTAGCTTTTGCCCACGGCTTTGCTCACATTAATATAGATTTTTTAAATAGAATGGAGCATGACCGTAGCTAAGTTTTAATATCGGAGGGTTTAAGAAAATAAACGAACAAAAATATGCACTAAACGACACTAATATGCATGTTAAAAAAATCAAAATATTTTTTTTTTATCCGTGCAGGAACGGAGAAAGAATACAATTTCCTGTGGCCGGGCGGCCTGTCGTAAGAGGTGACAAAATAATCCATAGCCATAGCATTTGCCCGACTGGATGGCTACCACCCCTGGTCTAAATCATGTCGCCATAAAAACCTTGAGTTGTGTTCCGGCATTAGTGACCAGGTTCCAGTCTCCCTTAAGAGAGCAGCAGCGTCTTTATATAGCATCTTTGGTGTTGCAAGTCCATAGGCGATGGCAATCGCTTTCCATCAAGTGGACCGTCTGCCTGTCAGCTGAACTCCTGCAATAAAAAAAAAGAAAAAATAACAGAAGATAGATGGCGGGCTTAAATTTAATGGGCGAGAGATAAAAATGCAGTTTTTTATCAAGCGTCTACTTCGTCAGTAGTAAAAATACCTATCATCACAAAACCCTTTTTGTGATGATATCTTGTTTAATGAATCGTATTTTCATCAGAAATAATATAATCAATGGTTTTGGTACCGCTACGAAGCAGTGCGTGCACTATTTACATAACTACCGTTAAGCCGGGGGTTATTTTTATTTTATAAATGTCAAATTTAATTATTAATTCAAAATGCCAGTATCGCCATCTAGCGTAGGTGGCACTAACCATGAAAGCAACACAATTAAACTGTCAATCTCGTTGCTATGTTATATATGTATACATATAAGTATTATCTATGGCCATGATGACTTATTTGTTAGTGCATTGCAAATTGCAACAGTGGTGTCGTCAAATCGCGATTGGAACGCCATCTTTTGACTATTTAAGAATAATTCGACTCGGAGGAACAAGATGGAATGCTCCTTTGTCTTAAAGCGAAGATCTTCCGCCGAGCCTGTTATCATGCCTCGCAGGCCTAGGCCCGACTATTATTGTTGGAAATTTGTATATGTATATTCTTCCATTATTGCATAGCGTGATCTATTGGCTTTGTAAGTGTTCCATTACAGCTATATTCGTATATCCTTCGGAAACAGTACTTTTTTCTGGATGAAAAATACCCTCTCTATATCCCTGACAGGAGACCGATGTAGAGAGGTAGCGAACACCCCAAAGCCGCAGAGAGGTCAACAGAAGCCACTGATGGCTAACTAAAGCCTAAGATAGCCACCGGAAGTCACATATCGGCCATCGAGAGTTACTGTGTAGGCACCAGTTGGGAAGCCTCCAGCAGCTCCAAAACCACGTCAACGGAGGGTCGTTGCCCTCCGAGTTGAAGCTGGAACTAAGACTATTTAGCTCGATACCCCAAGCAACTCCATCCAAAGGAGCAGAGGACCTGACTGGATATCCCTGACAATGCGTATGAGAATAATTTTGGGACGATCTCTTGAGTGACGTAAAAGCGTCACCAACAAGCAAACTTACATTCGCATTTATGATTTTATTAAGGAAGGGAAATAAAAGAAAGGCATTAGTTATTCACGACGTCGAAGTACTGTCGTTCAGTTTTCTTACAAATTTGTTGTGTTTATATTACTGTTTTGGTTCACACTTTAATAGACGGCCGTGTAGCATAATGAAGATTGTCTATAATAACACTTGCAAGAATTATATTGTAAGTATTAGATACCAGTACATACAACGTCAGATATATAAACCTGTCATAAGTGCGGTCATTTTATACGGGTCCGAATGTCGGGCCAGTAAAGTAATAGACCACAAACGTCCGTTTATCCGTGCAGGAACGGAGAAAGAATATAATTTCCTGCGGCCGGGCGGCCTGTCGTAAGAGGCGACTTAACAACCCACAGCCAGGTGGTAGGGCGTTTGCCCGACTGGATGGCTACCACCCCTGGTCTAAATCATGTCGCCATAACAACCTTGAGTTGTGTTCCGGCATTAGTGACCAGGTTCCAGTCTCCCTTGAGAGAGCAGCAGCGAATTTGTAGCAACTTCGGTGTTGCAGATGTCCATAGGCGATGGTAACTGCTTTTCATCAAGTGGGCCGTCTGCCTGTCTGTTGATTTCCTGCAATAAAAAAAAACAAACGTCTCCACTCAGCTGAGATGAGAATGTTGTGATGGATATGTAGTGTTACTAGGATGGATAAGTATAGAAATTAGTACATAAGGGGATCTTTGAAAGGTACACCCGTGACTAAAAAATTGAGAGGAAGAAGATTAAGATGATATGGGCATGTAAAGAGAAGGCATCAAAGTCACGTGACAAAAAGAATGTTAAACTGCAAGATGGGTACAAATGTAAAGGTAGAGCAAAAACGAAATGGATGAATTGTGTGAAGGATTATATGATGATTTGTAGTGTGATAGAGGATGTATGTCAGAATAGAGTAGCATGGAAAGAAAGGACATATATGTACCGACCCCAAATAATTGGGAGAAAGTGAAAAAAAAGATACATATTATCACGCCTTTTTCGAAGGGGGGTAATCAGAGAGATGTCACTCGCGACAATCCTGAAAAACACGGATTCATTTACTTTAATTAATCTCTTCATACATGCACGTTTATTTGAAGTGCTTTTTACATGGCCTTTCTTCAACACGTCTGCTATTTGATCATGGTGAGAATGCCCTGGTATGTCAGTAATTAAATTAAATTTGTATGTGTTGTCTTAAAAATATCGATAAAAACCATAATTTTGAAAGAAAAAAAAAACGTTTATTTGTCAAAGGCGACACATAAAATACATAAGGTTAATAGAGCATCATAACATTTTAAAAGTTGTATGCCGCAATTGGACAAATGAGGCTGACACTCAGTATTACTGCGCCGAACGTTAATTCGACACAGCACTGATTTTCAGTGCTTACCTCTTTTTTAGTCTATAGACATTACATTGAGACCCTTATAAGAAATATAGTCTGTTACTTATTATAATAGTATTAGATATACGTATATTTTTATTTTATACATAGTATGTTATTATTACTAAAAATAAGAAGGACGTTATATACATATAATAAATATTAACAGAAATGATTTTTCTAAAGCTTCTAAATATTAATGATGATATTTTTCTCGATTTTTATCATTTTAAGGGCTTATAGCGTTATTCTTAAGCCTAAAACAGTCAAAAATATTTAGTTTAGATAAAAACTTGTAAATTAATAATGATTTATGGTGTCACAGAGGCTATATGTCAGAATGGAGGAGTATAGAGAGACGGCTAAGAGATATTGTGCCGATTACAAATTATTAGGAGAAAGTGAAGGACAAGATAGTTAAGTGCTTGTTTTAAGGGTTTTTTTTATTGCAGGTGATCAGCAGACAGGCAAATGGCCCACTTGATGGAAAGCGGTTACAATCGCCTATGGACATTTGCAACACCAAAGGTGCTACAAATGCGCTGCTGCTCTCTTAAGGGAAACTGGAACCTGGTCACTAATGCCGGAACACAACTCAAAGGTTGTTATGGTGACATACTTTAGACCAGGGGTGGTAGCCAACCAGTCGGGCAAGTGCCCTACCACCTGGCTGTGGGTTGTTAAGTCGCCTCTTACGACAGGCCGCCCGGCCGCAGGAAATTGTATTCTTTCTCCGTTCCTGCACGGATGAAGGGATCTCGATTACATAGGGTTTTAACCGATTTCCAAAAGAAGGAGGTTCTGATTTCGTCTGTGTGTTTTTTTTGTTTGTTCATCGATTTCTTCGACAATTGTGGACCGTTTTTCAATTTTTTTCTTTACTCGTAAGTATATATCCTGAAGTCCCATGGTCATCAAGTTGGGATCTGATGAGTGGATCCTAGTAAGTGGAGCTAGTAATACAATTTCTGTAGGTGCTTAATATTATATCTAAAGCTATTGAAGTATTTGCGCAACTAAAAAGTATTTTTTTTTACAAAACAAAACCGCCTTTACCCTGAGAAGCAAAAAAATAATATTTAACCGACTTCTTTCTACAACATCTTGAAGTCGGTGTCAAGTAAAACATAAAAGAACTACAACAAATTTAGAAAATATAGCAATTTTTATGTTTTACTTGGCACCGACTTCAAGATGTTGTAGAAAGAAGTCGGTTAAATATTTATTTTTTGGTTTTTAGTGTGAAGTCTGTTTTATTTTTGTTAAAAAAAAATTCTTTCAAACAGGGTTATGCAATTTCTGTTACTTAACCTAATCTGTGCTCAGTATTTGAAAGTACTTCCACTTCGATTGTTTTTACTGCTAAACGTAGTAAGGGACTATAGTCATTATCTTATACAATGTATAAAGCTACGTTAATCTGATAAAACTATAGTGTTTTTATCGATACTCTGTGATAATGTAAAGCTCTATTTGCATAGTACAGTTGGCGGTCTTTTTAAGCTACAGAACTGTCGATATTTGAACTATTTACCAACTGATAATGTTCGAATCCAGAGGCCAATGAGTGGTTGAAATTTGAGAGAAACCTGATTTTGATGTGTGAACTCGCGACTATTTTTCTATAACATTGTGAGTATAAAAATGATCAATAAACGTTTAAAATTATGTAATACTTTTGTAACATATATCATCATTATACATACATACATACATACATAACTTCACACCAGTTCCCTTCCGGGGTAGGCACGAACAACAGAGCGCCATTTAGGCCCATTCTTACACACCTCACTTGCTTCTTTGACATTCATAACTCTTGTCATGCACACTCGTCTGTTCTTAAGGCTCCTGACATCACCTTCTGCTAGTACACGATCAATTTGATCATGGAAGGTGTGTCGTGGCCTTCGACGACTTCTGCATCCATCCACTTTTGCATTGTATATCTGTTTAGTCATTATTTTTTCATCATGCATTCTTTCCACATGCCCGAATCACCGGAGCATTCCTTTCCTTACCTTCACCCCGACACTTCAGACCAACTCTCTTTCTTACTCCGGTATTACGAACGCGGTCCGCGAGCGTCACTCCGCAGATTTTGCGCAGTGCTCGCATCTCAACCGCGTTTACTCTACTTTCACGCACTCTATTCCATACCCAACTCTCGCTTCCATACGTGAGCGTAGGTACCAGCACCGCGTTGTGTATGGCGAGCTGGGCCTTCTGGCTGAGGTTCTTAGCGCCTAGAAGTCATCATCATTATATATTATTAATACGTGAAGCAAAAACTTTGTAACCCATTTTACGAAAATTGCGCGGACGGAGGAGTATGAAATTTCGCACACTTATAATTTATATAGAGAAGGAGTGCAGAATGCTAATATTAATTTAAAATTATGCATAGAAAATACATTAAATGAATTAAAAAAAACCATTACACACACTACCATGTATTTAACACACACACACGCATACATACTCTTTTGTTTATTGTTAAAGTGAGATCAACGGTGTAGCCTTGGCGAAATCTGTGATTTTTTTTATTTTTTTTTTATTGCAGGAGTTCAGCAGACAGGCAGACGGCCCACTAGATGGAAAGCGGTTACCATCGCCTATGGACATTTGCAACAACAAAGGTGCTACAAATGCGCTGCTGCTCTCTTAAAGGAGACTGGAACCTGGTCACTAATGCCGGATCACAACACAAGGTTGTTATGGCGGCATATTCTAGACCAGGGGTGGTCGCCATCCAGTCGAGCAAATACTCTACCACCTGGCTGTGGGTTGTTTAGTCGCCTCTTACGACAGGCTGCCGGGCCGCAGGAAATTGTATTCTTTCTCCGTTCCTGCACGGATAAAACGGATTATAGAACTATATATAGTCTGTGATAACAGAACCTTAATAATGTTCAAACTTATAATTTAAGTTAATTATGGTCGAATTTCGACCACTGGGCGGCCACTAGTTTTTCTAAAAGTAGCATTATACACTTTTGCTCCACATAATTTTAACTATGCCAAATCTCCTTGAAAGGGTTCAAATATTTCTCTTGAAGTATTAAAATCTATAATATTATAAAAGTGTAGTCTTCTGTTTGTTACATTTTTTGTGTTTGTCTGTTTGTCCGGGATTCACGTAAAAACTATTGGGCCGATTTCAATGCGGTTTCCGCTGACCGATATTAAATTCCCAGACTTAAAATCTGCGTTACTTTTTATCCTAAGAATGCTGCGGGAATTTTTCTGGGAATGATCTAAAATGACCAGATTAAAAAAGAAACGAATTCCAATGTGATTTTTTTCACTGATTGATAACAAATTTTATAATTTATTATTATTTTTTATCCCGGGAATCCGAAGAGAATTTTTCCGCGAGCAGTTTGTAGTTGTTCGGGTGTTCGGATTCTTTTTTAAATGCTGCGGTACTTTGTGTCCCGTGAATCCCGCAGGAATTTCAAGTCAAGCATGGATGAAGTCGCGGGCATATCCTAGTTATATATATTTATTTTTTTATTGCAGGAGATCAGCAGACAGGCAGACGGCCCACTCCACTCGATGGAAAGCGGTTACCATTGCCTATGGACACTTGCAAGATCAAAGTTTCTACAAACGCGCTGCTGCTCTCTTAAGGGAGACTGGAACCTGGTCACTAATGACGGAACACAACTCAAGGTTGCTATGGCGACATACTTTAGACCAGGGGTGGTAGCCATCCAGTCGGGCAAATGCCCTACCACCTAGCTGTGGGTTGTTAAGTCGCCTCTCACGACAGGCCGCCCGGCCTCAGGAAATTGTATTCTTTCTCTGTTCCTGCACGGATAAAATAGCCTGGGAAACTTCAATTCCTCTCCAAATTAGTTGTAAAAAGATTCGCAATTACTAATATTGTATGAAGAACAGTCTATTTACGTAGCTAAATTTCGTAAATGAGCCTTCAATCGCTGCCGGGATTTGATCGATGGTTTAAAAAAAAAATCGATTGTTTTCTTTGTATCATCCTGAATGTAATTTTGTAATTCTGTAAACTAGTTCACCAAATATGTTGTTAGCAGGTGTAAAAACCAATAAAGTGGAGGGAGAAGTGTGTGCGGATCCAGTTGAAGTGTCCAAACCCGAAGAGCACAAGATGAGCTGTGTAGTTGGTGGTGCTCACGCTTTTGTCTTGAGGGTAATTATAATTAATGATTAATTATGACGTTTACTGAAGACATTTGGTTCTGAAGTGTTTGATCATGTAGAATAGCTTTTGCAATAAATTTTCAGACGAGCAAAGTCTATGCTCGTAGATACTTAAACAGCCTTACTCATAGGAAATAGTTATCTAAGCTTATTGCTTGAATTGTGGTCATGAGGTAACAAAATTTTCAAGGGTATGCGGTGCCCGCAGTTTTAAAAGCATTAAAATATTGCGTTGCTTCTTTGGACTATAGCATGACAGCTGTATTAACTGTAACTAGCAGATTTTCCATTAAAATGGTCATTTGACGTAAAAAACATTTTTAAATTAGACAATTTTCTCACAATCAATATGAACAAACATTCAGACAACATACAGTTTTTATTTTGGTATGAGATGGATAAGATCAGAAACCAATATTAGAGGGGTTTTTGAAAATTGAATCTTCGACTGTAAAATAAACAGGAAGAAGTTAATGTGGTAACGGGATATAATAGAGGAAGGATGAAAATCATGTGACAGAAAGAATGTTAATTGGACGAATAATTGATATAAGAATAATAGTAAGGTAATAGGAAGTTTCTGCGATGTGACGGAGGACATATGCTAGAATATACTTGTAGATGTATACAAGGAAAAGAGATAGCATGCCGACTCTACATGATTAGAAAAAGGTGAAAGTAAATACAAAGTGAATGAAACGCTTTTAAATAGTCAATTGAAGGAACATCAATCCTATCATTTCAAGATCTAATTCGTATAAATTATATCAAATAGTGATTTTTTAGATATCTAGTTTAGTGGGACTGGCGCCGTTGCGATTTGAATCACGCAAATCGGGGTTCAACGTTTCATTATCAAGCCCAATGTGCATATACAGCTTCATTCTGATCACTATATTAGGTAAGTTTTGAATAATGCTTTCATGTAAGAAAATGTATTTATTTACTAGCTGACCCGGCGAACTTCGTACCGCCATATTTTCTGAATTCCTAAAAGACTTTATTTCATGACACAAAAACAAAATCACCATAATCGGTCCAGGTGATTAGGAGGATTCTAGAACCCGATCTCAGCGCCACCTACCGGTTCTAATTGCGAATCTAAACCATCCGGGAACCCACTCAAATACAGAAACAAAATCACCAAAATCGCTCCCGGAGATTAGGAGGATTCTAGAACCCGATCTCAGCGCCACCTACCGGTTCTAATTGTGGATCTAAACTATCCCGGGACCCACTCAAACACACACACAAAATTTCATCAAAATCAGTAAAGTCGTTCTCAAGTTATGCGCTTACCAACACATTTTGCGATTCATTTTTATATATAAGATTTATAAATTATTAAGTTACAAACATCGCTATCATTACAGTTGTCACCAATACTATCGTGGCGTGGTACACATAATACTTTATAAATATATACATAATCAGTCGTCATAACATATAATATAATACGCAGTTCTTGTGAATGTTTTCATGATGTTCTTAAGCACATGTTCCCTGAGTTTGGCCGGTATTTTGTGACCTTCCACGATTTGGCCCAAACAAGGCTTATTATTTGAGTTATAATGTTGTGATTGATGCAATCAAACTCGTGCGAGATTTGAAGTATTGTGCTATGCTGGTTCATGGACCTACAGCCACACTCTTCGAAGGCATCGTACGGTCGATGGCCCTCTACGGGGCCCCTGTATGGGCGGATCGCCTGACGGCCCGCAACGCTCCGCTGTTGCGTCAGGCTCAGCGTATAATGGCCGTCAGGGCGATAAGGGGATACCGTACGGTGTCCTTTGAAGTGGCCTCGCTACTCGCCGGATCTCTCCCATGGGACCTGGAAGCCAGGGTCCTGGCGTCACTGTATGTGTGGCGCAAAGAGGCCCTGGCCAGGGGCACCAGACCCGCGCCTCGCGAAATCGAGGCGTGCAGGTCGGAGCTCTGCCAGGTTGCCGTGGGAGTCTGGGAAGATCGCCTCAGACGCCCCAGCGCGGGCCCCGCCACCATCGAGGCGGTGAGGCCCGTCCTGCGAAATTGGATTGGACGAGACTACGGCACCCTGACGTTCCGGCTAACGCAGGTCCTCTCGGGGCACGGCTGCTTCGGGAGGTACCTGTGTCGCCTCGGCCGCGAGCCAACGTCAGGGTGCCATCATTGCGACACAGGCGACGAGGATACGGCGCTGCATACACTCCAGGAATGTCCTGCGTGGACGGAGCAGCGCCGAGACCTCGTCGCCTTTACCGGATTGGACCTCTCGCTCCCGGCCGTGGTTCGCACCATGGTCGGGAGCCGTACCGGATGGGACGCCGTCTCCTCCTTCTGCGAGCACGTCATGTTTGCGAAGGAGGAGGCGGAGCGGGAGCGTGAGCGTACGTCCTTGCTCCGCTCCCGCCAAAGGAGGACGCGCCGACGCCGGAGGTCGGAACTCGACCTTCGGCCACCGTAAGCGGGCGGCGCGGGTGGGGCCCCTTGGGGTATAGGGGTTCTCACTCACCCGCATATGCCGTCGAGATGAGAGCGCGAGTGTTCCGCGCGCGCTCATCTCTCTTCCCGTGGGGCGCGTTACAGACCGCCCCACGTAAGAATGAGACCGAGCAGTAGCCGGGGGATACGTCCCCTGGCATAGGAAGAGGCCCAGTGAGGGGGGCCCACGCCTGCCAGGGCACTGCGGAGTGCCACCGCACAGTGTAGTCGCTTGTCCTATTCGTCTAATACTGAATACTGAAGTGGAGTGGACTATATTTTGTTTTATTTATAGGAATTGACTAGTGCTGAAAATGTGTACAACACAAACATGCTTCAAGGTAGAGCTTAATGATCTCTTGATTTGGGCAGGCAAACAAAACAAAGTAAAGCTTCGAGTTAGTTATTATAATGTGAAAAGTTCACAACTTGAATCTCAGTATTGGGTTAAGGAAACGCCCGCACAGATTAATCGTGCATCGAAAAGTGATTTTACCAACGTGCATTAGCGGCTAATAAAACAAGCATACATTGTACGTAGGTACTAGCCACCTGATGTTGCAGCTTCATTTGCGTTAGTGTTTGCAAATACAGGCCGTCTCACGTTGCCATGCCGATGGATTTCATGTGTTATCGTATATACACTAATGTGTCTATTTTTTAATGCTTTAAATAAGACGCATTCGGTCACAGCCTAAATCTTTAACACTTGCGCAGATGAAGCCTCACCTTTTATGCGATTGCGATTGGGATGCGATACCATTTTATGCGAGCTTAGAGCAGTGTGTAATATTACGTATCTATTATATTTTCTAATCTAATATACCTGCTATTATTTTGTAACATTATATCACTGTTGGAAGGAGGCAAAACAGAATCTTATAACTTAGCAATTAATATATATTTCAGTAAGCACCACAATATTCGGTCTCGTATCCGAAATTAATGTGGGCACAAAGATGGCCATCCGAATGTCGTCGCGCACGTCGCAAGTGGTGTCGACGTGCGACGTTTTAGTCGTTGTTGTAACAGCTGGAACGGGGGTATACGGTGCACCGAGACGAATGAAGAAAATGCTCAAATTAATGGAAGATGTTGCTTCGGTGTGTTTTTGAACTCCTAATACATCATGTATTTGAAAAACAATTCTGTCACATTTTCTACGGTAGGATTGTTTGTATAGTGCATACATAGCCCCTTTAGTTTGCACACCATTAATTTAGCTAGCGTACGTAGTAGCACTACGTACAGTACGGGTGATTCCACTGATACCCCTGTAAGCAGTGGCCCTCAACCACGGAATTATTAGAACAAATTCAATGCGCAAGCTGAGTTCTCCTCAGGAGGGTGCCGTTTAGGCGACAGAGTGCTTGGTTCCACATGGGGGCTACAGTGCCATATTCCGAAGGATTAGAGTGTAATGCTGATTTGTTTTTTCTATACCCGTTATCTGATATATTTTCAAGGATACTTGAGAATTCTAATAATATAAGTAGACCATGCCATTAAGTTTGACGCAGGCTTAATCATAAAAAAATGTTACGTATAAATATACTAAAATATAGATACAAGCTTACCAGGTTCGTATAAAATAAAACAGGCCTTCTCTATTTTCAGGTGGATAACAGTATCGGTGTATATTACTCTAAAATAACGGAGCGTAAACTCTGTGCCCTACTATTGGCAATAATGATTTTCTTTACTGCCCTAATAACGGATGATTTTTGCTTCTACGTTATACAAGCCAAACGGTTAGACAGACAATGTAAGTATGTAATATAAGAAGTATAACTACACATATATATATATATATATATATATATATTGCCTAATGTCAAAGAAGCAAGTAGGGTGTGTAAGAATAAGCCTAAATGGCGCTCTGTTGTTCGTGCCTACCCCGCAAGGGAACTGGCGTGAAGTTATGTATGTATGTATGTATATATTGCCCTTGATATTAGAGCAAATAAACTAGAAAAGAGTCACCTGCGCTGGAAAATCGGCAAACTTAGCAGGAAGACGTAGTGAGGGATGTTCTTACAATGATACGTACGTAGACTCAGCAAACTGGAAAACAAATAGTACAAATGCTGATGGAACCGGGTTTAATGGTAGAAGGTTTATAAAGGGTCAGATTATTTTCCATGCCTTACCTTTGACTCTTCAATAATAGAGTCGATTTTAGGGTTCAAATCCATCTCCAATTTATTCTCAGTCCCTACAGCATCAACATTCAACAACATATTCGCTAAATTAGAAGTTTGACCTCCTGGTATGACAAACTTCCTTGGTTCCGTAATTTTTCTCTCTTTTTTACACGATTAAAACTAATAAATAAAACGATTGTGCTCAGAATTCTGCCAGTCTGAATGTTTTGTTTTTAAATAGATTCCGCAAAAGCCCAATAGGTTATAATAAAAATTGTATATTATTACATACATACATAACTGCACGCCAGTTCCCTTGCGGGGTAGACAGGAACAAAGAGTGCCATTCAGGCTTATTCTTACACATCTCACTTGCTTCTTTGACATTCATAACTCTTGTCATTCACGCTCGTCTGTTCTTAAGGCTCCTGACATCACCTTCTGCTAGTACACGATCAATTTGATCATGGAAGGTGTGTCGTGGCCTTCCACGACTTCTGCATCCATCCACTTTTGCATTGTATATCTGTATATTATTAGTGTATTAAAAACATGACTTCATCCTAATATTTAACATCTTAACATCTTGGATTGTTAAAAAGTACTCCAAGTCCCTTGCGACTCAAATGACAGGCACAACTAGTCTAAACTGTATTTACTTTAAGAAATGTTTCTTTTTCAGGGGAAGTAGTGATAAACTATATAGGCTTTTACCTTCTCTGGTATATTGTAATGATTCTGGAGCTCCAATTCGCTTTTACTGCTTTGTCAGTTCGCGCAAGATTTCAGGTTGTTAACAACGCTTTGGCGATCACTGCGCGACGCGTGTCTCTTCCAAGTGAGTTATTATTTTTTAAGAAATTTGTGTTTTTATTGTATGTATATTATATATAAAACAACTCAGGGAGTTGTTGATCTTATCATAAAATTTGGTACATGAATATATAACTGATGTTGAGTTATTATGCAGTGATTAGTTTTAGGAAGTTATTATGATAACCTTAGTCTATTGTATTTTGCAGTGGATAAACCAAAAGCTACGTTACCCGTGAACGTTTATGCGATCCGGGTAGCACCAGTTGACTCTCAGATGTTTGCAAATGTCAGCCTGCTTGTAGAGTCCAAATCATCGGAGGAATCACCGGTTATTCTTCTTAATACAGGTACCTAAGGATCAAATTAGGGCTTCGATATGCAACGGTAAAAATGAACATTTCTAGTTTAACTATGTCTGTCTGTCTCACAGATGCTTCTTATATTAAATTTACACAAGAGCTATTAAAATTAACTCACAAAAACTCTTGTATAGATTAAAAATGTAACGTATTTAAGAAAATTTCTAGGTGAGACGAATACTCAATGTTTGCTGTCATTTTGCTAAGGAATCTAAAAAGTATTTTTTTATTATCCTTTGTATCGCCTTTATAAAACCAAATAGTCTTCAAGTAAAACGGTTGTGAGAGTTACGGACAGATAAACATGAAATTATGTCCTGTTTACCGTAAAAAATAAGCGGTAGGTAATTCTGATTGCAGTTGTATCGCCTCCGTGGCGCAATCGGCTAGCGCGTTCGGCTGTTAACCGAAAGGTTGGTGGTTCGAGCCCACCCGGGGGCGAACATATTTTGATACCTATAAAAAATGTTATATAGTTAAAACAATTTACTATGTCCATACCAATATTACTATTGCGAAAGTAATCACCAAAATAAGCAACGTTACAATTACCGATGTCTTTGAAATTTGGTATAATGTAAAATATGTAGCCTCAAAGGCCCAAGATACTTTTTATTCCGGGCAATGGGATAGTTTATTTAACACTACACGTGTGAATGTCTGCTCTTAAAATAAACTAGGGTCACATAATAATCTAGGCTTTTATATATGGAAATCTTACTGTGTTTATATAACTATAATAATAATAGTTCTCATTACCTACAATAGTCCTACACTTACCGAGGCTTGTCCTTAGGTAAATTTCTATGTGGTGTAGTCAGGGACAACCGCCAGTCAGTACATGTTGGCCCCACGGAAACCCTCCAAAAGTCCGGGCCATTTTCATGGTCCGTGGTCTGCAAAGACATCATACAAATTTATTTATTTCAGACACAAAGATCCTTAATAACAATTTGAACTATTAAATTAAATATTACAAGGACGCCCCTTAGTATGGGACGCAACGTGTGTTGATATGTTAGCAGCTTCCCATCTTCCAAATACAGCCGTCACTGCCGGAGGAGCTGCCACACTTCAAGAAACCCTGAAACGCCGCAAATATGCATCCATCGGTGACGGATATATATTTGTGGCTTTCGGGGTTGAGAATTTGGGGCCATGGGGACGTGAGGCTTATCAACTTCATCGAGACCTTTCAAGGCGATTGAAAGAAGTCTCGAGTGACCAATGGGCTGGCCTATATTTAGGGTAACGAATAAGCGTTGCTATACAACGAGGGAATGCGGCCAGCATTTTGGGAACGCTCCCCACCGACAGCGATCTGGACTACATCTTTTACTTGTAAATATGTTTATAGTAGTATTTAATTTCTAATTTTTTGTTTGTAGTGCATTTAATTAATTTGCAAAGGAATATTACAAATTAAAATTTAACAAATGTCCATCAGTTAGTCAGTCAGCTCTTAATCGAACCATTTCATTAACATAATTATGTTCTACATTAAATTAATTATTCTACGCAGCAATCTGCAACCAGTCCCAATACATTTTTATTTGGTGTAGCCTGCTAGTAATGGCCGCAATTATACTTTTTTTTTTTTTGAGGCGAGGGAAAATGCTTAACCGATTTACGCACAAACTGGGCCGTTGCTAGGGGAATGACACGCGTCGGTCGGGGGCGATAACTCTGCAGCAATAGTATGCTCTTAGCAGTGCTCCGTCCGCGATCGACGTCACAGAGTAGTGTGGAAGACTCCGAGCGTTGCTACACGAGCGAGCAACCCCAATACCTACTAAAAACCCCCTCCTCCCTGTCGACCCTGCGCTTTTGTTTGTGTTGGAAAGGCTGAGATTTAGAACATAGTTACGCCCAGCCGATCCAGCGCAATAAAGTGCCTGGAGGGCCGCAATTATACTGCTTCTACACCTCTCAACCCTGGTCAAGAAATTTGCAATGACACAAGCACAAAACGTGTTCAATCTAACCTCAAGAAACATATTCATGGGAGTTCAGTATCTTTTAAAACCCATTAGGTTTCGAAATATGTTATATTGAACACGTATGCCATCTAGAGAAAGCCTTGCGCATTCCTTCCAGAGCTGACAGATGTAGAATGTCCAGTAAAACGACTGTTTTACTAGACATTCTACACTGTACTAGACTGTTTTACTGTTCAGGGCTCTGAACTGCTCAGGGCCTACCGGCCGTCCCAAATATGCTTTCTTCACGCTGTGATCCTCTCCCATCCGTTCTACGTGGCCGAGCCAGCGGAGGCGATGAGCTACATATTTATGGTACAAAAGTATACAAAATTTGATTGTATTTAATCAAAATTTTCGTCTTCTTTTCAGTAAATGGAGAGCCCCGTCTACTGGTAACTCCATGTGAAGCGATTCGTCGTCTCGCAGCATTATATGGGACGTTATGTGAAGTGGTGAATAGAGTCGACGAAAGCTACGGACTGCCCCTCGTTGTTATATTGCTGTCTACCATGTTGCATTTGGTCGTGACGCCTTATTTCCTGATTATGGAACTTAGTAAGTTGGAAAATATTTTACCTTTGGAAACAAAAAGCTAGTTGTTCGTATTATTCGAGTTGTCGGAATCGATTTTCATAAGTATGATTATATAAATCATTATGTAGAAACTGTGCTTCGAATATATCGTGATGATAAATCGTCTATTTGCGGCGGAGAGTAAATAAGGAATTTATTTTCTTGGCCGTTTCATGATAGTTGTTCATGAGTTATGATATTGATAGGTTAGGGGGCGTCCATTAATTACGTGAGGCGCTTTTGGCGATTTATCCGACCGCTCCTTGTGATTTGGGTTTACCTTAACCCCCTTCCTCGTGTCCCAATCTCACGTGAGATTTTTCGAAATGTGTGTTTCTATTGTCAATTGCGTAAAGTGCTTTGGATTTATACTTTAAAAAACATGATTTGCTTAAAATTTTTATTGAAGACTAGTTAAGACAAGTATTTAAGGCTAACGTAGGCTAGGATCACACTGAGATAATGGAATAATAAAATACTTAAATGATAAGTACTAAAATTCATAACAGTCCACAGAGATTTAAGAGTGGTCTCAAAAATAATTATTGGAACCATCATGTCCGAGTGATTTTTAGTAAAATCATCTGCTCCTCCAACCTCGCTCAGATTTAGCCACTCTAAGCCGTTGTCGCTTGCGCACAGAAGCCCGGAAGCGGTTGCGTATTTGGTGATGCCTTATAGGATAATAGAAGTAATATGGAACACTCACTTGTTTGCTGGTTCGATTTTGAATTTAGTATTTTTTCGTTACACGTTAATGTACTTCAAGCGGTAGCGTTGCAAGTGTGGTAATTGGTAATGTCTACGATTATATACTACTCACTAGACTCCAATCGTGGCGTGTCGAACAGCGGGAAATAAATGAAAGTCTGTATGCACTAATTGTCTTTTTAAATCTCACACAATATAAACGTAGTACACGACTTACTCTAGGGCTGACGGGAGGGCGACTGGCGAGCGCGCTTCAATATTCAAATCTTACAATTTTTACTGAATTACAACTCGCCGGCCGCCACACAAGCATAGAAATAATTCTGTGGTTGCAAGCCTGCATGACATTTTTGACAGACACGGAAGCGCAGCGCCATAGACATTGTTTCTTCCCATTGCGCGTCTCGTTCGCACGAGTGTTGTGGCGGATAGGACAGACAAGGAGAGAGGACAATGGGAGGATATTAATACTTTTTTTCTTTTCGCGGTTATGAGTATATGGCGCCAAAAGTATTGTTCAAAAAATTACGCGATATTCGCCGAGACGTTCCTCTATCCCCAAAGCAAGATGAAATTTCCTAATAACACATAATTTCTTTAGGGTATCCTTATCACAACGATGTTGTTATATGTCGGTAGGTGGCGTTATATTTGCTTTCATAGCCGTGATGAAACGTGAGTCCCTATCACTCCCTATTTATCCCTACTCACTTTTAAACGACGCTGTTGGAAGTTCTGAACAAAATTAAAGTATAAAAATACTTTCAACATAAACTGGCCCGAACAGGATCTGTTAAGTAGTTTTTACATACATACATAACTTCACGCCAGTTCCCTTGCGGGGTAGGTACGAACAACAGAGCGCCATTCAGGCTTATTCTTATACACCTCACTTGCTTCTTTGACATTCATAACTCTTGTCATGCACGCTCGTCTGTTCTTAAGGCTCCTGACATCACCTTCTGCTAGTACACGATCAATTAGTATAAGTAGTTTTTGAAATACGATATTTATTGTTAAACGTTTTATTGGCTGGTTCCTATATCTAACTATACTTAAATTTTGACATAACTTGTATGGAGCTTATGCAAAAATTTAACCGATAACGCAAATGAACGGTCGCTAAGATACAGGAATCAGCCCTAAGTCATTCGTAGCCATCTGACAGACACAATAGACGTTTTTCATTCGGTCGATTTTTATAAAAATATCACGCCAAGTTTATTGTAATCTATAATATTATAAATTTCTAAACATACTGTTTGTCTTTTTGTTCGGGATTCACGTAAAAGCTACTGGACCGATTTCGGTGCGGTTTCTGTTGATCGAGAGCAAATTTTTAGACTAAAATTCTGCGCTACTTTTCATCCCGGGAGTCCCGTGGGAAGTTTCTGGAAATGCTTTAAAATGGGCAGATTAAAAAAAACGAATTCCAAAGTGTTTTTTTCACTGCTCGGTAGCAACTTTTATGTAATAAAATGTGCGATATTTTTTATCCCGGGATTCCCGCGGGAAATTTCCCGGCAGCGGTTTGTAGTTGTTCGGGTGCATAAAAATTAGCTTATTCCCACACAGTTTTGCAGTAAAACGATAGTTACGGTAGTTTGTGTAATTTCAAGTCAAGCATGGACGAAGTCGCGGGCATATCCTAGTTTTTATATACATTTTTTACATTTCATTACAGTCGTCTCGACCAACAGAGTGCACTTCTTGGTCCTGCAGTTCTTATGGTGTGCGACACATTTGCTTCGTATGTTCATCATCGTTGAACCATGCCATTATACGATCGCCGAGGTATTAATCCTTTTTTGACTCGCTAAAAATATGTCATTATTTCTGTTGTCCTGGTATCAGTGACATTAATAATTCCTTATTGAAATATTAATATTTTTATTGCATCAAAGTTCAGCAGACAGGCAGACGGCCCACCTGATGGAAAGTGGTTAACATCGCCTATGAATATTTGTAACACCAAAGGTGCTTACAAATGCGCTGCTGCTCTCTTAAGGGAGACTGGAACCTGGCCACTAATGTCGGAACACTTAAGGTTGTTATGGCGACACACTCTAGATCGGGGTAGTAGCCATCCAGACGGGTAAATACCCTGTCACCTGGCTGTGGGTTGTTAAATCGCCTCTTACGATCTGCTCGACCGCAGGAAATTTTTTTTTCTTCGTTTCTGTACGGCTAAAAATTAATATAATATTATCTAGAAAATAGAAGAAACTATATGATTTTCCGAGATAGAACGCACACTATGTGGGAGTATGTTGCGCCGTTATTTCTTTTACAACAATTAAATTTGCTTTGGAAGCGATGGTAAAATCATGATTCAAAAAGTAACTACTTAAATTTTATTTTAAACTAAATATATATATTTTGGTTTTCTCATGATAAGCCATTGATTCGCAAAGCCTTGAAGAAGGAACAGTTAAAATAAATAAATAATTAGTTACAAGTATCAAAACAAAGTAGTATGGGTTTCTAGTATGACGTTTAGAATAGAACAGAATATGATATACTTTAGTACATAACATTAATATCGAATGATAGAAAGATGAATGACGATGATAGACGAATGATAGACGAAAGAACATAACATAAGAAGAAAAACAATTTTTAGCTAGACGTGTTGCTGTGGAGTTTATTGCCGCTTCTTCTCCGCAACAGTAATAATACGTTGCGAAGCGGTGTACATAGAATTGGAAGTAAAATTAATTTTCAACTTATATACATATGACCTTCAAAAAGTGTTCTCCAGTCTCTCCAGTATTTTGAATAAAAACTTTTGAATTTGAATTTAATCCTTTCAAGAGACATAAGTATAGTAAACCATAAGCGGGCTTATCACTAAGAGCAGTTTCTTCCAGACAACCTTAAGATGGATAAGAAAGGTTTGTGAGACACGTGGGTTTTGCAATACGACTAAGATATAGAAGTAAAACAGAATATATATTTTTAAATGGGATGTCAAATAAACATAAAAATAAGAAAAAAATATTTTAATACTCATAAACTCGTAACATTTGATAATCTTATGACATAAAATACGTTTTGAATGTAAATAACAGCCAACTATTCAGGAACGGGCAGTATACTCACCATGTTTGTCTAAGGCGGTGGTTATCTTCATAGCTGGGCACCGTTAATCAAATAGTTAACTTCGTTAATCGGTAATCCGTTACTGAAAAACTTAACTTCGTCAAAAGTTAAAGCGTTACATTACAGAAATTTTAACGCATTAGTCGTTAATCCGTTAACCCGTGATAAAAATTGCATCTTCTTATAAAAACTGTTGGTTATGAAAGTTAACAGGTTAGAAACAAAAAAAGACGGGTTAATTATTAGAGTGTTTAATATAGGCATGTTGACAAACAATGTTTTTTCATTAATTTGGATTATGGTTTAAAATTTTATTTTATTAAGATAGACTACTTGCGTTCAGGATGAAACACTTATTAGACGAACTAATTTTAATACAATTTGATAGTAATATAATGATCAATTGCTATTTAGATGAATAGCTACATAGACCACTTACATCTTAGACGAAACGATACTAACCCGTCCAATTTATCTGTCAATTTATTCATCTGGCATAATATGAATATTCCCCGTCATGAACATTAATATGTTAAAGTTTTCGTCTAACAGCGAGGTTCGTTTCGGCTGTAGTATATCCTTGCTCGTGGAGAAAAGACGTTCAACTGCAGCGCTTGAGGGTATAATAGTATTATACTTAATAAACGGATTTGCGAACATCTGTTCCCCGAGGAATGCCGCATCATTTAACGAGTCTTTCGACTTTATGTCTAGCCACATTCTGACGAGACTTTAAGCTTTGCTCTTTAAAGAATTGTTGTTGGATTAACAATTAACGGATTTTGGGAATTTAACGGAAGTTAACGAGTCCGTTAACATATTTTTAAGTTAACTTAAAATTTAATCCGTTACTCGAAATGTTAACTTCGTTAATTAAGGATTAACGGATTAACGAGTTAATGCCCAGCTATGGTTATCTTGTTTGTAGGTTTCATCACGATGTTTTTCCTTCATCGTTGTTAGCACGTGGTAATTATAACGATTGCACATTAGGTTAGAAAACTGCCTAAGTGGTGCATACGTTCCGGCTAGGGTTCGAACACGCGCTCTTTGAGCTTGGGACATGTGCGCTAGCCATTATGCCATTTGAAACATAAGTCATGGTAGTGATGACTTATGATTTAAATATAATGGCATTTTATTACTACTCGTTTGAATCATAATATGCCTAAATAGATCCTATTTATGTATCAGGGCAAAAGAGCCGAACGACTGGTCTGCAAACTGATGACGTCAGTACCCTCGACGGGAGTCCTTCCGTCAAGGTTGAAGTTATTCTCAAGACAGCTGATGCTACGGTCTGCGGTTTACACGCCTTTGGGGATGTGCACTCTGGATAGGCCGCTGGTTGCCTCTGTGAGTTTTAAAATTGAAGTAAATTTTTCTTCGACTCTCTAGTCGAGGAAAAAAATATTCGTATGCGTCTAATTCCAAAACATGTTTGACTTGGACAAACATCGTCTGATTTTGAAGTTCTTGGAAATGAGCATTTTTCAAATACGGAAGAAGAATACTAAAGAATGACAATCGTTCATGCTCATTAGACCGGGGGTCATAAAAAAAATATAAAATATTATTAAGCATATTCAAATATAGCTTATCGGGAATAATGCAGCTTTCCATTGGTGAAAGAATTTTGAAAATCGTTTCAGTAGTACCGGGGATTACCCCGCACATCCAAATTCACAAAGTTTACTTTTTTATAATATTAGCGGCCCGGCACGGTTTCACCCGCACTCTGTCCCGCTCTCGTGGTATATAGCGTCATATTATATAGCCTATGACACTCCCTGTTAACGTAGATATCTAACAGTAGAAGAATTTTTAAAATCGGTTTAGTAGATCCAGAGATTACCCCCTACAACGTCACAAACTCACAAACTACCTCTTTATAATATTAGTATAGATATAGATTAGCATAGATAATGCCGTTAACGATATTAGTGTATTGTATATACATGAGTTATTTGTCAATATTTAACGTCATACTACTACTATTACTTCTGACCTACGGGGCCGAGATATGGACACTGATGGCAGGATTGGCTCATAAGTTCCAAGTCGCTCAACGGGCTATGGAGCGAGTTATGTGGGGTGTTTCTCTTATGGAGAAAATTAGAAATGAGGATATTCGTAAGAGAACCAAGGTAACCGACATAGCTCGCAAAATTAGCAAGTTGAAGTGGCAGTGGGCTGGTCACGTTTGTCGCAGGACTGATGGCCGATGGAGCAGACGAGTGCTGGAGTGGAGACTGCGTCTCGGTAAACGTAGTGTCGGACGCCCTCCAGCCCGATGGACCGCCGACCTGTGCAAGGTCAGCGGTAGGCGCTGGATGAGGAAGTCAGAAGACAGGGATGAGTGGCGCCGAATTGGGGAAGCCTACGTCCAGCAGTGGACTGCGAATAGCTGACGACTATTTAACGTCGTTAACAAGAATCACAATATCACGTCACAAATAACGCATTAAACCATAATATTATCTCAGAGGAAGCAGTAAGGTTAGACAAAGTTATTTTATACCTAATTTTTTTCCCTTTGTTTTTAGGTAATTGGCGCCGTGACCACATATCTAGTAATACTTATACAGTTCCAAAAATATGACAACTGACGTTTTACTAGAACTTTAAGTAGCATTTTACTGCTATTAAGAGTGATTTTCTAATTAACTCTGAGTCATTTTGTTATCACATTGTAATGAAATGTGACCCTAGTATCAAAAAAAAATATAAACAGTGCTTTAATAACCGTTGTTTTAAAATGTAGTTACCGTAGATAAAGCAATAGAATAATTAGACTACGTCTCACGAAAGAAGTCTCGCGGGCAGAAAGCTACATATCCTCTTACAACAGAATGTTAGAAAGATAATATAATTTTAGGAAGATTCCGGTTGTATAGTAAATAGAATAATAATAATATATATAGACTCAGGCTCCAGGGGTGGAAGTGATAAATGGCATCACGTCAGAAGTAGCCTCGGTGAACCTGCAGCCCACCTCTCGACACCCCTTAGCCACTCACACCCATGTTGCCCCTGTCTTCTATAGCATTTTTTGGGGCCCATGCAGGGAGTGGCGAGTCACCGTCTGCCCATTTTTCCATGTTCCCTGAACATTGCGACGGGCAGACGCCATAGTCCCCATATTCCCAGACCCCTAGTACCACTAGCAGTTCACCACAATAGCCCGGTACTTTTTGTCCTCATTTCCCACAATAGTCCTACACGGGCCGGGGCTTGTCCTTGGGTGCATTACTATATGGTGTAGACAGGGATAATCGCCGGTCAGTGTCACGCCACATTTACATTAAATTTGTCAAGGGGCCTCTACGTGTTGGCCTTCCCATGGCCCCACGCAAGCCCTCCAAATGTCCGGGCCATTTTTATGGCCCGTGGTCTCCAAAGAATAATAATAATAATATAATGTATAACTCGCATGGCTTTGTGGCGAAACCTTAGGTGAGTGGTGACACCTCGTACCGACTCTGGGAGGCCAAGACAAAGCCTCCGCCTCCGTACTTGCCTTAACCAACCGGCACATAGATCGCTAGAGCTAAGGCTCAAGCTCCAGGGATGGAAGTCGGAAGTAGCTTTGATGAACCTGGAACGCACCTCTTGACACCCCTTAGCCATTCACACCACGGCATTTTTGGGGCACATGCAAGTAGTGGCGAGTCACCGTCTGCCCAGTTTTCCATGTTCCCCGAACATTGCGACTGCAGACGCTATCGTCCCCATAATCCCAGGTCCCTAGTTCCACTAACAGTTCACTCTAATAGCCTTCTTCGATCTTTGTTCTCATTTTCGACAATAGTCCTACACTTGCCGGGCCTTGTCCTTGGGTTATTTTTATATAGTATAGACAGGGATAACCGCCGGTCAGTGTCACGCCAGATTTACATTAAATTTACCATTTGGCATTCCCACGCAAGCCCTCCAAAAGTTTGGGCCATTTTTATGGCCCGTGGTCTTATATATACTGACATACATCTAATGTAGCATTTACATTAAAACACTTGATAAAATTACCATAAAAACGTGGCTGGACTGATCTGTTATAATTAGTTCCAATTTTTGCCACGAGACTTGATTTGTAAGACGCACTGTATAAAAAATACTTATAAATAAATAGGGTTACGTGATAAATTCGTATAATATTAAATGGAACTTTTGTATATCAGTGTTTTAGAATTGACTTACCAGTGCTTAAAGAATATTACAAAACATTTGTTTGTTTTTGCTAAGTATTGTTTAGCCATGTAACTTTTGTTCTTTTATAGACAGTTTTAGACGCCTTTTATCTATTGGTCTGTTTTTGGCATCTTTGGTCTGTATGATTCTCTTCTGAGTCCAATTAGACGTGTCGGGCAGATGGAGATTAAATGAAATAAATATTAAAATTATATACTGTCTTTAATTTACTTTGTACGTACGACTCGACTCGGAAGGTAACGTGGGGCGACGAACGACAGTGCCGCGAATATCCACACATTACAATGTTTGCCGAATTGCAACTGTCGCTAGCCGTCACATCTATAATATTATAAAAGTGTACCCTTTTGTTTTTTTTAATTTATTGTGTTTTTCTGTTTGTTCGGGATTTATGTAAAAGCTACTGGGCCGATTTCAATGAGGTTTTCACTGATCGATAGCAAATTCCCGGACTTCAAATCTGCGATGTCTGGCAAGATGTAAAAACCATTAAAACTGTCCGGCTATTGAGGTAACATTTTTTTATAGGTTAAGTAACTTAATATATAAAATTTAGCATTTATACTATAGCGAAAGTATAATATCTTAAAGTTTAGGGGTGTCTGGCAGGGGGTAGCAGCTGTCACAAGTGTGCGGAAATAGATGACGAGATTTCTAAAGTTATCCCGAAGGAAACATAAAAAACTGAGCTTTACACTTTAATGAATTTAAGGTACTATTTTATACACCTTTACTAACTGTTACCTGCCCAAGTAACCACAACCCAAACTCTATAGTCGCTGGTCATTCTTATCTGTATAGGGGACATGCACAGAAAAACTTTCAGGTTTTTTAAAATGACGAAAGTCTGGCAATCCTGGGCTCATACGCTATCACGGCGAGTACTGCGAAGGTGGCTTACCACGATTGTATTGTTTAGGCAATCTGCTGTCCGCTAGAATCCTAAAGGCTGGCAAGGTGTTGCGTTTGCTCCGCCTCTGGTGTTTCAAACGTCACTAGGCGATGGTAACCACTTTCCATTTGGTTGGCCGCCTGCCGGATATGCAAAAGAAATGACAAGTAATAGGCAATAAAATTTACTTCTTCATGTTTGAATAGAATAGTATTTGTCGTCGTTTGTCTATCACAGTCCACTGCTGGATGTAGGCCTTCCGAAGTTTGCGTGTTGGTAAACATAGTGTCGGACGCCCTCCAGCCCGATGGGCTGACGATATGTTCAAGGTGACAGGTAGGCGCTGGATGAGGAAAGTGAAGGACCCGTGTGAGTGGCGCCGACTTGGGGAGAGTTGCATTTGTAAATACATGAAATTTTTAGCACGACATACTTATATCAAAAGTTTTGTGAAACTCGAGATTAATTTTTAAACAACTGCACTGTTCATATTGCAGCAGTGTTCCACATAGTTTCCCGTTTAGGGGTGCATCCGTTAAAACTTTCTGCGAAATGAATGCGGCAATGCGCGAGTTCCACTCAACTTTGCTATTAGATTTTCATTTGGGTGGAACATTGGGCGGTCATTTTGACGATGTATCTATATATAGTTATGCATCTGTTGCTGTTTTATGGAAGCCTGGTAGTAGTAGAGTTTTAAGATGGATTAACAAAATATGAATAAATTTTATTATAAAAAAAGATCAGAGTTTTGTTTGTTGGTGGTGTCTTTGTTTTAAATGCCAGGTGGTAGGGCATTTGCCCGACTGGATGGCCACCACCCCTGGTCTAAAGTATGTCGCCATAACAACCTTGAGTTGTGTTCCGGCATTAGTGACCAGGTTCCAGTTTCCCTTAAGAGAGCAGCAGCGCATTTGTAGGACCTTTGGTGTTGCAAATGTCCATAGGCGATGGTAACCGCTTTCCATCGAGTGGGCCGTCGTCTGCCTGTCTGCTGAACTCCAGCAATAAAAAAAAAAAAAAAATACTTTAATCAGTCTTAGTTAATCTTACAAACTGCACGAAAGCTTTAAATGAAAGAAAATGAGGACATTCTTCAAGTACACAAACAAGAACGGCCAATATAAGAGGAGGTGTACCAGTTGTCCCATCTATTAGCCTTTGTACTAGGAGCGCATAGTTCACAAATAGATCCCAGTGACAATAGATAACTCTGCAATCTGGCTTTAGTACTATAAATTAGCGGAAAGAGAATAACAAAGGAACTGCCGGGAGAATCAGCGAAACTTGGGCAGGGTTGGGTCGATGCGAGGTTAATACTCGTGACATACAGTACTCTAGGCTAGCAAACTCACAAAGAATAGAATGGAATAAATAGAATTTTCTTTATTGCACACCAACGAGTAGTTTACATTAGTAAACACAATATTTGACATTGTACCATTAGCGGTCTTATCGCTTACAGGGATTTCTACCAGACAACCTTTTGGAACTAGGTTTTACTTAAAGAAGTGGATCGGTATCTAGTGCGCAACATAACTATGTATTAATAATAAAATATAATATATAATAAGAAAAATATAATAAGAACAGACGAGTATGCATGACAAGAGTTATGAATGTCAAAGAAGCAAGTGAGGTGTGTAAGAATGGGCCTAAATGGCGCTCTGTTGTTCGTGCCTACCCCGCAAGGGAACTGGCGTGAAGTTATGTATGTATGTATGTAATAATAAAATATAATATAAGTATACAATAAGTTTAATTTTGTTTTAATCTGGAAGATGTATATCACAGCTAAATTTCATAACAATAAGTGGTCTATTATTGATGATGGTTGAAGGTGTTTTTATAAAAATTTATTAATTTTCATCAAATTTTATCTTTATGAAGTTAAATAAATTCAATATCTTAAATATTTTTACGAATTGTTTGCATCTTTATGCAAAAAAAATAAAGGATGAGAAGCTGCGTTGAATACATTCATTTTTGAATAAATTGTGTGCTACAAAAATATCCTGTATGTTGCATCTATAAGTTGCATTTTGCGGTTCTAAAGTAACGGATGCAATAGATTCTCGAGTACTCCAACGCTACTTGTGCATTTGGCTTATTTCGAAGGAAGATATAGATAGGTATCTCGTTTAGAAAATGTTAGAGAAATTGAATTGTTACTTCTTTTGTGCTCCTAGTAGATTTCAGTAGAATTTCCTTGGTTGTTGCGGACTGTCTGCGAGATACAAAAACGCATTGACGTGAGTGAAGAAATTCCACAGCCAGTTAGTTGGTGTTGTTAAACTGGAAGAGAGAGAGCCCGCATATAACTCGTGTTAAAAAAAAAAAAATAATACAGAATACATTATATTTCGCCGAGCCTAGTATATTGGGAGAGAGTAAGTAAAAGAAGAACAGGAAAATGGGCCTCCGGTATTTCATTCACTGTAAAAAATACTTTCTTTCACCTATCACAATAAACAATGCCGACCTATTAACATAACATTGCTGGATTTCTTCCTCGCTTTTGAAACGAAATTCCTTATTTTATGAAATAGGTGCCACCATATAACTCTCAACATACCAAGCATGAACGTTGATGTATTTAGAGTGTAGGTTAATAAATAAGGTCTAGTAGGTAGCAGATAAAACAACATTACTAAAATAATGAAACTTTTACACACATTTTACTAAAGTTTGTTAGAAGTACACGCACGTAATTCACAGTTCTCTTGAACACAACCAAATATAACAAGTTCAAATCGTAAGATAGAAGCTCGTAATAACATAAAGAACGCATAGTTCGTTGATGAGAGATTTCCGTTCCGTCTATACTATATTAATGTCTCGATCGCATTTGAAACGCTACTCTCTGATTCATCAGGCTGACCTTATATAATTACTAGCTGCGCCCCGCAGTCACAACCGCGTGGTGATGGAAAATCGCTATATTTTGGATAATTCACACTATATCTTTATAAATTATAGCCTATGTGTTATTCTGATGTGTAAGTTATATTATTGTAAAGTTACATCAAAATCCATTCAGCAGTTTTTGCGTGAAAGAGTAACAAACATACATCGATACATTCTTACAAACTTTCGCGTTTATAATATTTATAGGATAGAATTAGCAAAATTGACATATATCCCCCAACAAACATAAATATACTATTATATTTATAGGAATACTTAACTTTATATAAGCTTTAATGAAAATCAAGATGACTTCTAAGAACTTACAACGCGAACGTTTTATAATACATGTCTTGCTCGAAAGTCGGTCATGAATATAAAGAGATTCGTGATTAGCAATATAATATAACTACCTGATACCGTAAAATCCGTTCTTAGTTGACCTCTACTTGGCGAAAGGAAGGTCCATGCCAAATTTCAAATCTATAGGTATAGTTCCTGAGATATCGTGATGAGTCACTATATAATCACTATATAAGTGGATTTCCATTATATATATATATATAGAGATAGTAGATTACATTTTAATACTTAGAATATCAAAGCAAACAGATGGCAATAAAAAATTAAGTCGATCATCTAAAATGGATTTTACAGACAATTTAAACTTCAAAGTTATTAAAACATGTGTTGCTGCAAGGAGTACAGGATTATAGGTTCTCAGATTACGCTAGTTGTAGTAGTAATATTTATCGATAACTAGCTGTGCCCGCGACGTCGTCCGCGTGGAATTTGTTTTCAAAACACCCTGATTTTGAAACATTCTTCGTTGGTACTCCGCTCCTATTGGTCTTAGCATGATGATATATAGCCTATAGCTTTTCTTGATAAACGAGCTATCTATCACTAAAAGAATTTTTCAAATCGGACCAGCAGTTCCTGAGATTAGCGCGTTCAAACAAACAAACTCTTCAGCTTTATATATTAGTATAAGATAAGATTTTAGAATGCTGAGCTTAAAAAATTCCAATCAATATACGTTCGTCTAGCAACGCTGACCACCCTGCACTGATTTTTCGGGCGCTAACGGGGATTCTATAGATAGGGTCGTTTTTCAGATGAATTATTATTTTATTATGAATAAAATAAAGTAGTATTTAAAAAACAATAAAACCAAGATATTTAGCTCTCTTTTGTAAAGAGGTGCATATTGTTCCTAGCCTGGTTTGATAAAAATTGGAGGTGTAAAATGGTTTCATGTCAATGATTTGGAGGTGATTTCAGGATTGTTTTTTCTTAACTTGAAATAACCATAGGTAACCATATTCCGGGTTGTATGGAAGAGATCGCTCTAAAGCGATAAGGCCGCCCTTTGTTCCTGCCTTGACACGATATGACTGTAAATGATTTACTTTATGTGTATGTGGTGAACAATAAAGTATTTTCTATCTATCTATCTATCTAACCATACAAAAATTATGAAAAAATCCATATCACGTATCATATCGTGAAGATTTACGATTTTTTTTGTAAACTATTGATCAGTAATTAGAAACGAAAAGTTGTTTCGTTTTCGCCCCATTTTCGACCTTCTGTGGGAATCGGAGCCTTAAGATAGATTGAAGAACTTTGCAGATAAATAATTTTAGTGTGCAGGTTTCCTTGCAGTTTTTTTCCTTTACCGTCAGCACTTAATAATTTAGTACTCCTCAAAAGGTACGTAAATTTTTTTTACTACATACATACATACATACATAATTTCACGCCAGTTCCCTAGCGGGGTAGGCACGAACAACAGAGCGCCATTTAGGCTTATTCTTACACACCTCACTTGCTTCTTTGACATTCATAACTGTTGTCATGCACGCTCGTCTGTTCTTAAGGCTCCTGACATCACCTTCTGCTAGTACACGATCAATTTGATCATGGAAGGTGTGTCGTGGCCTTCCAAGACTTCTGCGTCCATCCAATTTTGCATTGTATATCTGTTTAGTACCATTCTTTCATCATGCATTCTTTTCACATGCCCGAACCACCGGAGCATTCCTTTCCTTACCTTCACCCCGATACTCTCTTTCAGACCAACTCTCTTTCTTACTTCGGTATTATAAACGCGGTCCGCGAGCGTCACTCCGCAGATTTTGCGCAGTGCTCGCATCTCGACCGCGTTTACTCTACTTTCATGCTCTCTCTTCCATACCCAACTCTCGATTCCATACGTGAGCGTAGGTACCAGCACCGCGTTGTGTACGGCGAGCTGGGCCTTCTGGCTGAGTAGTAGTAAAATTTTTACTATAAATTGAAAAACAATGTTACAAACATAAGGATTAGAAAGAAGAAGAATAATAATAATAATGTGGCGTCTGGAGTCAACGAGCAATGTGCCGATAGTTGTCACCGTCAACGGTCGAAGCTCTTGGACACGGCGCGAATTGTGAGCAGGTTCTTATGTCGGAAGGCTAAACCACCGGTAGATTGGACCCCAGGCCCCGCAGGCGGTGAGCTGCAAGATTTTATATTTTTTAAAATTAGTTTTATTTTTGATGTATTTTTATAAAAGAATAATGTTTTATATTTTTTTATAATAAATGTCTTTATATATATTTAAAAATGTAACATTTTTGTAAATAATTAAATACACCATAAAAAATTATAACATAAAAAGAAGAAAACTGTCTGCTAAACTATTGCAAAAAAAAAAATACTCACTATGAAAATAATATCAACTACTATTTAAAAATACTCGAATAAACGCTATTTTTGATTTATATCATTAAAGTTGTTTGTCGTCATAATTTATTACTCAATACACACATAAAATCAAAGAGGTTGTCATATTTTTTAATATAGAAAAGTGCCGTAATAAAGTCAAAAGAACTACCTAAACGTTTAGGCTTTAAACCAAAATTATTGGAATGATTATAATAATATATGAACGAATAAATAAATGAATATGCTTTATTGAGTTTTAAAAGATAGAGTAAAACAACCTTTGGATGGACAAAAGATTTGATAAGAACAGAGGTATGTTGCATTATTCTCACTACCGAACCAGTATCTAATAAATATGTACATACTCGATATAATATACATACATTAATAAAATATAAAAATTATACTAATATGCTACGCTCACGTATGGAAGCGAGAGTTGGGTATGGAAGAGAGAGCATAAAAGTAGAGTAAACGCGGTCGAGAAGCGAGCACTGCGCAAAATCTGCGGAGTGACGCTCGCGGACCGCGTTCGTAATACCGAAGTAAGAAAGAGAGTTGGTCTGAAAGAGAGTGTCGGGGTGAAGGTAAGGAAAGGAATGCTCCGGTGGTTCGGGCATGTGGAAAGAATACATGATGAAAGTGTTGTTCGTGCCTACCCCGCAAGGGAACTGGCGTGAAGTTATGTATGTATGTATGATATATGTAAATAAAATTTTATAAATACACTTACATTGATAAATATAAAACTAGAAAGAGCTGTCAATAACTGCTGCTGCGTCCTTAAATTGAGCTATTTGAGCTATAATAATCCTTCACAAGCCTATTGAAAATAGGCAGTGACTTGTCTTGATATTAACAGGCAGCGCGTTCCAAAGACGACCTGCATGCACTGTGAAGGATTTGCCATAAAAGCTAGTTTTAAATAACAAATTTTGGTAATCTGTGGAGGCTTATCAACAGTTTTTCCTATCCCTGTAAGTCCTTTACCTTATAATCTAGTTACTATCATTGTAGCTGTTAGGCCCCCAAATGAAATACACAATATATCGTACTTTAACACTTACAACCATAAGAAAACAGAATTAGCTAAAGATGTAGTCACGCTGAACTTTAGAACACTTCCAATAAATATCTTGATCAAGAGAATTCATAGGGCTTTTAAACAATCCTTTATCTTCATTAATTTTCATACTACATTATACTCAAGTCTGCCACATAGACTACGTTGCATGCAAAATCGCAATCTCGGTTGTACTTTACATCCATACACCGCCTCGTAAAACCCTTATGCAAACTCAATACCTTAGGGATGAGACGTAGAATGGCGGTATCGATAAATTGCAACTACAAATTTTTTCTAATAAATACTTTTTTATTATTGCCGGAATACAGCAGACAGGCTGACAGTCCAACTGTGATAGAAAGTGGTTATCGACGCCTATGGACATTTGAAACACTAAAGGGTTGGAACCTGCCCACTGATACCGGAACACAACTCAAAGTTGTTATGGCGGTATGTTCTAGACCAGGGGTAATGTAACAGGCTCTTTGGGATTCGGACGTTTTCTTTATGAAAAGCATTCCTAATATTTTTAAATAGAGAATGAGGCAACCGGTAATATGCCTAGAGACGTCATTATGTAAAAAATATCATACGGTGTGAAAATATTATTCTGTGACCTACATAATATACAGATTTAATAATTTATGTTTCATGTTTCCTTCGTTTGAACGACTCCGGGGTACCTGACAGACGAGGCTCGCTGTCCGCGCGCTATAGGAGCTATCCAGACGGACAAACGCCTTACCACCTGCCTGTGGCTTGTTTTGTCGCCTACTACAATAGACCGCTTGTCCGCAGGAATTAGTATTCTTTCTTCGTTCCTGGCCCAGTACACATGTGGCATTAGATCTAAACGAATATAATAGAAAATGTATGGGAATGACATAATTATCATTACGCCAAGTATTACGTCATTACCATATATTTTCATTCTATCCGTTTAACGCTAATACCACTTGTCTACAGGCGTCAGACCAATGGCGCCGTCTTGGGGAGGCCTACGTCCAGCAGTGGACTGCGAATGGCTGACGACAACAGGGACCAATGATTTGTTTTTATTGCATGAGTTTAACAGACAGGCAGACGGCTCACCTGATGGAAAATGGTTACCATCGCCTATGGACATGTGTAATACCAAAGGTGCTACCGATGTGCTGCCACTCTCTAAAGGGAGTCTAGCACCTCGCCGCTAATTCCGGAACACAACTCAAGGATGTTATGTAGACCAGGAGTGGAAGCCATTCAGATGGGCAAATACCCGACCACCTGGCTACGGGTTGTTTTGTCGCCTCTTACAACAGGCAGCCAGCCGCAGGAAATTGTATTACTTTCTCCGTTCCTGCACGGATAGACCAGTACAGAAAGACTGCATCGAGATGGCTTTCAAAGCGGAATGCTGGTTGTGAGATCGATCGTTTGTAAAGTATATGCATGCACTTATTTTGAACTAAGCGCACTGCTGAAGTATTCAAATTAAAGTATGCCTACTTTATGACATGCTCAATAAGATATTCCCAAACTGTTTAGTCTAGATTGATACAAGTGAATTGAAATTATAAGGTTGTTTTGTTTCCATCGGAAATAAAACCTTTTTCATGAATATGGTATATATTTACTTTGGATAACGGCCATGTATATGGGATATTATGGATCTGACTTGTTCGAAATATTATATGAAGCTGGAGTTAAAAGCTGCGTGGAAAGCCCTAGGTTATAAAGATGATAAATTATCATTGCTTGAAGACAAAAAATCTTTTCTAGAATTCCTCATTTATTTTATACAAGCTATACTTGATCTGCACATATGTTTTTAAATAATAAGTAATTTTTTAAATGTAAAACGGCAACATATTGCTAGGTTTAAGCAAGAATTTTACTGTAGGTACGGATTTTATTTTCTTGCACAATATTCTATTTAAATTTAATGTTTGCAAATTATTTTATACTTGATATAAAAATAAAGTTTAATATCACGTGCGGAAAAATGAAACTTCACAAGAAAAGAGACTGTAGCCTTAGCATAAACTATATGTCAAGAATTGACAAACTGAGTTGTTTGTAATTTAAAGTCACGGTTAAAGGTAAAATTCGGGTCGGGAGACCGCCGTCAGGAACAAGTTCCTTGTGTTGAAGGTCGTCTGGAGGGGGCATAACACTTTTAATTCCTTACGTAACGATTTGTACCAGTTCACTGTACTGTAAACCACGTGAAAGAACTTCGTTCCAATAAAGTATCGACAAATATTAATATGCCGACTAGTAACATCACTTTTCAGTAAAGTATTTACGTTCATATTTGCGAAATAGCTCCGGTGTAACGCCTGTGACATTCCTATACATATGAAACCTTATCAGATATATTGTACATAGTAATATTCAGTGCAACAACTAAATTTAGGAAACTTTTATGATCTTATACTCCTAGTAGTAGTAATTTCAAGGATATCAGCTTCGCTTCGCATGTAATAAAAATAAAATACTTCTCAATTAATATTAACAAATAATGAACGAGTTGTGTAGTTTGGGAACAAATGTATAGCATTTGAAATTTGTTGATTACTTTGGGGGCATTTTTTTGTAGTTGAGTAGAATGAAACTAAATATATAAAACATGTTTTTAATATTTTTTCAGTTGAGTAATTTTTGAAATTTTCCTGAGTACTTCGGGAATAAGTTAAGATGCATAAGTTAGATACCAATAGCCTAAATATCAGAAAGTTAAGTGCATTATATATGTTTCTTTTAATTTTTTTGAAAACTTAAATCTGCGATAAATATTTGAGGGTGTAATATATTTAATAACTACAGCATATTTATCATTTGATATAACTGTTGGTCAGTGAATAAAAATAACGTAGCATAAAGCAATAACAAGAAATCTGCTCCATCCAAATTCTAAACATATGTCAATACTCAATTTTTTAGTAACTTTAATGTATCAATCGTAGTTAGGTACATTATATATGTTTCTTTTAATTTTTTTATTGCGTGACGTCAGCAGACAGGCAGGCGGCCCACCTGATGGAATACGATTACCATCGCCTATGGAGACTTTGTAACACCAGTGGTACTACCATCTGCTGCCGCTTTTTAAAGGGAGACTGGAACCTGGCCACTAATGCCGGAATACAACTTGATGTGGTTAGGTGGCATGCTCTAGACCAAGGGTGGTAGCCATCCAGACGAACAAAAACCCTACCACCTGTCTGTATATTGTTTAGTCGCCGGAGGAAATTGTATTCTTTCTCCGTTCCTGCATGGATATAACCTACCACACTTTTAGCAAATAAAGTGATTGATTGTATGCTTATAACGCTATACCGACCTGTCACACTGCTAAATACTGTGGCAAAAATATGCAATCCATACACGTATTGGATTTATTACGTCAAAGTCAAACGTAAATTATATTCAAGTATAAAGTTATGTATGTAATAATTTATAGGCATTAGGCAGTCGATATTAATGGTGTTTAAAGTGCTCCATATATTATTTACAAATTACTTATGTGTATGCTTATTGAGTAATTATTCAAGACAAGAGCCATCTAAAATAATAAAAACTGTTCTTCTGCTGTAAACTCTGGGAAGAGATAAATAAAAGATACGAGCTTTCGTAAAGTGTCTCAGTGGAGGGGGGGGGGGGGGGTTCTTTCCTTCATATCAAACATCATGGCGATCAATCAAATTGTATGGAAGCTACTGCGCTGCAATGCCATCTATTGGCGAGTTATGAAGCGTATACAAAAACTCTCTTCTATAAACAATACTGTTAGTCAAAAGTGAGCAATTAGTATCTTAGAGTGACGGTCTGGAACGTCCAGTGCTTTTAAAACGCCCAACGTGCCTAAAGAAGTTTTCACTTCAAAAATGCAATGTTCTTTATAAATAACAAATTCATTTTATTGCGAACTGTGTCTGCGACTTTGTCCGCGTGGAATATTTTTTGCGGTACCCTAAAAACAGTGAAAAAAAGTAGCCCAAGTTATGTATCTAATAGATATAAGCAAAATTCTATCTAGTTTACATGTCAAACGAAGTAAAAATGCATATTAACTCGGATAATGAAAATAAAACGTAATTGAAATTAGAAAAATAATATACTATATGAATGTCAAAATAATTAAAATAATAATATTTAAAATCTACCGGTAAAAAATCGTTAACTTAACAAAAAGCTTTTTCTTAAGAAAATATTCTTTTAAATTATTTTTAAAAGCAGTCAAGTTCGGATTCTTCAATATATTTAATATTTGGGAAGATGCTTATAAGTCAGTCTATCGACTACTTTCGAGTTTTGCGACCACAAACAAACAGAAACCGAATTTTTATATATGTAATTTTCGTATTTTATGTATTTAATTAAATTAAAATCACATTGGAATTGGTTTTTTTTATTAAACCTGACCATTATAAATCATGCCCAGAATAATTCTCGCGGGAGCCCAGAATAAAAAGTAGCGCAGAGTTTTAGTCTAAGAATTAGCTATCGATCAGCGAAAACCGCATCAAAATCGGCCTAGTAGATACTTGAATTCCAAACAGACAACTGTTTGTCTGTTCGAAATTCAAGTATAATATAAGAAATCTAAAAAAGTTTACATCGTGTTCTCCATCGTTTAAGAGAATAATAGAGAATAATTGATTTATTCAGTAAAAACATGTAAAAATAACAGTATAAAGGACAATAATGTTGCACTAAAACTAATGTCTGAGGATTTCGACACTTAAAACTAGGTACGAACCTGTTTTGTATTAGGTGTCGGTGCTTTTCCAAGGCTCATTTTTTTAACATTAATACAAGAGATTATGTTTACCTTGTATGATTATGTGTGGACATATCTGTACGTGCGTGTGTGTGTGTGTGTAGTCGGGCGTGTTTATATATAAATATAAACACGCATATTATATCTAATACATAAAATTCTCGTGTCACAGTGTTAGTTACCATACTCCTCCGAAACGGCTTGACCGATTCTCAAGAAATTTTGTGTGCATATTGGTAGGTCTGAGAATCGGACAACATCTATTTTTCATCCCCCTAAATGTTAAGGGTAGTCCACCCCTACATAAATTTTTTAAATTTTTAGATTAATTTTTATTTTTTTACGATACAGCATTAAAAATACATACAACCCTAAATTTTCACCTCTCTACGATCAACCCCTATTTTTTATTTGTTAATTATAAACTTAAATTTTTAGGCAAGACTTTTAATGTTATTTTGTCATGACTTAGAATAAAAAATATTATATTACTCTTTTAGATCCACAATTAGAACCGGTAGGTAGCGCTGAGATCGGGTCTGGAATCCTCCTAGTCACCTGGAGCGATTTTGGTGATTTTGTTTTTGTGTGTTTGAGTGGGTACCCGGTTGCTTTAGATTCGCAATTAGAACCGGTACGTGGCTCTGGGATCGGGTTCTAGAATTTTATTTTTTAAAGGCAGCACAACGTCTGCCGGGGCTGCTAGTATATATATATATATATATATTTTGTAATAGTTTTTGTCTGTACAGACACGGAATGTTTAGAATTTTATAATATTATATATTAAGATAATTTATTAAAGATTATACACCATGATACCGCAATAACTATTCGTTGAAACAATCAAAGTGGGTTTAATCTGCGATTAGCTCGGACGGCTACCGCTCCACATTAAATTTATATTGCTCAACTTTGATTAATAAAGTTCCCCGCCCCTGTGATGTTTGGTCGGTTTACGGACCCCAAATGTTTAACATTTCTGGACTCGTGTCTTGTCCTAATAATACGTCAATCAATATCTCTTTTATATTACATAATCCCCGTTTAAAAAGTTGAAGTTTGCAGAGTTAGCTCATTTTGAAGTGAAACTTCTATATAGACGGGGGTTATTAGGATTTTTTCTGTCACGAAAAAGCATTACGGCCGCGTGGAATGGGTAGAAGGTGCATCACGGGTTCCGGATCGAATTCAGTTTTTTTTTCTGATAAAATAATTATGTTTAAATAAAAAAATAATTCATTAAAATGTACCTAACCTAACCAAATCATAATTTACAGTAAAGCTACGAAAAATTGAAATTTGTGCTGCGACACTTAGTAGAAGTGAAACTTCAAGGAACAAGTGGAAAAACGAATCGCAACGGATGAGTGGAAAAACAAAATAAATACATATTATTTGCAATATTCAGATGAATGAAAATAAACTAAACTATACTATAAATAAAACTAGATTTACAAAGTAACGTAAATCTATAAGCAAAAAGAACTCCAAATCGCTGTCGGCGGGGAGCGTGCCTAAAATGCTGGCCGCAATGCTGATTCGTTAACCTAGGTGCAAGCCAGCCTTTTGATCACGCGAGACCTCAATTAGACGCGTTGAGAGGTCTCGATAGAGGTGATGAGCTCCAGGCCCCCGCGGCCCCAGGGTCGCGATCCCGACAGCCACAAATATGTACCCACTATCAATGGACACATATTTGCAACATTTCTGGGCCTCCTGGTGTGCGGCAGCAGCCAAGGCTATCACGGCTGTGTCCGGAAGATGGAACGCGGCCAAAGTATCGACACAAGTTGCATCCCATACTAGGGGGCGTCCCATCTTCCACGGCACCAACGACATTCCATCTGGTATCTTGCCATCGTCGCGGCACAGGCTATTTGGTTCGAGAACAATTCAAAATTAAATTAAAATTGTACTTTTATCATCTTAATTTCAAATAGTTAAATATGTCAATCATAGTATTAATATAAACCCTACAAGGTTTCCAATACTATGTATAAATCGATCAATTGCAGAGAGAGAGACAGATAACACTTTATTGCACACCAAAATATATAATTACAAAAACAGACCATATTTACAATATTTTCTAGGCAATACAATAGGCGGCCCAAGCGGCTCCAAGCGATCTCTTCTAGACAACTTAAATAAAAATAATTGAATCAGGCGGACATCGCCTGGTGGTGCAGGAAAAAGGCAGTAGATATGTAAATTCTCAATTTAATTTAAAAATAAATATACAAATACATACATATATACATAGTCATATATATACACTTATACAATAATATATTTCAAAATACATAAGTTATTATAATAAATGTACTAGGATGATTATATTGTGTTAATCAGACATAGCTATCTATTTATGGACAAATAGTGTTTTCTGAGTAAATTTCTAAATGTTGGTAAGGATGAAGTGTATGCAGGTGTCATAAGTTTTCGATGTGTAGCAGAGGTCCAATTGTGGGCAATGGATAGGCGAAGGAATTTAAAACGTTCCATAAGGTACTGGGGACTATTAGGAGTAAATAATCTCTATTAATATTATAAATGCGAAAGTAACTCTGTCTGTCTGTCTGTCTGTCTGTTTGTTCCGTTTTCATGTAAAAACTACTGGGCCGATTTGGCTGAAACTCAGTATATATATATTTTAGATGCCGAGAAGGAACATAGGATACTTTTTATCCCGGAAAATGGGATAGTTTCCGGGATAAAAATATATTTGTCTCTCTGTTTGTTATCCTTTTATGGAAAGACTATTGGACCGATTTGGCTGATACTCGGTACATATGTAATTTGAATACCGAGGGTAGCCAAGGGATACTTTTCATCCCAGATACTGGGATAGATTTTGGGATAGATTTATGTAAACTTTATCCCGAAAACTAGGATAGGTTTTTTATTTGTGGTTTGCCATTTTCGTCATTTTGTTTATTTTGGTCAATTTGGTCGTTTAGGTAGTTTTGGTAGTTTTGGATGTTTTGGTAGTTGTGGTAGTTTTGGTTGGTAGTTTTGCTATTCTCGGTAGTTTATGCTGGTAGTTTTGTTAGTTTCGGTTGTTTTGGTAGTTGTGGTAGTTTTGGTAGTTGTGGTAGTTGTGGTAGATGTGGTAGTTTTGGTAGTTATGGTAGTTTTGGTAGCTGTAGTAGTTTTGGTAGTTTTGTTTTGTAGATTTGGTAGTTGTAGTAGTTTTGGTAGTTGTGGTATTTGGTAAGAATAAGCCTAAATGGCACTCTGTTGTTCGTGCCTACCCCGCAAGGGAACTGGCGTGAAGTTATGTATGTATGTATGTATGGTATTTGGTTTGTACATTTGGTAGTTTCGGCAGTTGTGGTAGTTTTGGTAGTAGTGGTAGTTTTGGTTTGTAGATTTGGTAGTTATGGTAGTTTTGGTTGGTAGATTTGGTAGATTCGGTTGTTTTGGTACTTGCGGTAGTTTTGATAGTTGTGGTAGTTTTGGTAGTTGTGGTAGTTTTGTTAGTTGTGGTGGTTTTGGTAGTTGTGGTAGTTTTGATTGGTAGATTTGGTAATTGGGGTAGTTTTGGTAGACTTGGTAGTTGTGGTAGTTTTGGTTTGTAGATTTGATAGTTTCGGTAGTTGTGGTAGTTTTGATAGTAGTGGTACTATTGGTAGTTGTGGTAGTTTTGGTTTGTAGATTTGGTAGTTTTGATAGTTTTGGTTGGTCGATTTGGTATATTCGGTTGTTTTGGTAGTTACGGTAGTTTTGATAGTTGTGGTAGTTTTGGTAGTGGTGGTAGTTTTGGTTGGTAAATTTGGTAGATTCGGATGTTTTGGTACTTGCGGTAGTTTTGATAGTTGTGGTAGTTTTGGTAGTTGTGGTAGTTTTGTAAGTTGTGGTGGTTTTGGTAGTTGTGGTAGTTTTGATTGGTAGATTTGGTAATTGTGGTAGTTTTGGTAGTTTCGGTAGATTTGGTAGTTGTGGTAGTTTTGGTTTGTAGATTTGATAGTTTCGGTAGTTGTGGTAGTTTTGGTAGTAGTGGTAGTATTGGTAGTTGTGGTAGTTTTGGTTTGTAGATTTGGTAGTTATAGTAGTTTTGGTTGGTAGATTTGGTACATTCGGTTATTTTGGTAGTTGTGGTAGTTTTGATAGTTGTGGTAGTTTTGGTTTGTAGATTTGGTAGTTTTGATAGGTTTGGTTGGTCGATTTGATATATTCGGTTGTTTTGGTAGTTACGGTGTTTTGATAGTTGTGGTAGTTTGGTTAGTTGTGGTGGTTTTGGTAGTTGTGGTAGTTTTGATTGGTAGATTTGATAATTGTGGTAGTTTAGGTAGATGTGGTAATTTTGGTTGATGGATTTTGTAGTTTTGGTTGGTAGACTTGGTAGTTTCGGCAATTTTAGTACGTTTGATAGTTTTGGTCGTTTGTGTAGTTTACACAATATTTAGTTATATGAATAAAACTAGAACGGGTTGAAATAGGGTATTAAAGTTTGTACGGGAGACCAATCATTTATCAAGTTTATAGATATACAAATTCATAATCTTAAAAAAAAATGTGACTTTCATTCGATCTGTCTGTCTGAATACCGAAAATGGACATAGATACTTTTTATCCCGGTAGAGTGGATAGTTTGCGATATAAAATGAAGTAAATCTTCCGAGGGTAAATAGCACCAACATAAAAATACAATACTATATATCCTGTATAATGCCTGCTCTTAAAACAAGAGGTACGCACTAGAGTTTGACGCGCGGCGGAGCCGCGGGGTAAACTCTAGTATATTATAAAGGAGAGTGAGAATGTGAGTATTCCGGCGAAAATGAATAGGAAGCCACACTTTTTTTAGTTCTTGTTTTGATAAATAAGTTAAACAAACAATAGTAATGTATTCCTTTTACGGGTTTCAAGGAAATATGTGTAGACTGAGGTGGGCACTAAATATGACTGCTGTGCAGGAAAACTTTCGACGCAGCAATCAATTTATTGAGTGCAAACCTAGTTTAGAATGGGTTTCCTTTACGTCCTCATTTATGAGGGAGTTTAAAAGTTAAGTAACTTTGGTCTTATTCACATTAAGTTAGAGTAAGTTTGAAGGCTTCTTTAAGAACCATAACTAACTCTAACTCAGTATGAATAAGACCCTTATTATTTTAAATTAATTTTTTAACAAATCTCTTTGGTTATACAACGGGGCGTGAGTTACGTTAGGTTAATTAAATTTTAATTGGGTTTGTTTTGCTGATAATAAAATTATAAGCAGCTCAGTTTAAGGTCAAATGTCAAGGCTTGATTCCATAATATTTTTAGTTACATAACTGTTGGATTATTTTAAACATTTGATATTTTTTGGACATTAAACTTGCCCTGTGATTTAAACATTGTGGGGATGTATATTTGTTATTCTTTCACGCATAAACTATTGAACGGGTTTTGACGAAAGCTTGTGGTCACATAGTTTATAAATCCTAATACCACCTGTAGTTATAACAGACTTGGGGCCCAGGTAATCATATTAAGGCATCGTAAGGCAGACAATAATGGGAACGTGGATTGATGGTGTGGATGGATAAGAACCAATCTTCATGAAATTTAGTAAACATTTTAACCTAATATTAAATAGTTATCCTAAGATACAGATACGTTATTTGTGCAAACGAAGTCAAGTGCAAAGCTCTAATTAAATACAAACAAAAATGTAAACTATGTTTGTTTGTTTATACGTTCGTTATACACATTGTTCAGCACGTGGATTTTAAATGCTACTAGGGTACTATAAACTAACACATTATTGCCCCAATGATTCTACGTCTTCATACAGTATTAAATCCAATGCAAACCGTTCAAACAAATTTCGTCTCTAGTGAAGATGAAAATAAGAGACCGTATTCTGTGATGATGTGCTCAATTGGTAAATTACTAAAGCGGTCTTAAATGAAGAGGTCAAAACTGCTGTTAAAATTGCAAATAATGTGATACCCGTATCTTGCTGATTTTACAATGTATGTTAAGACTTAAAATTTACATTATTTTAAGGTTATATACAATCGAAAACACAGGAAATCATATGGGTTGAAAGCTAAATTGATTCGAGTGACATTTAGAAAATGAATGAATGAATGAAAACTATTGTTCACCATAAACTTCAATCTAGACAATTGATATGCATACATTTGGATTAGACCAATGGGCGGGCTTATCGCTTATAGCGATCTCTTCCAAGCAACCCAGTGTCTAAGGAGATTTTAAAGAAAATTTCAATAAACGATTTGTTGTTGTGGAAAATGTGTCAAGAGAAGAAGTAAACACTAAAATTGACAGAAAAAGTGGGATAGGAGAGGGGGTACTTTTTAAGACTTTAGGAAATTATCTAAACGTAATTTACCCTACCAGGAAACGAACCCGGTACCTCAACCATCTAGTAAGTGGCCCAACACTTGAAATCATAGAGGAATTTAAAATTTTCCAATTCATTAAATTTTTATAAGTAGCCAAAAATGATAGACTAATCAGCTGGATGAAATTTCGTTGATTAAAGAAGCAAAGCTTATTAATAAATGCTCCTAGTCCATGTCCAAACCTACTTAGACATATAGATTCTTTTTATGGCATTCTATAATTGAATTTTTATTGTTTTGTAATGCCAAAATATTATTGGAAAAAAATAACACATATCTTCGGCGTATGTGCAAAACCTTATAACTACATATGTTTAAATTATTTTTCGCCAAAGTTGTTGCATACATTAATACTTGATAATAATTTAACGTAAAAAAGTAACAAGGTCTTGCACTGACGCCGACGATATTAATATAATAAACATTTCTATTACATTAATTAAATATTTAAATACAGTCCGCTATACCATTACCTATTCATACATTGACCATACATATTTATAAAGTCCATAACATCTACGTCAAAGTGCAATGGATATAGGTTTAATTAATCTCACCTGAGCTCCTTAAACACTCAGAAAGGTTTTGCAAGCTCCACTAAATCTTCTAAGCCCAATACGTGAAAGTCCCTGAGTATATATTTAGTTACTTGCCACCATGCTAAACAGTACATCGATGCAGTCTGACTTGCATAGGGGGTGCGGTCCATCCCTCACCCAACGTACTTCCATACTCCACAGTATTTCACACTTCCAGTCTTCGCCTGGCCGGCAGGCAGAGTAGACGTATAACGGGAGTTTTCGCGAACTTTCATATCGGAAAAGTGGTGCCAGACGCTTTGTTTGCAGAGTCATGTGAGTACAAAAAGTATAGAAATAATGATTTTGATACTTTTGCATTTTATAAAACTTTCTATTGCTTTAATTCTACTGTTCAATTATTGATATTAATATGATTAAACTATGATTTTTTTATATAGAAAGAAAATTAAAAAGTAATACGATTTTTTTTGTATTAAATCATATATAGGAACAAAGTATCAAAAAATTAGATAAAAATATCCGATGGATGGTCATTTTTTTTAGAAATAATGGTTTTACTAGATTTTGAAAATATTTTATTCGCTATAAATGAAATGAAATTTATTGACATGTAAGTAAGGAGTACAGGGTTCCTACATATAAAATTACTAGAAAACAGTACAACAGGCGTCCCAAAGGAAACTCTGTTTATGTGGAATTCGATATAATAATATATTAACGGCTTGTTTTAAGGAACATAAAAACATCGATCTTATTGTATTTTATTAAGTATCTGCGACTATTACAACATTACACTACGTTTGAAATCTGTAATTCTGTAGCTTTTTGAAAAGGTGCCAAATGAAAAGATTGCAACAACGATGAAGATTTAAATAATAACCGCGATTAATTTAGATTAAAAGACAATTCCAATTAACTATTAGTAAATTTCAAAAATTGACGTTTTTCTTGGTTCTTTCTTAAATGCACCTACAAAAACTTAGTTTTTATATAGGGATGGTCCAAACTAATATTTTAAATTGGAATATGAGTTTGCTTATTCGTTTGTTACGCTTTAACTAATCAACCCATCATCATGAAATTTTGCTTGCACATTTTCAGGGGTACAGAAAAAGGTATGGTGTACTTTTCATCCAAAAATAAAGTACTTTTTCCAAGAGAAAGAAAAATAACTTTTTAGACGTATTTAAACTCTTCGTGTATTGGCCAATAACCTGAATATGTACATATGTTGATCGATTTTATGTTATAGCATGGAAAAAGACATACTTCTTCCATGGTTATAGTATCGTTAATACTAATGCGAGCGAAGCCACGGGCAGACGCTAATATTGTTATAGTATTGTTTAACGATGACGCAGATTCGAATCCTCGTAAGGCAGTGGTTCTGGCCCAAGATATATATTTTTATTTTTACAATTACTACTAGCTGAAGGTGACAGAAACTTTTCTCTTCTTTTATTTACCTTTTCCCAATTATTTGGGTTCGTCTTTTTCTTCCATGCTCTTCTTCTATTCTGGCATACGTCCTCTGTCACACCACACAATCGTTTCATCATTTACACAGTCCATCCATATATTTTTTCTTTACGTCTCTTTTTAGAACAAAGATCCTAATCGCACGTTACTTGGCGGATGGGGAGCTATACGAAAAAAAGGGTTAGCGAAAAAAAAATGCTGACCACTGTATATTATTATTATACAATTTCGAATTTTAATGCAATGACATGAAATCTAAAAAAATATCCATTAATCTATACTAATATTATTAGTCTATACTAAGTTGCTTGATTAATTTAACAATAAACTTAATATATAACGAAATCTTAACTGCTACGTGAAAATATGTAAAACCTCAACATTTTCGTAGATGTATCTCCGAAGGTTTTCTGTGTTGAGAGATTTTGGCACGTACATGGACTACTCAGTTTTAATCTTGCTAATTATGTAGCAATAAATTATTCCATGTACAAGACGTAACAGTACTCATCATCAGCTAAATATCTTCGCTATTTTTTTTTTATTGCAGGAGATCAGCAGACAGGCAGACGGCCCACTCGATGGAAAGCGGTTACCATCGCCTATGGACATTTGCAACACCAAAGTTGCTACAAATACGCTGCTGCCCTCTTAAGGGAGACTGGAACCTGGTCACTAATGCCGGAACACAACTCAAGGTTGTTATGGTGACATACTTTAAACCAGGGGTGGTAGCCATCCAGTCGGGCAAATGCCCTACCACCTGGCAAAAAATGGGGAAGAATAGGCGATTTTTATCTGTGCAGGAACGGAGAAAGAATACAATTTCCTGCGGCCTGGCGGCCTGTCGTAAGACGCGACAAAACAACCCACAGCCAGGTGGTAGGGCATTTGCTCGACTGGATGGCTACCACCCCTGGTTTAAAGTATGTCGCCATAACAACCTTGAGTCGTGTTCCGGCATTAGTGATCAGGTTCTAGTCTCCCTTAAGAGAGCGCGCATTTGTACTGCAAATGTCTATAGGCGATGGTAACCGCTTTCCGTCAAGTGGGCCGTCTGTCTGTCTGCTGAACTCCTGCAATAAAAAAAAGGTGATGTCATCAAGTGATATAAATTTTGGAAGCTTGCTAAAGTTATATTATTTACTAGGCGATTGTCATTTCTAGTTATTGCATGGTGTTTTTGATATTTTTATTGGAGTGACTATAAAGAACGTTATTTTCCATATTGTTAAAATTTACTCATTTTTCAACTTAACGATTCGAGTTCGGTTGTTAATATTTAGAATGGTTTATTAAAAAAGTTGAGTGGCCCTTCGGATATTTAAAAGGACTTACTGGAACCCCCTCGCAGCTGAGAACAGGGTAATTTTGTAAAGGTCACAAATTATAATTAATTTCATCTGTTGATAACTTGTTCCGTGTGAAATGTTTTAGTCATGAGGGTTGCGTAGCCATTTTGGCAAAAGCGAAAATTTTAGCGCTCGTGTAGACGGCACCGTCCACACCCCGCTACTACACAGGCCGCTGCGCTACTATTTCGTGTTTAACTGTAGATACGAATGTTATCCGCCCGCTCGACAGTGAAAATGCGGTAACGGCGTAGTGCTACAATCTACACAGTTTTACGGCGCCTTAGCGGTGCGGCGATAGTGCGGTAGCCGTCTCATGTGTACACGCACTTATACAATCATCACGTCTGTCGTTCTCTATAAGTACAGCTATTTTTCTCTGAAAATAAAGGGTTTACATATTGTGAGATAAAAGGCTACGCCACCTTGCACAATTTGTAGTATGGCCTTCGATAGCTTATATGAGCCAGGCACCGATATCACAATCTCTCATCCTCTAATTTAATTATTATAAAGTTTTACACACGTTGCGGCACGGTGGATTAATTTTGAGCTCAGATTTCGAGTAGAATTTTTTCAGTTCGGGCGTTTTGCAGTCTTTATTTTTGGAACGGAAGGGGGGTAGATAGGTAGATTTTGAGTAAGGAATCAATTGGAGCGAATGAACCGGATGAATGGCGCGTACACATGTATTGTAACTAATTTAGTTGAAGGTGTATTTCATATGCCGCTACACAATGGTGTATTACAAACATGAAAAATTATACATTAGGGGCGGCTTCCATACATGTAACTGAGAATTGAAAGAGTTTTCATCATTTACATAATCGTGTACAGTATCGTGAGTCAGATCTTGAAAAATTATACCGATTTTCGATTTAAGGGTACCTAAATGGAGTTCACCGTCTCGCTTGGTCTTATTACAATTTTAACAGACTTAAAAAAAAGGAGGTACTCAAGTCATAGTGTATTTTTTTAAATGTATGTTTATCTATCTATTTGTGTGTGTTCAAGTGGGTCCCGGGATGGTTTAGATTCACGATTGGACCCGGTAGGTGGCGCCGCTGAACACCTCTTTAACGGTGGGACCGATTATGAAGATTTAGCGATCCGCTAAACATTATTTTTTTTATATAAAAGACGTATAAGTACCAAAGATTATAATACAAAGCACAAGAAACAGAACAATGTAGGTTGTAATAATAAAAATGTCATAATGAGCATAATGAAAAAATACCTATCCTAAGAAAAGAAAAAAAAGTAATATATAATCACACTAAATATTTGCAATTTATTTAAACCTAATATCTATCTAATAAGTTTTAGGGGGTAATCTCTGGATCTACAAAACCGATTTTAAAAATTCCTTTACCGTTCGAAAGCTACGTTAACAGGGAGTATCATAGGCTATATAACATGACGCTATATACCACGGGAGCGGGACAGAGCGCGGGTGAAACCGCGCCGGGCCGCTAGTTTATATAATTATATATAACTAGCGGACCCGGCAAACTGTACCGCCTCAAAATCAATAAATAAAATCAAAACTTAACCGAGACGAACATCAAATGTTTGACAGGTAGCAATAGTTTCTAAGGGAAAGCGAGATTGTTCTTTTTACTATATTCCATGCATTTTTTTTTCATATTTACTCACTTTTCAAACCTTCCCTGGACTTCCACAAATAATTCAAAACCAAAATTAGCCAAATCAGTCCAGCCGTTTTCGAGTTTTAGCGAGACTAACGAACAGCAATTGATTTTTATATATAAGATTACGAATCTGTAACTTTATTTTCTACATTGTATTGGTTTACAAACTTAAATAAAATAAACAGATTCGAAAACTTTACAACTTTGTCCGGCTACCATCTACCGTTCGGTAGGTAGGTACTACAAGAACTTTAAACAATCAAACCAAAACTATGTAAAGTTGAAGGCAACATCGAGTAAACAAAAGGGGAGAATGGCAATGAATAGGAATATTAATATTTAATACATTGCATAAAACAAGCAAATCCAGCGGCTGCCAAGTTCGACGGTTCAGTCGGATTAGGGTACAGTAATTTAGTACATTTTGACGTTGAACGATGACGTGTAGCGCCCGTAAGCCGGCTTGACGTTACCCGGTTAATATTAGAGGATTGTGTTGAATTTAATTATCCCAATGTAATTATTCAAAGCTGATGTACCTACATCGGGTGTACTGACTGTTTCCTCATTTTGGCAGTTGAAAACAATATTTGGCACGTTCATTTTATAATGATGTGTCATTTATGAATATGACACGTTTTGTGTAGTGATGTGGCGTGCCTGCGAGCGGCGTCCGTCCATTATCCCATTGTGCAAGCCATTTGCCCATTTGCTCACTCCGGTTGACCTCTGCTCCGTTCATTTTACACAAATCCTAAGACCGCATGTCAGAGTGCATGTGGATTTACGAGTTGTAAAGACGCTATTACTGTGACTATATCCAATGACAAAAACTACTAGAAATAATTGGGCATATTTATAATCAATCCAATTCGCCGAAATATCCTACGTTTATTGCCGTACTCAGAGATGTATAATGTCAATTAATATTAAATAAGAACAATTAAAGACTTAAAACTCTGAGAAGCTCCTAAATAGATTTATTTTTACGCATTTGCGGTTAAAGGGAACAAAGAAATATATAAACATTTTTTCTAAAATCCATTCATTCTTTCATCGAAAAACTTATTTATGCTAAATAAAAGATAGAAAGGTCCCTAATAAATTATCAATTTATGGCGGGTTTCTATATTGTATGTACATACTATACAATTTTAATAATGCAGACCAAGCTGCACGTTTTCACATGTATGATCAAAGCAAATTGTACCAGGGAGGCAAAAGCTTGCAGAGCTTCTTTACACTAGAATGAGATTTTACTCTTTGAAGAATTACGTCGCAAGATAAAAGGAACGTTACAAACTTTTAAATTTTATCTCAAGCTAAGAGGTAAAAGGAAAGTGAGGTATGGTTTTCTTTTGACCTGAGAAAGATAAGGAAGTACGAGAACGTGGTGAAATATGTTTCGTAACCGACAAAGCGGAAGCATCAAACGTTATGGTATTTTATAAGAATGTACCTAAAGTAAAAATGCACTTGTGAATCCGTAACAGATTTTTGAAATAAGAAGATTAGCAATATTAATAGTAACTATTTCTTGCAGCTTCCCTCGCATTGACAAAGGATAATTATGTATGTCATGAAATGAGCATGTTATAATTATTAGCAATGTCTATCTTATGTTTAATTCCAAATTTTCGTAACGCCATCTAACAAAGGTAAAAAATAACTCCTCCTCAACTCTGACAAAAAAATTTAAATTATTGCGAGCGAAGCCGCGGGCAAAAGCTAGTGTCTTATAAAGTACTATTCTGCCGACAAAATCTGATGTAAACGTGAAACCTAAAAGCGTGGTCTTTTTATGTTCAGAAATAGGTTCTTACAGACAGTCAATTTTTTTTCTAACAGCGTTGTATGTATGAGGTTCTTGGTGAATAATATTTTCATAGCAAACACAATGAATTGGTGGCTTTTGTTCACCCGAAGAGGACGGGAATGGTTCTCTTTATGTTCCATGCATAATATTTATGTATTCCTGGTAGGAACGTACAGAATGAATAGGAGTTCAGAGCTCTTTGATGCTGCTATTATTTTCTTAACTATAAAAGACACGAAGCGTTTTGGCACAATATGTACAAAACGTACATAGTGTCGATCAAAAAAAAATTGATTAAATTGGCAATTTGCATACTATGATTTGGGCTTATTTCCCCACGTAATATTATATTGAGATTGAAATTGATTTATTCATTTCGTCCCACGAGTATGATATTTGATATTTTTTATTATGTATAAAGTAGGTGGAGTAAAGAAACATCAAGAGGCAGTTGAAGAAGCTAAAATAACTCTAACATATTTTTGAATTGTCCTAAAGAGGTCTATCATTTTTATTATTGTTTTTTTATTGGGTAGTTGAAAAAAAATTAAAGCTGGATAACTAATGGCCCACCTAATGCAAAGCGGTTACCTTTGCCTATAAACGTTTGCAACTACGAAGCCAACGCGTTGCCAGCGTTTAGGATGGCATAGAGAGGACGGGATAGGAGTGGTGAGATAGAGGGATCAGAAAGGAGAAACGGGATGGCATAGGGAAGATGGGATAATGTAAGGAGAAAATGGGCCATCACACTTGATGCCGCACTTAGTAATATTTCTCAAGATTTTCTTGTTTCAATTGGTTCAACTGTAGGTACACGAGACTTGTATGTGCATCTTTAGACATTATTTTAATGAGCTAATCAGCTGTGAGACATATGTAGATCGACAATAGAATGTGACATCAAGATTTGACGGCCTCTGTAGTTGAGCGGGCTAAGCCTTTGCCGGCCTACCTCACTGCAACGTAGTGGCTCCGGGTTCGATTCCTGGTATAGTAAATTTCGGAAACGTATTTTCTCCTTTATTTACTATGGTCTGGGTGTCTGGGATCGGCCCCAGCGTAGTCTGTTGTATATTACCCATAACACAAAAACGGAAGATAAACTGTTCAAGTGACATAAATTTCATATGTACATTATTCGTGCATGTATTTTTTTATTATATAAGATAATGTTAGATTTGTCAGTCTTTTGTATTTTAACAAATAAAATATTTTTTTCAACACACTTGCTCATAAAGTGGCTCTATGGTCACCGCAATTAGGCACAGAATGACACCCATTATCAAACTGTGAGTAAAATACATTATAACTCACTAGTGAGTTATAGATTTTTTTTTTAAATTTTATTGGTTGAGTTGCTTTGTTCTTAAAAAAGTTTTTATTCAAAAAAAAAAGATCGTGTTCTATAGAACAAATGAATTAATGTTCCTATTGCTTGCTCATTTCATGCATCTTCTTATTTAAATAAATAATTTTAACTCGTACGTGTTTAACAAATAAAACTTTCACTCATATATAACTTTTTTATCTACTAAATAAAATAAAGTTTTGTTGTTATTTTATTCACAAGTGTGTTGAAAAACGTCGTATGATACACGTGTGTATTGATGATTACCGTCCTCGGCTCTCTTAAGACCCTCGCCTACGGCTCGAGTCTCAATGGCGCCTCGGCGGTAATCACCAATGTTACACACTAGTACCATAATGTACTATTATAGCTCTCGTTTAAACCAAAATGTCACGCGTCCCAAACTCAGAGGGCGCGAGTTCGATCCTGGCCGGAACGCATGCACCACTTAGTCAGTTTTCTGATCTAATGTACATATTGTTACAATTACCACGTGCTAATAACGGTGAAGGAAAACATCGTGATGCAACCTGCACATCGAGATAACCGTTGTGTCAAACCTGCCAAGCCGCTTTGGACAAGCGTGGCGGGTATACGTCCCTTCCCCTTATTAATGGGAGGCCCGAGCCCAGCAGTCGAACATTTATGGGCTGATATTATATTATATATTTATATAAACTTTTTAATTATAGAAAAATTTAAAATTTGAACAAATCTTCATATTAGTGTAGATTAAACAAATAGCAATCCATGTTAGCGAATCAAATTATATAAACACTTCCTGACCCGTTCCCACTTCGCTGGGCATCAGAAAAAAAAAAAAAAATACTTATTATTAATCACAATCAAATATACCCTGTCAGTCAGGATTAATGTAGCTTTCCACTGGTGAAAGAATTTTCAAAATCGATTTAGTAGATCCAGAGATTACCCCCTACAACGTCACAACCTCACAAATTTTACCTCTTTATTTTTTATTGAGTTTAATTACCTACTAAGCGAAATCAAAATATTTCCCCTCCCGTGCTGCCCGTACCCCAGTGACGCCTACATCGCATTAGCCTATCTCGCTGATTAGGGTGCGCGGCGACCACGCAACATTTTCCTAATACTTATATTTTTAAACTCGTGATATCTTCGAATGAATTGTCCGAATTGGATATTTCAAAAAGTTATATGGTATTCAAAAAGGTATTGAAGATAGATATTGTTCCAACATTTTCTAGTCTTCTCCTATAGACATGTAACTTTTTTGTGTTTGACCCATTTCTGAAAGATGGTACTTTTAGAGTGGATAAGTAAGTTAAGCATTTGGATTGACTTTAAGATTTTGGACGTTAACATGTAGTCTGCTTAGTTGTGGCATAGGTATTATGTATGTGGACAGCCTAAAGTATAAGGAGAACATAAATGCATTACCAAAAAGTAACACTGTACGGTTTTATCTCCTCTAAAGGGAAGGATTTCAACTTCAAACAATACTTACGTCCTAATGAAACTATTAGCCAAAGAGCCTTAAAAACGCTGAACAGTCATTACTGGAGTTTCAACGGCGCGAAGAGAATACTCTGCAAAATAATAATACAAAAGAGTCGAATGCCTGAAGACAATAAGCGGTAGACAATGCGGGCCTAGATATTATCGGATTTTCCTTCTCTCTTCTATGCTCGCCTGGTTACTTTTTCAATGAAACACAAGAATATATTGGAAAAAGTAGTGAGACAGACAAACATTTTATTTGAGTTCGTACATCCTTTTTTTAGTCTTTCTTATGTTTTTGTTGTACCAGTCTGTCTGTCAGTTTATTAGTCATTTTTCCCAGAACCTCAAATTTCATACTGTATGGATGAAATTTGAGAGAAAGGTATAGTCGACATATTTGTTATCTGTGGTGTATGTAACCTACATATTATTATATTAGGATATGTCCACCACGCCTGAAATGCATTTCCCGTGGGAATCCCGGGACACAGTACCGCAGCATTTAAAAAATAATGTAAGTTAGCGTTTTAGTGAAAACTTTATCGTAATAAGTAAATTTTTATGCACTCAAACAACTACAAAATGCTCCCGGGAAAATTCCCTAACGATTCCCAGGATAAAAATGTGATTCATTTTATTACATAAAATATGCTATCGATCAATATAAAATCACATTGGAATTCGATTTTTTTTAATCTGGTCATTTTAAATCTTCCCAGAAATATTTCCATGGAATTCCTAGGATAAAAAGTAGCGCCCATTTTAAATCTAAGAATTTGCTGTCGATCAGCGAAAACCGCATCAAAATTGGCCTAGTAGTTTTTATGTGAAACCCGAACAAACAGACAAGAATTTAAAAAAAAACCAGCATTCGGAGCAGCGCCCTTTGAGTTTAAATTTTACGTTACGCTAACCACTAAGCTACCATGGAAGAAATATGTGTAGTTTATGAAGAGCTAAACCTCACACAAATCTATTGTTTTATTGTCAGGACCCTTTTCTATTACAAAAAAACGCAAAGTTTGTAGATTTATTAAAAGTTATGATTCAGCCGAAGTCGGCACGTGCTTAACAGATTATACAGAACATTTACGAGTATGTGTTATTCAAAACAGCTATTTTTCATAAAATGAGAATGGTTTCATAAAAAGGCGCTGCTATAAATTTATGCGGCCCTGGTGCTTTTTTCTCCATTCAAGGGACAATACTGCCTACAGATAACCTGCCGTTTGAACCGACAATACAGGGATGTTGAATGAAATAGGAATTTTAAAATTTTCACATTTAACTTCTTTTTGCAGTAGTTAAAATAACAATTATCTTGAACTTAAGATTAAGTTAATATTAGGTAATATAAACAAATTTAATACTTATAATATTTATACAAAATTGTGTATAATATTGCAAAAAACATTAAAACGTTATCAATATTTTCTTATTCCAAAAATCAGTCTTGGAAAAGTGGTATACTTTCCTGTAATTATTAGAAGTAAACACTAAACATATTTATTATGAGCATAGAAGACCGTAATACAATTTATCCCAAAAATAATTACAATGCTGGACCTAGATTCAATGCCTTTTGTTATACTAGTAATTGTAACTATATCACAGTTGTAATAAAAAAAAATAAAAAAAATATGTATTTATTTCAATAAGTCCATACATGTAAGTTGCCGGGGCTTCCCAGAAAGTAATCAGATGATACTTGTGTTGGGAAACCTCGCTCTTCCTATGTTTCATCAATTTTAAGACTATCAATTCGCTGAATTACAGAGAGTACTTTTACAAATATTTAAAGAAAAAAAAAAGAGATAAATAGATAGGTTTCTAGTGGTTGTGTCCGCAAGGGCAAGTAGCAAGCAAGTGTAAGGTGCGTGTGTATGTGTGTGTACGCGTGTGCAAGTGTATGTGTGTGTGTGTGTGTGTGTGCGCGCGTGTGCGAATGTACGTGTGTGTGTGTGTGTGTGTGTGTGTGTGTGTGTGTGTGTGTGTGTGTGTGTGTGCGTATGTGTGTGTGTGTGTGTGTGTGTGTGTGTGTGTGTGCGTGCGGGTGGGAGTTTGAATGGAACACAAATCCCTACTAATTTGTTTTGAGTCTTATTGAAAACAATAAGCATGTTTCAGGATCAAGCTGATGTAACCAAGATGTCTTCCACTTCATCATAATTAAGGGTTAAGAGCCATTCATAATACATAAACAAGATTATTCATGTCAAATGTATTTATGCATAGTAAATATGTTATGGTGCCTAATTTTTTATTTTAATTATATAATGAACAAAAAATACATTTGAAATTCATGAATGTTAAAACCCAATCTCTGCTTAATAGATAAGTCTTTAACTAGACCTAAACAACGGAGTGCTTGTAGCATCTCAAAAACTCTCATTCTAAAGAATATAATGTGTAAATTTTAAGTATTTCTACAAAAAATATACGAGCCTTGCTTAAAAACATTGTCTTTCAACTTTTGTATACACTTTTACCCAAAATAATTGGACACAAAAAACATATGCGACAAAAATATTACAAATTACGCAACACAAAATTGTTTCGAAAACAGAAAAAATCTACAAAACAATTCATAAGGCAAAAGTTTTCAGGGCCGTTTTTTGTTTAACATTAAAATTCACGTATTCATCGTGGTTCACCAAAACGGCGGAGGAAATTGCGCGTGAAATTTTTCGTTTGAATTTATTAACTTGCTGGCCACCAAGCTCGATTTCCATATGCTAACAAATATATAAACGCGGATTTTTATATTTTGGAGATTGCACCATGGATCTGTAGTACTTCTGTGCAGCTTAAGACCTTAAAATCTTACATAACCCTCTTTCTCCTTCCTATCTTCGTCAACGTTTTGAATTTCTTGTTCCTTCGGACAAACATTGTAGAACTTCTAAATCTCTTCTTCTCAAAGCTCCCACACACTCATCGGCATGTTATAGTGGTTCTTTCTCCGTCCACTCAGTTAGATTATGGACGCCCTGCCACATACGATCCGAGATAGTTCATCGGGGAGCAGTTTCAAAAAAAAGTCTAAGAGCACTATCTATCTTAAATTATCCTTATACGTCTATATTTTACATTATATATTTATGTATGTATCTTAAATGTATCTTGTATATAATTTATTTTTGTAAATCGTAAAATATTTTAGTGTACACAACCCTGCCTTTTGGTTCTCCTCTTTTCGCTAGACTATGAGTCTGCTGGAAGTTGGAGTTTACTGGAAGAAAACTCTTTTAGGGTTAAGCTCGTCTTTGTACACATCATCACTATTCTATAAGTTTGTTTGTAACTTTTTGTGTACAATAAAGAATAAAGAACAATCGTTATATCTCTCCTAAAAACCATGAGAGAATCTCATCATCTCGACAGCCGCGAAGAAGCAACAATAAACATACCTACAGATGTATAATTTTTTTAGTTTAATTAATACACACATTTAATTATTAATATATATTTAAAAGTATTTTATTAATTTCACAACATCCAAAGATATTTTATGGATACCTTACTTTAAATTAGATATTTCTATTAAAACAAGCAAAAAGAAAGGTCGTAATTAAATTATTTATGTTATATACTCGTAACATGAAACTATCTACGCCAACTATAACACGAATCTTATATACTCAACTTTCGTACTCTTTTTCAGTAGTTTGCTTTTGCCCGTTTTTAAGCAATTTCACCTTCTTTTATATTATCAAACCAACAATACCGTGTTCAAATTTTAGCAATTTTATAACTAAAACTTATTACAGACGTTATCAAAACTCCCAAAAAGATTTATTAAGTACCTGACAATGTTACCATATAAACATGACTTAGTTTTTATTAAAGTAAAACGGACTACTTACTCTATAAATCAAGTGTAGGTATTCTCATTTAAATGTTACAATGTATGTTAGCACGGCAAATTTATTAAATATTTTCATATAATCTATCACACGAGTTACTGAGGGGGATATATAGCCTAGTAATCGGCAATCGGCAGACAAACAGACACATGATACATCCCCAAGCTAAGCTAAGCTAAGAACCCAGACACTCAAACCGTAGTAAATAACGGAAAATTCCTTCACGAATTTTACCTTGCCAGGAATCGAACATGGAGCCTCTGCATTTCAGTGAGGTAGCCAGTAAAGACAGCCCACTCAACCACAAATTAGGTCTAGTATATAAATCATCATTAACTAATTAAAACCCTAAGACTGTCCTTAGCTGCATATTGCTGCATTAAGCTTCCATATTCGACTCCATAATCCCCGAAATGAATTAAAAATCTCATCTCTACGAAGCCGGTCAGCGGCTGTTATTTGAATGAAACCCCGAGTTGGATCCGGGAATAAGTTTGAGTCCCGGAAACACCCGCTGCTTAATTATGCTCCACTTTAATTAAAAGTGGTTCGGATTTGAAACAAAATAAAAGAGGATTTATTTATCACTAGCTGCTTCGCTTGCGTGGGAATTAATATTTATACCCATACTATGCTTTCCTCTCGGCATTGTCCTGTCATTTAAGGTGAAAAAGGGGGTAAATCTGAGAATGAAAACCGATGAGCTTATAAACTGTTACCCTGTCTGACCTCTCTATTCGATATTCCCTTTATCTTACCCCTTAATTCCATTCTCTAACACGTCTCTCTATTCCATCTTTCGTATCCTCTATCCTCCGTACCCTCTATCCATTCTAAAGGCTGGCATCACGTTGGCTTCCCTCCTGGTGTTGCAAACGTCTATAGGCCATCGTAACCGCTTTTCATCAGGTGGGCCGTTTTTCACATTTATGACATCAAAGGTGCTACCAATGTGCTGCCGCTCTCTAAAGTGAGACTGGACCCTGGCCACTAAGGCTGGAAATCAACTCAACGTTGTTATGGCGGAATATTCCATAACAGGGTTAGTAGTCATCCAGGCAGCTAAATGCCCTACCACCTGGCTGTGGGTTGTTTTGTCACCTTTTTTTTTAAATGGAAGTATATATAGGTTTACGTTTGACCACTGTCTCATCAGATGTTGAGTGATGACGCAGTCTAGGATGGAGTACCCTTACCTAGAAGATACCTATATCTACGTATATATACGTGACTTGAAGACTTCAAGATTGTATTTGTCAGGAAAAACAGACTCCGGGAAATTATTCCACTCTTCGCCACTGCGCACCAGAAAAGATGAAGCGAAACGCTTGGTTCTGACTGGTAGTGTTTCCACTATGTAGCGGTGGCGCAAACCGGTGCGTCTGGTTGTCCGATGGTAAAATGGGGATGGAAGAATCAGCTGGTGCAATTCTAAGGAACACTTGCCGAAATGTATCCGATAGAAGACAGTCAGCCCCGCGACCTTGCGTCTATGCCCTAGACTCTGAAGTCGAGCATAAAAAAGACGATAATTGCCGACCAGCTTCGTAGCTCTTTTCTCAATTGATTTGGCTCTTACGACTGGCCGCCCCAACGCAGGAAATTGTATTCTTTCTCCATTCCTGCACGGACAAAATTCTACTCTCGACATTGAGACCACATACGAATGTATACCAAATTCCAGTAAAAACGGCCCCGTAGTTTTTCCATGAAAGCGTAATAGACAGCAGAATTACTTTCGCATACTGGTTGCCATTTTGTCATTTTGAATCCAGGCAAAATTAATAGACTAAAGACCAATTATAGTCAGAAAAATATTTCAAATTTCTTAATTATTAGAATTTAATTGTCCAGCTCATATTCGTACCTTCTGAACTATGCATAACATCAAAATGAATAATGAAAATTTATGATTAAATTCCGGTTTTCATCTCAAAATTTTCATGATTAAATATCCTGTAAAATCAGTTTTCACATAAATTTTGGCATTGTTGCAAAACTACAGACATACAGTTCAATTTAATTAGTATATACAGATAATGAATTAGGTTATAACAAAGGATAATTAATTTTAATTACTTAGGTAGATATTATCTGAAAAGCAACCTAGTGTAATTAAGTGTTATTTCGCGCTCAGATATTTGCCGTGTGTGAATTTGTAAACTTGATAAGCAGACGTTTATCTACATATGTTATAATTTGGTTATTTATATTTAAATTTAATAATATACATTATTGTAATTTCTAGTGTTTTATAGTCAATTGTTTTGGTTCTACAGATTTTAATCACATTAGAATATAAAATTGATATAAGGTAAAGCTTTAAAAATTTTTGAATAATAAATAGTCCCCAAATCACCGTTAGCTGGGAACGTTCCGAACACGTTGGTCGCGTTACCACGTTGGATGGCAAAGCCTTATGCGTTGCCAAAAATACAGGCCAGCCTTTTGGTCCGGTGAGACTTCTATCAACCGTGTAAATAGGTCTTAATCAAGGCGGTGAGCTTCTGGTTTCGACAGCCCCAGAGTTTCGATATCAAAGGCCATAAATATGTATCCGCTGCCAACGGGTGCACGAAAGAAAGAAAGAAAGAAGAAGAAGAAAGAAACAAAATATTTATTTAGGACAAGGTACAAAAAGTCTTACATGATAATATATCTAACAATTATTTGTGGTGTCCTAAAAAGACTCTTGTTCAGCATAATGCTAGTTTCACAACCACCGCTGAACTTCCGCAAGTACCTCTAAGTGATGCCACGGCCTAGCTCCACGAAGCAAATTAAAAACAATAAACATTATTAAACAGCATGTTTGCGGTCTTTTAGGTCCTCTTGCCGCACGGCAGCTGCGCCTGCTAACGCGGCCGTGTCTGGAAGGTGGGACGCAGCCAGAATGTCGTCCCCTCTTCCAGGGCACCAAAGGCATTCCGTCTGGTCTCTTGCCATCGTCGCGACACAGATGATTAGGTTCTAGGATGGTATTATTATTTGTTAATATATTTATATGAAAAAGAGTGGAATTAATTAACGGACTCTGTTTTTCCTGATACCTATAACTTGGCTTTTATATTTTATTTTTTATTGCAGGAGTTCAGCAGACAGGCAGACGGCCCACTTGATGGAAAGCGGTTACCATCCCCTATGGACATTTGCAACACCAGAGGTGCTACAAATGCGCTGCTGCTCTCTTAAGGGAGACTGGAACCTAATGGCTGTCTTTAGACAGCGTTATTAATTGAAATATTATGGACATAGACATAGACACCACTTTATTGTTCACCAGAATTTAGCTATTTGAAAAACCATTTCGAGGAATAGTCTTCCTAATCATTTCTGTTTAGTTAAAATTCAAAATTACGTATAATCCCCTTGTATTTTGAAAGAAATGTGTTTGACCTTTGTTTGACCTTACTAAATCCTATGACGTCATTAGCATCTGGTGAAATGCATATGAATACCGTAGCTATTCAGTTTTAAAACACAAAACGACCGACATTTTCCTTTTTATGTCATTGTTATGTCATACAACATAACATAAACAAACATTTCATTCGACGTATTCCAGAATAAAATTATGTAAATTAGCTCTTCAGACCAATATTTAGCAAATATCTGTATACTAAATACTTAAATATGATCTTAAACTAAAAGTCAAAGAAAAGTGCATTATGTAAACGAGCGTTTTCGTAAACTGCGGTTGGAACGATGTCGAAACCTTTTCAAGGGATACGATCCAAAAGTAACCTGTTTACCAATAAGAAGATCATCATAGTGGAAGAAAAGTTTAATACGGTAATACGCCTTACGCTAGAAGTTAATGCGTTCAGCCTTCTGTACACAATGTCCACCACATTCATCATCAGGAAGTGTAATGGTTTGATGAGGTGTTTCCTACGAGGAGGTCACTTCAAGGCGCAACATTTCCAAAATCACATATAGGAAGCAACGATTTAACCATTAAGTGATACTCTATTCCCTGGATAGCAGTGGATTTTCCAACAGGACTCTGCACCCTCCCATAAAGCTAAGTCTATCTAAAATTGGTTGCAAACCAATTTGCCGGGCTTTGTTCGCAGCGAAGATTGGCCATTTTTGAACTCTGACTTGAATTCTTTGGATTATTCTTTATAAACTGTATTAGAGCTAATGGCATACAGCAAAATTTACTAGAACCTGAATTTATCTCAAGGGAGCCCATACCAATAAATCAAAAATTATTCCTATTGAAATGATTTGAACCACCACAGAAGAATGGCCCACACCTTTAAAGCTTATAAATTAATTAATTGAAAACAAGGATGGCTATTTAGAATAATTTAATTTTATATATACATAAATCTAGATGTTAGTAGTTATAATTCATGTAAACAATTATGAATATTTAACATTCCTCCATAAAATATTTCAGTTTTATTTTGTCTGAAGACTTATGAACACACATATAAGATAATGACTATATAGCTTAAGAGTTCACATTAAGAGTTATAAGAATTCGATGATTTTCTATACTGAATACAAACTATTGTGAGTTATAAATATGTGAGTGCCATATATTTATATATGAATTGATTGATATATCTTTTGACTTGTTATTTTGTAAGATGAAATATTAAATAACTTTTAGCAGTTAAACTTGTTTATTTATTTAAAACACTTATTAATAATAATTTAGGACATATAATCTTTTCAGAAATGTTCAGTTTTATGCATTTCTTTTTTCTGCAGGCTAGTATTTGGTATTTTCTAATGCTCGAATGATGAGTATTTGGTATTTTCTCTATGTTTTTAAAATTTTCATGTAAACTGCAGCGCATAATTCATATAAAGTTCTATGTTCAAGCATAACCCTTGCTTGTACAGAAAAGTTGTTGTTGCTAGTTCTTTCCGGATGACCTGAAAAAACAATTGATATAAATTGTCTGTTTAATAATTTGCATAGTCATTATTTCACTCATAAATCTACATATTAGTAACTATGTTACACATCAAGATTATTAAGATAGATATTATTAACAGATTTACAATGAATAAGGTGTTTGTCACAAATCTTCATATTCCATAAAATCCTTCAAGCTTTAGAAGATGTGCTCGATTAGCCACTTTTTAAGCTGTATGTGTAAGTGAATATATTTAAAACTACTAGAGAGTTTAATATTTTCCGGTAAGTTGTTGTATATGGTCAGACCTATAAGATACCTTAGAAATCAAACACACTATACAATGGTCAGGACAGTGGTGCAATCCTATGTCTGTTCCTTTATTTGTATGTATTTATATGAGATACTTTACTTGTATTATAAATTAATAAGAAAGTAATATAGGTTGTTAGTTATTTGATTGTACCATATTATCAAATAAGTAATTAATATTATATTAATCGTTTTCTAATAATCGGTCAGTTTCTAATTAATTAGTGACATTTTTGAATAAAACAGGTGCACATTTTAGACGAATTTCGACTCCAACACAAAATATACATCTATCATCATCTATCAGTTAAATAAGTAATTAATATTACTGGTTTTATTACATGGATGAAATTTATAGACAGTAATAGTAATAAAATACACAAGTTCTAAAAGGAAGTAGCGGCGTCTGATGAAATCTTGATATGGACGAACAGGATGAATTTAGACACGTTCCCAAAACTACTTACATCAGGATTTTAACTCTTATTTCTCCAATATTATGTACTGGAAGCTATGTACTCTAATAACATTACATTGTCAACTTTAGGTAGGTTTTGCGAATCAGCTTTTACAAAGTTGACACTCGTATGCGAAGATCCGGCCATGTTGACAAAGAAAATATTTCATATATTTTCAATAATAAAACACTTCACTTTTTTGTTGCATGATTCCAAAATTATTTTCTAAGGATGAAATGAATTGTAATTAATAATATTAGCATTCAGAAATGTCGCATTAACCGCTGATCTGAATCCGATATACCCAATGTTGCCAGGTTGCTAATAATGAAATCACAAAAATTTTGAATTTTGTAGATAGACACACGTGTGTATATGAAACTAACTCCCAACGCATTGACTGAAAAAAGGCTTTGTCGAACGTCGCAATGATTTTTGAAGTTGAAAACTTCTGTAGGCACTTTTGGGGTGTGGAAAATGCACTGAATCCCGTGACCGTCACTCTGAGATACTAAGTTTTTACCTCTGAAGTGCCGTCCCAACATCTGAGAGATTTTTAAGTCTTACTAACGACACCCCCCCCCCCTTCCTCCCCTCAATTTAAACTGACAATACAACCTTTTTATTCTAACTGTATTGACAACATCATTAAATAATGAATCATGTATAGGCCAGAGATTAAAAATGATAACCTAAATGTGATACCAAATCAAAGTATTTTAATGGTCGAATGTTTTAATTGCGAAAAGAATACTTTATTACAAATAAAGAAAGTAATGTCATTGCGATGTCTAATAGAATAACTGGAATTTTTGCCTGGTAATCAATGAATTACAATATTACTTCGTAATACCGAAGTAAGAAAGAGAGTTGGTCTGAAAGAGAGTGTCGGGGTGAAGGTAAGGAAAGGAATGCTCCGGTGGTTCGGCCATGTAGCAAGAATGCATGATGAAAGAATGACTAAACAGATATACAATGCAAAAGTGGATGGATGCAGAAGTCATGGAAGGCCACGACATACCTTACATGACCAAATTGATCGTATACTAAAGGTCACTTTAAATAATTTACCGATAACTTTAGAAAATAATAATAGTTGAACACGAAAAATTATAAACATAGCTACAAAATTGCTAAGCTGGCCACACTAATGATCACGATATGTCATAATGAATAATGACAGTAATATTTAAATAGTAGCACAGATTATTATGATTAGTAGGTTTTATTTACGTTTTATAGGCAAAGGAATTAATGTAAAGTTGTCCCCAATTTAAAAATCGAATTAAAAAAAAACTAACTCTTAATTTTTTTTGAACAATCCCCATTGTAAATTAATTTAATATTTTTCATTTATATAATTTGAAAAATCCGTTTTATTTAACACAGCTATACCTATTTTTACAATCACTTAACCAAATTATTTATTAATATTTAATTATTTTCAATATTATTATTCATTTAAATGTATATATACATACATACATAACTTCACGCCAGTTCCCTTGCGGGGTAGGCACGAACAACAGAGTGCCAATTAGGCTTATTCTTACACACCTCACTTGCCTCTTTGACATTCATAACTCTTGTCATGCAAGTTCGTCTGTTCGTGTACTAGCAGAAGGTGATGTCAGGAGCCTTAAGAACAGACGAACTTGCATGTATATATATTACCTATAATTTATTTTTACATAATATGTACTATGTCAATCAGCTAAATCTACATGTCAGAAGAGAGTGATTTTAAGATTTCTCTTTATTATGTTGATATTTTTATAATTGTAGTGAGTTTAGTTATTTTGAATGAAATAATCGTGTAATGTGGTTTCATATTTTTAATTGTTAAAATTCATTCAAATATATCGATTATAATAATCGATAACTTAATTTATATGTGATCTTATTTTTAAGATTTGTCGTCTTTGAGATAGAATTTAGGGCTGATATTTTCCATTTTTTAATAGAAAAATATAACGCTTTTTTTAGGCCGTTTCTGAACTCATTACATTTCTTTGGCCCAAAAGTCCCCGTCTCCTTTATGTTATCAAAATATTTTATGTTCAAATTCGTTTGCGAAAATTTGTCAATATAAGGATTTCGAAGCGAAATATTCTTTACTTCATTTGATTTTGCTATATTTAAAATAAGTCCGCAGCAGTATCCATATACAAAATATATAGCTCTGTATACTAGATATGCTGCTTATAATGAATTTATAACAATAGGCTGCATTCAGCCTCGCCATTTGCAACCGCAGCAGGGACAGTGCCACGTGATAAACAGCTAATCCCGCTTGAGCTGCGCTAACAAGCCCGATTTATTATGCTACACGGTATTCTGAATTGATATGCTCTATGTTTATTAGCCATGAAATTATAGTTGAATAATTTCATACGTAGAGTGGGGGTTGCGTCGATGATGGTTGTTACCCCGTTGGATAGTGACTCACCATTGGCGAGGGCCTATGGGCTCAACCGCCCGAGAGGGGAGTACAAAATAAGACGACGATTTGTTGTACTTTTATTAATTTCTTTATTATCCCTAATTTCACTTATACTACAGTAAAACCTCTATGAGTCGAACTTAAAGGGAGACGCCAAAAAATTCGAGTTATAGAGTTTTCAACTTATGGAAGATTTCTACTTAGCGAATTTTGTGAGGAATCTTTCGACTTGTAGCGGTTAAGATATATTCTAACTGATTTTGAGTTAGAGGTGAAATAAATAAAAATCCTACTAATTATAGAGTAGTAAAAAACATTTTTTAAGTATAGCTATTGTTAGGAGTTGCAGGTCTCGAATTAAAATGCCGTTAGAATTACTATAGACTTTATTCGAACTATACAAACACGTATAACACAGGTACAAATATAACCGAACACAACAAGACCAAACGTAATGCAGAAGGTCGTAATTCAATAAAACGCGCAAAGTCCGTCACTATTAGATTCCCGATTGTAGTACACACGTCTCGCTTTGATCGTGGTTCTCGCTCGACTGCCCCTTCCCTCAATCAGGCCATCGTTTTATACTGCACAAATGCAATGTGCCTGCCAGGCAATGTGGACCAAATTTCCTAGAATCAGCTTGTACTTTAAAATCCATAACACCTGACTAATGAGACAGCCTCAAGCGGCCGTAAATGAGTACAATAGAACAATAGATTCTATTCTCTAGAAATGTATGCCAATAAATAAGGAAACAAAAGAAGACGATCATAAAAACAATTACAATCGGTTCAAATGCCGACAGGTAATAAAATGTGTTTTTACTTTTACTGTCGCTTTTTCGTTTCATCGAGTTTCAAATCACAACTATTCTATAAAGAATTTTCTTTATAACATCAGCTATTTGTCAGTGAAAGTCTCGTCAAAGTCGGTCCAGCTATTTTAGAGATTAGCCGTAACATCCAGACATACAAAAATTATGAAAATTGCCTTTTAGAATCTCTTAGTCTCCTGACAGCGTGAGTATGTCAGTTCAACATAATTATTATGTTGCGTTTACATAATCGCGCTGTCCATTTCTCTCGCCACTTTCGTATTTGTATAAGAGCTGTGGGCGGGCAGTGGCATTACTATTTATTCTTGACATTGGCAGAAAAATAACTTAATAATAGTAGTAGTAATAATAATAGTAAATGGATAGTTAGATTCAATTGCTTAATTTCCTAGACCTTATTTGTAAAAAGTTACATTCAGTACTTATAGCTATATATAGTTAGGTACTCACCTGTTTATTTTTTTTATTTTTTTTGTAATAAATATGTAAAATAATGTAAAATATTAACACTTTTAATTTTCTTTGTAAAATAAACCTAATTTTAAAAAGGTACCAGGCTCTCAAAAATTATGAAAATGCTTTACTCTTACAACCAATATTTTTTAGATTACCAGTGTAAAAAAAAATTGGTAAGGAAAATTAATTATTAGCCTTATTTCTTAGGTTTTATTTTTAAAAATAAATATTTAGTTATTTTCTTTACATTTTGACATAACAATTATTTATCCTCCTCATTTTTTGAAAAATGTAAGAAGAATTGAAAAAACGTCACTTTAAGTATACCAGGTTCTCAAAAAATCGTATTTATAATAAGTATTTATTTACTGCGACAACCAATAGTTGCAAATTGCCAATGTAAAAACCATTTGGCAAGGAAATTCATTTGCCTCATTTCTTAGGCTTTATTTTTAACTTGGCCGCAGTGGCCTGCCTTGGTCGTTTGTCGTACAATTAAATGTCACCGAGAAATCTTACTGTCCAACCCAAATGAGCAGTTGCCAAGTGTCGTATTGTCTCTTCAAGACTATTTAACCGCATTTGTGTTGCTTCTTTTAAGGGAGTATATAGGTAATACGCTATAAGTATGTATTTGTATTTATCTCTACGCATGCAGTTTTCATACTAACAAAAAACATTAGGTCAGAAAAGTGTCTCTAAGTGGTGCGTGTTTCCTGGCCAGGATTTGAACTTACGTCATTTGAAACGTTAGCGCGTTAGCGTCTAAGCAACCGCAGTCAGTGGATCTGTAAAAAACTACTGTAGAATTACAACATATTTTCAATGGGTGCTAATTAAACAAGTTTCTTTTTAATAGCATTATTCGCCTCTAAAAATTTATGTTGCCTTCTAAATTACTAAGTCAGCCACAATTAAAGAGCATCTAAATAATACTATCTTAGCCACTAGTTATCTTCTATGTAAACCAATCTAAATTCAACTCAGTATGATGGTTATTTTTTAGCATCTAAATTTGTAACATGCATTCTAACAGTAAACTTCTAAAATAGTAATATATGACATCACAAAATATATTTATTTAGCTTCTAATTTTTTAACTCAGTACGTTTAAAATGTAACTCGTCTCACATTAATTGATCGTCAAAATTTTGCTAAAAATGTCTTCAAATAATTAGTATACTATTGAGGAGAGACAAAATAAAAGACTTTATTTTTAAAAAATCAATTCCTTTATTGAATTACCATCATTTTACTTATAGTAAATAATAGAAACATATAAAATTATTGGATTATTAACGCAGTAAAATCCGTGGCCGAATTAGTAAATAAGGTGGCAATGTATAAATAAGAAGGACAAGTCACAATAATTGATGATTACTTACTTACGATTTACTTGACGCTTTCTATAAAATATTTAGTTGGCGTTGTAAAAAAGACGAATTAGTTTATTAGAGGCTATGTCATTTTTCCGTTGCTTAGTTATTTAGAAGTTTAATCACGTGGCCAATAAATAATGGTGGCTTGACTTATAATATCTCATTTTCAATGTATTTAAAGTTGTGTATGTTATTTTCAAAGAGAAAGAAAGACAAAGAACAAATTCAAAGGCATAAATACTATGTATGTAAGTAGTATTTTAAAACCTGATATAACATTTCTATATTTGTCTATTGCCAAAGACTAAGTTGCCTGCCTATATAACCAGTCTTTTGGTCAAATGATATACCAACCAATATTTTAACTGTGTCAATGGTTCCATGTTTTTCCTTTGTAACTAAATTGACTGAGTTACTTAGTTTGGGAATAACAATTATCATGTTTATTATTTAGCGTTTTATCCGTGCAGAAACGGAGAAAGAATACAATTTCTTGCGGCCGGCCAGCCAGGTGGCTGGGTATTTGTCCGACTGGATGGCTATCACCTCTGCTCTAGGGCATGCTGCCATAACAACCTTGAGTTGTGTTCTGGCATTAATGACCAGATTTCAGACTCCCTCAAGAGAGCAACAGCGCATTTGTAGCACCTTTGGTGTTGCAAATGTCCATAGGCGATGGTAACCGCTTTCCATCAAGTGGGCCGTCTGCCTGTCTGCTGAACATATGCATAAAAAAATAACATTTCTTTTGCCATTAGGTTTTGTTTGCTTGCAGATAACAGATATAACATGCCGCCATGAAGCACTATTAGATACTGTTAATGATTACATAAAAAGCGACTAAACGAAAAATCAGTAAATATATTCTAAAGATAAAATAAGGATGCCGAGAACTTTATTTACGCTAAATTAAAAAAGTTCGTAGTCGAGCACTGTAGGCTTCCTTCGGGAGATATTTAAGAAAAATTCCACCGGACTTTTATTAAAAAATATCATTCTATTTTATACTGTATTTCGACTAAGACCACTCATAAATAAAGATTAGGTTGACAATATTTTTGTTAAGGTATGAAGTAATGAAAATACTTTGATCAAGCGAAAGGTGTTTGCCCGGATCATAGACAGATTACAGAGGAGAGGTCTAAAGCACGTATCTAGATATACTGGTAGGTGTAAGACATAGCATAAAGTTCCACTTTATGTTGATACTTGTCATATTCATCATACGTATCTGCGAAAATGGGGTCGTTTTATGTTTTTGAAGTGAAACTTCTTTAGAATCGTTGTGATTTGAAACTCGATGAAACGCAAGAGCGACACAAAAAAGAGATAAACACATAAATATATAGGACTAAGCCTACGAGATAATGAAATACAGTGTGCAGCGCAGATTAGAGAATCAATAAGACTGATGATTAAACATAGGTCCAATTTGGACCGAAATAAAACTGACAATAATATTGTTACGACCTACACGCCGACGAAAGTGGATTCACACCTGCTTACCATAAAAATACACTTTATTACCTTTCGGCAATTGGACTTCTTTTGTTTACTTTGTGTTTAAAAATTGTGTTTAGAAAACTGACCATTGTGTATTATAATCTTTTATGGCAGTCATTAGCCAGGTGTGTCGGACTGATTCTAAGAAATTCGGTCCACGCGGTCAGGCGACATATTGTACCTGTGCAGTATAAAGCAATGATCCAATGGAGAGATAGGCAGTCAAGCCATAACCACAAGCGGAGCAAGACGTGTGTACATTCGGTAATCATGCATTGCGTTTGGACTGGTTGTGTTCAGTTATATTTGTACCTGTGTTATACGTGTTTGTATAGTTCTAATAAATTCTATAGTAATTCCAATTGCATTTTTAATTCGAGTCCTGCAACTCGTAACAATATTTTTAGACTAAAACAGTGAAAAAAAATCGAAAGTGATACTTAAGATTTTGAATTATAATATGTTAACGGATGTAATAGGAATTACATTTAGAGATTTGTTCGAGCGACCTAATGCACTAGTAAATTTTAAAAAACTATGAGCGACCTTTTAAAATTCAAATTTTGAACTGAAACTTTCAGAAACTTATTAATTTTTCGTCCATAAAATTATACCAAAAATTTAATAAAAAAAACCGGTTATTGGCGATTTTTGATATCTTATAAAATTTGGGGGGCCTCCTAAAAATTTTTTGAGCTGTCCTTTGGATGGGAGTTCTTAAGACATCAAAAACAAATTTTCACTCGAGTCTAAAAAAAATTGTCGGTTTTTTTGCGCCACCCTAATAATTATATATACCACCATCACCACTCCTAATCAGCAATATACTTGTCACGGGTTGTCTGAAAGAGATCGCTTTTTAGCAATAATACCGCGTTTTGTACACAATTAGAATAATACTAGTTCGTTAGCTTTCTGTAATGTTGTACATTAAAATGTTATCTATCTATGATTCCGCTTTAGTTTTCATCAAAATTGGCCCCGAAACTCCTTTGAGCATTTTTTATATGTTTGCTTGTAGGAAAACTGGCAAACCGGTCCCCTTGAGTATTTTTTTGTTACCTAGTTTCGGATTTGGTTTTTGGACTTGGTTCTGTATACAATTTTTTGAGAAAATTTACTGTGGCATACATAGATTGCCAAGCGACACGGCATGACGACTTATAAGATTTTGTGTTTTTTTTCAAATAGGCTACAGAAGTCTAGACATGAAACATATGAACCATGACAAAATTATACTCATTCGATTGTTTATTTATAAAAAACTGGAAGAAATTTATGCTTAAAGTCCGCGCCACAAAAGAAGTTCCACGGAAAATTAAGGAACTAAAAGTGGCGACTCTGCTATTTGATAGAATTTTATTCGTAAAGTAGCTGGAAATAAATTTATAACTTTAATTATGTAATATTTTGTTTTTTTATTCAGTAATCTACTACATCGATTTACGGATTAGTAAATAATTACTTTGACAGCATTAAGTGCAGTGAATACGACGCCGCGTCTAAGAGACTTTTTGTGGCGACTAATTTTAACCATAATTTCAGAGTAAACTCAATCAAACTTGTTCTATATTTAAAATCTGTTTTAGGATTATGTGGTATATAGCCTGTAATTTGAATCAAGTCTACCATTATTTCTTTAACACAACACTCGTATCTAATTTCATGATGTAGAGTTCAATATTGCTTGGAAGTCTTTTATCTACCATAATTGCCTTTATTATACAAAATTCGATCGTATTTATAACAGCATACAGTTAACATCGCAATATGAATGAAGTTGGTGTATAATTTGTAAAACACAGCTGACGGGTCCCACGAGTCAGATAAATGGTTAATCTTTTGAATTAAAAGTATGTTCTGCATGTAGGAACGTTTTGGATTTGTTGGTTATGCTGTATGATATACCAAGAAAACAAAAATTAGAGATGTTACTTTTGTTCTAATTACGAATTATCGTGAATTCATAATTTTTAGAATACAAAGTTTTGAATCAAATCACAATCCATGAGCATGCGACATTTTGTCAGATGATAAGAAGTCTCTCAGTTAATTTGACTGTTCGCTTCCCTATTCAAACATAGAACGTTTTTCGGTTCAAAGTAGCTACAAAAGTACGTGAATTATTTAGCAGGAACTTGACGAGTAATGTTATAATACGCCACAGTTCTATTTTCAAAACTTATTAATTTTGCTTAAAGTCAGCGAATATTGTAGAATTCTGCTTATTTCTAAACAAAACATACTTTGCGAAGTGGATAGCAAAAATGGGAAAACGAAGCCCGTTCCTTAATGGAAGCTCCAAGACACAGCTGAAATATAATGATAATGTTGGCTGAAAGCGACTTTTTAGGTTTACACCAGAAGTTCATTCAACACTTGACTTAGGTAAAAAATTTATACGTCTGGAGTGGGAGAGGTTATATCCTGATTTTTGCTGATATGTATTTGTAAAAAGTAACTATTTTGACAGTAATTAAATAGCTAGATGTCCAGCTAATGAATACGTGTTTTAACAATTTAAATTATCGGGATATAAAGTATCACACATTTTATGACAGAGAATTTGCTATCAATCAGCGAAAATATTACAACGGAATCCGATTGTTTTTACCAGTCCACTTTAAACCGCTCCCAAGAAAATTTCTCGGAATACATTGTACCGCAGATATTAAGTACGGGAATTTACTATCGATCAGTGAAAACGGCATTGAAATCGGCCAAGTAGTTTTTACGTGACTCCCAAATAAACAAAAACAAAAAATCTAAAAAAACAAAAGACTTACAACACTTGCAATTTTATAATATTATAGATTTATTGAGAAAACTAACTATATACACTATACACAAATATAAAATAAAATCGTTTACAATAACAGGATTTTCTTAATAAACTACAAATTTAATTTTAAATATGGGGTTGCGTTACGAAGAATTCTGCAAGTATTTTACAATGTTTCTTTCTATTTGTAGGACGCAAACATATAAATTCTACAGAATGTTGTATTATAAGTACAAGCTATACGAGAAAGCAAATGGGCATATTTATAAAAGAAGTAATAAATCAGGGAACTGTAATGATCATTGTCCCTCCAATGTACATCTAATACACTCCTGTCTGGTCATTATTTATCAAACAGGGAAGAACCATCGATCTCGCAAGCTCATTAACTAAAGCCCCTTCAGTTTATTCGTATATTCACATTAAATACAAACATGTGCCATTATATATCGTTACTATCTATATTATATACATGCTGTTACGAGTCGCGAGACTCGAATTAAAATGCAGTTAGAATTACTATAGAGTTTATTAGAACTATACAAACACGTATAACACAGGTACAAATATAACCGAACACAACAAGTCCAAACGTAATGCAGAAGGTCCTAATTCAATAAAACGCGCAAAGTCCGTCACTATTAGATTCCCGATTGTAGTACACATGTCTCGCTTTGATCGTAGTTCTCGCTGGACTGCCCCCCTCCCTCAATCAGGCCATCGTTTTATACTGCCAAATGTAATATGTCCGCCCGGCAGCGTGGACCGAATTCGATAGAATCCGCTTGTATTTTAAAATCCGTAACACCTGGCTAATGATTACAATACAACAATAGGCCGTATGCCAATAAGTAAACAAATGAAGACGAATACATAAAAGAATTACAATAGTTTCAATGTTAATAGTTATTGGTTCGAATGCCGATGGGTAATAAATGTGCTTTGTTTCAGATATGCAGGTGGATTTTGTTTTTGTCGGGACCTGAGTTGTAACAATACATACAGATAAATAGAATGGAAATGTCTGTTTGTAATGTCAAAATAACAGCTTTTCACTAAACGCATATGAAAGTATATACGGTCCTTATATAAAAAAATCAGTTTTAAAATGTCTTGTCTGTCTGTCTGTCTGGATGTTCCGGCTAATCTTTGAAACGGCTGAACCGATTTCGACGAAACTTTCACTAGCAAATAGCTGATGTTATAAGAAGTAACTTAGGCTACCTTTTCTTTAGGGTTCCGCGAATAAAATACCACGTTGACGAAGTGGCGCGCACAGCTAGTTATAATTATAATAATATGCAAAATCCAAACTATTATAATGTATATTATAAATGCGAATGTGAGTTTGTTTGTGACGCTTTCACGCCTTAGCTACGCAATAAATCGTCTTGAAATTTTGCATACACGGTGTGCGGATTGGCACGTAAATATCTATCTATAATATTATAAAGTTCTAAACATACCGTCTCCGTAGATTGAAGCTTTAAAAAAAAACAACTGGGATAGACTATATAAACGATTGAGAACACGATGCATTTTTTAGATTTCTTACCTGTTTCTTCGGGATTCACGTAAAAACTACTGGACCGATTTCGATGCGGTTTTCGCTGATCGATAGGAAATTCATAGACTTAAAACCTGTGCTACATTTTATCCCGGGAATCCCGTGGGAATTTTCTGGAGGAGTTTGTAGTTATTCGGGTGCGTAAAAATTACCTTATGTCGACACAGTTTTCACTAAAAAGATAGTTTACATACTTTTTCCAATGCTGCGGTATTTTGTGTCCCGGGACTCCCATGGGAATTTTATACCAAGCGTGGACGAAGTCACGGGCATATCGTAGAATAGACTAAAGAAACTACAACTGTAATCGTTTCAAATGTAAATAAGACGTATAAAACAATTTTTGACATAGGTACATCACAGAGAATATAAAATAGTCAGTGTACCGGATGTAGGTTCCTCTTTACTCCTGCCAACCGGAAGATGCACCATGATGGCGGAACGCAAAACAGTTTCATATCCGTTTTCGTAGTAAACAGATATTTGAATTGAGAACTTGTTATTCGCGGGATGTTTGCGAAATTGCATCGAGTAATTCTTTTTTTGAATTTTTTTAAACGAGATGTAAATATTAATATGCTTTCTACATTTAACTTAAAATCGATTTTAGGATTTCATTGTTAAATGGTAACTAGAGTAGATAATAATCTTTACCATTTTGAAAACTACCCTCTACGTGAAACGATACCCTACCCCTTCCCTTAGTTTGACGTTTGACATTCCTTCATAGAAATTGATCCTTGCAAGCAACACTATAAACTAAAATATAGCATGTATAATTTTCAAAATCAGCCGATTCGATTGCTGACCAGGATATTACATACATACATATTGTCACGCCTGTTTCGCATTGGGGTAGGCAGAGACGAAGGATCTGTACCTGCTACGATCCTGACAAACACTTTTCTCTTCGTCAATTTTCATTAATCTTTTCATACGAACACGCTTATTTAAACTACTTTTTATCTGGCCTTTCTTCAAAATGTCTTCAATTTGATCATGTTGAGTATGTCTCGGTCTACCGGCACCAACTCTACCAGACACATTGCTGTCATATACTTGTTTTGTGATTCTGCTTTTGTTCACGCCACCGCGTAACGAACGATGATTCCCCGAAAAAGTAATTTACCCCGCACTTCCGCGTCTCAACGATCAGTCTGAATCGATCCGTCGTAAAAACATTCACGCATCGCGCGCGCATTTGAGATATCCACCCAATTGCAATACTAACCGGGTTCCAAGAGCTTGGTGATAAGTGGCAAGTGAATCTAGTTGTGAAGCGGGAGATATATAACAAGAGAACACGCACTGCTGCTCCTGTATCGCAGACGCTCCGGTTACTCAGCTCATATTATTACGGGTGAGTCCATTTATCTCCATTCCCTCTTACCCTTGCACCCTTGAAATCTGGCAATCGGCCAGATCATATGGTCCTTCGAGCCGGATATTCCAACTGGCGACCTATTTATACAGTCTGCAACAACCGTATTTTGCCATTTTATGGTTAATTCAAACCAAATTGTAAATTTTCGCATACCTAAAAAGTTAAATAAACAATCATTATCAATCTGCCCATTTACCCGTTTTCTGCCCTTGTTTTTTCTTTTTTGTTTTCTTATAAACATATTACTTCTGCCCTTATATATTTGAATACCCATTCCACATTCCTCAGATAATTACGCAAATTGCTACACGATAACTATTTTTTGGTACGTAGGTAGGTTAATATAACCTCGAGTACGTATTCTGTACTTTATTCAGCACACCTATTCTCGAATACTTGCACTAAACGTGATATCGGATCGATATAATAATATTGAATATTATATTCGTTTCACTCGGTGTGGTTAGCTTGCCGTGCAACTTTTATAGCTTATATATAGCTTCGTGTTTATTAAGACTCAGCGCACACGACAGTTTGATATATATTTTCTGCCTGGTCTAAAACCCAGAAAAATGGTAGCTCACATCGCGGTTCCTGATCTAGACACGGATTTACTCACGAGATTCAGCTCCTTAGACACACTTGTAGGCGTAACCGCATGTATTAAACGTTTTGCACACAATTGCTTGGTATCTTCTCACTCTCGCATCGTTGGTCCCATTACCGTAGACGAACGTAAGAAAGCGCTCTTACACTGGGTACGCTCAGTCCAACAAAATATGTTCGCTGAAGACATCCACCGACTGCAAACTAACAAATTATGTACAGTGCGAATACAACGCCTCTCGCCCTTTCTCAAGGATGGTCTTCTTAGAGTAGGAGGGCGCTTGTCCAACTCAGCCCTTAGATATGACACACAACATCCCCTCATCTTACCCAGTTCAAGCCCCCTTGTGGACCTAATTATAGATCATTTCCACACTATACACTGCCACCCGGGCGCAGATACACTACACGCACTACTCCGTCAACAATACTGGATTTTATCTGGAAGGCGAGTCATTCGTCACCGTGTCTTTAAATGTGTACGCTGTTTTAGGCATCGAGCTCAGCCGAATCCCCCTTTTATGGCCGACCTACCGGCTGATCGAGTCAGCCCACAACCGGTGTTTAGTCAAGTGTCCACGGATTTTGCCGGACCATTCCTAATTAAATCAAGTACTCTACGCAATGCCAAACTTCTCAAAGGCTACTTTTGTGTTTTCGTTTGTCTCGCCACCAAGGCAGTGCACTTAGAGGCTGTCTCGGAACTTTCTACGGACGCCTTTTTTGCGGCATTGCAAAGGTTCGTTAGTCGGCGCGGAATCCCTACCCTAATTCGCTCTGATTGCGGTACAAACTATGTCGGCGCAAGAAATCAGCTCATAGAAGTACAAAACTTCTTAAAGGCCAATGATGATAGAATTACGCACAAGCTAGCCACACAGCAGATCACATGGTTGCTCAATCCGCCCTCAGCTCCTTCTTTTGGCGGTCTGCACGAGGCAGCCGTGAAATCTACTAAGCAATTACTCTATCGCGTATTAGGTGAGCAGCATCTGACCTTTGAAGAATTTTCTACACTCTTAGCCCGTATTGAGGCCGTTCTCAACTCTCGACCACTCTGCCCTCTGTCTTCAGACCCTACAGACTTCGAAGTCCTAACCGCTGGTCATTTCCTTATAGGTCGCCCACTTACCGCATTACCCGAACATTCCCATGAATCCTCTCCTCCATCAACCCTACGACGTTTTCGCTTAGTGCAAGCGTTGGCTCAGCGATTTTGGACCTTGTGGTCGAAATCCTACCTGCACACTCTCCAATCCCGATCTAAATGGACTACGGAAACCAGTCGACCCAAGATTGGTGAGCTGGTACTCATAAAGGAGGATAATCTTCCCAGACTCCAGTGGAAGATGGGAAGAATAAAGAAGATTCTGCCCGGAAAGGATGACGTCGTCCGAGTCGTAGAACTCAGCACCAAGGATGGCAGCTTAACGAGACCAGTCACAAAGATTGCTCGTCTTCCCCTCGACGACAACAGCACTTAGTCAGCACTATAAATGGGAGCCGTCACCTTTTCCCCGGGCCCCAGGATGTTCACGCCACCGCGTAACGAACGATGATTCCCCGAAAAAGTAATTTACCCCGCACTTCCGCGTCTCAACGATCAGTCTGAATCGATCCGTCGTAAAAACATTCACGCATCGCGCGCGCATTTGAGATATCCACCCAATTGCAATACTAACCGGGTTCCAAGAGCTTGGTGATAAGTGGCAATTACTCAGCTCATATTATTACGGGTGAGTCCATTTATCTCCATTCCCTCTTACCCTTGCACCCTTGAAATCTGGCAATCGGCCAGATCAGCTTTCATTCATTCTCTCTACATACCAGGATATTAGATTTTCCAAGTATCTAAGGATGCTGTTTCAGTTTTCATCAAAATTATCCTCGACACACTTTTGAGTATGTATATTACGTTATGGCAAGGACAAGCGGTCATTGAAATATTCTATATCAAACTCAGTTTAGTACATTTTGCTAATCTTTGGTCAATATACATATATAAAATACATAGCTAATATGTCACAGGCCTAATGTAGAATAGAGAAGTCTGGCATTATAATGCTCGGAATGTCCCAAACTCAACCACGAAGTTCTGGGACTTCATCTAATTATAAATTGCAATTAATTTATCAAATTATGCTATTTGCGTTGCCGGTTGTACGTGTAACGACTGGTTTACATGAATTAAATATAAGAACATATTAATTAAATGTTTATTTATTTATTTATTTTTAATAAGGATCACCAACAGTTTTGTACATTTGATCAGTTACTAGACTTATGACTAAGGTTTACAATGCGATGTAAAAACTAATTATAGGTGAACACAACTTGCAGTATAATTTCTTCATTGTTATTTAATTAGACTCTAATAATAAATATAACAAAAATGTGTAGAGTATTGAAATTAGTCTGTCCGTCAGTCTGTCTAATAAGCGTCCTGTTGGGCTAAACGAATCTTTTCATAAAATAAATTTTTGGAGTCAAAGTGAATGTAAATAACATCACTGCTGCTGTTGAGAATTCTTCGCATTCTAGAGATAGGGGAGTTAGCACCTTTTACTGTAGTTCTTAATGGAGGGGAGAGCGGGGTTATAGGTTGTCGCGGGGGTTTCGAGAGGACTCTTAAGCGGAATTGGCGTAACAATTGAGGGCAATCAATTTATGAAATAATTTATAAGCAAACATGGCATCTAAAATAATTCTACGTGTCTCCAGGGAATCAATTTTGATATAAATCAATCTTTTCTGGTTTGATATTTGACCTATATCATCAATTATTTTTGTAATAGGAGAAAGAATATAATTTCCTGCGGCCGGGCGGCCTGACGTAAAGGCGTCAAACAACCCACAGCCAGGTATTTGCCCGTCTGGATGGCTACCACTCGTGGTCTAGAGTAATTCCGGCATTAGTGGCCAGGTTCTAGTTTTCTTTTAAAGAGCAGCAGCACATTGGAAGCACCTTTCATCTTATTTAGGCACCTTTTAAACAATAATTAACGCGCTATTTGACTCATAATACATAATTTTGTATCACCTATAAAATCAATAGGAACAGAGAACTAAAGGAAAGCCGTGATACATTTTCTTGCTTCTCATACAACTATGGATGGATGGATGCAGAAGTCGTGGAAGGCCACGACACACCTTCCATGATCAAATTGATCGTGTACTAGCAGAAGGTGATGTCAGGAGCCTTAAGAAGAATAAGCCTAAATGGCACTCTGTTGTTCGTGCCTACCCCGCAAGGGAATTGGCGTGAAGTTATGTATGTATGTATGTCATACAACTATTGATATCCAGTACCGTAAATAGGGCGGTGCCACCGGTGCCCAGGCACAGGGCGTAGACTCTGGGGGGCGCAAAAATGGCCAGACCAGGCAGGACTATTATTTTTTCGGTTTGCTCCTGATAAGTTCCCGCTGCGTCCCTAGTGCTCGATTCCAACACATACGTACCTACATGCCAGTATCACCAAAAACGTCTGTTAAATTAGACAAAACATCGCGCTCATTATTTTGGCAGCAGACGAGCGTATTTGTGTTCTAGTTCATTAAAAAAATAGATTTTTCTTCCAAAATATTAGATAATTGGTCCACCAGGACCATGGTCCTTGTGCTTTTATATGTTATTTTATCAACCTGAATGTAATAAAGTAGGCCTTTTTTTTATTATTATAGATAGGTTTGCGTTTGACCACGATCACGTCCAGTGCCGGACGATGATGCGGTCGAAGATGGAGCACGCTTACCTAGATAATACCTATTCACACGAGACTTGAAGATTCCCGGATTGTACTTTTCTGGAAACACGGACTCTAGTAGTGCATTCCACAATTCTGCCGTACGCAGAAGGAACGTGGAGGCGAAACGTTTAGTACGCACTGGTAGCGTTTCCACTGTGAAACGATGGCGTAAACCAGAGCGTCTTGTGGTCCGAAGATGGATATATAGCATGGCTTTAGCTAGGGTACCCATAATATCTAAAAAAAAACAAGGACGCAGTTATAGAAGCTCGCATAGGGCGCATAAAAGCCTATTTACGGCGCCGTTGATATCACAAGGCGCAAGAAAACTTATTTTGCAAACAATAAATTGTGCAGCAATATGCTCTTCTCGACAAATTTGGTTTCAAGCCCGTAGAGGCTTAAACAAAGGAAAATGCACACGCCTCACGAATACAACTTAGAAACAATTGTATTCAAAATAGCCTAGCTTATATTGTTAAAGTTAGACATCGATTGTTATCTTGGTATCTTATGCCAAGAAATGTTCATCTTTATTTATAACTAGAGGTTCTGTCAGACGTTCTCCGGCCCTAGAAAAAATATAGAACCCGGTTCCGGCGCCACCTACCGGGTCTAACTGTGAATCTAAACCCTCCTGGGTTACATTATTGAAGTTTTAGTAGGGATCCCTAATTTTTTCTAGTAATAAATATAGCTTATATTAATCTGGGATAATGTAGCATTATACATACATACATACATAACTTCACGCCAGTTCCCTTGCGGGGTAGGCACGAACAACAGAGCGCCATTTAGGCCCATTCTTACACACCTCACTTGCTTCTTTGACATTGTAGCATTATAATGGTGAAATAATTATTGAAAGCGGTCGAGCAGTTTTTGAGTTTATTCGTTACAAACATACAAATCTTTCTTCTGTAACATATTATTAGAGTATAGATTTTTATTTATTTATTATGGATGTACAGGTTGCGTTTGACCACTATCTCACCTGATGTTGAGTGATAACGCAGTCGCAGAGCACGCTTACCAAGAAAATACCTATTCACACGTGACTTGAAGACTTCAAGATTATATTTGGCAGGAAGAACAGATTCCGGCAAATTATTCCACTCTTCGGCAGTGCGCACTAGAAAAGATGAAGCGAAACGCTTGGTTCTGACTGGTGGTGTTTCCACCATGTAACGGTGGCGCAAACCGGTGCGTCTGGTTGTCCGATGGTAAAATGGGGATGAAGGAATCAGCACGTGCAATTCTAAGGAACACTCCCCGAAATGTACCCGATAGAAGACAGCTAGCCCCGCGACCTTACATCTATGCTGTAGACTCAGGAGTCGAGCATAAAAAAGACGATCACTACCTACCAGCTTCCTGGCTCTTGTCTCAATTCATTCCAACGCCTCCAACTGGTATTCGGCTGAGCCGTCCTAAAGATGAGAACAGTACTCCATGCAGGACCGAAATTGTGTTTGGTTAAGTTCAGCAGTTGTTAGTATTAGTGACTGTGTCATGCGGATGTACTGTATGAACTTCAATGCAATGTACATACATACATAGATAATTTCACGCCAGTTCCCTTGCGGGGTAGGCACGAACAACAGAGCGCCATTCAGGCTTATTCTTACACACCTCACTTGCTTCTTTGACATTCATAACTCTTGTCATGCACGCTCGTCTGTTCTTAAGGCTCCTGACATCACCTTCTGCTAATACACGATCAATTTGATCATGGAAGGTGTGTCGTGGCCTTCCACGACTTCTGCATCCATCCACTTGCAATCCATACAATGCAATATAATGGATGTAAAATAACATCTATCAGAAAAATAACTGCAGTCGTATGTCGGAGCTAACACACATTATTCTAACTGGGCTATAGTTATTCTTTAGTATTCTTCTTCCATGATATCATTATGGGTAATATAATAAAGATTAATCGACGCAAAATGAAATTGTTTGCATTTAGTACACATAAATATTAATGACATATGCTATCGATTAGTGCATTGCAGGTGAATAACCGCGACAGACGACACGTGCTGACCTCAATGACTAATTTTATTCATTTGTTTTCAAAGCGTTTAATATTGTGCTTTAGTTTAGACCTATAAAAAAAATATTCATAGCCACAATACATAGGAACACAAAATAGACAATTTTGCGCAGTTCGCCAGGCACCAAAGTCCCGAACTAAGATTCAAACTATAAAATTCAATTGATTTTGGCAACTTTCGGTTGTAGCAGAATATAAAATAAATAAGTAAAAATTACGAAAGATTAAAATTCTGAACCCTATAGGTTGAGAACTATCTCCCCTAGGTTACTAATAGGGAAAGATATATGTATGTGTGTGCAGTCGCGGTATGAAAAGGCTCGTCACCTTAAAGTCGAGTTTTACTTGCACGAGTACAAGAAACAGTACCACCAATATTTTAATAAATTTTACGTTTTGTTACATTTATAAAATTTAGAAACATGAAAAAAAAATTACGATGTTAACAATGACAGACACTAAGATAAACAATAATTATAATCATCGCAAATAAAGAGTATACAATCACTACGCTTATCATAATGATTAAAACCAATAAAAAGATTTTACATCTCTAAACAACCTTTTTAGACAAGATAGAAAACTTTGATCTAAGTAATTTCAAATTTTATTGTAAGACAGTTAAACATAATTTATTGTAGAATAGTCTGTTCTGTGACTTAGTTTGAAAAGGGAACATGTGCTCGCTGAACGTGAAATGAATCAATTTGAGAAGTGGCAAACCTTTTCACACCGTGACTGTATAAAGCCATCATAAAGATTTATGGCAGGTATTTATCTTAACAGGCTAATGATTACTAACTATTTGAACGTGTATTTGGCTCTCAGACGATCGAATAAAAGTATCTACGGTGTCTACATGAACAAAATCGTTATATGAAGTACTTTTTAAATACCCGTGTGCGTAATCTTATGTAGTATAAACATCGATTGCGTCTGTGTGTTTAATAATGATGTGTCCTCTGGAAACCATTTCACCTTTATCCGTGCTAATGCGATCTATTTTTGCAACGGCCCACCTGATGGTAAGCGGTTACTATCGCCTATGAACATATGCAACACCAAAGGCGTTACAAATGCGCTGCTGCACTCTTAAGGGAGACTGGAACCTGGCCACTAATGGCGGACACAACTCGAAGTTGTTTTGGTGGCGGTGGTAGCCACTCAGACGGGTAAATGCCCAACCACCCGGCTGTGGGTTGCTTTGCCGCCTCGAAATTGTAGTCATTCTCCGTTCCTGCACGGTTCCTGATTTAGTACTAAGTTCTCGTAACGCATTGGAATTGGAATCTAAATTATGCTTATTTAGCCGACTTTACTCTTGGACTTTTCGTATATGTTACCGATCGTTCATGTGTCTTACTATTGGTTAAAATTTGCCACAAGCTCCATAGAAGTAATGTCAAAATTCAACCGATGGTAAGTCGTGTGAATAAATAGTAAGATATTGGAACTGGCCATATGTGAGCTCGAGGCTCGGTTTACTCGTACCTACTTTGTTCCTCAGAGATTTGGCTGCTGAAAGTACTGTGAATAATGTATGCAATCTCTCAATCGGCATTTGATAGAACTCCCATAAACATCTAACAATACTAGGATATGCCCGCGATGCATCCACGCTTGACTTGAAATTCCCGCGGGATTCTCGGTACACAAAGTACCGCAGCATTTATGTTGAAATAAACCTCGTCATTTCAACAAGAACCTTTTTTCATAGGGTCTTCTATATTTAAATTTAATTATAATATAGTAACGTCTTAGTGTCGGTTGTTTTTTTGGTCTCTAAGTATCCGCTATGCGTGTATGATTGTCTAGAATAAAACTCTGCTGGTATTCACAATATGTGCCGTATTATTTCCCGGTCCATAACCAACAATTTAAAATAGAATACAAGCAAAAGTGAAAACTGTGTTGGAATAAGATAACTTTTATGCACCCGAACATCTACAAACCGCCTCCGGGAAAATTCCCGCGGAATTCCCGGGATAAAAAAATCATACGTTTTATTAGATAAAATTTGTTAACGATCAGTGAAAAAACCGCATTGGAATTCGATTTTTTTTTCTACCTGGCCCTTTTAAATCATTACCGCGGGATGCCTGGGATAAAAAGTAGCGTAAATTTTAAGTCTAAGAATTTGCTATCGATCAGCGAAAACCACATCGATATTGGCCCCCTAGTTTTTACGTGAAACCCGAACAAACAGAAAAGAAAAAAAAATTGCAACGTGTTCTCTATCGTGTATATATTGTATTCCAATTGTTTTTTTTTAAATAGCTTCAATGTACAGACACGGCATGTTTAGAATTTTATAATATTATACATAGATAGACTATACCTGTGTTACATGTGTGTATACATTTGGAAGAGTATTTAAAAACCTCTATGTAAGTAAAACAAAGGGACATAAAACATCGCTAATTATGCCAGGCCAGGTTGCTAATTAATATCCTAGGCGGCCTTTGTAGCCGGTACTTTCGTGTACATAAAAACACAATGTAATACATATAAAGTTAGTACATTAAGCCACGCAATAACAGCGTAATGTAGCCATATATTTTCATTATCTTTAATGAATCGTTCGGAAGTCATCATTTTGGTGTTAAAAGTAATTGATCTATTTATTACTTGTATTAGATGTTCTGGTTTCCAATTAGATGGAATAGGTGTTCATTAGGAATATGTTGTTAGTCTAATTTTGATTTTTTTGTAGATTGCCGGCCGTATTTTTTTTTTATTTTTTCAAAGGAGACTGATTGTAAAAATATTGAGAGTGATTTTAAGAATTCTTTTTTTTTTTATATGCCATTTCTTTATTACATGAGTTTAGCAGACAGTCAGACGGCCCACCTAATGAAAAGCGGTTACCAGCACCTATAGATATTTGGAACAACAAAGGTGCTGCTACAAATGTGCTGCTGCTCTTGTAAGGGAGTCTGGAACCTGGTCCCTAATACCAGTATACCACTCAAGGCTGTTATTAAGGCATACTCTAGACCAGGGGTGATAGCCATCAACTCGGGCAAATACCCTACCACCTGGTTGTGGGATGTTTTGGCGCCTCTTAAGACAGGCCGCACCGCCGCAGGAAATTGCATTCTTTTTCCGTTCCTGCACGGGTAAATAAATATGCTAATTGAAGACTGCAAAAAATATTAACAATTGTAAATAAATTATAAGTTTTTTTTAATTTTTTATAATTGTAGTACGTTTAGATATTTTGAATGAATTAGTCGTATGTGTATGCGTATATTATTAGGTAATATTGTTGAAATTCATTTACATAAATCGATTATTGAACGACAACTTATTTTATTTGTGGGATTTTTGGGTTGATGTTTTCCATTTTGTAATACATACATACATACATACATAACTTCACGCCAGTTCCCTTGCGGGGTAGGCACGAACAACAAGATAACAAACAGGTCTTCTAACAACACTGTGTGTCGACAGAGACACATAATATAACTGTTTTGCATTCCAACAAAACAGGTATTATGTGTTGACTGAGACACACAGTGTTGCAGCAAGTTTCTTGCTGGTGTGCTGAAGACCATATGAATTGACAGCTATCTCAAATCTGTCACATCAAGGAAAGAGATGTCATGCTGGTGAGTAAAAGAGAAAGGTATAAAATCATGATGAAATTGGTGAGTAATTATACTATAGATATTAAATAGTGGCAAATTATTACATGCTTTCTTCATTTTGTAATAGAAAATAATAACGCTTTTTTAAAGTCATCATATCCCAAGTCATTACATTTCTTTGACCTAAGTCCCCTCCATCGCCTTTACGTACAGGATCCACCCTAATATGTCCTAATATTTATCTATATTAATACTAATATTATAAAGAGGAAAGATTTATATGTTTGTAACGAATAAACTCAAAAACTATTGGACCGATTTCAAAATTTCTTTCACCATTACAATGCTTTTTTTTGAGACGGGAGAAATGCATTTGGCACACTATGAGTCCTTTGCTAGCGATTAGGTAGACCAAAGCGATGAAAGGTGAAGCTACTGAAGATAGCGCAGCCACCAGAGTCAATCGCCGGTATGTGTGGAGACTCGGTAAGGTACCTCCCTCTATGTGGAGAGGTAACCCATAGAAAATACTCCACTAAAACCACGCTTCTCCCATGTGCCCCGCGCTAAGGCAGGAAGAGCGTGAGACTTAGAACGTAGTTACACCCACGCTGACCCTAGCGCATCAGTGCTTGAGAATGCCCCGGGAAAGGCAAACTCACTTCATCAACAGGGGGATGACTCCTCCGCTCCCTAGATGCTGAAGGATCCCTGGCCATTATAATGCTTTTTTTTTAAGGCGGGGGAAATGCTATTTACGCACAATACTGGGTCCTTTGCAAGGGATTAGACCATAATTGATCATGACGGCTTTTCCCTTTGATAAGGGGCAATCCGAACAATAATCAGGCCAGCTTGTGTGGAGACTCAGAGAAGTTGCACGGGCAACAACCACTATCCACTAAAACCACCCTCCTCCCATGTGCCCCGCGCTTTTTATGTAGGAAAGGCTGAGACTTAGAACGTAGTTACGCCCAGTCCGATCCAGCGCAAAAAGTGCCTGAATGTGCCCCGGGAATCAGAACACATTCACTTCGTCAGCGGGGGTGATGAATCCTTTGCTCCCTTGATAGCTAAAGGCCCCCCGAAGCGGTATTGGCCATTACAATGCTACATTATCCCTGAGGTAACATAGGTTATATTTATACGTTTATCTCAAACTGTTTAAAAAATAAATGTCCACCCGTGCGAAGACGGGACGGGCCGCTAATGTTACATAAACAAAAATCTCTCCAAATGTTCCTTTTACAAAAACAACTTAACTAACCGCATAATATACAAAATTAACTTAACTGAAAAAAATATCTTTTCAACAAAAAAGAAATATTTAAACAAGCTGAAACGGGACCTCCCATCCACTTGTGGCAGGATTTTATTACAGTATCAAAGAAATTCTGTCCAACAACAGCCTATTTGCTTAGCGGATGGCAATTTTTGCGTATCCACCACATTTTTGCCCCTTTTGTGCTTTTGGGGAAAATTGCGGTTTTGTTTATACTGCTCTCATTACATTGTGCAAAGAGCACAAACTAGACGTGGAGTTTGCACTCGTGTATTTATATAAGGTTGTTTTCTATCTATTGCCTTGCTATAGCGAAGCGAGGCCGGGTTTAGGACAGAAGAGAAAGAAGGATAAAGATAGATAGATAATTCTTTATTATTATTATTTCTTTATTATTATATTCTTAATTCATTCATTTACATAGCACCTAGCTCCAACCTCTTATACTAAATTTTGTATAAGGTTTTTTTTTTTTAATCTTGCCTTGCTTGTAAGGAATTTGTGGAGACATATTGCAGCATAACATTTTAGCACGTCATGTCATTATTATAAGTATAATATTATTTTTCTTTCCTTTTATTGTCTTGGTCTTATTGAGTATGCAATGTTTGCTACTACTTCATTAATTCTTCAAAAAGTGATTCTGTAACATACTTCTGTACAAAACTTATTAAAAAAAAGAATTTGAGATAAAAATAGAATATGAAATATAAAGAAAAACAATATTTAGCTAGACGTGTTGCTGGGGAGTTTCTTGCCGCTTCTTCTCCTTTACAGCATCAACACGTTGCGAAGCGGTGTACATAGAATAGGAAGTAAAAAATTAAATTTTAACTTACATGTATGACCTTCAAAAGGTGTTCTCCAGTGGAACTTTTGAATAAAAACTTTTGAATTTGAATTTATTGTACGCTAAAGCATATACAAACAGAAGTAGAAAAAGATAAAAGATAGTAAGTACAACGGGTGGCCTTATCGCTAAGAAGCGATCTCTTCCAGGCAACCCTTGACGGGGATTGAAAGATTTATGAACTTAAATAGAATCTTAAATATTATAAAACAAAGTCTCTTTCCGCGTCTGTCTATCTGTTTATCCGCTAACTTCTCCTAAAACACGTAACGGATTTTTAAGCGGTTTTGGCCATCAGTTAGATTTTTTATATATATGTAGGAATGTTAAGGATGTTTGATGTGTAACGGAACGCAAGTGTAGATCGAATGAGATGAATGAATGAAAGGTTTGATTGATTTTTGGAATGGACAGAGCAGAGTCGTGAGTCGGAAGCGAAAGAGGGTGGTAGGGTGCGTGTAAGACGAAGTTGTTGTTCTAAAGGTGTATTTAATTAAAAGAAGATTAAAAAGTGTTTCATTTTCAAAGAAGGTGTTTTATTGAAGACGAGCCAAATTTTTATCAACGCACCCCTACCCCACCCCCACATATATATATATATATATATATATATATATATATATATATACTATCTGTACCCGGCAGACATTATCCTGCCTTAAAAATAAAAATCTAGAACCCGATTGCAGCGTCATCAACCAGAATCAATTATTAATTTAAATAATTCTCGAATCCACTTGAACAAACACAAGAAAATCATCAAAATTGGTCCCACCGTTTAGAATTTTAGCGGCGCCATTTACCGGGTCTAATCGTAAATCTAAGCCATCCCGGGACCCTCTTGAACACACACAAAAATAATTTCACCTAAATCCTGGACCCGGTTGCAGCGCTAAATACCTGGTTCAAATTTGAAACTAAACAATCCTGGAACCCACATGAACACACACAAAAATAATTCCACCTAAATCCTGGAACCCGATTGCAGCGCTACTCACCTGGTTTAATCGTAAACCTAAACCATCTCGAGACCCACTCAAACACACGCAATTTTTTTTGTCAAAATCCTGGAAGTCACCTGCAGCGTCACTTACCGGGACCATACTATTTTCGAATCCACTTGTATAAGCATGCTGTATCAAAGCCATTATTTAATATTAAATCGCTCAAAATAATCAACCACGAAACTATACTAATTATAAACATTTATCTCAACCCATTAGTAACTAAAGGGTCTATGACATGATACCTCTGTTACGTTGTGTAGGGTTTTAGGGCTCAAAAGGACAGGTCAGTGCCCTTGGGTCGTGTTATATATAGCCTTAATTATGCATAGAGCAAAATGCGTCGTGTTGACAATAATCTGCATAATTAATATCAAATTTGAAGTATTAATTGCTAGTTTGTAATGAGTTTTAAACCTTGTTAACACGAGCGTAATGTAGTACCTATAATAGTAATATGTAATGAGGACGGATGAGAAGTACGTGACAAAAAGAATATTATATTGAAACATTGACGGGTACAAATGTAAAAGTAGAGTAAAAAGAGATGGATGGATTGGCGTAGTATCTCACAACGCCCAAAATGCTCCGTCTGCCGTTCCACAAGGCGACCGCGGTCGTTATGAAAACATCACTCATGACGTCATCGTTTTTGATCATACAGTGCTCACAATGACCCATGTCAAGAGGTGGGTCAATTTTTTTTTATGTTTAAAGCTTCGCAACGAGGCCTTTAAACCAGGCGCCGTTGTATTGTAGGCTACAATCGACGTCATTCAGCGGAGTTCTTGTGAAAACTCGAAAGGCCACATTTGGCTATATAGTTCACATTTCTCGCAAAAATACATAATGACTACTCAAAAACTATCAATATCCTACGACTATTGTTCATTTTAGAGTAATTTTACACATTTTTAGAAAATAAAACTGCACAGCAAAACGTCCCCTTTCAGTTCCCGCCAAAAAAAACCGAGGTGGGTCAAAGTGGGCGTTGACCAGAGAGTATTAACTTTCTCTATCTCTTGACATTGAAAAACGCGCGATTTTCAAATCAACCAATCACATTTATAGATTTCGTCGTTTATGACACAACGCCTCATAATCAGTTCCACTAGAGTTTATGATTGTAACGTCCGCAAGCAAGTGGAACGGGAAAAATCGCGGTCGTGTACGTGGAAGTTGTGGTCCCTTCTGGAACGTAGCCATGGTGATTTGTAGTTTGACAAAGGACATATGTCAGAATAGTGGAGTATAGAAGGCAAAGAAGTGGTGCTGACCCCAAATAATAGGGATAAGTTGAAAGAATGAATATACCAAAACACTACTACTATTATTATATTTGTTAGTACGTTGAAGAAACATTATATGTAATATTTAAACTAATACTTGAAATCAGAACTTGAATTCACTTACAACGTCCATACAGATAAATAAAATTAATGTGTCTGATTCTTTTAAAGTATCGGTACTTATATCAAAAAACTTGGGTTACTTTTATCAGATTCCGCGAAAAAAAAATCGACGCAGACGAAGTCGCGGGCAGAGCTAAGATGTAATAAATCAAAAATCATATAAATAGTCTGAGGTTGTCTGTAGCATTAAATTCACTAGTATTGAATATAACATTTTGCTAAGACACAAAATATCCGGTCAGTCAAAGCAACTGAGATCATTTTCGTCATCTTATAAAGCGCCGGAGCCGCGAGCCGCCTAGGCTTTGAACGAGCGTAGAAACTTATACCGTCACTTCTGTATTCATTATTATTTAAACATTAATTATGCACTGCGATCAGATTATAACACAAAACAAACATTTTTTTAATATTTCCAAAAACTAACATAGTTACCTAAATGTTAATTTTCATATCTTCGATTTATTTTATTTCCAAACCTATTTTCGATAGTCTGTGGTTGTTCGTTTATAAAACGTTTTTACGGAGTTTTTGGCGGGAACTGAAAGGGGACGTTGTGCTGTCCAGTTTTATTTTCTAAAAATGTGTAAATTTACTCTAAAATGAACAATAGTTGTAGGACATTGATAGTTTTTGAGTAGTAATTATGTGTTTTTGTGAGAAATGTGAACTGTATAGTCAAATGTGGCCTTTCGAGCTTTCACCAGAACTCCGTTGAATGGTGTGGATTGTAGCCTACAATACAACTGCGCCTGGCTCAAAGGCCTAGTTGCCAAGCCTTAAACATAAAATAAAAACGTTTTTACGTGGCATGTCTTTCATGGGCTGACAAAATTGCATTTTTTGAATCTCCTGGTTCGAATTATCCCTTCTGATTTTTTCACCTATTTTTAAACGCATTGTACAAACTCAATCCATTTACAGATAATATTATAGTATAGATAGATAGAAGATTGTTTTACAATTTATTGTGAAATGTGTCAGTTTATTAAGAAAGCTGCTGTAAAGCCGCTTTTTGACATTCAATGGTTGCTTTTCATGTCCACGTTTCATGCGATACTCGTGTGGGCTTTACTAGCCAAACTGTAGCGAGCATGTCCCGGCATAATTCATACCGACACAATGTTGCTGCAATATTTACTGCGCATGGTTAAAGGGGCTATACCAAGTTATTATGTATGTAAATAGGATATTCTAAAACCTTTACCCTGTTTTAAATAAAATTAAATAATTAGAATGGAGATCGCGGAGTACATTAATACAAAGAACGGAGATAACAGTGAATATTTTTTAGTTTATGGCTTGGCGTCAAGACACTGTATTGCGTTTATGGTTGGAATTCTTAAGGCTCTTTTTTGCTGGTCAGTTCTATTTTATATGATATTTAAATATTTACTTTGATTTTTTTTAGCAAGAATTGCATGGTCATGTAAATAATCTCAACTGTTTGATGCGATTTTATTATAGTTTTCAAATTGCCCCTAGAACTCTGTCGTAGTTTTGACACATTGACTCGGCTAGGATGGTGCAGTCAACCACTTTATTGGTTATTTATTGGTTAATAAAACTTAAGACATTAATATAGCATATTGTTGTTTATAGTTTCCAGAAAAAAAATACTTTAAAACTCAGTGCAGGACGTGAGTAAAGTAGTACAATAAGTTTTTAGGATCGTGTGTAAGGTTATTAGCATAGATATATAAAAAAGTTATTAGGTTGGTTAGAATAACAGTTAGGTTATGATAGTGATGTGGCAATCACGAGAGAGACATAGATTATTAATTATTATTTCTTTATGTTTATGGCTTGGCGGCTAGATTCTTATGCAAGCGTTATAGTTTTACATACATACATACATACATAACTTCACGCCAGTTCCCTTGCGGGGTAGGCACGAACAACAGAGTGCCATTTAGGCTTATTCTTACACACCTCACTTGCCTCTTTGACATTCATAACTCTTGTCATGCAAGCATGCATAGTTTTAATACTATAATATACGTTTATTTCCAGTATATAAAAGTACTTTGTGATACATATATAATACAGTAAATACACTATGTGGATAAATGTGGCAAACCGTGAGTAAGTATAAATCGCCACAACGGCGGGCAAAGAAAGTAAGTTCATAGAGTTTTTTTAGATCAATTATTTAATATGTTAAAGATCAAACAAAATGTAATTCTTTTGTGTACTTATATAATGTATGTCTTTGGAGACCACGGGCCATAAAAATGGCCCGGACATTTGGAGGACTTGCGTGGGGCCATGGGAAGGCCAACACGTCAGAGGCCCCTTGACAAATTTAATGTAAATGTGGCGTGACACTGATCGGCGATTATCCCTGTCTACACCATATAGTAATGCATCCAAGGACAAGTCCCGGCCAGTGTAAGACTATGTGGGAAATGAGGACAAAAAGTACCCTTGGGGTGAACTGCTAGTGGTACTAGGGGTCCGGGTATATGGGGACTATGGCGTCTGCCCGTCGCAATGTTCGGGGAACATGGAAAAATGGGTGACTCGCCACTCCCTGCAAGGGCCCCAAAAAATGCCATAGAAGACAGGGCAACATGGGTGTGTGCTTATATAATTATTATTATTCTTTTTTATATTAGTTCAGTGTTGTTATTATTATTAAGGTATTAACATTATTCTATTTTTTTTTTATATTGTATTCATTCCATAGCAATACATCTTGAAATTATAATAAAGTTTCCTATTTTTACAGACTCATATACGTGTGATTTACTGAAAATCAGTGCTGTGTCGGACTACATTTCGACACAGCAATATACTGAGTGCCAACCTCATTTCTGAAGCTGCGGCATACAATTTCTGTATATGTTTTCTTTACATTTATTTATCTTGTATATGTTGCATTTGGAAATATAAATATTCTTTCTTTCTTTTCTTTTTATCGGAAATTATCTAATACCAAATTTTACGAGGATAGGTACTGCTGATTTTTACGGATCACACAAATTGAATCAATTATGTTAAAAAGCGCAGAACTGAAAGGACACGACGACATTTAATAAGATTGATGCCTCTATTTTATGTTAACATGGGTGGCTTTGGTTGCTTCATCCAAATTGAATGATAGGAATGAATTATCTAATAAATAACAAATGAATCATCTAATAATATGTTCTGCCATACATATTATTTGACTACCAGGCTCTCATAAAACTAGAGACATGTGTTTTCAATTTTAATTACGTGCTTGTAGACAAAATGTCCAAAAACAATTAATTAGGGTCAAACCAGAATGTTGGCTGTAAATATATTATTTGTACTTTGGGAATATGCCCTACCTCATTTTAATGTGTGGGGATAATTCAGTAATACCGTTTTATTGTATTAAACCAAACGGTATTACCGCATAAATTATAAGAAATTATTACGAACCTGGGACTGTGGTCAGCAATGTACGTCCAACCAGAAAAAATTACCATGTGTGCGTCGGACCACGGATTGTAAAGGCGAAGTGAAGAAGAATTTACACTAAGAAAGAACTTCTATTTAGTTTCTGATATTTTTTTTACTATACTAAAAACCGATTTTTCAACCACCAAATAAAAGTTATACTACATAGAATAAAATACAACATGAGAAAATTAAAAACCATTGTTGCGTGAATAAAACAGTTGAATTGGTTCACTTTTGAACTCAGTCAGGTTAAAATTGATTCCCTTAATAACTTCTGTCTGATGATTGAAAGAAAATTCGGCCCTAAGAAAATTTTTCTGACATGTATGATATTATCAAAGAAAAAATTCTTTTGGCTCTAAATTATTGTAAAACTTTGTTTTTATTCTTTGTTTCTACTACTATAGCCTCTAGATGCCTTTAATATTCTACGTACAATTTATTTATTATTAGTTCTTACATTCAAAATTATTTATAATATACCTATATACATATTACAAGGGGTATTGTTTATTGTGGTCTTAGTAACTATTTTCACTTATTTTATGTTATTAATTTACATTGTAGTCCTTTTATACATTTGGTTTCTGATTGTCAAAGTTAAAATATTTGTTGCCACTTTCTATGAACACGCCAAAAAGTAAAATAATCGATCTGAGCGTGAAAGTGCTTTGCGTTCACCGCCGCCATTAGGGGAAAATATGCAGACACTTGTAATATTTCTTTCGTAAAAGTTAACATAATTATTCTACCGGCAATGTGCGGTTGGGTGGCTGGGTCCTCATCTGTTAACGTAAACACACCCCATGCCCATGTACCAGGCGCTCATAAATCTCAATGAGATGTCATCACGGTGGAGATGCATTTTACACGTACGAGACGGTAATATCCACGAGTTATAGTACTTACAACATTTATCATTATAATCCTTGAGAGATATTTTCGCGTTAAATTTGATAAGCGAAAGTTTGAATATAAAGCTATCCACAATATTAAACCTTCTCTTTTTTGCTTACGTATCAACATTAATCTGTGCTAGTAAGTTTCAACTTATTATTGCTATAATTAGCGCGTGATTGTATAATTCTACATTGCGTCCCAATGAATAAAAAATGTTTATCTATTGCGTTTTTCTGTACATTTAAAAACCTATTCACAGATTTTTTTAAAAATTTTTTTTCGAGTTACAATCTTTTTTTCCAATTACAAGTCAAAAAGCACTGCTCTAAATGCTTGAATAAAACCTATCAGAGGGCCGTAGTGGCTGTAGCAATTCTCTTTTTGAACGGAACGAAACGAAACGAATTAATTGATATGCGAGTTGCCTGTGCAAACCTGGTACAGCATACAGAATACGGGCCTGTAAAAGAAAGAATAAACATTTAAAACCTGATTCTTTCAGTTACTTTTTATAGAAGATACCAAGAAGATGACAAATTAATAGTTATAAAAATAAATACGTAGGTTATGTATGAAAACCAAAGATAATTGAAATTGTAGATAATAACTAAAATGTTTCAAGATTTTTTTAGCCTTTTTGGTAAAAATGGAACCGTTATGCAATCGTTACGACAGTCCGTTGTCTAACGTTATTTTCATTTTTCTCAGAAACGACTCGTTCTATATGGTCTTCTTTTTTAAATCCTTATTAAGGGCCATGTCACCCCGTATAGTACCCAAATCCTACAACATTTCGAATATAAACGGAAAACTCTAATTAATTTAAACTAAAAATAGAATCATATAATTTGCAAAACATCTTGGCATCTTTCTATAACGGATATGCCAAGACCACAGAAATAATATTTCTGTGGCCAAGACGCTATTGATTCTCCCACAGCGGATGAATTTCGCTCTCAAAGTAGCTGTTTTCGTATGTCTTCGTTCCGAACACGTTCCATAAAAAACCTATGAAAAGAGCTACTTCGAGAGAAAAAATTATCTGCCGTGGGAGAATGCAATAATTTCTTGGCATATCCTTTATCGACAGATGCCAAGATGTTTTGCAAACTATATGATTCTATTTTTAGATCAAATTAATTAGAGTTTATATTAGAAATGTTATACATGGTCTTGGAGAATTGAAATGAAAACACTTTATTGTTCACCAAAATTAAAACTATGTTCTTAAAAACTAGATACAATAAATGTTGAACAAAGGGCGGCCTTATTGCTTAAAGCGATTTCTTCCAGGCAACCCCCTAAACTAAGGAAAATATTATATTAAAACATGGCAGTGGCGGTGTAGACATATAGATGTGTAGATATATGTAATATAAAACGTTCAAAATATATGAAAGAAGTAAATAAAAATCTTTATTACATACTATATAAACATATCATAATACACACAGAATAAGTAGCATTATTATATCTGTGAGGACCAAAAATAATTAAAAACCTTGATTTTAAAAGTGGATACTGACTTAGCTTGTCTGATGATGAGTGGCAGTGAGTTCCTTAAACGGACAGCCTGTACTGTGAAGGAGTTATCAACGGAGGAAGAAGTGTGAACAGGTAGTGACGGCCCTGAATGTAACGCCTATTATATTTCAGTATTATGTCAAATAAAAAGTATATATACAATATACAGGCGTCAAATAATATCTAGAGATGAATGTTGTTATAAATTATATAAAATCCCCTCCAAAACTTATTTACTACAGTTATTACTGACGTCATACAACTATGATATATAAAACGATGATTAACCCTGTTCTAAGTCCCATATACATTCCATATATTGTGAAATGTTTAATTTCCATAAAAGCGCACTAGCCAATCATTTAATTCGCATAAAGTTATGTTAGTGAATTTTTAATTAGGTCGAATTGTCATTCGTCCACTCAAATTTGCTGTATATGAACTTGGGGCAAATTAATACCTAATGAAATTACTGTTGTGACCGCAAATGGAAAGTAAATGTACACAGTTAGTCAAATAAAGGCGGAATTAACGTTTGAATATGGTATACAATGTTTATTGGAAATTTAACTTGGGTCGTAGGTTGGCCTTTGTTGCTCATTGTAGTTTAATTATATTGTGGCGACTGATGGTGGAACAATCTAGTTCGTTTAAGAACTTTTAGAAAAAGGTAGAAGATTCTGGAAAGAAAAGACAAGGACAGATACATTTTAGAATGGGATGTCTATCCCTTTATCTATGTCTATCTAGAACTTTCCTTCGTCATCTAATGAACGAAAGTTCTAGAATAGAAGGTTCGGGAAAGAAAAGACAGAGATAGATAGATGTTTAGAAAGGGACAGATAGTAAATAAAAGAAGATCGAAAGCAGTTCTGTTCAAGACAGCGAAGCAATAAGGGCGATACGAAAGAGTTTGAAGAGAAATTTAATAGAAGACAGTGACGAGTTTAGTGGTGAATTTAGTGAAAAGTTTAGTGGACAGTTCAGTGAAGGAGGAGTTTAGCAAAGTTTAAAAGAAGATCCGGAAGCGAGCTACACGCGGTAAATTCGGAGGCGAGCACTGCAGTAGCAGGAGGTGGTCTACGCAATATCGGCGACGGTATTGTGAGTGAGACATCTTATCGTTGGGACAGTGCGTCGTTAGTTGTGCGTGTAGGGGCAACCCTGCGGAGAGGAATCACGTACGACTGTGTAAGTCACTGTAAGTTAATAAAAGCGTATAGTTAAAAACTGGTGTTTTCTTCCATCATAAGTGCGTACCCCCGCTCGCACGTAACAATATAAAGGTACTTTGACATACTTAATGTTGATATTGATTGTAAAATAATCATCCAATTATGCGTAAGATCACGCACAGTAACGAGTAGCGTACGTAACAGACGTACAATGTTTTTACTATTGACTAATGGTCTGAAAAACTAATATAACATACCCTATATATCATAGAAAGACGGAGTCTCGGACTATTAATGTGAAGCCGGTTAAAAAATGCTGGTTTTGAAATAAGATGCCGATCGCTCCGCACTACTTTAAAAGAATTGAGTATTAAGTAATCGAATTAGTGCACATAAAGAGAGAGAGAGAGAGATAAGACTTTATTGCACACCAAAATATACAATTACAAAAACTGACCATATTTATAATATTCTCTAGCCAATACAATAGACGGTCTTATCGCTCAAAGTGAACTCTTCCAGACCACCTTAATCAAAGAAATTTGAATCAGGCGATGTAGGTGGTGCAGAAAAAAGGCAATAGATAATATATAAAAATTACTCAAAGTAATTTAAGAAAGGACGGAATGATTTTAATTCCCTGGCAGCGTGGCAAGCCTTTGGTGTGGGATGCGACTTGCGTAGACACGTTGGGCGCATCCCATTTACCAAACACGTCTAGATCAGCCGGTTCAGCGACGGAAACACCCGAATCACTCAACCCTCAGTGAGAGTTATATGTTTGTGCCGTTTGCTGTCGAGACGCTTGGACCGTGGGGTCCTGAGGCCATGAGACTCTACCAAAACTTATCGAAACGACTCATTGACTCTTCAGGTGATCAAAGGGCTGGTGCTTACCTCGGCCAATGGATCAGTATGGCCATCCAGCGAGGAAACGTAGCCAGCCTTCTGGGCACCTTACCCATAGAAGACGGTGATCTAGGCTCAGTATTCTACTTATAGTCTTGAGAGACTATGAGTAGAATACAATACAAATACATACATATATACATAGTCATATATATACACATATACAATAATATATTTCAAAATATATAAGTTATTATAATAATAAAGGTGAAATAGGTTGTTTTATTTGATATATTACTATTAACCACACGGACGCCGACCACGTGTATAGGTAATACATATACCTGACCATGACGTTTAGAACGAGAAATAATTTTTGGCCTTCTGGCACTATTAGATAATAGACAACACTTTATTGTACACCAAACCACAGATAAACAGAAATAGAAAAATACAAGAGACAGTACAACGGGCGCCCTTATCACTGAAAAGCGATCTCTTCCAGGCAAATCTTGGCAGGGATTAATGGATTTTTAATGCTGACAGTGGTGCAGTATAAATAATGATACGTGTACACAACACATATAAGTACAAAAACAATATAAATATATTCTATTTTGTTTGTTGTTAAGGTCAGTGATTCATAAACAAATCGAATTTATCCATCTTATTTTAATTTTAACGTTGATCCGAGTCTAAAATCCGCTAAAACGTAACTAAATACGCATGTAACAATACCAAGTTTAACGTAAGTAGTGTTTTTTAATGTTTACCAAGGATCTTTAGTGTAATTTGGAGCTAAAAATGTTTCTTTTTAATTCAAAGATTTAAACTAAAGAATAGCCGACATGATAGGTTTGTAATGGTTAGTTTAGCTTCTTTTAAGCAAATAATTGTTCTGTTATCTATCACAAGGTGTTAAAGCTCTTGATTACAAAATTATAGTCATTATTATTAAAGTAAACACGGCTATGTTGACAGAATGCGTACGTCGTAACTAATACAACTTAATACTTGCATGATGTTTGATGTCGTACTAAAAATCGCTAGTAAGTATCGAAATTACTCTTGACCTATTATTGAAGTTGACCGAATTTAGACAAATTTGCGAGAGTGGCGTAAATGCTTCAATTCATTCGACACTTGTTCACGTAGCGCGTAGGCTCTGTGTATACTTCTATGTTGTCTAAGCAGATCCCATCTGTACTTGTTTAACATGATATTTGTTGAAAACATATTACAAGCTACACAATTATTTAGGAGGAGCCTTAAGGACAGACGAGTGTGCATGACAAGAGTTATGAATGTCAAAGAAGCAAGTGAGGTGTGTAAGAATGGGCCTAATTGGCGCTCTGTTGTCCGTGCCTACCCCGCAAGGCAACTGGCGTGAAGTTATCTTGTTGTTGTTAAATTATATACAATTAAGATAACATAACCTAAACAAACTTAACACTACATTGTTAGTTATATTCCTCCTACGATGTCTTTTAGACTATAAGTAAAATACAGAGTAGAAATGATCGTCTTTCATGCTACACAGCCCTTTGGACATCTTACCCATAATTAAAGGTGCCCAGAAGGATTTTTCCTCTTTATTGTTTTTTTCGTAATTTATGCCCACATGGACAGGTCAATCCTATTAGGCAACACTAAACTGTAAAAAATATCCAGATTACTGGTGAGCAATAATATTTATAAAATCTTTAGCTATTTCTGAAATAGGATCTCACAATACACTTTGAATTATGCTATTTTATTTCTTTTGTAATTTTTAGTCAGTAACCTTTCATTTTGGTAGCGAGCACATTCCATCAACAAGTGTCGCATATGTTCATTGCCCACAAATTTCACAGTTTGCTGAAGTGGCTCGGTATCAGATGTGCAAACTTTCTTGATGAATAGTGTCCGGAACGAGTCCTTAAAATCTACCCAGAAGACTAACTATGTCACTTCACTCAAACTGGAATAATTATATGACCTCTAATTGTATATAGAATTTCAGGTCAGTCATTTAAAACATGTGAAGCGAGGAAACCCGCATCGAGCCACGATAAGGGTTTTCATGTACTGTGCATCAAAGCATCTTTTAATTTTGTGGCCACTGCTTTAAAACATTTGCGGAATGTTTTATTTGCCGTCTCAACTCCCAGTTTGCTGGTTTTTTTGTTCAGAAAGTTGTCGTCGAGCTTCTCCCCTTTATGAAAAAACTTCGTCAAGTTTGTACAACAATTAGCCCAGTACCAGGGGAGCATAGCGAGACGAGAGCTCTAGAATCAACTCATTAGCATCGCCACGGAATAAATTTCGGAGTAGCACCGTGAGTTGGCGACGGTCGGTGAGTGTGTACTGTTAATATCCGTAGAGCGGTAAAGTTAATCTATTCTTTCGCTGTTCTGCTCTCCTAGGGTAAGTTGCCGAATTTATTTAAATTATAAAATGGGAAGGTTCAAAATAACGTAAATTTAGGTTGTATATAAAATATAACCTCTTTGATAAGAATATTGTTTTAATTGTCTGAAAGAGATCACTTCGAGCGATAAGATTTTTCATTTATTTTGGTTAAAAATATTGTAACTATATATCCTTATTCCTGAATATTAAATATTCTTACTTATTAATGCCTTTTAAATGTTAAGCAATTACTTCTTAGCAAGTAATTAGTATAAATACTGGTAGCTAAGTCGTACTTAAATACGTCGGTACCTAGTTTAAGAAACAGCTAAGAGGTGAGATGGTGGAAAGTGTTTATATTTGAGTATTTACCTAAATATAAAAATTACAAGCACGTCACGTAATTTATGTACTTTCTTTAGTGGTTTGGAAAAAATTACTCGATCGTATAATTATAGCGTAGAAAAATGTAATGTTCGACTTGTTTTGTGTACATATTCTGTGTATAGGTAGTCACCACGCGTGGCATGCGAGTTGGTGTCCGCAGTAGGTACTTATTTACTCGCATAGGAGACGCTACTGCCTGCCTACGATCAAGGAGAGCAATAGCTGGATCCTGTATTACTTACTTACTATTAATTCACTTGCCCTAACATCGATTAAATTTTGACATTACTTGCGTAGAGCTTATGTCAAATTTTAAACGATAGTAAGGCAAATGAATGTCCGACAAGATAAAGATAGGAACCAGCCAACTTGTTCATGATGGTAACACTTACTCCAGTCGTGGATGAATGAGGAAAGCAGAAGATTAGGATAAGCTACAAACTTGAGGAGATCTACGTCCAGGAGTATACATCCATTGGCCGATTAAGTCTATTTAACATATTTGAGAAAACTTTATCCTTGGCAGTTTTAAATAGGCTTTTATAAACATTTTGTCTATCTCAAAACTGTCATAGAGTGGGTTAATCCGTTTATATTTCCATCCAATTTGTATTCTAAGAACAGTCCAACCTGAATACAATTAAGTTGTACTAAGTGATGATTAATCCAGCGTTTCTTGAGATGGATCTTTTCACAATAATTTTCTCGGGTACGGTAGTCTGACTGGCAAGCAATTTAGCTACGCCGTCCGTCTGTCAGTAACAGATGCACAATCTATACACTTACTCCAACAGTAATATCGAGTCCTATTCTAAGATCGTTTATATCGTGAACCATTGTGTATTCCGACTGACCTGTTTTCGCAGAACTTCTTGGTGATTTGTTACCTTATAATGAATTTTTATGTATGATAATAAGATGATTGAAGAGAGAGGTGTTAGTGAAAACTCTTTTTAATACATCTTGAGTATTATAATATTGATAGTAAAATACGGGTCAATAAAATTGATTCAATTTTGAACGGACCAGAACTGAAAGGACGCTACTGTATTCAATGATTTTGAATGATTCAAGTGTACGTTTAAATAGATCACTTTAGTTGATTCGTCCAAGTGGAAAGACAGAAATGATTCGTCTAATATTAAAGTAAAATAAGCCGAAAGACGTAATTTTAATCCATCTCCCAAACTTTCAGAAGCTAATATTAAAGTTATTACACTCGCGATCTATTATTATAGGATTTTTCTCATCGCTGGAATACTAGCTTAGAAAGTAGAAATTTTGTCTAGCTCGAAAGTATAACGGTAATATCTCAGGTGCTGCAAAAATCTATAGACAAGGATTAGGAGTTTTCGTTAGAGTCTAGAGTTCTCCAGCAATTAAAAAATGTGAATAAAATAATGTCAAATTATAAAGTCAAAAATCTTTTTCTTCTTTAGCCTGTCAATGTCCATCACTGATCATTGTAGGTCTATTCAAAACAGCATATATCCTAATTCTCGGCTTTTCACATCCAGCTCCGCAAACGACCTTGAGCAGTTTGTCATTACAGGAGTCGTCTGCTACGTCAGCTTTTGACCTTGCAACAGACCTGACCAGCCCACTGCCGTTTCAATTTACTAATTTACTCGTCTCGCGTAGATTTTAATCAATCCTATGTTCTTTTGATTGCAATATATATGCTTTATAACCTCAGGACGAGGTTTTTCAATAATATACAAAAATACGAGTAAACAATCGATTACGGTAGTCCGCACGTATCAACCCAAAGCCCCGTAAAATCACGCACGAGCGGGACTCAATTACATGGTGCGTGACTTCTTGTCCTGATAATATTGCAAATGTGAAATATCGGACAAAGTAAGGCGATAGTCTGTTAGAAACAGTATAGGCTGCGTAATGCGAATGCTTATTATGAAAACACATCATAGTGATCTCTCGCAGATAGTTGACGTATGGACGCCGTGCAAAGCATATTTGAGCCTCGTCAGGCATCTCAAGGACATCACTATCACTATAATGCATTTTGATAATAAAAATAAAATGCATAATTATAAATGACTAGTTTGAGAATTTTTGTATCTTAGTCTAGCTGAAAATTTCTCTCAAATAAGCTTAGAAACAGCCCAACGGAATTCAAGTGTCATTTTAGGTATTAATAGGAGCTTTATTTTAAATTTATGTGCACGCTGCTTACTGATTTCTTCTAGGGTTCAGGAAATAAGAATATGAAGTCCAATTAGCTATAAATAAAGATAAGATAAGATCAAGATAAAGATAAGATCAGTCCATAAACGACCTATGTTCGGCGGCCTCCTCATTTCAGCGGAACGGATAAAATAATAACAGCCCATAATTAGGTTGTTCAACGATCGGACGGACAATATGCCCATCATGCTAGTCTAAGGCGGCTCGGTGATTCTTATACCTTATGTATCTCGATATGCAGATTCTATCACGATATTTTCACCATCAGCATATTGTAATTGTAAGAATATAAACGTTAGGTCAAAAACTTTTTCTCGTCAGGATTGAAACCCGCGTCATATGAATTTGGAATGCGAAAATGTCTCGAAATTGTATGCGATGTAAATATCCAATTTTCTTAAATATGGTAGTTTTCAAGAAACTATCGGAGGTATCTTAAGCGAAACCGCGTGGAGAAACCTAATTACTCATTCATACGCTATGCTCAAGATATTATTACTGTGCTCCTAAATTGCTTACTGAAGCGCACATCTTGTTCTAATAATGGTAAAGCATAGCAACATTGGCTCCTAAAGCCAAAATGCAAATTTCAACGTCACATCAGTGCCGGCTGCTGATTGCCAATAATCTGCGCAGGCAGGTGTATACATTGACGTGTATACACAGCGGTCCAACCAACGCTTTGTTATTAATTAATAACCCATTGCACATACTGTACGTGAAGCGATATGAAATTAAATATGGATTGATGGCCTCTGTGGTTGTGCGGGCTAAGCCTTTGCCGGCCGACCTTTCTGCAATGCACAGACTCGTGGTTAGATTCCTCCTATGGTAAATTTCGGAAACGAATTTTCTCCGTTACTTACCAATAGTCTAGGTGTTTGGGATCGGCCTCAGAGTAGTCCGTTGTATATTACCCATAAAACAAGCGTAACTTGCTTAATTTGAGGATATACTATATGTGTGTTTGCCTGCCGATTGTCGTTTCATAATATGGAAAGCTTTGATGAATTGAAGGGCAGGTATACGGCGTATATCCATCCAGGAACGGAGAAAGAATACTTTGGGAACCTCAAAATAGTAGGTATTGTTATTTTTAAAGTGGCACTATTATTTTGATAACTCCTCCCTCATCTTGCAACAGTGTATTACGCATAAGTTCTTTAACTTGTATTCCTTGATTTATAAGTGAGTGTTTCAAACATACAGGTTTAATTCACACAGTGTTGGTATCAATTACTATTTATTATTAGTCCCATACAATTAATATCATCCACAAATCTCGGTACAAATAATTACGTATCGGTGCAAGAGTAAAGAAAAAACATAACAATTTTGAGTTGTGTTCCGGCGGTTCCAGTTAGTGACTGGGTTCCAGTCCATGTTTTTGAGGTCGGCAACACATCGGTAGCACCTTTGGTGTTGTAAATGTCCATAGACGACGTTAACCGTTTTCCATCAGATGAGCAGCCTGCCTGACTACTGTACTTATGCAATAAAAAAACCACAACTGTAAATAAAAGCATAGCAATGCAGTTGCGTTGCAATTCACTAACAAACATCGTTATGGCAACGCGAACGAAGTTTCACTAGCACATGACGATATAATATATTTCTGAAATATGAAAAATTTCACCAGTACTCCGTGTAATTTGAAATTTCATAAAAACCTTCATTGGCCGGTGACGTGTAAAGCGAGCTAAGGAAATTCAATTTAGCCGGGCAACCAATCTAGACCTTTTTCAAAATTAGCACCCGCCCAAATATCCAAAGGGGCTACATTCAATTATGTAAATTTCATTAGTAACTTTAACTACAGCCGTTTCTAAGTGCCCTCCCTTGGTAACGTCTCTTATTAACAGTTTTATTATTCTCGGTGTCTCATTATAAAATTGGCCAAGTGTATCTCTCCACACATTGAAAGGTTTCGTATAAGTGATGATTATCGACTGCAACAACTCAAAAAGTATATTAGACATTTCGTCTCTTTGTGTTGCTCTTTTCTATTTTTAAATTTTGGAATTTATAATTTAAATTTTAGAATAGATTCTTTTTAAGTATAAAAAATAATTTTATCGAAACAGAAATTGGTATCTTTTAAAATACATTGTAGTTTGACAGAATAATATTTAGGTACTCGTTTCGATGCAATTATTTTTTGAAGGTTAAAAAATCTCGTTTCGAAAATTACAATTTTCAAGATAACACATTATTATAGCAAAGAGGATTTATGTTCTCAAAAAAAGCCTGAGACAGACAAATATGAAGTAAAAGAATTTTGTAGCAAGACGTGTTGTTGGGGTGTTTCTTGTCGCTTCTCCTCTTTAAAACAATAATGACGCGCTGCGAAGCGGTCACTGTAGATTTAAATAGGAAGGAGACTTAGGGCCGCTTGCATAACGTTACTTAAATTTATTTAAGAAACACAAAACGCGTTTAACACCTTTAAATATAATTAGCGTCTTGCACAACGCAAAATTTGCTGCTAAATATGTTTAAAGACCTGTCAATACGTTTTGTGTACAACATATTTAGGCAGTTTAATATGATTAACTAATTTTATTTAAAGGCGATCGTTATGCAAGCGGCCCTTAATTTTTAACTAATATGACTGTGTACCTACAAAATGTTCTCTATTTAAACTTAGTTTGATTCAAAGCTTTACACTTTGAAATTTCTTTTGTACAAAATACCAGAAAATTCTCGTCAAAAATTAGAGGGAATTTCTCAATATCTATTGACTTATATACAAATGACAATGTTGCCAACCCTCAATAGAGAAAACACGCTATTTCAACTCCTTGAATGGACATGTAATAAAAAAGCGCTAAATATGGCGATAAGCGCTAAATAATCTTTTGGGCGTTAACACAAGCGAAAGGGCGTAAGGTCTAGCTCCGAAAGCACAAGTTAGCAACAGTCACAATTGATTAACCTTTGTCTAAAACTTACAATGAACATAGAATAAACTTTCAATCTGATTTACAGCCGACTACAATGGCTATACAGCTTTACAATAATTCATTAGATGTGACATGGCTTGGCAAGACCCGAAGGGGACGACCAAAACTCTTTTGTTAAGTTATCAATGTTGGCGAGAAATGTTTGAATGTCAGAGGAAACTTGTAACATTTTTGGTTGAATATTTTATTTGATTTAATTTGCTGACCTATATCGCCGCTCTAAGAGTCAGATAATAGCACATTAACGTTAAATGGCGGTATGAGATGGGGTTGTTTAAGAAGGGCATTATAAAATTCCTTAGAGGCCGGCGATGCGTTGGCAACGCCCCTGGTGTTGCAAACGTCCTTAGGCGACGGTGACCACCTTCTATCAAGCGGGCCGTCTGTTTGTTTGCTTGTTATAGGCAATAAAAAAATAGTGATGAATTTTGATTGGGTTTTTTTGAAGTGAAACTTCTTTAGAATCGTTGTGATTTGAAATGGAAAAACGAAATGAAAAAGCGACACTAGATAGAGATAAACACATAAAATTCAACCTTATTTAATTCGAAATGAAACACATTTCTCTTTACCCGTTATTATAAATTTTCATTTTAAATAAAACCTAAAAGATTTCAAATGAATTTTAGCTCTATCTGTATATTTTTTTTATTGCAGGATTCAGCAAACAGGCAGACGGGGCCCACTTGATGGAAAGTGGTTATCATCGCCTATGGACATTTCCAACACCAAAGTTACTAAAAATGCGCTGCTGTTCTCTTAAGGGAGACTAGAACCTGTTCACTAATGCCGGAACACAACTCAAGGTTGTTACGGCGGCATACTCTAGACCAGGGGTGGTAGCCATTCAGTCGGGCAAATACCCTACCATCTGGCTGTGGGTTGTTTTGTCGCCTCTTAAGACAGGCCGCCCGGCCACAGGAAATTGTATTCTTTCTCCGTTCCTGCACGGATAAAACATCGCATGAAACAGCGATTAGCTGAAGACATTAGTGTTTCACTCCGATATTCAGTGAAAGCATGGTATCACACCCATCGAGCCGGCCCTAAGAGATGTAATCAATATCGTTTCTTATGTCCCTGCTGCACCTGGGCATAATGTTATGATTGTGTTAGTGACTGTGGCTGAATGCGTTTTATTTAAAGCATTATATATAACGCAGTCAATGATTAGCTCCATTAGTATACACGTACGTCATCTGTAAATGTTTAATGTCATTAGTAATTAATAACAATGTCGCGTCACAAACAACGTACATCTACGTGAAACGGTCACTAACACTAACTATCCCAGATGTATTAAAAATGTATTTCTTTAGTGATGATATGAAGAATAGGCTGCTAGTTAGCTATCCGGTGCACAAATTTTAAGTAGTGGGTGGGCGTAGTAGGTAAGGAAGGTGTACTTACCCTTTCTGCGACTCCTAAGGTCCGGAATTCTTGAAATATTTATTTTTGGTAAACATAACCTCACCTATTTTTTCACTGATATTATTGTGATTGGTGGTGAAAGGTCGCTACTAAAACAATGATTTAGTTTAGGTTAGGTTAGCTTCAGACCAAAGCGCACGAGCCGAGCGAGCAAAGCGAGCTTTCCGCGGCAACGGTCGGTGAGTGCTAGAACCGACTGGTAACCTTTTACTATTTATTTTATACACACAATTTCTAATTTCATCTTTTTGGCCGCTATTTCGAATATTTTCATGGTTACTCTTGTAGCAGAAGATGATGTCAGGAGCCTTAAGAACAGACGAGCGTGCGTGACAAGAGTTATGAATGTCAAAGAAGCAAGTGAGGTGTGTAAGAATAAGGCTAAATGGCGCTCTGTTGTTCGTGCCTACCCCGTAAGGGAACTGGCGTGAAGTTATGTATGTATGTATGTATGTACTCTTGTAGTGTGTGTGAATGTGCTCTGTTGTATTTTTTCTTCATTTTTTGAAGATATACACTATTTTTTGGTTGTTTTTCTGTTGATTATTGGCTTTCTTTTTGACTCCAAAAGGATTGTCAACTTTGTAAGTGCAATATTAGTGAAAAAGTAAGTGAGGTTATATTTATTAAAAAAACTGAAGATCTTCGGACCATAGGGGTTGTAGTAGGGGTAAGTATGCCTCCCCTTCCCCATTCCACCGCCCCGCTACTTAAAATTCGTGCACCGGATAGCTATAGATTTACAAAAGACTAATTTGGTTGCGGCTGGTATGTTGCAGATAATGGCTCCAGCTTGGTCCTAATGTCAATTCGACTGAAGATTATATTTTAAACTTGAATATTGGATGCTGCCTAGATCCACAAACTTTGCAAAGCCATATTATAACAAAAAGAACTTAAAATAGCGTCCTTTCAAATATCTTATTTAATAGAGTTGTTCCTAATTTTTGTTTACCAATCGCAATTGATGCCAGAAGGTCGTTGTTGTGCACGTATAGATAAATATTATGACTGCTCGTAAAGCAATGATTGATGAGCAGCCGATCAATGACACCTTATCGTAAACGATTTAATCGTGTTTGCATTCTGATTGCGGAACGCTTTGACAGTGACAGAACGCGTATTTAAATATTCTTTTTTAAATAAAGAATACTCCGAACGAAAGATTCATAATCATCCATCTATTATAGATTTCAGACACATTATGAATGAAAATACGTAGTTTTTGTTCCGATAGCTTTAAAGACTGAACTCTTCTATAATGCTATTTCTTTTAATTGTAATTTTGACATATTATGCAATGTAATAATAGTAACTTTGTTTAAGATAAAATTATTTGTAGGAGCTAAATTTGCAGTCTTCATATTTAATTGAAATTCATAGAGCCGTTTTGTAGCCTGTTTCAAACAAACTTTTAAACAGATACACAGACAAAAGTTAAAAAAAAACTAAAACTATCATATAACAGCAGTTTTTAATTTATTTTGGATTCACATACAAACACTTTTATTTAATTAAATACATATATAGATATTTAACAGGCCATAATTATTCAATGATCAGGGCACCACAACTTGGGCATAGCGTATTTTTAGCTGACCCGTTACATCACCATTGGCCGATCTGGGACAGTGAAGTCCCGGGATATATTAGCCAGTAGCGTCAAACACCTGCGGCTCTAATCCCGAACGAGCCGTTTCGATTTATGCGTACCTGGTACCAGATTGTTTCGCAGAATTGATTTTGTTTACGTAAATAGATTATTGATTGATTTATTATTTCATATTTTTACCGTGCCTCAAGGTACAAGGTAAAATAGGAATTCAAATTATTTTTATGGTGACATTTTTAAAAGTAGTATGATAGAAATTTAACTGTCTTATTCATAGAGAGTTTAAACTTACTCTAACTCTCTATGAATATGACTGTAAATGTTTTTTATGTTCGTAGATTGTTTTAGAATTTACAAGTTTTTGCCCGCGGCTTTGCTAGCGTGAAAAAAAGATATGCATGACATGAAGTGGGCATGTTATAAACTCTTACAAACGACGAACTTATTTTTTAATTCTAAATGCGTAATGATAAATACCCGTAACAACATCTAGCGAAGGTGAAACTAACCATGTGAGCAACACATTAAAATTGTCGCTATCATTTTTGTTGCTATAACGATGTTTTTGTTGAACACTTGAAAACATGTATGCAAAATTTTATGAGTTGTGTAGTTAAAGCGTGAAAACGCCCCAAACCAACACACTCATTTACATAAAATTATAAAATGTGCCAAATACCCAATTATTGTAATTTTCTTACAGCGTAAATTTTGAAGTTGCTAACGAAGAAACAAAGAAATATATAATACAGAGATTTTTTTACATAACAGTGGGTATATTATTAGTACTTAATATCTATTTTTATACCTGGTTACCAGCTTCTTCGGCTTTGTTTAAAAAAAAAGCGGTACAAACTGTAAACGTTTATTTGAACATAAAAGTGATGTTTAAAAATACTAAAAAAATAATTACAAACAGTATTCAAGTAATTATTATTATAGTGCTGTATATAATTACATTGTTATCGTTTGAGTGGTAGTAAGGAAATGCACTAATTATGGCTATTGTATGGTGGATATACTTGTAGGTGAAAGTTACTGAGGTTTTATTTACTCTTCGAGTTACGTGGCACACCTTATTCTATAAATCAATGATCAAATAAATACCCTGGTAAAATAAAATATTTACGTTGTTACAAGGATTCCATTTTTAATCATCAACAAGTTACTAGGATTACATAAATGTATTGAGCGCTTAATATTATACTGGCTTAATAGAACTAGTGAAATGTAAAGGAGAAAAACATCAACACTAAAAAACATACGTTATAATTAAAAATTCTCGCAAAAAGCTCTTCCTGCATAAAATTATTAATCTTTAAAGCTATACGATATAAAAATAGCGTCGGTGGTAAACCCGCGTGCCCGCCCACCAGCAGTTTTTACGCATGGATGCTGATCAAACGTGATTATTCGTCGGAGCGTACGCGGGACACCTCGGCGAACACGGGCCTCACCCGCTCCACGGTAACGCGGTTACAACATGAAAAATAAGTATAATCTGGCCATAACGTCTAGAAAGTGTAATAATATTTAATACCTTTAATGCCGCCATAACAACCTTGAGTTGTGTTCCGGCATTAGTGGTCAGGTTGCTGCCCCATCTACGAGTCCGGCAGCACATTGGTAGCACCTTTACTGTTGCAAGTGTTTATAGGCGACGGTAACCACTTTCCATCGCAGTTGGACCGTCTGCCGTCAGCCTGTTTGCTGTACTCCAGCAATAAAAAAAACCCTCTGGCAACATTCTATTATACCTTTAGTCAATGCCAGCCGTGGTTTAATGACTTGAGATCTACAAAGACAACTAACTAGCCGGTACTTCATTACCACAATAAATCGCCTTAGAATGCGACATTCGTGCACACCAGGGGCCTAATTCTGGTAATAATTTCTATTCTACTCAAAATTCCACAATATCTTCTTGAAATCGTCGCGACGGAATAATAATAGAAAATAATAAAATTACCATTAGCAGAAATGGCATTAGCCGAAATGAATATTGAAGATACCAAAATTTCTTTAATCCGAAATTTTAAACATTTATTACGCGAGTTTTGACTTATATATATTTATAAAGGTAGAATGGCGTGCCACGGGCAAGCTATTGGAGTTACCAGTATACTGAAATCAGGCATACCTATGGTTAAGACGATAGTGCCCGGCGAGTTTTACAAGATATACTAATAGAAGAATTGGGCACGAGTACATCTGTATCGTTTGAAGATCAGAAATTGAATTTATACAAATAATAAAAAGAAACCACATCGATTGTAATGCATAGATCTACCAATGCATCATTAGATGGCGCTGTACAATATCGGCGAATAACTACATCGCGCTGACGAGTTTTTAATGCAAAACATCAACCTCGCGGGAAAACCATGTTTTGTCAATCCAGCCTTCATTAGCTTCTGTATAGCTTCCTACTTGGTCTGGAACTGCGCTTCTTCGTAGCTTCCCTTACTATTCGGAACGTGTAGATTTCCTTCTACGTTTTATTCTCCCTCACCACAACGTCCGCACCGCACCGCATCGCATCGCACTGCATCGCATCGCTTGATCGTCGTGTGCTTCGGTTCCGTACCGCTTACCCCGATCTCTAGTGGGGGGAGACCTTGCAGCGTGTAACTTCCAGGCCCCGCCACTTGTGCAATTTATTAAAATACAACAGAGTGTTTCTACCCACTATAAAAAATAAAAACATTTTCAAACATTTATAAAAACCCGTTAAGTGCTAAATATCCAAAACAGACCTGGCTTAAAGGTCTTAAAACCAAGCCATAAAACTCAAAAGAAAAACGGAGTCAATATCAGTGAATTATAAACAGAGCGAACTTATCCATGTTCTGTCTACCGTCCACTAAAAATAACTAAATGCGAATAAAAAATACTATTTATAAGTTTCAGACTAGCTTAAAATTTATCAAGTCTAGCGGTGTTTAAAGTAAAACTCTTTTCGACAAAATTTGATCATAGTTGCCAAAGAACCGCCGCCATGACAGGTTTGTAATGGTTTGTTTAGCTTCTTTTATTCAAATAATTGTTCAGTTAATTCACACAAGGTGTTAAAAGTTTTGATTGCAAAATGAAAGTCAGTATTATTAAAGTAAACTAAAACTAAAATAAAGCAATGGGTGTTTTACGTAATACTAAAAATTACTAGTAAGTATCAAAATTAATCATGACGTTATGTTGGATTTGTTAGAGTTTAGACAAATTTGTGAACGTGGCGCCCATGTTATTTTCTATTCTATTTTGCCATACTCTAGTAGACAGACATCTTCAAGCTAGCATAAAAAATGATAATGACGAGTAAAACAAGTTACAATAATTTTATTACGCATTTTAACTCGTTTCTGTAGAAGCGTTATCTACGTTTTACTACAACGATTCGACTGAAATATTGTAATTACAATAATAATTTTAAAATGTGCCCCTTATCAGGAACGTAGGGTCGACCCAAATGTATTTTGCTTGTAGATGAAAACAAAATAATAGGTCGTGGCGTGGAATTTTAATTAGTTTCGAAGTTAAGATAGGAAAGTTTATACTTTGTAGTATTTACTTTAACCCCTCGGAATTTTGTCGACCTTACCGACAAACATAATTGAAATTTTTAATTAGTCGTTTGATCGAATCCTTCAAATATTTTTTTCTGAATTTTGAGTTATTTCTTATCTAGAATTTTGGTAAGGAGCAACTTCATTCTGGTAAATATAACTTACGCACTTACGCTATGAATTGGTCGTCAGCGGTGGGTTAGCAATATGGCTGGCAACGTTCATATTGCTGCGATTCCGTATACGACAATAGCCTTTCGTGAACACGTATGCTACCCTTTATATTTAAATAATCTATAATTCTTTTAATGATTGTTTTAATTATCCATTGTCACTTGTTTGCGTTATTTTTTACAAGTATTGAAATACATACATACATAAATACATAACTTCACGCCAGTTCCCTTGCGGGGTAGACACGAACAACAGAGCGCCATTCAGGCTTATTGTAAGTATTGAAATGTATATTATATAAATAATACCGGTTGTGTTTATGGCCGGCCAGCGAGTTAGACGTCATAAACCATTTTTATTCTTCAGATTTCGAAGATTCTTGGAATCCCTATTGTTTTGAATTAAGTTTACAAATTTGAGAATTCCAATGCATGGTGTGCATGTTGTTGGGAGGTCCATGTCTATTATCCGAATATATAAGCTCGGCCCGTTGAGACAGAATTAGTTGAGTTTCAACTAAGATGTAAACGTTATTAAGTATACGTGAATCTCACATCGACCGACTTTGCGCGTTTTATGGTATTACGATCTCTAGCTTTACAGTCTGGACTTGTTTCAGTTGGTTATGTTTGTAAAAACTATGAATTACGCGTGTGTACTTCTGATAAAGTTTGTGTACATTAATTCGATATTTAATTTGGAATTCCGCAAATTCGTAACAAGATTACACAGAAATTCAGAGCACAATAGTGCGGCGGCAACGCGGTGTGGACTATAGGCAATCTTATATGTGCTATGTGGTTAGCCGCAGTCCGGTCAATTGTCCGGCTGGCGGCAGTACCTATGTAGTGACATTTACGGCTAACCGGACGGTCAGCCGCAATTGCAACCGTAATACAGCAGCCGCAAATTGAACAATATAATTATTCTATATAGCAACCATCCGGCTGAGCCGCAACGTATATATAAAGTTTTGACGTTATAAATTTGTAAGTTTGCCGCTCCGTTTTCTAAAGTAATACAAGAATCTCATTTGACTTGACTTTTCACTACCACACGCCCATATGCTAACAATATTTACATTAAGTCAGAAATTACCTGAGTGGTACATACGTCTTGGCTAGGATCAGAACCCATTTCTCTTCTTATTTTAATTTAATGAAGAAGGTATAACACGCACTCGGACTACCGCATTTTATCCGCAGTCAAATGGACAAATCGAGCGCTGGCATCGCACTGTAAAAGCTGGCTTAATAGCAAGAGGCACGACTACACATTGGACCGAAGAACGACCTACAGTTCTCTTAGGTCTTCGCACTGCACTGTGAGAGGATAACAATTTAAGTCCCACACTGTTAACTTACGGAAAGCCGCTACGTATTCCTTCAGACTTCTTCGTGCCGTCCAAGCCGAATATCAACGAAGCCGAATACGTACGCCGCCTCAGCGAAGCCATGATGTCACTACCACCTGTACAGAGCAATGTGCGAATAACGAGTCGTCTCTTGGCACACAAGGATCTAGCTTCGTGTACACATGTAATCGTTCGGAACGACGCCGTACGAACACCGCTTACGCTGCCTTACGATGGACCGTATCCTGTACTACAGCGGCACGACCAGTATTTCAAGATCCAGATGGTCACCTGAATCACAGTAGTCTCTTTAGGCCGACTCAAGTCAGCATACATCTGCCAAGAAAAGTAAAATGAAGAAGCATCGAGCCAGCCACCGCCACACCAGTCACCATCATCATAGCTATCTCGCTAGACGAAGATTACATCAGACCAACGGACTTCGACATCGTGCGTCAGACAACCTTACGTGACGAGGTCTGGCAGAGCTATCCAAGTGTGGTTTTTTTAACTCGAATGGTGGTACTGTGGGAGCTGCATATATCTAGTCATTGCAGCATACAACGGAGAACTGGCTAGTGGTTAGCGCAACGCGGATGCGCCCATAGTTGTTCTATCTCGCTCACACATCATTCGTCCCGCTCACAGATTATGCTATGTATTGTGATAGCTGTACGACTTATTAATATTTGTACATAAGGTTATCGTTCCCAAATAAAGTTCACTTCAGTCTTCATCAGCACTTGACAGTGAATACTACACTCTCTGCCATCTGAAGTATCATTTAATCAACCTCTAGTTGCTACAAATTTTAAAGTAACAAAGTATGTTATTGTTAGTTTTATTTAAATTTATTTATTTGGTTTACTAATTAAATATTTTACAAGTAAAATTATTAGTTTAACGAAATTGGGTCGTTTTGGTCTTACGCCAAAAGGAAGGTTTGCACTGAAAATCAGCGTTGTGTCGGATATAATTCCGGCACAACAATATGCTGACTGCAAACTTGTTTGCTCTAAATGCGTTGTACATACATACATACATACGTAACTTCACGCCAGTTCCCTTGCGGGGTAGGCACGAACAACAGAGCGCCATTTAGGCTTATTCTTACACACCTCACTTGCTTCTTTGACATTCATAACTCTTGTCATACACGCTCGTCTGTTCTTAAGGCTCCTGACATCACCTTCTGCTTGTACACGATCAATTTGATCATGGAAGGTGTGTCGTGGCCTTCCACGACTTCTGCATCCATCCACTTTTGCATTGTATATCTGTTTATTCATTCTTTCATCATGCATTCTTTCCACATGCCCGAACCACCGGAGCATTCCTTTCCTTACCTTCACCCCGACACTCTCTTTCAGACCAATTCTCTTTCTTACTTCGGTATTACGAACGCGGTCCGCGAGCGTCACTCCGCAGATTTTGCGCAGTGCTCGCATCTCGACCGCGTTTACTCTACTTTCATGCTCTTTCTTCCATACCCAACTCTCGCTTCCATACGTGAGCGTAGGTACCAGCACCGCGTTGTGTACGGCGAGCTGGGCCATCTGGCTGAGGTTCTTAGCGCCTAGAAGTTTACCTAACGCTCCATTCAAACTATTCCCCAAATTCACTCTTCTTTCTATATCAGCGGTGTACCTTCCATCCCTGCTAAAAGCACATCCAAGATATACAAACTCATTCACTTGCTCCAGCATAACATCATCGACCATTATCCTTGCATTCGTTCTGGTTTCTTCTCTTTCAAACACCATAACCTTTGTTTTCTTCGCATTCAAATGTAAGCCTCTCGCCTGACAGTCATCTTTCATCATTGTGACTAGTGTTTGCAGTTCTGCGTTGTACAAATTCTCAAAATATGCTATGTGTATAATAATGTATAAGGAATGTAAATACGTCGCTATTGCTTTAAAAATAAAGTACTTATATATTTATTTCTTCTTTCTTTTGAAGCGTTCCCCTCGAAACAACCACGACTTAAATTTTATATTCCGGCTGAAAAAGTTCTTCACCCAATCGATTAATCACATAGAGTGGTCTCGGAGCGTTCTCTTAAGAGACCTCGCTTCTTATTGTTTCGCTTAATATACTAAGTTAATTATGTCGTTTTCCTTTATCGAGGCACTCCGCTCTCTTATTCACTCCCATCGACTTTACTGAACGGTTTCTTGGCTCTTTATCGTAAGTGTTATTGAGAATATTTGCCGATAGCATTTGCAGACGCTTCTATTTTTGTATCCATTGGTATATTTATGTTAATTCTGATATTAGACGGATCAACCAAATCGGAACAATGTCTGAAAGGTACAAAAGTGATAGGACACGATGGTATTGAGTGACATTGAATGATTACAGCTTGTGTGTGCACACATCACTTTGGTTGATTCATCTGAATTGAAAGACAAAAATGAACCGTATTTAGGTAATTACTAACTTTATATGTGTTTTCAAAATCACATTAATTAAGACGGTGTAGTAGGCTTTGCTTCAAGTAAGAAAATAGATTATTTTTTTCAGAAAAGTGAGAAATTTGTCGAGAAGATAATTACATATGCAATTTATAAGGCTTATTTAGGTCTATCTATCTTCTTTCTATAATATATTAATCTGTAAATGGTTTGAGTTTGTATTATGTGTTTAAAAATGTGATAACAGTCAGGGGGAGGGGGGCTAATTCGGATCACCAGATTCCGAAAGTACATTTTTTAGACTTTTAGTCTGTCTGTTTGAGCATCACGTTAAAACTACTGAACAGATTTAAATAAAACTCGACACGGAGTAAGTTCATATCGCGGGCTGTAACATAGGATATTTTTATCCCCATAAACGATGTCGTTTCCGCAGGATAGACAAAAAAAACAAAAAAACTGGCGCTGCGATCGCCTCCTTTTTGAAAATTATTGAACGTATATGAATGATACTCGACATTGTGCTGGCTGTTGATTCAGATTATAGAATTAACACTTGGATACATTTCATGATGGTAAATGACGTCGTTTCCTTAGAATGGACAAATTAACAAAATAGATGGCGCTGCAATCGCGTTTTTTAATTCACAACCAAATAGTCATACTTTATCTACTTTGCAACGTGTTATCGGTGTTTTATAAAGAAGAAGCGGTAAGAAACTCCACGGCAACACGTGTAGCTAAGATTGTTTTAACTAGTTTTTGATTGTCTCAGTCTTCTTTATATGGAGTTGCAGCTAACAGAGTAAAAATAATTGAAGTTATAATTATACTACAAAATATACAAAAAATTTAGAATGCCACATATTATTTTCATAAATTCCTAACATAACAGAATTCATTTTATTTTACCCTTTACTCTTTTGCCGTTAAAGCATGGTGTAAATACTTCTTCATTAATACTTTTTATAGCCCCTTTTTCTCTAAATTACAAGCGAAGCTATCTATGCCCGGTCCCCACGGAAATGGAATCTCTTTGTGGGATTGTCACAATGTCTGCAGACAGCTGGTAAATACAGACTAACGTTTTATTAAAAGCTGCGTTTGTTGTGGAGAATTACATAAAACTGCATAAAGAAACATGGAAACTCGACAGTAATTGCTGATACCTCTGTAGAAGTGACCCTAACGATATTATACACGTCTACATAATTATGGGCATTAAAAAAAAATAACGCAGATTTATATGTAGGACTGCCAACGTTAATCTGCAATTTTTTGCAATCATATTATATTGTACCATTGTATAACAGAATTGTATCTTATACGTTATATTTTATGTTTATTTCTTTACTATTATGTTATACTTATACCTTCATCTCAAATTTTATTTTCATAAACGAGAAAAATTACTGTGACGTCAAAAAGACAAAGACATGACGATTGCATTAGAGGTCCGTCTTTGCCAAAATGCCAACGGCACTCACAATCTTGTCGTCAAGACTCACTATATTATGGCAACGCTCTATAACCAACTCAATAATATAGATAAATAGCGTTTAAGAAACGCTGAGTTGTATACTCCTATAAAAAATTGCTCTAACTAATAGATTTACATAATATTTACTGCAATTGTGAGAAAAAAAGTCATGTCAAACATGAAGATAAGAAAAGAATTTCTTTTCTGCTAAAACACCTAAAGAAGCAATCCTACCGACTCCGCAATGTGTCTTGACTTTTATTATAATATAAAATGCTTGTTAAAACTTTCATAGGTACATTTTAATGGCGTTCTTCTGACTGCGACCACACCAATTACTTTTTTTTAACGTTCAGAAACTACACACGTCTGATGCCTCACCATGCACATCACCTACAAGATTCACTATATTCTAGTAAATTTCTGTACACAGATAAACAATATTAAGGTGTTTTAGCAACGCTGAACTAGACAATCCTTCCAAATATCATTCTAACAAATTGGCTTAGAATGCTTGCTGTAATTTTCATAGAAAAAGAAGAGAAACTTCAAGATAATATAGAGGGTTTCTTTTCTGTCAAAATGGTTAAGAAACCTTCTAACTTACTGTCAAGACTCCTATATTCTGGCAATATTCTATGACAACGTTAATAATATTAAGGCGGTTAAAAACCGCTGTCCTGTATGCCCTTACCAAATATCGCCACCAGTTGGTTTACTACGCCCGCTGTCGTTGTGATAAAAAAATGTGACACTCCCCAGCCGTTTGGAAGCCGCTCAAAGACATGCGATATCTGACAGTATACTCGAGTATTTTAATTGAAACGTTGCTTTTTGTTACAAAGTTTAATTTGATGTGTTGAACGTGTACAAAAAATATAGATAGATAGATAACATTTTATTGCTCACCAAATATACAATTTCAAAAATACACAATTACAATATTGTCATGGTAGAAACAGTAGGCGGCCTTATCGCTTAAAGCAATCTCTTCCAGGCAACCTAACTTAAGGAATAGCTTAACCTAATCTAGCGATGTACGTGGTGCAGATTATTAGATATATCAGAAATAAACATACTTAAATTACTTTATAAATTAAATATATACGTATATATATATATTAAATAGTCTATAGTATAATAAAACTACGTTTTAACGGTTTTAAGCGCGGTAATTTTATTTGATTTTGGTTTTTCCGACGTTTCGGCCACTTTTCAGTGGCCGTGATCACGGAAGGCAAAGATGTCAAGTGTCAACGAGTATTGTTAAAGTTTTATTTAGCCTACCGCCAACTTGTTAATTTTAATTATTTAATTTTAATTTTGTTTATGGTTATTATCTACTCTATGGGAGCCTAATCTAATTTACTACCGCTTCGCAACAGGCTTGAAGAGAAGAAGCGGCGCAAGAAACTCTTCAGCAAACATGCCTAGCTCTAATAATTTTATATAATATTAAAATGGGTGGAAGGAAAAATAAAAGTAATTATCAGTCAAGTTGGTTTGTGTTCCGTTGTACGCAGAAAGAGCTCACAGTGTCTTGAGGTCTGGCAGCTGGTTTTTGCTGGGTTTGGGTCTTAATAGTTTTGATGATTGGATCCCAAACAGGTGGTACTTGCCAACCATCTTCTCTATTGAAATTTGGATGTTTTTTGATTTTGATGGAGCCGTGGGTCATATTCCAGACACTTCAAAAGCTTGGTATCAGCCGTATGTCCGTATATCATACTATCAGCAGATACAAGACCACTTCGTCTGTCGAAGACCAGAAAAGATCTGGGCGGCCGCGTGCTGTTAGAACTACAAAGGTTGTTAATGCTGTTAAAGCCAGAATTCGTCGAAAACCCCATTAGGAGGTAAAAAATCTTATCGCGAGAAATGAAGATTCCCGCTAGGACTCTGTCGCGTATTATAAAACAAGACCTGAAGCTCGGTGCTTATCGTCGATATACAGGACATGCCCTAAATCAATCTTTACAATTAAAGAGAGTGGATCGATCAAAACGCCTTCTGTCGCGATACGCAGGTGAAAGGTACAGACATATCCTTTTTATCGATGAAAAAAATTTCACGATTGAAGAACACTACATACATACATACATACATAACTTCACGCCATTTCCCTTGCGGGGTAGGCACGAACAACAGAGCGCCATTTAGGCCCATTCTTACACACCTCACTTGCTTCTTTGACATTCATAACTCTTGTCATGCACACTCGTCTGTTCTTAAGGCTCCTGACACTCCTGAAGAACACTACAATAAGCAAAATGATAAAGTGTACGCTCACAGCTCTAAAGAAACTACTCAAGTGGTCGGAAAGGTACAACGTGGTCATCATCCTGCGTCAGTGGTGGTTTCGTGGGGCATGTCTTATCAAGGAGTCACAAAACTACATTTTTGTGAAAAAGGAGTGAAAACATCAGCCAAAGTGTATCAAGATATTCTTGGATCATGTTGTGAAACCTCTCAGCAATACACTTTTTAAAAATATACCGTGGTCTTTCCAGCAGGACTCTGCACTTGGTCACAAGGCACGAACTGCCCAAGCCTGGCTTGAAACCAACGTTCCGGACTTTATAAGAGCTGAAGACTGGCCCTCATCTAGCCCAGACCTCAACCCTTGAGACTTCAAATTATGGTCAGTTTTAGAGGACATGGCCTGCTCTAAACGACACGGCGACATTGAGTCTCTTAAAAAATCTTTGGAGCAAGCAGTGGCGAAATTTCCCTTGGAAACAGTGAGTAAATCCATAGATTCATGACCAAACAGATTAAAGGCCTGTATAAAAGCCAAAGGTGGCCATTTCGAATAGAATATTTTTTATTTTTTGCTGGGACTTTAATAAATATGTAGGTATAAATTTTAATAATATTACATTACTTCATTAAAAAAAATGCATTTTCATTTGTAACAGAACTTATGGCTGGACTAGGTATAATCGTATAAACGATGTAGAGAAAATTGTACTACAGCCCCTCGTGGAAAAGAATTGTATATATTTTGCAAGCATACCCCGTACGACGCTCGCGGCGCTGTACTGCAAATCCCCTAACATTACCCGTGTTACTATAGCTGCAATCATAACGAGTCTACTACTACAAAAATTTTGTTATTTTTTTGCGATATCGACAAAACTTTACATTCGAGTCGTGAATGAATATGATGCTAATCATTATTGTTTGTTATTTAATGCTGAACAATGATATTTATGTCATGGTAGCCCATCTCTTGTTCGATCTTCAGTACACGTTCTTGATACATACATATTTCCGTCTCTTTCTGTATACTGGTATGTATGTATATCTATCTCTGTTCCCCCCAATTATGACTTACTTTACGAAGATGCCGTCATTGTGGTCGGTTTTCGTTTGCGGTGTTAAATAGACAGACATGTAAGAAATAATACGTTTTTTGGCAAGTGCAGTGAGTTATTGAAACAAACTAAATGGAGGCCGCGATGAAAAGTGATTTTTATCTGTCTGTCTATGTGTCTGTTTGATCCGGATAATCTCTGAAACGGCAGGACCGATTTTAACGAGTTTTTCACTGGCGGATAGCGGATGTTATAAAGAGTAACATAGGCTAGTTTTATCTTAGAAAAAAGACCCACGCGCACGCTACCGCCGTCACCGCAGCTGAAGGCAAACCAATTTAAATTCCACGCGGATAAAGTCGCTGGTAACAGCTAGTTTCAAATTAAGAACAAGCAAACATTAATGACCCCTTCCTTTTGCAAATATAAATCAAATAATTAAAAAAAATGTTAACTGTATCTTTTTAACATACAATCTTGATATATAAAAATGAATGTCTGTCTGTATGTCTTTTATAGAATTGTAAACTATACATCCGATTTTGATGAAATTTTGTGTGTGTGTTTGAGTGGATCCCGGGATGGTTTACAGCCACAATTAGAACTGGTAGGTGGCGATGAGATCGGGTTCTAGAATCCTCCTAATCACCGGGAGCGATTTTGGTGATTTTGTTTTTGTGTCATGGAGCAAAGTCTTTTAGGAATTCAGAAAATAGGCGCGGTACGAAGTTCGCCAGGTCAGTTAGTATTATATATTTATTTATTGTGTCCTAGAGTTTTCCCTGCGGCTGCGCCGCGGAATAAAACCCTGGGTAGCTCTATGTTACGTATATACAAATTCAATTAGGTGTTTTTGCTAAAGCTTTACTGTTTATTGTTATTAAGTGCACTACATTAACACAGAAACTAAGTCCATATAGTCTACACAACTGCGCAACGAAACATAGAGGCGAGTCGCAGCCAACCTGATTTGAAGTAATACAATGAATGAGATGTTGTTTATGACAACGTAGGTATTTGTTAGTGAATTGAAAAACGCGATTGCAGCAGCATTTATTTTGCTGATCCGTTTATGCCCTAGAAACGAAATAATTTATCGGGATAAAAAGTATCCTAAGTGTTAACTCGGGTTATAAGCTAGCACTATGTCGAGTTTTATTCATATACGTTCAGTAGTTTCCAAAAAAAATCGATCGCCGCGCCATCTTTTTCGCTATTTTCGTCTATCCCCCGTGGGATAGACGAAAAGTCTCGTCGAAACGTGACGTCGTTACCGCTAACGACGTCATTTATCAGGATAAAAAGTATCCTAAGTTACAACCTGGGATATAAGCTAGCTTTGTATCGATTTCATTTAAATCTGTTCAATAGTTTTCACGTGATGCTCTAATTGACAGACAGACAAAAAATCTAAAAATTGTACATACATACATAACTTCACGCCAGTTCCCTTGCGGGGTAGGCACGAACAACAGAGCGCCATTTAGGCTTATTCTTACACACCTCACTTGCTTCTTTGACATTCATAACTCTTGTCATGCACGCTCGTCTGTTCTTAAGGCTCCTGACATCACCTTCTGCTAGTACACGATCAATTTGATCATGGAAGGTGTGTCGGGGCCTTCCACAACTTCTGCATCCATCCACTTTTGCATTGTATATCTGTTTATTCATTCTTTCATCATGCATTCTTGTTTTTGTGACAACTCGAAAGGCCATATTTGACTATACAGTTCACATTTCTCACAAATGTCAGGTGATGTCAGGAGCCTTAAGAACAGACGAGTGTGCATGACAAGAGTTATGAATGTCAAAGAGGCAAGTGAGGTGTGTAAGAATAAGCCTAAATGGCACTCTGTTGTTCGTGCCTACCCCGCAAGGGAACTGGCGTGAAGTTATGTATGTATGTATTTCTCACAAAAACACATAATTACTACTCAAAAACTATCAATATCCTACAACTATTGTTCGTTTTAGAGTAATTTTACACATTTTTAGAAAATAAAACTGCACAGCACAGCGTCTCCTTTCAGTTCCCGCCAAAAACTCCCATTTAGAGATTTATTATAATATAGATAGATTAGCTATGCTCACGGCTTATGGCTTGTCCCTTGATTTTACAATTCATTCCCTCGCCTTAACATCCATTGAATTTTAACATTGCTTATATAGAGCTGCCGCTTATGTCAAACTTTAACAGATATTAAGGCAAATGACCGGTGGGTGATATAAAGAAACAGGCCATTATTTGACGTGGTACTTTTACTTTATATTCTTATTTACTTATACTCAATAGAATCCTTCAAGATATCGAAATCAAACATACACGATTTAAGATAAAATTCTGGTTTCCATATCGATTTTCATTCAAATTCGTTGATTGGTTGTTTCAGAGAGTAATCGAGACCTAATTTCAAACCACAGACAACAATTTTAAATCTTTAGAATATCTTATTTGTAAAAGTCAAAATTTTATTAGAAAGAAGAAATAAAATTAATAGACAAATGAACCACAAACAATCAATGATACTTGAATACTTGTATAGGACAAGTTTACTATTGTGTATATAAACAATAATATTATATAGTTGAATAGTTTCCTACTTTCATGGCCGAGAATTGAACACGGTTCACCTTTAAGTGAATCTTACGTGACTTGAAAGCAAACAGATTGTATTTATCGGGAAACGTAAACTTTTCATTCTTTCCATGTCAGCCTCAGCGGTTCGCACATGAGCGAACTTAATGACAAAACAGTGAATTACAGCAGTACGCCCCTCCATCGGGATGTGTGTCGAGTGGCATCCACTAGAGCCGCCCTCGCGATACTATTCCGATGGCCAAAGAGCCCCGTTCTTTGTTCAACCGACCGATGTACTGAGGATTTTTATTCTGGCTTCGTATTTTTAAATATCATACATAACCTTTGGCTTTATATGGTTGTAGCCGAATAATCTATTTAACCAGTACAGGTTTCTCGCTGCAGGTTATACGTAGTTTTTAGTGTTTCCGTTTACGCCCTTTTTAAAAAGTCCAATATTGTAGTGCTTTGGAAAAACCACGGGAAGGTGCTCAGGCTATAACTTGCTCACGTGTGACCTGAACGAGCGTGCGGTTCGTATAGTGGATGAACTCCCAATCGTCACGTCGGCGAGTGGTGAATTTTGATGCATATATGTAATCAACGACAATTAAGATAGTGTATGTAATTTGCATTCCGAAAATTAGATAGTTTCTTCAAAATTTGGAATTTACAAGAGGGATGCTGCGTGGAAAGTTCTAGTAAATTATAAAAAGTCGCGGCTAGGCGTAGCCCAGAACAAAACTTTTTTTTCAGGAGATCGTAGAGTATCGAATGCTTGACTCTCAGATTAATAATAATAACTGATTTAACACTCAGAACTATGATAGATTCTTCTCAATCTAAGACTCGGATTAATATTGTTCTGAGGTAAATGCGGTTTAGCATAGATCTTTCAAATTCATTTAGACACACGGGTCAAGCCTACTGGCCTCCTCTATGCAGACTGCACATGTGTTAGAACTAATACCGATTTAATCATATGCCAACTCACCACGACTACCAGATATTGACTAAAACCATGAAGAAGAATGCATTGACTTAAATAAAAATCTTTAAGGAACATCATTGTTTTTCAAGATCAGTCATATTACAATTTACAAATACCCCATACGACTAAGTATACTGAGTTAGTTCAGTGTCAATTAATTCAGTTAGTATAAAAGTGTCGGCCATCCCCCCAATCCTTACTTTCTTCGCGATTTGGCTATACTATAATTTTGTAGCCCTGTATAGACTACACATTCCTGAAAATTTCATCTATGTATTCTATTCGGTTCTGAGGAAAATTACTTTGACACTCATAGGATAGACGGACGGATGGACAATGATTTTTTTTATTAGGGTTCTACTTTTACTAAAATGGCTACGAAGAGACGCTAAAAATATAAAAAAACTGAAATAACCCAAATTCAGTATACGTACATGATTCGCATACACCAGGAGATCATAAAGTATGAAGGTTGATTTCAATATTTGGGGTTTCGGATAAAAACTATTTTCGCTTCACAGTACAACCTTGACCCCGAGATGAGCTCGATATATCGGAAATTGCCGTCAAATCGATATTCACTCATGTGAGTTAGGTACAACTTGATTCGATAACTTGGTAAATATAGATTCGGAGATATGTACCGTTAATTCTACGCTCTTTCTCCTACTTTATTACGAAGCGGCTTCGTAGTGAAATGCGTGTCATTTAAAACGTTGGAAAATAACGCCAATAACGTGTAGCCTCATTAGTGTACCTACATGCGATATCTGTCAATATTTAATGCCATTCACAATGTCACATCTTAAATAATGCATTAAACCCATCGCCATATCTGCGTGAATCTGCTTATATCTGTAGCACTAAGGTAGGTGAAGCCATACCATTATGGCTACGTTCCGATATTTTGATACAATAAAATATCGATGTTCATAATTACAAAACATCCATGTATCGATGTCATTTCGTGCGATGTTTTAAATCAATGTTTCGTTTGAACGATTATTCGAATTTTAAATAAATTGATTAGTTTTAACGCGACGCTCTAACAGACAGAGATAAATTAAAAAAGTTGTATCTTGGGAAACTGCTGGTCCGAATTAGCTTCTCTCTTTTTTAAATTGAATGTATAATCTGGACTCCCTACAGATTTATTACATTATAGATATATATGTACTCTCATAATATACAACAATTAGAAGCATATGTTGCGAGTTTAAGCTTGTAATATATATTCATCCAAAAAGACCGACATCGAAGGCTTGAATCCCTATTTGTGATGTCTAGAAATAAATTTCAAATAAGTCATTAATTTTGTAGAACTAAATGGACCCACAAATATTTAAGGCTTGTAGCAACGCCAACGTACTAATTTTTCAGGCGATAGCGGGGATTTCATAGAAGCTGTAATGTACTACAAATAAAACAACGGCGGCGGTAATAAGACTGGTTTATTCATACTAATACAGAACTACCCGCAATTTATACATGCAGACGAGATTGTTTTTCAGATGCATTATTATTTATTTTATAGTGAATAAAATCAAGTAAAATCTAAAAATAAATAATAAAACCAAATTATTTATCTCTCTTATATAAATATTTAGAATTTATCCTCTTCCTCTTTTGATAAAAATTGAGGAGTAAAATGGTTTCATGTCAATAATTTGGAGGTGATTTAGTGAATTCTTTTCTTAACTAAAATTAACTAGGTATAAAAAAAAAACAAAAACACCACCTTATGTCTCATATCATCAAGATTTATGAAATTATTTTTTGATACATTATTGATCACTAATTACCAACGAAAAGTTGTTTCGTTTGCACCACATTTTCGGCCTTTTGCGGCAACAGCAGCCTTAAACTCTAGATAGAGACACAGTCATCGTACATCGCGGTTAAATATAATGTTTGTATGTACTTAATTATTTCTAAGTTCCTACATAGTTACAACTAACTTGCAAGACATTGCAATTTTTAGATGATCTGTTAATAAGTAAAAATTCTTAATTATTTAACAGATTAAAGAGTTAAAGATTAATAAGCAAAATTAAAAGTCGTGGTAGCGTAATGGCTAGCGCACGTGTCCCAGACTCGAAAGGCGCGGGTTCGATCCTGACCGGAACGCATGCACCACTTAGTTAGTTTTCTGATCTAATGTGCATATTGTTACAATTACCACGTGCTAACAACGGTGAAGGAAAACATCGTGATGCAACCTCCACATCGAGATACCCAATGTGTCCGCCTTGGACAAGCGTGGCGGGTATACTGTCCATTCCCCCCTATAATGGGAGGCCCTAGCCCAGCAGTGGGATATTTATGGGCTTATTATAAGCAAAATTAGCATTCTTTTCTTTGAAACAATATGTTTCTTGAAATTTTTTCGAACGAATTTCATAAACTTTCCATCTGTATTCCGGCCCATCCTGATGTATGAGTGCGAAGCTTAGACGCTTACCTCCAAGGAGGAGAACCAGCTTTTAGTAACGGAAAGGAAGGTTCTACGTAAGATTCTGGGTCCAACAAAGAGAGAAAATGGTAGCTGGAGGGTCCGAACCAATCTCAAAATTGAGAATCTCGTGACCGAGCCTAACATAATAGAAGAAATAAAAGCTCACCGCCTCCGCTGGCTCGGTTACGTAGAACAAACAGGCGAGAGAGGATCGCAGTATGAGGAAAGCATATTTCAGACGGCCGGTAGGTCGGCGTCCGGCTGTCCCAAATATCGCTGGAAAAACGGAGTGGAGGCTGACCTGTCAGAGCTACGAGCCAATAATTGGCAGAGAAAAATGGCATGCTCTCTTTTCGGAGGCCAAGACCCATTTTGAATCGCTGAGCCAACGGAGTAAGCAAATCCATCCATATTCCGGCTAGTTCAATAACAAAAATATTTTGTTTCTGAATATAACTACGTAGTACATAAGTCTCAAATAATAATTAAAAAAAATATATATATATATATATATATATATAATTCGACTGTACTACTGACAGTCATACATTATATATATTATAGGCACGTACAACGTGTTTTATACTGTAACTTGTATTTTCATTTTGTAAAGTTATTCAAGTATCTGCATACTTAAGTAAAAAGTAGAAAACGAAAAAATAACAAAAAACACAACCGACTTGAAAAGAATATACTACAATTTTTTTTTTTAAATGCAGTCGACTTCAAGAGTAACTAAAAAGTAAAAATAAATATTTTCTACATCTTAAAGTCGGTTTCTTTTTTTATTAGAAATTATTTTACGATCAAAAATCGATGAAACCGTATACAGTATAATGTTAATTTTCTTGTGTTTGCGACATTAGGTGGAATATTGTCAACATAAATTGAAGGCATGCTTCATAAGGAATAAAAAAGTACGGCCAATGAAAACATGTAAAAACTTTTTTGAACATGAAAAAAATAACTGAACAGCCATACTGGCAGCAAATAACGCAAAAAAATGGTTTCAAATTTCGAACAAAAGCTTTTGCGCGGGTACTATATAGTTATTTTTATGACATGTAACAGTAAACCTTTTTATGGCTTGAAATAGCTACCTTTTGCCCTTTCCGTGAATGAAGGCACCTAATCTTGTTTTATTCCTTTTTGTTTATTTAAGTACATGGCACATTCATTTGTCGTATTTCACACAGTTTGTTGTATGTTTAGCTAATGTCCTCACTTTATTGGATGAAATCTTTTGTTTATGGTGTATGGAGTTACAGAAACGTATTTTAAAATTATATTATTAAAACTTTTCTTTGCTAAGTACTTTTTTGGCACTTATACAATTACTAGCATTTTGGAGACAGTAGAGGACGGGCCGTTGGGCGATACATATCATAGTATATTATCTATGGTTGGTAGTCCCACACATCCTCCGTGTCAATAAAAAGCAATTGAAGCACCATCTTTTTAACTGACTTCAAAAAGGCGTTCTCAATTCGTCTGTATGCATAGTTGGGCATTAACTCGTTAATTCGTTAATCGTTAATTAACGAAGTTAATATTTCGAGTAACGAATTAACTTTTAAGTTAACTTAAAAATATGTTAACGGACTCGTTAACTTCCGTTAAAGTTTCCCAAAGTCCGTTAATCGTTAATCCAGCAACAAATCTTTAAAGATCAAAGCTCAGTCTCGTCAAAATGTGGCTAGACATAAAGTCAAAAGACTCGTTAAATGATGCGGCATTCCTCGGGGAACAGATATTCGCAAATCTGTTTATTAAATATAATACTGCTATACCCTCAAGCGCTGCAGTTGAACGTCTTTTCCACACGGGCAAGGATATACTACAGGCGAAACGAGCCTCGCATTCAGACGAGAACTTGAACATATTAATGTTCACGAAGGGGAATATTCATATTGCCAGATGACCAAATTGACAGATAAATTGGACGGGTTAGTATCGTTTCGTCTAAGATGTAAGTGGTCTATGTAGCAATTCGTCTAAATAGCAATTGGTCATTATATTACTATCAAATCCTCTTAAAATTAGTTCGTATCATTAGTGTTTCGTCTAGAGCGCAACAAGTCTATCTTAATAAAATAAATTCTAAACCTTAATCCAAATGAATAAAAAAACATTGTTTGTCAACATCTCTATATTAAACACTCTACTCTTTTTCTTATTTGGTTTTTTTTTATTTCTAACCTGTTAAATTCCAGAACGAACAGTTTTTATAAGAAGATGCAATTTTTACCACTTGTTAACGGATTAACGATTAGCGTTAACTTGGGTTAAATTTTCTGAAATGTAACGCTTTAACTTTTAACGAAGTTAACTTTTTCAGTAACGGATTAGCGATTAACTTAGTTAACTATTTGATTATCAGTGCCCAGCTATGGTCTGTATGTTTTTTTATATGTTCGTTACTCGATTTTTTCCGTCAATTGAGGACCGATTTTCAAAATTCTTTTATCTAATTATTTAACAAAATTGAGTTGTTTTGGTCTTTGCAAGGTTTGCACTGAAAATCAGCGTTGTGTCAAATACAATTCCGGCACAGCAATATGCTGAGCGCAAACCTTGTTTGCTGAAAGTGCGGCGTACAAATTCTCAAAATATGCTCTATGTACAATAATATATAAGGAAAGTAATCATGTCGCTATTTCTTCAAATAAAGTCTTTGTAGACACAGGAACGGGGGATATCCAAAATGATGAGAGTTTTTTCTCGTATAAATTTCGTATAATTCGGTTTTTACAAAATTCGTTACGCTGGCAAATTTTAAACGTATATTAATGAAGTAATCAAGTAACTTGAAGTTCGTGACGTTTTATCTGTCACTGCTAATGTGACGTGTGACGTTTACGTATATTGTGTGGTTGTTGTTGTCGAAGGCAACTATCCAAAAGGCCAGATCCGAAATTCCGTATTGTGTCTGAATAGTCTTTATTTCTTTTCTTTGCTCAAAACTTCGACAATTTAATCATCCCATTAAAACTACTCTTATATCTTTTTATTTACTCTTTCCACGTGTATAATAAAGTACATGCAATTAAACACCAGTTTGTTTAAACACATTCGCATATTACATTAAGGGATTCTCCTATAGACCACCATCTGAATAACCGATACATGATGCAAACTGTGCCATTTATGTGTATATTTACACAGTTTCAGAGATACGACGCGTTCTGAGACCGTTATGATACGTGATGTGGATTCAGTGTGTTGTTTACATTCATATCTCACGCTGAAAGGTTTCGGATTGTATTGAATTACATTGGGTCCTGTGTTTATAACATTCTCAGTACTTTTCTTATTTGTTTCTATGAATGGATGAACGAATGAAAGAATGAATGAATGAAAGAAGGAATGAATGAATGAATGAATCACTTATTAATTGGATAGAAAAACAATGAATATCGGATAAATGATGCAAACTGTGCCATTTATGTGTATATTTACACAGTTTCAGAGATACGACGCGTTCTGAGACCGTTATGATACGTGATGTGGATTCAGTGTGTTGTTTACATTCATATCTCACGCTGAAAGGTTTCGGATTGTATTGAATTACATTGGGTCCTGTGTTTATAACATTCTCAGTACTTTTCTTATTTGTTTCTATGAATGGATGAACGAATGAAAGAATGAATGAATGAAAGAAGGAATGAATGAATGAATGAATCACTTATTAATTGGATAGAAAAACAATGAATATCGGATAAATGATGCAAACTGTGCCATTTATGTGTATATTTACACAGTTTCAGAGATACGACGCGTTCTGAGACCGTTATGATACGTGATGTGGATTCAGTGTGTTGTTTACATTCATATCTCACGCTGAAAGGTTTCGGATTGTATTGAATTACATTGGGTCCTGTGTTTATAACATTCTCAGTACTTTTCTTATTTGTTTCTATGAATGGATGAACGAATGAAAGAATGAATGAATGAAAGAAGGAATGAATGAATGAAAGAATGAAAGAAGGAATGAATGAATGAATGAATGAATGAAAGAAGGAATGAATGAATGAATGAATCACTTATTAATTGGATAGAAAAACAATGAATATCCGATAAATGATGCAAACTGTGCCATTTATGTGTATATTTACACAGTTTCAGAGATACGACGCGTTCTGAGACCGGTATGATACGTGATGTGGATTCAGTGTGTTGTTTACATTCATATCTTACGCTGAAAGGTTTCGGATTGTATTAAATTACTTCGGGTCCTGTGTTTATGACATTTTCAGTATTTTTCTTATTTGTTTCTATGAATGATGAACGAATGAAAGAAGGAATTATGAATGAATTAAACATTTATTAATTGGATGGAAAAACAATGTCCATGTAAAAGAGCGGGCGTAAAAATATCATGTTATTACCATACTTTTAAAATATGTTGTAAATATTTTTAATAAATATTTAACTAATAATTAATACGTAGAATTTGCTACGATCATATAAAATCCAGCTGGATTCGACGTTTCGTGAGGTGATACATAGTAGAATGTTACACGAAAGTTAAAAAGAACCTATTCAGGCATGAGACGGTTTGGCGCATGAGCGTAGCGAGGATAGTTCGAGTTCTTAATTAGGCCTTTCACTTGAGGTTAACACTACTTTTCATTTTATATGTGATGAAAGTAAATAATAACTAATTAGGTAAACAAACAACTAATTCCCTAATCAAGCGTTAAATTCATATCTAAATCTGATGAACTCATTTAATACGTCACATTATTATGAAACGTCAAGTAAATTTCTTTTTCTGTGATATTCTTCTACCAGCCAGTATTATTCACTGATGGTACTAAATATTTAGTTCAAATTTATGTAAATTAAATAATAATTTATTGAAAAGTAATTTATAAGCATAAAATCACGTTACAAAATTGTTAATATTTTTTTTTTACAATTTCTACCGCGATTTAACACTGGCTGTAAAAAGGTTGGGACTTGAGTCGTATGTATTATCTATAATTCGCATAGTTTTTAAATTTTTTGAGGAGTTTTTGGCGGAAACAGAAAGGGGATGTTGTGCTGTGCAGTTTTATTTTCTAAACATGTGTAAAATTACTCTAAATTTAACAGTAGTAGGATATTGATAGTTTTTGAGTAGTAATTATGTGTTTTTGTGAGAAATGTGAACTGTAAAGTTAAATGTGGCCTTTCGAGTTTTCACAAGAACTCAGTTAGATGGCGTCGATTGTAGCCTACAATACAACTGCGCCTGGCTTAAAGGCCTAGTTGCCAAGCCATAAACATAAGAAAAAAAATAAAAAAAATTGACAGCAGGAAAAGCGTTTCCCACGGACGAAAATTACCGTTTTCATCCCTGTTTTATTATTATTATTATTATAACTTCACGCCAGTTCCCTTGCGGGGTAGGCACGAACAACAGAGCGCCATTTAGGCTTATTCTTACACACCTCACTTGCTTCTTTGACATTCATAACTCTTGTCATGCATGCTCGTCTGTTCTTAAGGCTCCTGACATCACCTTCTGCTAGTACACGATCAATTTGATCATGGAAGGTGTGTCGTGGCCTTCCACGACTTCTGCATCCATCCACTTTTGCATTGTATATCTGTTTAGTCATTCTTTCATCATGCATTCTTTCCACATGCCCGAACCACCGGAGCATTCCTTTCCTTACCTTCACCCCGACACTCTCTTTCAGACCAACTCTCTTTCTTACTTCGGTATTACGAACGCGGTCCGCGAGCGTCACTCCGCAGATTTTGCGCAGTGCTCGCATCTCGACCGCGTTTACTCTAATTTCATGCTCTTTCTTCCATACCCAACTCTCGCTTCCATACGTGAGCGTAGGTACCAGCACCGCGTTGTGTACGGCGAGCTGGGCCTTCTGGCTGAGGTTCTTAGCGCCTAGAAGTTTACCTAACGCTCCATTTAAACTATTCCCCAAATTCACTCTTCTTTCTATATCAGCGGTGTACCTTCCATCCCTGCTAAAAGCACATCCAAGATATACAAACTCATTCACTTGCTCCAGCATAACATCATCGACCATTATCCTTGCATTCGTTCTGGTTTCTTCTCTTTCAAACACCATAACCTTTGTTTTCTTCGCATTCAAATGTAAGCCTCTCGCCTGACAGTCATCTTTCATCATTGTGACTAGTGTTTGCAGTTCTGATGGCGATTCGGCTAAAAGCACGGCATCATCCGCATAAAGCAAGGTGCTTACAACTAGATCACTCATCCGCACCCCAACATCCATCAATCTTATTCTCTGGAGACAATCGTCCAGATATAGGATGAACAGCAAAGCCGACAGCACATACAGCCCTCATAAGTGGACTGCACAGCACGCATCAATTGGCCATTAATCCCATATCCGGGCAATATGTCCCAGAGGTCCTTCCGCACAACCCTGTCAAATGCTTTCTCTAGATCCACAAAACCGCAGAAAACCTTCCGGCCCATAGCCAGCTGCTTCTCTACGATATTGCGGAGAGAGAAAACTTGATCCATACATCCCCTTCCATTTCTGAAACCACCTTGTGCATCCCACAGTAATCCATCGGATACAACTCTCATTCTCTTTTCAATAATCTTCGCATACACTTTAGATGCTGTGCTGATCAAACTGATGGCCCTGTAGCTGGCGCACTCCATACGTGACCCCTTGCCTTTATACAAGGGCACGATGACAGCGCGCCTCCAGTCCTTGGGAACCTTTCCCGTCCTCCAGCACAAGTTGCATAAGGACAGGAAAGCGTCCCGGACGCAGGTTCCACCATATTTGATCATCTCAGCAGACACACTATCGATTCCTACTGCCTTTCCATTTTTCAGACTTCTTATCGACCATTCGATCTCTTCCAAAGTGATCTCGGATGCTGACTCCTCGGAGTCGGTCACAGACTCAGTCGTGGTGCCAGCATCCGGGATATTATCATACATTTCTCTAAAATATTCACTCCATCGCGCTAATACCTCTTGTGGGTTAGCAAGAACGTCCCCTGCTTTAGATTTTATTCTTTCCATTCTGGAAGCTGACGAACAACCCCGAGACTTCTTAACCTCTCTCCAAAAGAGTTTGGTATTCGCCTCGAAGTTCTCCGTCAGCTTCTCTTCTTCTTTCAATTTTATTCTTTCACGCTTCTCTTTCACTAAAGCTTTGGTTTCATTCTTGCAGAGGCGATAAATTTCTTTCTTCATCTCTTTCATACTGTCATTCTGTTGCAAGGAAGCAACATAATCCAGCCAGGCTTTTCTCTTTCTCTCTACGCTGGATTTAACATCCGCGTCCCACCATTCATCACCTTTCGTTGTTATGTGCCTCTTCGCGCATCCACATGCTTCTTTTGCGCTTTCCACTATACTTTCTTTCATACTATCCCAGTCATTATCCACATCTAAGTCGGAGAAGTCCGCTTTTGCAAGCCTTTCTTCGACTAGGCGCGCATACATACTCCTTACACTAACATCTTCCAATTTTTCACACTTTATTCTTTCAAGCTCCCCGAAATTGGTACGCACTCGCCAGTGTCTCCACTTCTTGAAAAGGCCCACAAACCGGCTTATCACCAGGTAGTGGTCCGTTTCAAGAGTGGGGCCTCTGTAGGCTCTTGTATCCATTATTGTGTTTCGGAGGCGACTATCAATTAAAATCAGATCAATCATACTTTTCTGATCATTCATTCTCCATGTATACATGTGAATATCCTTATGATGGAATAGGGTGTTCGACACAAGCAAGTTTCTTTCCATGCATACGTCTATGATTGGCCTACCAGCATCGTTCACTCTCTTGTCACCATAGGGTCCAAGGACAGCCTCAAGGCCGTCTCGTTTGGTCCCCACCCAGCCATTAAGATCACCACACATAATTAGTCTTTCGTTCCCTTCAGCCAGATCCAGAATTTCTCTTACAGACTCCCAAAACTTCTCGAGTTCTTGGGGATCCGCTGAGCTTACGGGAGCATAAGCTGCGACCAGAAAAACTCGCGTGATCCCCAGTTTTAGGCGGACCCAGAGAAGTCTCGGGTTCACCAGACAATAAGCTTTTACTCCAGACACAAAGCGGGATGAGAGTAAGACGCCTACCCCCCCACTTGCACGCTCGTCCAGGTCCACGCCGGACCACAGAGCAAGCATGCCACCGGGGAGGTCATCGACGTCGCACCCCTTCCGCTTTGTCTCTGTCAGACATAAGGCATCCAGGCTTCTCTCATTCATTATATCAATCATTTCGTCCATCTTATCTTTCATTCCACCTCTCACATTCCACGTGCCTATACGGCACTCTGCTCCTCTCGACCCGCCAGGTTTGGCGCTGCGTGAAGGGTGGCGGCCCCCTTCGCCGCATGCGCGAGAATCCACACCGACGGGGGCGCATCGGTGAGCGTCGCCTGCGGGGGACGCCCTATCGTGCACTGCACTCGGGTGAATCCTGGTCAGAATTGTGGCCCTCTGGGCCAGCGGGGATCGCGACGAGCACGCTTCTGTTTAAGAAAAAAAAAGATGACATACAATCCCTTAGAGGCCGACAGCGCATTGGTGACATCTCTGGTGTTGTAAAAACAGGGAACCTTTATGAAATCGTCACATCTTGTCCGACTGTCTTTGTATATTAGTCATTTTCGTAGGAAACTGCTGGGTCTAGATATTATTACATAGATGTTTTTTTTTATTGTTTGCAATTTAACCTCTTTCATTGAGCAAGAAAGAGGATCCTCTTGATCTAAGTCACTACTACTACTGTCTCTATATAATGCAAAATAATTAATATCTATCACATTTTACTTACTACTAGGGTTGCATAGATGTTTGCATCTAATGTGCATGTTCATATCACATCGGGGCAGAGATCATCTTCAACAGATAACCAGCGCCTTGTATGTTGTTATGGGATATAATAAAATATATAAATAAATGTATATTCAAGTGCTGTTAATATGAAGAATAAAATGTATTTTAAGAATAAACGGGTTATTTATTTCCCATAACGACCCGGCGGTAATGGTGACCCCGACTTACAGATTACGTCCAGTAGATTCTACAATAATATTGATATAAAGCATGAATTTTTCAATTGGGCCTTCTGGGTGAAATCCTATAGTATATGAAATTGCGAAAAAGCTCTAAGTGTAATAAACACACGGAACGTACCGCGCGGAAAGTTGGGCTAAATAGGCTCGCAGTATTCTTTAAGTTACCTATGACACATCAGCGGAAATTACGCCGAGCTCGGATTAACGCCGATCCTTCAGTCGCCAATATTTCCGCGCGGTACGGTCCGCAAGTGAGTCGTTGTCGAAAACTAAAGTATTATTAGATTTTTGAAAAATCACCAACCCTTGTCAGCAATCGAATCGCCTGATTTTGGAAAAAACACGCATAATATACTGTATCATTGCAACGGGCGATGGTGGAACGTTCTAGTTGGTTTAAGGAGTTTCAGAAAAATGTAGAAGATTCCAGAAGAAAAAGACAAGGACAGATACATTTTAGAAAGGGATAGGTGATAAACAAAAGAATGACGAAAAGAAGATCGAAGTTATGAGTTCCAGAAGATTCTTCCGGGTATATAAGCAGCGTAAGGCGCGCCTACGGGTGAGTTCAGTTAAAGACAGCAAAGCGACAAATGTAATACAAGGGAGTGGTTTAGTGGGAAGTTTAGTGAATAGTTTAGTGGGCAATTCAGTTTAGAAGTATTTTAAGAGGAGATCGAGAAGCGAGTAGCAGTAAACTCGGAGGTGAGCACTGCAGTGGCAGGAGATGGTCTACGCACTATCGGCGACGATATTGTGAGTGAGTTATCTCATCGTCGAGGCAGAGCGTAGTTAGTTGTGCGTGAAGGGGCAATCCCACAGAGAAGAATCACGTACGGCTGTGTAAGTCAATAAAAGCAATAAAAGTCGAAAAAACATTATTGTACCAAATAATTGCGTAGCTTGTAAGGATCAACTTCTGTGTAGGAATGTCAAACGTTAAATTCATGCCGTTATTCTGTACCTACTGCTAATTTTGTACATTGTGGTTTCTGAAATCGTGTATGTCAAGACTAGCTGTAGTATGTAGGTATATTTGTGACCGAATCTTACACCACGAAAACTGATAAATTCTCAGCTATACATAAAAATAGTAATCCATTTTCGAGATGTCATCCTGAATAGTTTTTTTACGCTTAGGGTAATATCAATATAATTTATATCCAAATAAAATCTAAACCCAATTTGGCTGTGTCCCGGGGGTATTCATCACGGCCGTCCAGATTGCTCGGTGACACTTCGACATGATCGATGTACTATGTAACAAACACGCTGTATTTCCAAGGTACTTGGGAATTCCAACGCTATCATTTTTGTTAAACAAAGTTGTTTGGATTTTAATAAAAAGAAACCATTAAAACACTGAAAAATAATATAGGAAAAAAGAAAAAATCGCGTAGAAATAAAAAAAATCGCATTAATATTATGGAAAAGGAATAAATACTATACTTTATTTTTTTAATTAAAATAATGATGAATAGCGATCTATTCATAGTTATCGGGTATAGACCCGTAACGCCATCTATCGAAGAGATGAGACTAATAATGAGGGTAACACATTAAAGTACTGGGATTGTAATTCTTCAGTATTCTTCTTCTATGCTAATGTTATATTTTATCCGTGCAGGAACGGAGAAAGAATTCAATTACCTGCGCCCGGGCGGCCTCTCGTAAGAGGCGACAAGACACCCCACAGCCAGATGGTAGGGTATTTTCCCGTCTGGATATCTACCACGCCTGGTATACTCTAGAGTATGCCACCATAACAACCTTGAGTTGTGTCCCGGCATTAATGGCTAGATTCCAGTCCCCGTTTAGAGAGCGGCAGCACATTGGCACAGCACCTTTGGTGTTTCTAATGTCCATAGGCGATTGTAATAGCTTTCCATCAGGTGGACTGTCTGCCTGTCTGCTGAACTTACCCTCACGCAAAAAAAATACGTAAGTAACTCTGTGTGTCTGTTATGCTTTCACGGAAAAACCATTTTACCAATTTTGCTGAAATTTGGTATATACATAGTCTCAGTGCCAAAAATGAATACAGTATACTTTTAATCCCAGAAATTGGGATAGTTTTTTGGGACGGATTGGAATGTTCCCCGGACGATTGGCACTTAAATAAAAATTTAATGCAATGCAATTAGTCCAAATGCTTGCTCTCAAAGTAGTATATTACCCATTTGCTTCGGAAAATATAATTGCTTCGGCGGGATACGGGCCGTAACTGTTCACGGGCCAAAGCCGCGGGAAAAACCCTAGTCGTAAATGATTAATATCATGATTTTTTTCTATTTTTTTACCATCAACTGGCTTATTGCTGCTTCAATATTAATTAGCCATGTCGGTTACTTTTGTTCTCTTATTCTTCTGCTCCATCTGCATTAGTGTCTATTAGTGACTATTGCTTCTTTTAAAATGAAACTCGATATAGACTGAACTGTATTATTATTATTAACGTTATTTACTATTAAACTACATAGAAGAAATAATTACTGAAAGTACGTAATGGTGCTATTACGAATGAGCAAGTAAGTGCGCGAGTGAGTCAAATGAGAGTGGGTGAAAGAGTGAGCTGAGTCCTTCCGGCCTCTAAGGCCGTTTCTATATCCCGCGTTCCGTCCGACGCCTAGCTGCTAATTGTGCGAGCTATGGGCGTCAGCGGTATGCGGGGCGCGGAGAGTAGGTGCGCTCCGGCGGGCAGGTCAGGGGGGGCGTTCTCTGTCTGCAACAGTGGCTAGGACCAAATGCTTCGACTTCGACTTACTTATAGCCTTAAAAAAACGTGTTACCCATTAGCTACATTAGTGTATAATGTATATACGTGAGTTATTTGTCAATGTTGCCTTTCAAGTAACGCATTAAACCCTTTAATACAACACATCTGCGGGACACATTATCCCAGGTGTGACAGAAGCATTACGGATATTCTCATTCGTTTCTCGTTCAAAAATATAACTAGATAATATTATATGTAGAAACGACCAAACTTGTAAAGAAGTACATATTAAAACGTTATACCCCAGTCTCTAGTAAACATATGAAAACATTTAACTTATAATGGAGTTTCCCTCGTAACCCTAGTGTGTGAAGTTAAACTTTGAAACTTTTGATAGACTCCTATTTCTAAAGAGGATGTGACTCAGCAAGTATATTCTTGGAAGTTTAACTGCTTCAGAAAGTGTGTAAACAGTCATTATTTTTTGGGGTTCCGTAGCAATTTTGGCTTCAACAGAACTCCTACATAATCGCCATGTTATGATGGTCGGCTGTTGTTTTATCTCCGCTCGAAGCTCCGGCATGGTACGCGCTGTGCTCCGCTACTCAATCTCAAATCCAGGGTCGACAAGGCCTGCGAGTCTGTACTAGAGCGGGTCGGTACATCAGGAACGACGTTATCGCCCGTGACGTGGGCATACCCAGTGTTGAGGAATTTGTGGCGATGATGACGCGGCGAATGTTGAACCGCGCCGCCCTCCAAGAGATTGCTCCATCACGGCAATCTTATGGAGGGACAGTGATAACAAATTGTTACGATGATATAGTAAAAATATATACGATTAATTATAAGCGTTAGAATAATAGTTTGTTATAAAACTTACATAATTATATTTTTTAAATTTATTACAGAAAAAATTGATACAACAATCCATTTGTCTTGAATAGATTCCGAAACGACATAATGAGTTTCAATGAAAATTTTAAGAATGAAAACAGAAATTTTACGGTGATGCTGTCGCGTTGCCAGGCTCTCTAGGATGGGGTAGACGGGATTAGATAGAGTGGATTGGGAGACGAGATAGGCAACATAACATAGAGGTAATGGGATAGGAGCGAAGAGATATAGGGAAAAGAGAAAGCGAGCCACTGGAACTTTCACACACTTCAATACACGTATTTCAAGGCTATCCATTTCAGGGCGATACTCCGTGACAGTATGGTAAAAGCTTTTGTAGAAAAAGAAGTCCTTTAAAGCAAGAGGGCCCCTGAAATCATCATTTCCGTCCTCCAGACGATATACTGCAATAACAAGATAAAATATTTCAGCCCTCGAAAAAATCCTTTGGGATAAAACTGGCAATTTATCTTGATACTTTCTGCCCTTTTGTGATAAACGCTTAACATTCGCCGTTTTGCTTATTGTGATTTCAAAGAATAATAGAAGCTCACTGGTCGGAAGAAATCGACGCCAAGAAAGGGGGTAGTCCATATGTGAAATTAATATTTAAATTTTTAAGTACAATGAAGAAATTTATAAATAAACTATTACACTAAAAGAAAACTTAACTTGCCTGTATTGTATTCTACCCATAGTCCCTCAAGACTATAAGTAGAATACTGAGCCTAGATCACCGTCTTCTATGGGTAAGGTGCCCAGAAGGCTGGCTACGTTAAGCACCAGCCTTCTGGTCACCGCCGAACAAATACTTAAATTAAATTGTGTTGTGATGCTAATAATATCATAATCAATTATCAGACTTAATACATACATACATACATAACTTCACGCCAGTTCCCTTGCGGGGTAGGCACGAACAACAGAGCGCCATTTAGGCTTATTCTTACACACCTCGCTTGCTTCTTTGACATTCATAACTCTTGTCATGCACGCTCGTGTGTTCTTAAGGCTCCTGACATCACCTTCTGCTAGTACACGATCAATTTGATCATGGAAGGTGTGTCGTGGCCTTCCACGACTTCTGCATCCATCCACTTTTGCATTGTATATCTGTTTAGTCATTCTTTCGACATGCCCGAATCACCGGAGCATTCCTTTCCTTACCTTCACCCCGACACTCTCTTTCCGACCAACTCTCTTTCTTACTTCGGTATTACGAACGCGGTCCGCGAGCGTCACTCCGCAGATTTTGCGCAGTGCTCGCATCTCGACCGCGTTTACTCTACTTTCATGCTCTCTCTTCCATACCCAACTCTCGCTTCCATACGTGACTTAATTAGACTTAATAAACTATTATTAAGTCTGATTTATGATATTATTAGCATTAGCCACTAGGCCATAATACATATAATAAATATACAACAAAAGAACTGTGTCATCGTTCAAAATATTTGAAGATTTGGTGAGTTTCTTTGTGGCTATCTTATATTCAATACATAAATTGTGCTCAAGATTTACTCTTTATATTTTAAATTGAACCAAAGCGTAAACATTACTTAGATGGAGCTTATGGAAAAATTTAACCGATAGTAAGGCAAATAAACGGTCGATAAGATACAGGACGGGCCCAGATGGACGTAACTAAATTGCTTTTACTGCTTGTGGCAGGCAAACAGCCCACTTCATGCCGTAAGTGCTTACCATCGTCCATAAACGTTTGAACACCGGAGATCGTTGCCAACGCGTTGCCAGCATCTAAGAAATTTTCTTACGCCTTTTTTAAACAATCCTATGTCGTTAATTATAAAAGTTGCAGATTTGGCAATTTTTATGATAAATAAGTTCGCGTTTGACCACGATCACGCCTCATGTCGGACGACGATGCGGTCGAAGATGAAGCACGCTTACCTAGATAATACGACACGAGTCTGGCACTTGGATATAAAATCCTAGATGCCGAAAACTGCCCTAAAAATATGAGTACAGACAACAAAATAGCTCAGAAAGAGACCCTGTAGATTCGTGCAATAAATTATACTTGGGACGTCCGTCGCGTCGACCGTAGAAATCTAACGGGCGGCCGTCCGTAATTGAAGGAGAGATAGCAGCGAGAAAAATATGTTTTATCTGTTATTATTAACTACTTATTAATTTAAGCATATTTTTCATATGAAAAATATGCTTTAAAATTACACATTTGTTATTGAATTATAGCGATGATTATAATATAATAAATATAATATTAGCCCATAAATATCCTACTGCTGGGCTCGGGGCTCCCATTATAGGGGGAACGGATAGTATACCTGCCACGCTTGTCCAAGGCGGCTTGGCAGGATTGACACATCGGTTATCTCGATGTGCAGGTTGCATGTTTTCCTTCACCGTTGTTACCACGTGGTAATTGTAACAATATGCACATAAGATCAGAAAACTGCCTAAGAGGTGCATGCGTTCCGGCCAGGATTGAACCCGCGTCCGTTAAGTTTAGGTTCTAGCGATAATTACTACATCACAATTGCAGCGTCATCTTTTTTGCTAATCCGTCTATTCCCCGGAAACGATGTGATTAATCAAGATAAAAAGTATTCTAAGTGTTAATTCGGGATATAACCCAGCTCTGTGTCGAGTTTCATTCATACACGGTCAGTACTTCTCAAAAAGGATACGATCGCAGTGCCACCTTTTTCGATATTTTCGTCTATCCCGCAAAACGACATCACTTATCGGGATAAAAAGTATCCTAAGTTACGCCCCGGGATATAAGCTAGCTCTATGTCGAGTTTCATTTAAATCCGTTCAGTAGTTTTCACGTGATGTTCTAACAGACAGACAGACAAAATTCTAACAACATTTTCGGAATCTCCTGGTCCGAATTATCCCCCGTAATTTTTTCACATTTTTTATCGCAATGTACAAACTCGAACCATTTACAGATTTATTATAATACTAGCTAACCCGGAAAACTGCGTACCATAATCAATAAATAAAAAAACGTTGATTTCTGAACGACGGAACGAACATCAAACGTTTGAAATTCAAAACAAAAAAAATATGAATAAAACTTCACTTTTAAATTTAATTTGGTTTCTGAACGACTTTTAAATTTAATTGATTTCTAAACGACGGGACGAACATCAAATGTTTGACAGATAGGAATAGTTTCTAAGGGAAAGCAAAATCATTGTTTATACTATATTCCAAGCATTTTTGTCATATTTACTCACCTTTTAAACCTTCTCTGGACTTCCACAAATAATTCAAAACCAAAATTAGCCAAATCAATCCAACCGTTCTCGAGTTTTAGCGAGACTAACAAACAGCAATTGATTTTTATATATATAGTAACAAACGCAAATAAAAATGTTTTCGAGATAAATAAATTCTCAGTTTTAAGTTGGAATTCTTAAGTATCTTTACAAAACTTAAAACAGACATAGCCCCCAAGAAAATTCACTTACTAATAGCCAATTCTTTCTTTTGCAATCTGTACAAAATTGACTCATTGCCACTGGAATAAATGGCTTCGAGAGCACGCTGGACCCACGGAACAAGTGAATTGCACCCAATATATACAACACAGACGTACTACAACTCTATAATACATATTCTATAAAATATTTACTTTCAAATACATTTTGCTGGATTCCTTATAAAATTGCAAGAAGGGTCCACAGACGCTTGGACTTGATATTGCAAATTTGTGACTAAACTACTTTTTTAAAGTACGGTTCTGAAAGATAATCTACAAGAAATCAGACATCAGCCAAAGTCGTACTTATAATCTACTAGCGGCCCGGCGCGGTTTCGCCCACGCTCTGTCCCGCTCCCGTGGTATATAGCGTCATGTTATATATAGCCTATGACCCTCCCTGTTAACGTAGCTTTCAAGCAGCAAAAGAATTTTTAAAATCAGTTTAGTAGAACCAGAGATTACCCCCTACAACGTCACAAACTTTACCTCTTTATAATATATAGATTAGTGAGTTTTTCAAATGGATCTCCGTGGTGAAATCCGAAACGATTAGATATATATATATATTATAGCGAAAAATACTCAAAGGTGTCTTGGGGCCGATTTTCATGAAAACTAAACCGATACCATTAAGCTTATGATAAATCTACTTCCATACCATACGTGTGCAAGCTGTGGAATGATCTCCCTCCCGTGTTTTCCTAGAGCGCTACAATATGGGGCATTTCAAAAAGGGCGTAATTAGATACTTAAAGTCTCGACGAGGTAGGCGACGCATCGGATCCCTTAATGTTGAAAATGTCCATGGGAGACGGTAACCACTTACCATCCGTACTCTGAAGGTGGAAATAAAAAGGAGGAATATCCACGACTTACTCGGCAAGAAAAAAACGGGAGGAATTTATAAAATAGTAAAAACGGTAATAAAACGAAACAGGTGAACAATTAACACTGGTGGTATATAATTGTATATACAGACACAGTGTTAATAGTGTATAGTATAAAAAGTAAATAGCCTTACAGTAATAAAGTAAAATGTATAAATAGAAGCAAAACGTAAATAGATAAGAAAAAACGTGTAACATAGATATAAGTGTAAAACTAAATAAACATATAATAGATAGAAAGTAAATAAATAGACATATAAATGTATTAGTAAATAAGATAAAAAATGTACTAGGATATAAGTTTTGATTTTAAGAAAAGAAAAAGAAAGATACAAAAAACTAACCCCCCCCCCCCCCCCCATATATATTAATCCTGAGTTTCAGAATAAAATAAAAACAAGACTTGAAAAAGAAAAGGCTCTGTCTTTAACTATGACGGAGATGGCGAAAAAAAAACCACTTACCATCAAGTGGACCTGTTTCCAATCTGCCTAGAAGCAAACATAATAAAATCCATTAGGTCAGTCAGGAATCGAATCGGCTGATTTTGAAAAAGAAAAGCACATGCTGTATTATTACACCAACTCATAGTAGCAGCTAATAAGTATCAATGTCTGTAAAGGAATGTTAAACATCAAAGTAAGGAAAAGAGATAATTAAAAAAAAGTTATACTACTTTCCATACATTTATGAAGCATTTATTGCGCCGGTTATTTGACCGCACCTAATTTTATCCAAAAGAAAAATAATGACAACGGACTGAAAGTGAATGCGTAAGTGAACCCACAACTCGCACATAGGACCCATGGAGGAACAGGCGGGAGTTTCTGTATCCCCGACTCGGATGACAATATCACTCCTTGTGCTGCCACCCCAATGCGGCGGATTCTACACGTCCTCGCCGCGCTTCCCCCGGGATGCCAAATCCTCAAACAAATTTCTCCTCGACAAAAAAGGTTCACAGACATCAAATAAAGGAATTCTTGTGGCAGCTTCAAAAGGCATAAAAAATACATTTTTAACAAACACATAATTCTTGCCCCCACCATATAACCGCAAACATCAAGTACAGTTTTAACTATAAAAAAATATCCAATTACTTATCAAATCTAGCCTTCCAGTTAGCTTCTTACTTTAATTCCTATGTTTAAGTTAAGAACTTATCTTTATAATTTGGAAAAATTTAAAAAAACTTGCGAGTGGTGAGGCAAGATGGCGCTCTATGCCGCTTGCTCACGCTTCCCGTGATACAATAGCGTGTCCAGAGGCGGTTTATGACGCTCTGTGTAGTGCCAAGAGCGACAGCCAAAGTATCATCATCTCTTCTCGTGTCAAATGATGTTATCGCTCCATATCGATGTATTCTTTTCATTTCTGATACAGGAATTATAATGGTTTTGTAAAGACGCTATTACCCACTTTTATAGGAATCATGATTGACAGTTCATTTTTTATTTTGAAACAAAATTTAACGATCCAAAAATGTTAAAATAATTAATGTTCAATTTCGGCGATACTCTAAAACGTACTTGATCCCTAGAGACACTTTTGATGTGTGGTATTTATTTTCTTTCTCCGTTTCAAACCAATTTTCTAATACACGAGTAGGCAGGTACTAGGCATACAAAAACACAGACACTATACATATAGAGTAAACACAGTGGGCGTATACGACGAACACATTTCCCCTGAGTGTTACAATGTCAACAAAATATATTTAAATGAATGAAGCATTGGACTGGCACTTTAGTTAATTAAATACGACTTTTACTTCACGACTATGTTTACAAAGTGATAAATATGGATAATATAATAATTATTTAGACGTTAGACGATTATGATATGACACGGCTATGTATAGGAAAATAAAGATATTCTAGCAACAAAACATCGACTTTAAGACCGATTTTAATAAATTTCCTGCCCCACTATACCTTCGGAACCCAAAGTCCGTGTTTTCATCCGTGCAGGAACGAAGAAAGAATACAATTTCCTGCGGCCGGGCGGCCTGTCGTAAGAGGCGACAAAACAACCCACAGCCAGGTGGTAGCGCATTTGCCCGACTGGATGGCTGCCACCCCTGGTCTAAAGCATGTCGCCATAACAACCTTGAGTTGTGTTCCGGCATTAGTGACCAGGTTCCAGTCTCCCTTAAGAGAGCAGCAGCGCATTTGTAGCACCTTTCGTGTTGCAAATGTCCATAGACGATGGTAACCGCTTTCCATCAAGTAGGCCGTCTGCCTGTCTGCTGAACTCCTGCAATAAAAAAAAAGTGCAATACCAATAAAACTTATATGGGACCATTTTGAAGCTTTATTGAACCAAAGGCAAAAATAATTATCAAAATCGGTTCAGATTGTAATTGAACATACATGAAGAATTGAAAACCTCCTTCTTTTTTGAAGTCAGTTAAAAAATTATAATCATTCACATGTATGGCCAGGGCTAATTTTTAATATGTACTATGTAGTCTGATGACTGACTAAAATACATGTCCTTGCAAACATAGACATAGAATTTATTGGTCACCAGAACAAAAATTACAAAAATGCACAACAAGACAATAGTTACTTGGTAAAACAAAAGGCAGCCTAATCGCTAAAAGCGATCTCTTCCAAGCAACCTAACTCAAAAGAAATTCTTAAATTATCTGTCATTATTATGCAAGAAAGAAAAAAGAAAAAATATAAATAAAAACCACATACATCGACAGCAGATTACAGTCTAACGTATAATAAACTCATACATACATTATTGCGTAAGACTAAGATAATCTTTCCTGAGTGAATTTTTAAATATTGCAAAGGATTTAGCTTTTCTGACGTCAGTTGGCAGAGAGTTCTAAAGAAAGACAGCCTGCATGGCGAAGGAGTTGGTATAAAATGTTCAAGAGTGTGCAGGTAAATACATACACATATTATTATGTACATAGGACCTGATGTGTTTACCAAAATGCCAGCAGAGCCTTAAAAGTATCATGTGTTGTTTAAGTTAGTTCCGAAATTTCTGGTAAATGCGTGGAGAAATTGCGCTGCAAAAATATAAATTACCATAAACGTTTGAAAGCTCGGTTCTGATGCCTTAATGCATATTTTATAAAACGTACGACGCGTCCCGATAGGATAATTTGCATGCTTTAAGGACTCGTTTTCTGTCATAGCGATCGAGGTAACCGCAAAAATTGTGAACACATACATTGTACGAAATATACAATGATTTTCTTTAGAAAATTTTTGGTACATCACACACACGATTTTTGCAATTAATTACACTATTTGTGGCCCGATACTATATCTCACTGATCATTCATTTGCTTTCCTATTGGTTAAAATTTGACATAAGCAACCGATGGTAAGGCACATTAATGAATAGTAAGATATAGGAACCGACCATTAATTTATCAAACAACAAATCCTCAAAGAATTTCAAGCTGCATATAGTATTTGTCCAATCTATATTTTCTTTTTATCATGACAGATTTTTTATTGCATGAGTTCAGCAGACAGGTAGACGGCCGACCTGGTGGAAAGCAGTTACCGTTGCTTATGGACACTTGTAATACCAAATGCGGTACCAATGTGTTGCCCCTTTCTAAAGGGAGACTGAAACCTGGCAACTAATGCCGGAATACAACTCAAGGTTGTTATGCTGGCATGCTCTAGATCAGGGGTGTAGGCATCCAGACGGGCAAACACCCTACCACCTGGCTGTGGGTTGTTTTGTGGCCTCTTACGACAGGCTGCCCGGCCGCAGAAAATTGGATTCTCCGTTCCTGCACGGATGAAAATTTCTGTCACGGATTTATGTCTTATTTATTACAATGACTATAAATTAATACAAACAACGGAAATTCAACTTAGTTATATTTATTTTACTCATAGTCCCTCAAGACTATAAGTAGAATACTGAGCCTAGATCTCACCGTCTTCTATGCGTAAGGTGCCCAGAGGGCTGGCTACGATTCTTCACTGTATCGCTATACTGATCTGTTATCCAAGGTATGCACCAGCCCTCTGATTATCTGAAGAGTCAATGAAACGTTTTGATAAATTTTGGTAGGCTCATGGCCTCAAAACCCCACGATCCAAGGTTTCCAACAGCAAACGGCACAAACATATAGCTCTCACTTTAGGTTGCATATTTGCACCGTTTGAGTGATTCATACAAACATTTTACGTAGCAATAATAAATAAATAAATTATTCAGTCACTCTGTCCATCTTCTTTTTTACCTTCTCTCAATTATTTGACGACAGCACAATATGTTTTTTCCTTCCATATTCCTCTATTCTGGCATACATCCGCTGTCCACCACAAATCATCATGTCATCCGTCACATAATCCAATCATTTCTTTTATGGTCTAACTTTACATTTGTACTCGTCAATCTTCTGATTTAACATTAGTTTTCTCAGGTGACTTATCCCTCCTCATTACACGTAGATTCATTAACAAAAAAACTTGTAAAATCGAATAACATTCAGCTTTGGTTACTAATATTTTATCCATTATCGACCTCCGATCTCCTTAAAAGCGAAATATTTCAAAGTAAAATTCTTGAACAGTTTTCCAGAATTATTACAGCGGAATAACTTTTATTGTCGGCTATTATTCAAATGCTCAGCTAATAGGTCTCGAAGTGGTTGTTAAAATGAAAAGTGTTCCTGTTGTAGCGCTGTCTAACAAATTGGCGACAATTAGCTGGCAATATTTGGACTTGCCTATAGACCACTAAAAACATTTCACTGTTAAACATTGCTTCTATATTTCACTATTTTCTCGTTGTTTCAAAATTCTTTTGATTTACGTCGTTCCTACTACATGCTAATTTATTTTCTAAAGGTTTTGAAACGTTCACCAAGTTTCTAATTGTTTCAAAGTTGTTTTGATTTATGTTATCCTAGTAATGGTAATTTATTTTCTAATGTTTTGAAATTTTCAGCATTACCCACCAAGCAAGCATTAATTATTTTTAAAAATACGCAATAATAATTAACATTTTCCCGAAATACAGACTCGATACATACGAAGAAACTATAGTAAGAAAAAGAATACCTAAGTATAAACAACTATTAATTCGAATAGATCATATACATCGATCGGGTTGGTGGAGTAAGTAATTCCCACACTAGATTGCTGCAGCAGTAAGTAATGTAATAAAATCCTGTGATAGTCTCTAGTTTACAATTTATTTAAATATTTCTGGTACAGGGAGCACGGAGCACGTATTTTACGGAGGTCAGCCATCTTAAGAAAAGGGCTTACATAGAAAATACACGCTATAGAGCGATGTCAGGCTTATGATTTGTGGCATTCCACATTAGAACAATGCAGAGCTAGATAGACTTCACACCACAAAAGAAGTCCCACGGGAAATAAAGGAACTAAAAGCGGCAGCTTGGCTACTTGATAACATTTTGTTCGTAAAGCCCTCAACTAAATTTAAAGTGTTAATTATGGTTTTTTTATTTTATTATTTTTTCGACTACTTTCGTGGCACGAATCCAAATGTTTTACCATACCAGGCCATCACAAACCAAAAGGAGTTGTGTGCTCAATTTATAAATTCAAGATGCATCTTAGTTTCTTGGCGTAAGGCTGGTGTCAGGGTAGTTAGGCGTAGTAGTTTGTATATCATGGTAGATGTCGACGGCCAATTTTCCGTCTGGTGCACTAATTGAGAAGGCGACCGCGCGCTCGCGCGTAAAAACTACGCTTTACTTAGTTACTGCCACTTAACAAGACTTTATACGCAGCTTTAAATAACCTCTTTAATTTTGAAAATTAATTTAAGTTACATTTTAATTAATTTTGTTTCCTTACTAGGTAGTGTGAAGTGTTATTAGAGAAAATAATAAACACGTCCATCAAACATTGACGTAAAATAATGTATGGAGTAACGTACCGAAATTCAAAACAAAATGTTGTGGTTCCAAATAACAACAATTTTTACAAGGGCGTTCAATCTCCCATATGTTATGATTGCCTGGTAGATAAAATAAAAATAATAATTTTATGTTAACCAAGTTACGTGGGGGAGGGAACAACAACAACAAAATTAAAAGTCTAGCTAGCCGTTCTACCACCGGCATATATTGAACTATAATATAAGCTTGGATTAAGAATACATAATTATGTATATAGATAAAAATAAATATGTATATAGCATATGAAGAAAGTTGAAAATATATTCACTTGGCGCCACCAGTGCGAAAACCTTTCAATAAACATCATATTATTTAAAATACATTTTTACTTAAATTACAAATTGAAAGTCTTAATTAGACCCTTTTCAATTTCATAAACAAATGCCTAAACAGATGTGCATTTTTAAAACCGCATTTTAAGAAATTTTATTTAGGATGCGACTAGCTGACTTAAGCTGACCCGGCAAACTTCGTACCGACTCAGAATCAATAAATAAAAAACGTTGATTTCTGATCGACGGGACAAACATCAAACGTTTTGACATTCAAAATGAAAAAAAAATATTTTTTTAATTTAATTTCATTTCTGAACGAGTTTTAAATTTAATTGATTTCTAAACGACGGGACGAACATCAAATGTTTGACAGGTAGGAATAGTTTCTAAGGAAAAGCGAAATTGTTGTTTTTACTATATTCCAAGCATTTTTTTCATATTTACTCACCTTTTAAACCTTCCGTTCCACTTCCACAAATAATTCAAAACCAAAATTAGCCAAATCAGCCTAGCCGTTCTCGAGTTTTAGTGAAACTAACGAACAGCAATTGATTTTTATAGATAGATAGATATGCCATTTCAATGCCAATGCCATTTTATCCGTGCAGGAACGGAAAAAAAATACAATTTCCTGCGGCCGGGCGGCCTGTCGTAAGAGGCGACAAAACAACTCACAGCCAGGGAAGGGCATTTGCCCGACTGGATGGCTACCACCCCTGGTCTAAAGTCTGTCGCCATAACAACCTTGAGTTGTGTTCCGGCATTAGTACCCAGGTTCCAGTCTCCCTTAAGAGAGCAGCAGCGCATTTGTAGCACGTGTGGTGTTGCAAATGTCCATAGGCGATGGTACCCGTTTTCCATCAAGGGGGCCGTCTGCCTGTAGGCTGAACTCCTGCAATAAAAAAAATGTTACAGTCTATTTGAAATGTAACGCTGGAAATTACGTAAATAGAGAAATAAACACCACGTTTCTAATTATAAGATTATTATTAAATAGTAACAGCATTGAATATATTTGTATATAATTTTAATTAATCAGATAACGCTGTAAGTTACGTTTTATGGATGTGTCAGCCATACCGTCCTGTTTGAAATAGACTTTAAACTTAGCGATGCGAGCGATACCATATTTTGATACGGTTTTTATTTTTCAATAAGCACAATACATGAGCTAAAATATGGAAACCTTGGAACAGGTTACATATTTGAGCCGTTTGGGGTGGAGACTTTAGGCCCATGGGGGCCAAGTGCCCACAAATTATTTAAAAATATCAAAAAACGTCTAGTCGATACAACAAGAGACCGGAAGGCTGGAGCTTACCTCGCTTAAAGGATTAGCCTCTGTATCCAGCGAGGCAATGCTGCCAGCCTTCTAGGTACAATGCCCAGCGACAGTGGTCTGGTGGGGCTGGACGGGCCTTGATACAGGTTTTTATTTTTTATTTTTAATCTAGTATTAGTTAATAACAATACAACAAATCAAATAATATCAAACTAAAACTAACTTAAAAAATGTTTATCATAACGTTGAATGCAGAAACATTCATTTAAAAATAATGTCCGTTGCTATGTAATATAGATTTGATACAGCTACAGCAACAAAGACATCATATAAATGGACTCGTATTCCGCATTTCGTAAAAAAATCTTAGTATGCAGTTATTCCCATTATTTTTTCTAACGATGACATTATCGAATAGAACAGAAAAATAATATGTAATATAGATTTGATGCCAATTTCCGATATATCGAGCTCATCTCAGCTCCAAAGTTGTACTGTGAAGCGAAAACAGTTTATATCCGAAACCCCGAATATTATATACGGTTGTATTGACAGACCTTTATACTTTATGATCTCTAGGAACCCAATTCGGCTGACTATTTCATTATTTTCGCGTTGCGAAGTTATCAAAGTACGATTTCATTGCGATAGTGTCAAAAATTGGTATTATCATTAGCAGAAGTAGTTAATACCGAAGTAAGAAAGAGAGTTGGTCTGAAAGAGAGTGTCGGGGTGAAGGTAAGGAAAGGATTGCTCCGGTGGTTCGGGCATGTGGAAAGAATGCATGATGAAAGAATGACTAAACAGATATACAATGCAAAAGTGGATGGATGCAGAAGTCGTGGAAGGCCACGACACACCTTCCATGATCAAATTGATCGTGTACTAGCGGAGGGTGATGCCAGGAGCCTTAAGAACAGACGAGTGTGCATGACAAGAGTTATGAATGTCAAAGAAGCAAGTGAGGTGTGTAAGAATGGGCCTAAATAGCGCTCTGTTGTTCGTGCCTACCCCGCAAGGGAACTGGCGTGAAGTTATGTATGTATGTATGTATGTAGAAGTAGCGTTAGCCGAAATAAATATTAAAGAGCTACCAAAAATTTTTAACATTTATTTCGCGAGTTTTCGCTTTTATAAGCGAATCAATAGAATGCCTCATTTTAGTATTCCGTTGAACCCAAAGGTGCTTGTGGCACATCAGTCTATAAATATTTATATATTTATAGAGTGGCGTACCACAAGCACGCTTTTGGAATCAACATATTATTTATATATCCATAGAATGGCGTGTCACAATCACGCCTTTAGAATCAACAGAATACCGAAATGAATCAAACCTACTGTAGAGACGATGGTGTCCGGCGATTTTGGCGAGATAGTAATAGCAGAATTGGGCCCTAGAGTGTGTGGAAATTAAGTTTAATTTGATTTATTTTTAGAGGTCTATTTGGCAAAAATAGTATCGTTATAAAATCGTCATGTCTGCGTCGGTCTGTTTGTGTATCACAGTGATTTCTCTCAGAGACTATTAGATATAATTGAATGAACTTTTAAAGGAAAGTATATTAATATTATAACAAAAAGTCGCAGGAACGGTGAAAGAATATCATTTCCTGCATTGGGCGGCCTGTCGTAAGAGGCGACAAAACAACCCACACCCAGGTGGAAGGTTATTTGTCCGTCTTGATAACAACCTTGAGTTGTGTTCCGGCATTAGTTGCCAGATTCCAGTCTCCCTTTAGAGAGCCGCAGCACATTAGTAGCACCTTTGGTGTTACAAATGTCCATAGGCGATTTTAACTGCCTTCCATCAGGTGGGCCGTTGGCCTTCATGCATTAAAAAAACTAAACAAAAAGAAGAATTCCAAACAAAAAGCATAATTTTCACAATACGCCATATAACACAACAAGTTAATATGTAAATTGTTAACGCTCTTCGTATACATGCAATATTTTAAGTAATACACAGATATGTGTATGTATGGAGCTATTTTTGCATCAGGCCCCCATATTTCCAACGCTGAATATGTATGAACACGAACTTGTTACTGAGGGAAATTTTCAGGTGGGAAAAGCGGTGGCAATTGAGCAGGCGAGCTGAAAGAAAATACAGTTTTCTCTTTTAGCTGTATTGATTTTAGGGTTCCCTGGCCATTTTGACTAAATTGACTTTTTAAATACGGGGTCTGTATACTAATACTAATACAAAATGAAAGATAATAATTAATGACTGAGTTAAAGGTTGGCAACGCTGCTATAAAAGATGAAGCTCTCAAATGGCGCAAATATGGAACCTTAGGAAGGGGTTACATATTTGTGCCGTTTGGAGTTGAAACATTAGGTCCGTGGGGTCCATCGGCTAAGAGTTTCTTCAAAGAAATTTGCAAGAAACTCTTCAATGCCACCCGTGATCAGAAGGCTGGCTCATATTTCGCCCAACAAATAAGCATCGCTATACAGCGCGGCAATGCAACCAGCTTTCTGAGCACGCTCCCATCTGGCAGTGATTTGTTACACCGTCTATAATCGCTTGTACTATTTATAACTTACTTTATTTTTAGTTTTCTAAAGTTTTAGTTTTGTTTATCTCTAAAAATTATGTTTAATCTCAAAATGAATGTAGTTCAAAATGGAATTTTACAGATTACCTATTGAAAGTCATTAGTCTATCACCGCTTCCAAAGCAATTTTATAATTTTAGTTACTGCTAAAGGAGAAGAAGCGGCGCAACAAAACTCCCCAGCAACATATCTTTACTCTATATTTATTACTATTCGTCTTTTTTCAAATGTAGAGTAAATATAGATAGATAGATAGATAACACTATTGTACACCATTACAGAAAACAAAAAAATCTTATAGCCTAAAAATATTCTAAATGTGCACAATGGGCGGTCTTATCGCTAAGAAGCGATCTCTTCCAGACAACCCGTATATGATATAATACAACATATTTCGACATCTCCAAGAAATAATATAATTTTAGGTATTTATTGTTTTAAGCGAAAAGCACTTATTAGTTCCTAAAATTTCATAAAAAATATTGAGATTCTAAAAACTCTTACGTTTCTCAATATTTTTTTAATTCCTAAAATTAAATTGGCGTAGTATCCATTGGAGATGGTCTTTTACGGTGCCCCGGTGTAGGCGGGCGCTCTGACGGTTTGCAACGTCGCAACACTGCGACAAACACAGCGTATGCTGGTCGTCAGAGCCGTCCGAGGGTATAGCACGATATCCTTCGAAGCGGCCTCCCGTACCGTCCCCTACCGTTCTGCCGTGGGACCTGGAGACCAGAATTCTGGCCTGTTTGTAAGCGAGGCAAAAAAAGAAGGAGACCAGTGGTTACCTGTGCCCCGTGAGGTAGAGGAGCGCAGAGTTGCGCTAGGTCTAAGTGGCAGAGTGGCCGGACCGCCTTCTAAGCCCCAGCGCCGGCCTCGCCGTTATCTAAGAGGTGAGGCTGATCATGCCAGAATGGATGCAGAGGCGTCGCGGCACCCTGATGTTCCGCCTGACGCAGGTCCTCTCGGGAGGTACCTGTGTTAAATATGGCGTGAGCAAACGTCAGGGTGCCACCACTGCACTGCACACCCTCCAAATGTGTCCAGCCTGGAATGAGCATGGCCGCGATGTCGTCGCGTGAAAAACTGTATATTTTTATAATACGCTGATTCTGTGGCCAGAATCTTTTATTTCCTCTGTTTGTGTATATAATATAACACAGACAATATACGCCTGGCGTGCAACGATCCGTGTTTGATTTGACGGTTGATGGATGATGCTTCTTAGGTGTTCTGCGATCCTGGTACTTCAGAATGTAAGCAATGGCTTCAAGCGTATGAGTTATGGACTGTTTGAAAAATGTATATATATATATGAAAAGGATTATGTTTGGAAACTCGATTTAACATAAAAAGATTATCATCCTTTTGTTAAATGATCTTAAGAACCATTTATAAAAATTTTACCGTATTCTTAGTTTATTTATGGAAGACGACCACACTTTATGTTTCTATATCTTCATGGTAGAGGAGTACTTATTAATGTATAAAAATAAAAATCACACAAAAGGAACATATTTGTTTAACAACTCCTAGTACTATATTGTAGGGCTTTTCAAAAAGGTCGTAAACAGATTCTAGAAATCACAAGGAAGTAGGCAACGCATTGACTCTATTGGTGTTGCAGACAGCCATGAGCGGCGGTAACCGCTTCCCATTAGATAGACCGTTTCCTTTGCTTAACTGCAAACCTAAAGAACTTGTATGTAAATCCTAATCTCCTTATTCATAATATTTGTGGGAGGTTTATAGGCTCGTTAAAAAAGAGCATCGAATTCTGAATGTGATTATGAATAACACTTTTTAAAGAGCCTATAAACATTGTGTAAATATTAAATATTGTATTATTAAGTAATTACTATGAAATTACTATATTTCGTTACAAGCCATTCTACCATCGCTTTATGGCCGTTTCCTTACATTATATTAAAATATATACATGAATTTTTAAGGAAAGATATTTGTTTTTAACTTCGAAAATGATAATAAATTCCGTCGCGATGACATGGCAACATTCATACGCCTTAACAAATCGCCGCTACCCCGGACATGATTTATACCCTGCTTATTTTGTATCGGATAATACTAAATCGATGTTTAACGATAACAATGTTAAAAGGATGACGATAGACTGATGGGACAAATAAACACTGTTATTTAAAACGCCAAAGTCGTCTACATTTTGTACGGATAGCAAGTTATGACGTCATATATTTAACGAGTCAAACGGCGTTATAATTATTATTTAATTAGTATTTAAATCAATCAAATGATCATATAAAAGACATAAATGAAACGTCTAAATATCATCTTAAGATATTAGAAGGTCCATTGATGTCTTTCAATTTGGATGAATCAATCAAAATGTTTCATATAAACATAAACTTCAATCATTCAATATCAGAATCCGTTGACTAAGTTTAGGTTTTGTGACTTTCAACCAAATTCATTCATTTTGGTTGAAAAGCATCCGACTGAAAGATGACTCGTCTAAAATCATAATTATATAATCCTCTGTGAGAGTTATATGTTGTTGTTGAAACGCTTGGACCGTGGGGTCCTGAGGCTATGAGCGTCTACCAAAATTTATCAAAACTAATCATTGACTCATCAGGTTATCAAAGGGCTGGTGCCTACCTCGGACAACTGATCAGTATGGTAATCTAGCGAGGAAACGTAGCCAACCTTCTAGGCACCTTACCCATAGAAGACGGTGATCTAGGCTCAGTAGTCTTAATGGATTATATATACTATAATATACTCGTAAATAATGTAAGTTTTATTTTATTGTATTAGTTTGTAAAGTCATTGAAAAGTAAACATTAGATATGGCCTTGAGCATTGATTTATTTTTCTATATTTCTCCTACCTATAGTACCTGTATTATCAGATTATACGTTACATGAACATATTACCTACATGCAACTTCGTTCTAACTTAATGTTAACTTATCCATCGGTACCCTTACCAGATGGGCCCTGTTCTGCCCTGATACGTCACGTATCCAATCTGGATGAGCTCAAAATTAATGTTGACTTCCAATTAAAATTTACTGAGAAAGATTATACCAGAAAGAGTTATAGACAATAAAAGTAACAAGTTCTTTATTTCCTCTTTAAGTACACAGTGAAACTTAAAACTAGTAACAACATTAATTAATAGGCTGGTGTCTGAATTAGGTTAAAAAGAAACCTGTAGTACAGGTCACTAGGATCAACCCGTTGGCCTTAAGATTTGTCTAATTAAGAGAAAATATTGTTACGAGTTACCGGGACTCGAATTAAAATGCCGTTAGAATTATTATAGACTTTATTAGAACTATACAAACACGTATAACACAGGTACAGATATATAGATATAACCGAACACAACAAATCCAAACGCAATGCAGAATTTCGTAATTCAATAAAACGCGCAAAATCCGCCTGGATAGTAGTTGTAGCTCAACAGGCCCCTCTCTCAATCAGGCCGTCGTTTTATACTTCACAAATGCAAATGTGCCCCCGCCCGGCAACGTAGACACAAATCCCTAGAATTAGTTTGTACTTGTAATTCGCAACACCTGGCTAATGATGCTCCTGAGCGAGTACAATAGGACAATAGCCTGTTCTTCACAATAACTAGAATCGTATGCTGATAAATAAATGAACAAAAGAAGACGATCATAAAATGATTACAATTAGTTCAAATGCCGACAGTTAATAAAATGTGCTTTTACAGATCTGTACGTGGAATTTGTTTTGTCGGAGCCTAAGGTGTAGCAGTATATATATATATATATACTTATAAGTAATTGTGTTAGAGTGAGCACTTCAAGTGCTTATAGGTGTGATGTGTTGTCTGTGTATCTGTAAGTTCGCATAGGTGATGTATGTAAGTATATGATTGAGCGAGAGTGAATAAGTCAGAGAATCCATATATTGTATAAGAAGTGTTAGGGAATCATCGACGGGATTAGAAAATAACGTTGGTAGTGGAAAACAACATAGTCATTTAGGAATATACAAGAGGTCTTCAATGATAGTCTGATAGTCGTGAGTTTTTAAGAAGCTAGTAATTTTTGCTTTGCAAGTACCTACATTCTTATGGGGGTATATGTTTAGTATATTAAAGTCGTGGTAGTATAGTAGCTAAAGCACATGTGTCTCAAGTCGCGTATGACGTGGGTTGGAATCCTACCTGGGAAACATATATTAATTTCAAATCGCTAATGCCCAGACGTTTATAAGCTGGTATTATTTTATTATATAGGATTTGAAGATACTTTTTATTTTTTAAATGCCTTTGAGCGTCCGTTTTTGAAGTAACATAGATTTTTATAAGAAGAAATAGAAAAAAAAAAATTAACTCAAAAACGAACCCCTATTATAAATACTTTATTCATATTGATTTAGGTTAAGTTTGTAGGCTTCTTTAACGTTCTTAAGGAAGGCTACAAACTTACTCTAACTCGATATGAATAAAACCGATAATATATTTTTCTTATTGTTTCAGTGCCATCATGGGGCCTTTATGTTTATCGACCTTCTGTTCTTTGCTGTTGATTTCGTCTACTCATGGACAAACTGGTAAGTTATCACTGAACTTTAAAACTGCAGTCCTTAAAAATACATGTTAGGGGCCGATCCTAGTTATAAGGTTTTTGTTGAATGTAGTTGGTCTAGTAAGGAACATATTTTTATTTAGATTACTTCCTATATATATATATATATATGTGTGTGTGTGTGTGTGTGTGTGTGTGTGTGTGTGTGTATATTGGCATTCTATAAATGTGTCTGGATCTATGTATGTATTAAATTTATAAATCAGTGTTAGTAGTATGTATATTTAAAGTATACAGTCCTATCTTTTTTCCTGTTCCAACTACATCGCCAGATTAGTTAAGAATTTATCTTAAGCTAGGTTGCCTGGAAGAGATCGCATTTAGCGATAAGGCCGCCTGCTGTTTTGCCAAGAAGTATTGTAATTATGCATTTTGTTTTTGTTTATTTTGGTGAGCAATAAAGTGTTATTTATCTATCTGTCTATATTTTTTATGACTTGAATCGTGCAAACAGACAAAATAGGTCTACCTTGCCTTGGAACGTGGTTACCGTTGCCTATAGACATTTGCAACACCGGGGACGATGCAAACGCGTTGTCAGAATCTATGTAAATGTCTAAGTATATCAGAAAAAAATCAACAGCTAGTTACATGGCGACCACTTTTAGATTGCTTTATTTAGCTTTTCTGTTTGCAAGATTTGAAGCTAAAAATGCTGCCCAGCTAAAAATTCTTTTACTTCATATTTGTCTCTCTCAGGTTCTTTTTTTTAAAGTAGGGTAAACTATAACATTGTTGGCACCGCACTCAATGCTTAGAACCCAGTAATTTTATTCAAGATATTAAAACAATTCTTAATATTTTTTTATTTTGTACCCACACAATAATAATGTTTGTCTGTTAAGATCACGGGCCATAAAAATTGCCCAGTCTTTTGGAAGGCTTGCGTGGGGCTATGCGAAGGCCAACACTTACAGGCCTCTTGACAAATTTAATCTAAATGTGATAATAACCGACGATTATTCCTGTCTACACCATATAAAAATGCACCCAAGAACAAGCCCCGGTCAGTGTAGGAATATTGTAGGAAATGAGAACAAAAGACTATTGGTTTTAACTGCTAGTGGAACTAAGGATCTGAGCTATGGAGACTATGGCGTTTGCTCGTCGCAATGTTCGGAACATGGAAAAAATATGCAGACGGTGACTAACCACTCTATATTATTATCATTATTGTATGGTTACTAAATAAAAAAAAAACATTAATAACTCGTAACGTTTTCACTAAAATAATAGAGTGTCAATTAGTGTACTTGTGTGCCAACAATGATATAGTTTACCCTACATAGGTATGATACACAATTACTTTTTGAAAAATTAGTAGAGTTGTAGCAAACAGTACATAACAAGGGAGAGAAAAAAATTACTAAACATACTAAAACTTCAAGTGAGGTGTGTAAGAATGGGTCTAAATGGCGCTCTGTTGTTCGTGCCTACCCCGCAAGGGAACTGGCGTGAAGTTATGTATGTATGTATGTACTAAAACTTCACAGTGCAATATCACGATATGAATTTCAGAAACCGATCCTCCAACCACGGTGTCGTCCAAGACCTCCCCAACGACCCCAGCCAACACGTCGCCTGTGAGCATCCAATGGGAGAGCGAGACCCTAAATGAGGGTCAGGCGATCCAGAAGGCTTTACAGTACTTACTGCAGCACCGCCAACCGGACTGGGGCTGGGGCAACGACACTCATCACGTAATGCTTACTTTACAGGTAATGTTGAAAAACGGCGGCGGCGTAATAATTCCAGATTTTAACCGACTTTCAAAAAAAGTAGGTTCTCAATTCAACTGCATCTTTTTGTATGTTTGTTACGCGATTTATTAATCAATTCTCAGTCAATTATGGACCGATTAAAAAAAATCGAAAGAATATACTCCTGAGGTGTTCCCATTGTCGCCAATTAAGGATCTGATTAATGAATCCCGGGGAAATTGAGAGCAACCCTCGAATATTATAGGCACGTACGTGTTTTTTTTTCTAAAGCTATTTAAGTATTTGCATAAGTAAAAAGTAAAAAATATTTTTTTTATATAATACTTTGCACCGACTTCAAGATGTAGAAAATATTTACTTATCGCGTTATTTTAGAAGTCTGTTTTGGGTTTTTTGTTATTTCTTTATTTAAATCTACTCATCTGTTTGCTTAGAAAATTAGTCACAAACAAGACTCGGACACCTAAAAGTGTAAGCCGTAAACTGGGATTAAATAGGCAGAATAATAATTCAAAAATGCGAACACTACTACCCGTGCGCAGAAGGTTTGCCCATAGCCTCATGTTGTCACGCGTCGATGCTAAGCCCGAGATGACCACCGAACGCCAATGAATGGCCAAATAAGCCGCGGAAGTAGCCAGCGGAAAGCCCGCGAAAGCCACCGAACGCCACAGACTGGCCAACGAGAGCTGCTGCGAAGCCATCGCCATGCGGAGAGGACTCCAGCAGCTCCAAACCCAATTACCGGTGGGTAGTTGCCCACTGAGTTGCAGCCGGGCTAAAGAGGTAAAACCTCGAGGCCCCAACCTCCTAATTACAAATAACGAGGAAGCTGACCCTGGAAGAAAGCGTCGATGGTCAGTAGGGTTAACAAAAAAGTTTACATAAATAGATGTTGCAATAAATTTATTATTTTAATTTATTAATGTATATACTTTACATAAATAATACAATAGTAAGTAGTCATCGGCAAACCTGCGTGCGGCTTATACCTCTGTTCTTTTTAGACTATCATCAGTCTGTTCTATATTACGTTAACAATTTAACTAACGAATTTAGTAGGCAGTTGTCTGAGCTAATGTGCTTGTTACAATTACCACGTGCTAGCAATGAAGAAAAATATCGTAAGGAAATCGAGATAATCGATGTGTTCAACCCGCCAATCCGACTTGGACAAGCGTGGCGGGTATGTTTTCCGTCCCCCTAAAATGGGAGGCCCAACAGGGGGCCGTTTATTAGCTGTTAATATCATTTTATGTTTAAGCCTGATGTTTCTTGCACCAAGATATCTGATAGAGATAAAAAACTACTATTATAAAATTTATGCACCCTACTTGTGAAAAGTTCTAATTTATTTTGTTCCTAGTATTTTTGCAATGTACACAACACCTAATCTGAGAAAATTTGAGATAATAAAACATTTACAAGTCTCTCTTTTCTTTCACCATATCCCAATTACTTGGGGTCGGCACAATATGTCTTTTCCTTCCACACTCTTCTATTCTGACATACCTCTTCTGTCACACCGCATATCATCATGTCATCCTTCACACAATCCATCCATCTTTTTTTTGGTCTACCTTTAAATTTGTACCCATCGATCTTGTAGTATAACATTCTTTTTGTCACGTGACTTTCATCCCTCCTCATTATATGCCCATACCAACTTAATCTTCTTCCCCTCAATTTTTCTGTCACAGGTGCAACTTTCAAAGATCCCTTTATGTACTCATTTCTCACCTTATCCATTCTTGTAACACCACACATCCATCTCAACATTCTCATCTCAGCTGAGTGGAGACGTTTGTAGTTTATCACTTTAGTGGCCCAACATTCCGACCCGTATAGCATGACTGGTCGTATGATAGATTTATATATTTGACCTTTTAGTTTCAGTGGCATTAGTTTGTCGCACGTCACACCGGTTACCTGTCTCCACTTCAGCCATGCTACATTTATTCTTCTCCTTACATCCCTCTCTATATCACAATTATTCTGCAGTAGTGAACCAAGGTATTTGAATTCGGGGTTACATGGTAGTGTGACTGATTGTAGTTTAAGAGACACAGCACTAGAGGTCCCGCCGAAATCACAAAACAGGTATTCGGTTTTGGTTCTGCTGATTTTTACAAGTATATACTGCTAAACTAGAAACTTCCAGACGTTTAATTAAGTATTTTAAAAATTTGCACCCGATGGCAATACAGTAGTTTAAAATATTTTTATTTTTTTATGCAGGAGTTCAGCGGACAGACAGACGGCCCACTTGATGGAAAGCGGTTACCAACGTCTATGGACATTTGCAACACCAAAGGTGCTACAAATGCGCTTATGCTCTCTTAAGGGAGACTGGAACCTGGTCACTAATGGCGGAACACAATTCAAGGTTGTTATGGCGACATACTTTGCCTATATTTGCCTAAAGCCCCTACCACCTGGCTGTGAGTTGTGTTGTCGCCTCTTACGACAGGCCGCCCGGCCGCACGCCGGCGTCAGCCAGGAGCCCGGAAACACAGATATGCGCATGATTTCCCTCCCTAAAATAATACCGCTTCAGGGGCCCTCTTGCATCAAGGGAGCAGAGGAGTCTTCACCCCTGTCGTCGAAGTGAGTTAGCCCTTTCCAAAGGCTTTCTCAGGCACTTATTGCGCTAGGATCGGTGTGGGCGTAACTACGTTCTAAGTCTCATGCCTTTCCTGCCATAAGCGCGGGGCCGTCGGAGGAGGGTGGTTTTAGTGGGTATTAGCCATTTAGGTTCGAGTCTCCACACAAGCCGGTCGATTACTGTTTGGATTGCCCCTTCTGGGAATGCCTCCATGATCGACTATGGTCTAATTCCTTGCAAAGGACCCGGTACTGTGCGTAAATAGCATTTCCCCCGGCTGAAAAAAAAAGGCCGCAAGTAATTGTATTTATTTTTTCTCCGTTCCTGCGCGGATAAAAATTTTCATGGTATTCCATCTATTTCGTTATAATATATCCAACAAAACGCACTATAAACACATTTATTCAATTACAGTTGGCTAACAACACTGGAAAAGAGATCGAACAACAAGGATTGGAAATGCAGCTGTCAGCTAAGCAGATGGATATCGAGATACTCTTGATGATGTCGAAGTAAGCAGAGATTGTACTATTTTATCTATTATAATAATTATTCCTGTACTAGGATATACCCGCGACTTCGTCCATGCTTGACTTGAATTTTTTTTATTTTTTTTTTATTGCAGGAGTTCAGCAGACAGGCAGACGGCCCACTTGATGGAAAGCGGTTACCATCGCCTATGGACATTTGCAACACCAAAGGTGCTACAAATGCGCTGCTGCTCTCTTAAAGGAGACTGGAACCTGGTCCACTAATGCCGGAACACAACACAAGGTTGTTATGGCGGCATACTCTAGACCAAGGGTGGTCGCCATCCAGTCGAGCAAATACCCTACCACCTGGCAAAATTCCCTTAGGATTCCCGGGACACAAAGTATCTTTTGAAACTAAACTATCGCAGCATTTAAAAAAGAAGCTGTAAACTATCGTTTTAGTGGAAACTGTGTCGGAGTAAGCCAATTTTTATGCACCCGGACAACTTCAAACCGCCCTCGGGAAAATATTCGCGGTATTCCCTGGATATAATGTATCACACATTGATCATTGAAAAAGTCGCATTGTTAATCAATTTTTTTTCCAATCTGGCATATTCAAATTATTGACAGAAAAATTTCCGCGTGATTCTCGAGATGAAAAGTAGCGCAGATTTTACGTCTAAAAATTAGCTGTCGATCAGCGAAAACCGCATCGACAAACAGATTTCAGAAAGCTATTTATTTCCATATACAATTAAAATTACAATAAAAAAATATAAATTAAATTATTAAAAATTAATTACTTTTACATTGTATCTTAGCGATACTTGTGTCGCGAATTACGAAACACCAAAATATTTATCGTAAGTCGTGGTAGCGCTGGCTAGCGCCAAACTCAAAGTTCGCGAGTTTGAATCTTGTCCGGAACGCATGCACAACTTAGTCAGTTTTGTTGCAATTACCACATGCTAACACCGGTGAAAACAACGTGATGAAACCTGCAACATCGAGACGACCGATGTGTCAAATCTGCCAAGCCGACTTGGACAAGCGTAGCGCCCGTTCCCCTATAGTGGGATATTTATGGGATGTTATTGTGTAAGAGATTATTTATACATTTAATTTGTATATATGTCTTGTTTTTTTAACAGCCTGCGATCTCTAACTTTAACTTTTTTTTATTGCTGGAGATCAGCAGACAGGCAGACGGCCCACTTGATGGAAAGCGGTTACCATCGCCTATGGACATTTGCAACAGCAAAGTTGCTACAAATGCGTTGCTGCTCTCTTAAGGGAGTCTGGAACCTGGTCACTAAAGCCGGAACACAACTCAAGGTTGTTATGGCGACATACTTTAGACCAGGGGTGGTAGTCATCCAGTCGGGCAAATGTCTTACCACCTGGCTGTGGGTTGTTAAGTCGCCTCTTATGACAGGGCGCCCGGCCGCAGGAAATTGTATTCTTTCTCAGTTCCTGCATGGATAAAGTAAACTTCAGTAATCATATATATGAACGACATTTCATCCGCGTATTATTTAAAGGCCTATTGATATTTGCAACACTATAGGTTCCTAACTTTCCTAAGTTAGTTCGCCAAAATTAATGACCTGTTTCAAATTTGTTTCTAGACATCACGAATCGCCGCCACCACTTGGTCGCCTAGCAGCCTACACGCTGGCCCTCGGTGCTCTTTGCAAAGACCCGCGCTCTTTCCACGGCCGAGACCTGGTAGCCGCCCTACTACATCGGGAACCTCCTCACGACCTTGAATTTGCTTACGCCACTCTAGCTGCCTGCTCTTCTGCAGCTCATGTACGACGTCGCCATATTAGAAGGCTGTTAGATATTGCAAATGCCGCTGCTGATCATAGTTTGGGTAAGCTCCTTAGATGTTATATTATCCTAGTTATATTCATCGACAAGAATAGAATTTCTAACTAACTAGCTCAGATTAAAAAAAAACAAAAAGAAAATATTTGTGCGGTTGGGAATACGGGATTAAGAGAGAAGGAAAGGACTTACAGGATAAGTCGCTGCAACAGACACGTTACAAACGATGCGCTCTTCGCAGCGGCAGGCACGTCTTCCTCGTGATTCTTTATTTACGTCTTGCGATTTCTTCGATGAGTTGACCAGCTGGTATGGCACAGCGGGATACCTTCCAGCACGCAGATTAATGAAGCGGCAAAACACACCAAAACACAAAGTTTAGGTTTTGTTAAAATTTATGTTGTCCTAGTCTAATTTAATTTAATGTCAAAATAACAGCATTTTACTAAATGCATACGAAGAAAATTTATACGACGATTATATCAAAAAACCTAATTTTAAATTTATTTCTGTCTGTCTGTCTGGATGTTCCGGCTAACCTCTGAAACGGCTGCACCGATTTTGACGCGACGTTCACTAGCAGATAGCTGATGTTATAAGGAGTAACTTAGACTACTTAGAAAATTAGGATGCCGCAAAAATTTTGACGCAGGCGAAGTTGCGGACACAGCTAGTCAAATATATAAACAGAATTTTAAGAATGGATTTAGGTAGGTTATTTAATTTCATCAAAATATAAAATTTCTAATTTCAGATACAATATCAATGGTGATCCTGGCTTTACGTTGCGTGGTACAAGACCACCGTCATCGGAGCCTAATCCACTTTGTGAGGAGACCAATGGCTGGACTCGCTAGGCAGCAACATCCCGATGGGAGCTTCGGGAGTTTAACCACCACAGCGTTAGCTATACAGGTATATAAAACTTTTTGTCATATAAATGTTTCAAATAGGTATGTATGTATTTACAATTACTTTGGAACTAATACTGAGGTTATATAAGTATTTATTTTTTGTTGCATGTGTTCAGCAGACAGGTAGACGGCCCACCTAATAGAAAGCGGTTACCATCGCCTATGGACATTTGCAACACTAAACGTGCTCCAAATGCGCTGCTGCTCTCTTAAGGGATACTGGAACCTGGCCACTAATGCCGGAACACAACTCAAGGTGGCTATGGCGGCATACTCTAGACTAGGGGTGGTAGCCATCCAGACGGGCAAATACATTACCACCTGGCTGTGGGTTGTTTTATCGCCTCTTGCGACAAGCCGCCTCAACGCAGGAATTTGTATTTTTTTTCCGTTAGCAACGTCCGCGCAACAACCAGAGGATAATGTACTCCTGGACCTGATGTAAAATTTAGCCCAGAGACGTAACATATTATGAACGTATCACTTTAATATTGAGTAGCTGTGCCTGCGACTGCGTCCACGTAGAATATTTTTTCGCGGTACCCTAAAAAAGTAGCACCTAAGTACTCCTTATAACATCAGCTAACTACCAGTGACAGTCCCGTCAAAATCGGTCCAGTTGTTTCGGAGATTAGCCGGAACATCCAGAAAACAGACAAAATTTCGAAAAATTACATTGTCGGAATCGCCTGATACGAATTATCTCCCCTGACTTTTCACATTTTTCTTTTGACATTACAAAAAGACAGTTATATTTTATTTATCTGTCTAAAGTGGATGTATAGATGAAGTATGTGGTTAGAATTATTTATAATATTATATTTTCTTGCGTCCCTGGTACCGCCCACCCCGAATCAGTAACATACAGACACTATAGAGACCACCTTTAGACTCAACTTTCACCGGACATCAGGCACAATGTCGGTCAAAACCGAACCTATTCAATTTAAAAAAAAAATTAAAATTCAATGACAAATCACCAGCGTCAAAGCCTGTGGTCATACGTTCGCCATTCGTGTGTTTTTAAATACGATAATAAAAAAATAAGGTGTTACTATCCAGAATACCAAGACTATGCTTCTCCACATTACATGACATACTTTTTGCATTTTAAAGGCATTGGAAGATTCTGACAGCGGTCCAGGCGCCCATCAACACTGGAGTCTTCCTTCGGCGAGGAAGTGGCTCCTCGAGCGCCAGAAAGCTGACGGTGGTTGGGGTGACGTGGCGTTGACAGCTGCAGCGATCGCAGCGCTGACTCCGGCTTCGCTGGCTGCTGTACGGCCTCCACATTGCAGCGATAAATTGCTTGATAGTCGACATGAACCTTTAGGTTAGCCATACAAACTAATACATTACATTTTAATTTGTTGTAATGCTTTCTAGGATTCCGTAGCTATGTTGACCAAAACAGGGTTTCATGTTTTTGTCAGGTCTGTCTGTCTGCCTTTATATGTTACAGATTATAGAAGATTATCTATCCGTGCAGGAACGGAGAAAGAATACAATTTCCTGCAGCCGGGCGGCCTGTCGTAAGAGGCGACTTAACAACCCACAGCTAGGTGGTAGGGTATTTACCCATATGGATGGCTACGACCCTTGGTCTAGGTTATACCGCCATAACAACTTTGAGTTGTGTTCCGGGATAAGAGGCCAGGTTCCAGTCTATCTTTAGAGACTGGCAGCACACTGGTAGCACCTTTGGTGTAACAAATGTCCATAGGCCGTCTGTTTATCTAATCTTGCTCTGAAAAATAAAATCCTGGCCCCGATGGTAGTACCACCTACTGGGTCTAATTGTGGATTAAAGCCACCAAAGACCCACTCAAATTTAAAAAAAACGTTAAAATTCTGGAACCTAATTCCAGTCCCACCTACTGTCAATCTAAACAATTCTCGAATCCATTTGAACACACATAATAAATTTCATGAAAATCTGTCCAACGGTTTAGGACCAGTTCAGGGACATACACACGAATAGAAGAATTATATATCTATCTATATAAAGATGGGATAAGAGATGAGAGGGCCATCGGAACTCTCACTCATCATGCGAAATACGATTAGCTCAATGGTAACCGTATCATGTCGATCTACTGTAAAAGCGTGGTACCACAACGATCAAGCCAGCCATGAGAACTGTAATCAAAATTTCCGGATTCCAGCATTCCAAGCCCTACCACCTCGTTTGTTAAAGAAATGATGATAAAAGGATCAACTTTGTAATATAACAAATCTTCTCTAGATGTATTTAATACACAAATTCAAGCAAATGATTAATTAACTCGATTAACGTTTCTGACACTTACTCATCGATCTGATTTGTGAATTTTTGTAAAATAAATATTCCAGATAGCAATGGTGGCGACGGTAGCATCAAGTTAGCCTACTACTCTGGACAGACCAGCAACGACTCAGACGCTCGCAACGTATCCTTCACTTACACCCTCTGGCTTGGCACCAATGTCACTGAGAATTTCACACTGCATATGGTGGCCCCAAGGTTAGCAATTTTCAACACCTATAGATAAGATATATGTTTTTAAGCTTGTCTGAGACGAAATTAATCATACGTGCTTTTTACATATTATCTATAATAAAATCACGATAATCGATAATATTGTATTTTAGAGGTGCTTTTAATATAAATATGTAAAATACAATTACATTAAAAAAATCCGCCATTACAGGAACGTGTCATTCTACCACGTGATGCAAATGGCGGCGGAACAGAATCCCAAATTCAAATTTGAAGCGAGCGAGTGGCCCAACGGACACTATGTGCACACCCTGGCTGGCCATAAGGAGGAGCCCATGGGATATCATTATTGGTTGCTATACCGGCTTCCGGAGACGCCCGACCCGACCAGCCCGCCTGGAAACCAGCTCGTTGCACCAGTTGGTAAGTCTCCCTCCCTATAAAAAATAGAATAGTGGATAATTATATAAACTGATATACATTTTATCATGTTATAAGACGTCACAGCTCATAGGTCTTTTTTTTAGCCAGAGGAAATGCGATAAGTCGCAACCCGTATGTGGGATTCACCAGGTCGGGGGTGACACTAGCACCTCTAGGCAGAACTAAAATATGCCATTGCCACTCCCCAGTTAGGGATACCCACTAAAATCACTGGGTGTTCCTTCCTAAGCCTCATAGATCTACTACAAGCATGCAAACCTATGGCGTCATAATTTTGTACAATCAAAGAAAATTTTGGTACAACCCGTGATGAAACAGCTGGCTTCTATTTCGCGCAAAGAATTAAAAAATCAAAACGCTTAATCAACTCTTCAGGTGATCAGAGGGCTGGTGCCTACCTCGGACAACCAATCAGTATGGCAATCCAGCGAGGTAGCATAGCCAGCCTTCTGGAAACCTTACCCATTGCCTGACCTAGGCTCAATATTCTACTTATAGTTAGTTAGCCGACTAGCAAGGAAGGATTATAGGTAGAATACAATATAAGTTTTCTTCATCGTACTAGTTTGTAGTCTCTATTAAATTTAAATATATGATTCTTTTCAGGAGTGGACGACTTACTGGTGGAAGATGGGGAGCACTACCTGTTCTGGTATAAGAAGCTGTAAACTGACAGAAGCTAAGCTCTTCTCGAGTTTCGTTGATTTTCTTTATAGTAAGCGCTGTTATACTGTTTAATAGTACAGTCAGTGCTTAAGGATTGTTGAAATTGAATAAAGAAGTGCGATTAGAATTTTTATTTAACCCTTATATTTTTTATATAAATATCTCAATCGATTTCTATGTTGTTTTTATAGTTATTTTAAAATTGGGCGTTCACCCGTTCGCACCATAAAATCTACGCGTGGATTTTTTTTTTAATTTTTCCAAAATCTTTGCACAAAAACGTACGATTTAAGGACAAGAGAAAATAAAAAGAAGGATTTTAGATACTAGTTGATAGATTAGTATACAGTTATCTATATCGCTGTGAAATGTACCAAAGATTTTCACAATCTCGTTGAAGTTTTACGAGGTTACTTTGTAAATATTTCTAATATTGTTCAAGCATGAGATGGAGTAATCTAATTGTCAGTAGAGTAACGAAATGGTTAGTAGTGAGTGCGAATTCTGGCCCCAAGTCTGTAACTTTCACAAAAGAATCATGCCAGTGCGAGTCAAGATCCATTCGACTGACAGGCGGTCAAATATCCGTAGTCTCTAAAATTCATACAGTCTCGGTCAAAATACGTTTGATTCAATATTGAGCCAAGATGGTTTGCAGACTACCAAATCCGTCAAAAGTTAAGATTGCTGATTTGCGTGACTCGGGGCCGTGGCTGGAAAGCATGCATCATATTTACAGTTTTTTATCCCTGCACATTGTTACTGCTACCATGTTTTGACAGTGAAGAAAACGGGGTGATGAAACCTGCAGATTGAGGCTCGAGATAACCGGTACTCATATTGGGGAGGGGTAGTATATCTATTCCTTGTAGGGGTAGTATATCTGTTCCATAGTACTATCTATTCCTTGCCCTAAAAATGAGAAGGATAATAAATAAATAAACCTTTAATGGGCCATTCACGGGCTGATATTGAAGTAGAAGTACTAGGCGTCAAAAAAGGAAAAGAGTTTGACTTGCAAATAGTTGTTATGAAAACTCGAGAATGATATTTCGCTGTGTAGTGTTATTGAATTAAAACTCATAATTGAAGTAACCAACTAAGTAGGATTGCAAGTTAATAAAAAGCTTGTAAAACTTGCGTTAACAGAATATTTATTGCTGTGAAGTAAAAAAAATATATGTATGTGTCAATGTCAACTGTTTAAATATTTAATTTTTCGAGTCCCTACAAAATATACATACATACATTCATCCGTGCAGGAACGGAGAAAGAATACAATTTCCTGCGGCCAGGCGGCCTGTCGTAAGAGGCGACAAAACAACCTACAGCCAGGTGGTAGGGTATTTGCTCGACTGGATGGCGATCACCCCTGGTCTAGAGTATGCCGCCATAACAACCTTGTGTTGTGTTCCGGCATTAGTGACCAGGTTCCAGTCTCCCTTAAGAGAGCAGCAGCGCATTTGTAGCACCTTTGGTGTTACAAATGTCCATAGGCGATGGTAACCATTTTCCATCAAGTGGGTCGTTTGCCTGTCTGCTGAACTCCGGCAATAAAAAAAAAAATAAAAAAAATATACGTTCTTTAGGTACTTTTGATTCACAGAGTACATTAATATATCAGGAGATTTCGATGTTTGTTTGAAAGATTCCAAATATCCATGAATACTTGACACAAACTAATCTCACACCTCATGCGAAGTCATATTAAAAACAAATTGAGGAAATATTGCTGAACAATCTGTCTCATGCTTGAACATTATCTCATTGTAGGTGTAATGTTGTTTTTGCGTTTTACTTAAAATATACTACAATAATGCAATAAGTGTTATGTATTTTTCCTAATTAGATTTATTGCTGGAAAATTGGACTTCCCCTCGTTTACATTATAGCCACTTACGGCAGCAGGGATGTAGCAAAAGAAGTATGCATCCAGCGCCAATATCAATTAGTTATTATTATTATTATGTATATAATGAGTTAGATGTAATTTACTATTTTAATTTAGTTTTATCTTTTATAAAGTGAGACAGGTACCTACAACACACAGGCAACATTTCACATTTTTATTACAATCAACTCAATTTTTTTTTTTTTATTGTAGTATAGGTTCGCGTTTGACCACAATCTTGCCTTATGTGGGGCGAAGATATGGTCTAGGATGGAGCACGCTTGCCTAGAAGGTACCTATTCACACGTGACTTGAAGACACCCAGGTTATATGTATCCGGAAAGACAGACTCCGGCAATGAGTTCCACTCCTTTGCGGCGCGTATGATGAAGCTAGATGCAAAGCGCTTCGTTCTAATAGGTGGAATATCCACCATATATCGATGCCGCATGCCGGTTCGTCTGGTTGTCCGATGATGGAAGGGAGATGGCGGGATCAGATTGAAGAGCTCAGCTGCACACTCTCCAAAGTGAATCCGATAGAAAACCGACAAGCTGGCAACCCTGCGCCGATGTTCGAAATTAAAATGATTGATGGTATAGTTCTAAATTAAAATTAACCTAAATTTGTTCTTCTTTTTTTTTCTTTATAAAAATTCACTGGCATTTTTGGGCGAAGATAGACATCGAGAGGTATTTGAGTGTAAGCCTTTAGTAACAGTTTCCGAATTCTGACGTACGCTATTTTACTCAGCTTTCCGGCAATAACACTAATCAACCTTCTCAATATGCATGCATGCGTTAGCTCTAAAGCATGTAATATAGCTTAGAACTTATAATATTAGGATTCACATTTAAAAAGTTGGCCGTTTCATATGTGTTTAATATTTTACACTGCATTGGTGCAAATAAAACTGAAATAATGAACAAACCGTTAAATAAGTTTTCCTTTCACATACATTTCTATATATAAAAATCAATTATTGTGATTTTTTTATTATTATATGACACCTAATCTGAATGAAAATGATTTTTTGTCAAAACATTCGTAACTTTATTCTTAAATTTTTTTTTATTTTTTTATTGCAGAAGTTCAGCAGACAGGCAGACGGCCCACTTGATGGAAAGCAGTTACCATCGCCTATGGACATTTGCAACACCAAAGGTGCTACAAATGCGCTGCTGTTCTCTTAAGGGAGACTGGAACCTGGTCACTAATGCCGGAACACAACGCAAGGTTGTTATGGCGGCATACTCTAGACCAGGGGTGGTCGCCATCCAGTCGGGCAAATGTCCTACCACCTGGCTGTGGGTTGTTTTATCGCCTCTTACGACAGGCCACCCGGCCGCAGGAAATTGTATTCTTTCTCCGTTCCTGCACGGATAAAAGATTTGTGTAACACAGATTCGTCATAAGTAATCTATTTCATCATAATAATTTTGAACTAGCCTGGCGTAGAATGCTGGCGCTTCCCGACAAGTCTTTTATCCGTGCAGGAACGGAGAAAGAATATAATTTCCTGTGGCGAGGCGGCCTGTCGTAAGAGGCGAGAAAATAACCCACAGCCAGGTGGCAGGGTATTTGCCCGTCTGGTTGGCTACCACCCCTTGGTTTAGAGTATGTCGCCATAACAACCTTGAGTTACAATGTCGCGATGGTCACCGCTTTCTATCAGGTCTGTCTGCTGAACTCATGCAATAAAAATAAAAATATCTTTGTAGATGTTAATTTTACACTTACCGGTATGATATTATCGCGATACCTTTCAGGAAATTTAACGACGTCACTAAAAGCGCATGTTTTGTTTTTTAGCGCTCACATCACCGAATTTTATTTGCAACTAGTACACATAATAAAACTACTGCACTTTAACACTTTTAACGGTTTTAAGCGCGGTATTTTATATAAATTCTGCCAGTTTACATCTTTATTAACGTGGTATCGCGCCAGCAAGATAGCGAAGTCCATTCATTAGTTCCTTAAACGGAAATTAATTGACGATTTATTTTCACATATTTACGAATAAGTACTTTTTAGAGTTAAGCTAGCCTTTGTTACATCAAAACTATTTCATAGTTTTATATGTTTTATATCCATTTGGCTACAATCTCAGACGAAAAAAAAAAACAGCTAGACCGAACCACGAGCACTCAGTGAAGCCAGATAAAGGAAGCCGATTGTGAACTTAGTATGAAATAATCAAATTAGAAAGAGGTGGAATAGTTTCCAGTGGATACATATTGACCACACAGATCAAACCACGTGTACACTACAAAAGTTTACGAACACAAGTTTAAAAAGAAAAAGCTTTTGTTAACGCGGACCCCATCTATACCTACTTTTATTCGTGTGATGGTACAACAAAGAACACAAAAAAAAAACGGATTTTTAGCGGGAACTGAAAGATGTTGTGCTGTGCAGTTTTATTTTCTAAAAATGTGTAAAATTACTCTAAAATGAACATTAGTTATAGGATATTGATAGTTTTTGAGTAGTAATTATGTGTTTTGTGAGAAATGTGAACTGTAAAGTCAAATGTGGCCTTTTGAGTTGTCACAAGAACTCCGTTGAATGAAACTAGCTGATAACCTATAGTTCAGCTGGGCTACACATAGGTTTATGAAAATGAAGAAACTACATTGAATCTAAGATCTGTCTTAAAGGCCTAGCTGCCAAGCCATAAAATCAAAAAAAAAAGAATAAAAAAAATCCATATTAACTTCAAATTCCTGTCTTGTATAATATTATTTTAAGGTAGTGTTTGCACCAAGGCAGTATTTATCGATAGTATAATGTTACGATGTAATCTGAAAGATGTTAGAGTAAAACTGATCATTTAGTCGAGACTGAGCGATTCCAGTGTTTACTGAGAATTTAGCGTTAACATTTTTATCTTACCTATTGAATGATTCTTAAATAAATTTCGTAAAATTATTACTTTGTTTTCTTTAATGTCTAATTTGAAACCTAACACGTTAAGCTCCCATATTACGTACATGACTATGATAAGGTTTAGTGGGTAGTCTGGCGGCTGGCATCTTACAACTCCTTCCTCCGTGAAGATATATGCAGTACCAGCCCATGGGAGACTTACATACCTGTTAGACCACCCCCAGGGGTCGGAAGGAATGGGTAAATCACGGAAAAAACATTTCCCCAGCGATATCAAAAAGGATTTGCCTGAGCCGGATCCTGTGGACCTTCAGAGGCAGAGGGACCCTGTAGGTTTAGTGGGTAGTCTGGCAGCCAGCATCTCCAACTACTTCCTCCGTTAATATATAGCCAAGGTGGGGAAGTCTGTTAATGAGGTAACTTTTTGAAAGCAAGAAAAAAATGTTTGAAGAAATAGCGACGCACCTAAATTGTTTACATACGTTTCAAAATAAAAACATATTCTGAGAACTTGTACGTTTGCACTCAGCATATTGTTGTGGAGGAATTTATCCTACACAACGCTGATTTTCAGTGCAAACAAACCGTCTTTTTGGCGTGATACCAACACAAACCGAATTTAATTTCAATACTATTTACCTAGTAAATACTTAAATAAACAATCCCTATTAATATTATAAATGCGAAAGTAACTCTGTCTGTCTGTCTGTCTGTCTGTCTGTCTGTCTGTCTGTCTGTCTGTCTGTTCCGTTTTCACGTAAAAACTACTGGACCGATTTGGCTGAAACTCAGTATATATATATTTTCGATGCCGAGAATGAACATAGGATACTTTTTATCCCGGAAAATGGGATAGTTTCCGGGATAAAAGTATATTTGTCTCTCTGTTTGTTATCCTTTTACGGAAAGACTTTTGGATCGATTTGGCTGATACTCGGTACATATGTAATTTGAATACCGAGGGTGGACATGGGATATTTTTCATCCCGGATAATGGGATAGATTTTGGGATAGATTTATGTAAAGATTATCCCAAAAGTGGGACAGGCTTTGGTTGGTTTGTGATTTGCCATTTTCATCATTTTGGTTATTTTGTCCTTTTTGCCCTTTTGCGCTTTTGCCATTTTGCCCTTTTGTCCTTTTGCCCTTTTGCGCTTTTGCCCTTTTGCCTTTTTGCCCTTTTGCCCTTTTGCTCTTTTGCTCTTCGACTCTTTTTTGTCCTTTTTGTCCATGTTGCTCTTTTTGTCGTTTTTGCTGATGTTGTCCCTTTTGTCATTTTTGTAGTTTTCATTGACGGGGGATAGATAAATAAAACTAGGACTGTTTGTAATAGAGGATGAAAGTTTGGATGAGACCAATCATTTCTCAAGTTCATAGATATAAAAATGCATCGTCTATAAAAATGCGATAGTAAATCGATATGTCTTTCTGTTAAGTTTTCGGAAAACACTGGGAATACTGGATCGTTTTTATTGTAATTTTGTTTAAATGTAGTTTTAATGACGAAAATGGACATATATACTCATGCCAAGAGATCGGCATGAGAATATATCAAGCATCGAGTTTGCGATATAAAATGAAGTGAATTTTTCGGGGGCAAATGGCACTAACATAAAAATGGTGTACATTGTAACCTGTATTAACGCCTGCTCTTTAAACAAGAAGCAGGAACTAGAGGTTAACCCGCGGCGCAGCCGCGGGGTAAACTCTAGTATAAATATAATGTTAAGTTTATGATTTAAATAAAAAATAACTAATGCTCGTCTATATCGTCACATGCATATGTGCAAATGTACTCTTTGCATATGTGTATATTCCGCATAACGACGTATGTTCATACACCTTCCGTTTATACCTTTTTCAAACGAGTTTAACGCCATCTACAATTTGCAGAAAGAATTAAATGATGCCATATCTTTACTGAACGATTTGCTATCGTCGTAGCTATTCAAACACTGACATAACAAAAGGTACACTTGTTCTAAAACTTCGTCCGTTAACTTCGTACACGAAGTTCCCCCGTTGGCGAACATCCCCACCTTGACCTTACCCTTCGTAAATTACCCCCGAGGGGATGCGTAAATGCTAAAATGATTTGCTTTCCTTATTTCTAAATGCATTCCCCCAATGCCAAAAAAATCCTTATTAAAATAACATAAAGAAAACTGCATATTTAAAGATCCAACATTTATTAAATTTGTACAATTTTACACATAACACCAATTATATTGAATTCAAGATAATACGAAATACAAGGCGACATGATCAACAATGACATTATTACGCTATTTCACAGTATTAATAGCGACACTCGGAGAATCTATTGAATGATTACTTTAAAATGAAAAAAATCATATTAAAACGTGACAATATTTTTTACTCTTTATTTTTTGGAGTTCTTTACAAGAACATGTCAAACTATAGGTCAACATCATTTTTCTCAAATTTTCTCGACTAGCACAAATAATTATAACCACGTTTTAACATTTCATTTGATTTTAATTTTTATTTCGTCGTGAAATTAGATTAATCTCCCATAGAGTAGTATAATAACCATAAACAAAATTTAATAATTAAAATGTACAAGTTGGATGTAGGCTAAATATAACATTACTCATTGACGCTTGACATTTCTGTCTTCCTTTATCACGCCTATTGAAATGTGGCTTAAAACATAGTTTTAATTCAGTTGCAATAACCTTTGTGTAGTGATTGAATAATCGGACCTAGATCTATTTAAAGGCAAACCTGGTATTTGGCCAACAAAACGTAAAAAATCCTTCGCTATTTCATAAGTAGATTCCAAAAGTGCACTTTGAATTATACCTATTTACATACATATAAATATGGGTGCGGTATAGTTATAGGGCGCATTTATATATTATGAATAGATTCGAACTTTTTTAATATAGGTTAGAAGGCTAAAACGGGAGCGAAGAGGAGCCCAGCTCCTGCCTTAGCCTTCGTGGTTATTTTTTTTATAACCACCCTATGATTATTATACATAATTCACTTTATAACTCAAATAATAAATAAATGCGCCCTATAACTATATCCACCCACCCATAAATTTTATTATCATCTATGCAAAACTTAATGGTTTATGCTAGATTGAAGAAGGCTGCGCTGTAGCTGCCTTATAGGGTAACCCATTTATTACCTAACCATATATTGCTAAGAGCGCTCTAAACCTGCGGACAACATCACTAAAATAAGTTTTCATATCTTTTATAATGATTGATATAAAAAAAAAAATCTTTTTTTTTTTAATAATCGGCAGACAAACACACACATTGTATACCCCCAAATTAAGGAAGTTACGCTTGTGTTATAGGTAATATACAACGGACTACTCTGGGGCCGATCCCAGACACCCAGACCATAGTAAATAACGGAGAAAATACGTTTCCGAAATTTACTATACCAGGAATCGAACCCGGAACCTCTGCGTTGCAGTGAGGTACGCCGGCAAAGGCTTAGCCCGCTCAACCACAGAGGCCGTCAAATATCAAAGGAAGGGGATAAAAATATTTTTGATATTTAAGTGTCACTCTTTAAAGAGTGGAAAATGAGTGAATCAATCGTAAAGAATTCACTTTGAGCGAGGTGGTAAATATACATAACGCATGGAGACACTTTTTACGTTCGTAATAGTGTGTATATGTCACCGTGAAATTATAAATACCGTTTAATCCATCTCGCGACAATGTAAACAGTTGAAATATCATGAACCGCACCATACTGCTTACAATATAACGAAGGATTTTTCGATAGATTATTTTCGACGTGAAATCGTAAAATTATGAAATGGAATGCGATGAAACGCACTCCGCGCGCTTATTGGTTGAACATCACGTGCCCTGCGCCGCCACATTTGGTTGTCAATTCGTTGGTTGTCGAATGTAAACAGTGTTTTTTTGGTGGTTGTTATCGTGTTGAAAATAACTCAAAGCTTTAGAATTAGTTATATAAAATTGTTGTGGAAGTAAAATTAATCTGTGATTAACTAAAGAAGTAGAGTTTAAATGATAAATAAGTGTTAGTCTAGACACAGAACGCCCTAACATAAGACTTACCAATTAGCGCGCGAGGTGCATTCCATTGCATGCCATTTTACAATTTGGCGATTTCATGTAGTTAAATTATAATCTACCGAAACATAATGTGTTAATTTGTAAGGAGTATGTTACGGTTTACAATATTTCGACAGTTTACAATCTGAATAGATAGAATAGATTTTAATCTAACCATATTTACAATTTGACGCTGACACACGCTGACGTAAACTGGAACAAAGCAGTTCGCGCCAGCTACTCTCTCATTCGCACACTCACCACAATGTGTTGCGAGTAGTATACAAGTTTTACAAGAGTAATAATTAGGTATTTGACAGTTTTTACCGTCAAATAGGGTATTTACTACTGTTAAACTATAATTAAAATTATTTCTATAATGAACTCTTGAAAGTAAGATGATAACAAGATATTTTGGGGGTGGGATATAGTTATAGGGCGCATTTCCTATTAGATCCGAACTTCGCTTCGCATCCGCCTTAGCCTTCGTGGTTATTTTTTTTATTACCACCAAAAATTCGTTTTATATCTCAAAAAATAAATAAATGCGCCCTATAACTATACCGCATCCTTGGCGCATGCTCTTTTAGATGAAAACTATTTTAGATTTTTTTGTAAAATGTGTCAAATACCCAATTATAAGTTGTGTAAAACTGTAAACTACTTGCTACAAGCGCAAAAACTTCTGATAGCTATAGTACAGTATTCAATTTATCGGCAAATTAGAGCGCGACTTTGAAGAAAAGCAGAGATATATTTTCTATATAATTACCCATAATACCCATAATCTATACCAGAGTTGATCATAACGTTAGTACAAAGTGCAAATTAAGCTAGATTTTTCATATTGCATTGGAATCACAAAATTCATCAAGCTAATTAAAATATCAATTTACTAAATGTTAAAATAAGCTGTACTCCGGCCATGAAGCAGGGACAGCTCTGTACAATAGCCTAATTATTCTTGTCTCTTTCACCAAGTATAAATGTATTGCTGTCTCACACGCACACCAGCAACGAGCGAGTGCGACGGAACTATCGTTTACGCGAATAAAAATACTTTGACACGAGATAATTTTACTAGAGTGATTGAGTTAGTAGCATTGGATTTAATGAAATTACTTTAAAAATTCAACATATACTTGCTGCATATTTTTCATGGAAAGTTTACCATTACCAATAGTGGGATTTCTGATTTCATTCTAATCATACTTGCCGGTGACGTTTGCAAATCACTGCGTGTCAAAGCAACATAAAATGTTTTTATAAAGGTTACAATGTGTGAAAAGAAAATCTCTTTTGCATAATAAAAAAAAATAAAAAAAGAATATAAGTTTATTCGATCTACTTATTTATTGAAATATTATTAAGTACTGACATTACGTAATAATATAATTTGTTTACGAAAACTTAACTAAAACATTTTACGTCAGCACGCTTCAATGCAATTTAGACCTCAAATTTTACAATTAATTTTAATTAATTTATTGATACGATTTATTGATTGATTAATTGTTATCTGTCGTTTTATTGAAACAATTAACAAATGAAAAACAATTATAATATACAATACGTCTGTGCTCTGGAAGACAGTAAACAACACTTTAAAAAAAGCTATATAAAAGTATTAGGAAGTTATAAGTTATTGTACTTATTGTGCACAACTAAATTTAATTTTAGTCTCAAAGTTTATTAACTTTACAATAAAGTGTTATCTATCTACCTCTTTCTGCTTCACGACCGGACTACAATTATACCTTAGAAATATCTTCTCACTCGTTCGCACAATCACCATAATCGGCCATCACCGTTGTAACGTGAAAATTTATTTATTTAGGTTTATGGCTTGGCAGCTAGGCCTTTAAGCCAGATCTTAGTTTACAATATAGTTCCTTCATTTTCTTAAGCCTATGTGTAGCACAGCTGAACTGTAGGTAATCAGCTAGTGCCATTCATCGGAGTTCTTGTGACAACTCAAAAGGCCACATTTTGACTATACAGTTCACATTTCTCACAAAACACATAATTACTACTCAAAAACTGGCAATATCCTACAAAAGTGTTCCCGTGGGATAGTTAAAAAACTTTCCACGTGGACGAAGTCGCGGGCAGAAGCTGGTTTAGAATAAATTTGTCAAGGGGCCTCTACGTGTCGGTCTTAACATGGCACCACGCAAGCCCTCGCAAAAGTCCGGGCCATTTTTTAGGCCCGCGGTCTCTGAGCATATAAATAACATTAGGAATATTTCACAAAAAATATTATTTTGATTTATACATTTTTTCCACAAGCACCAATTTACATATATTACAACAATGTGTATGAAACGAAAAACCAACACATTGAAATATTCGTAATTCGTTAAGATTTCTGTAATACGGATTTGTCGTAAGTAAATTCTATTAATTTTGTATTTTCAAAAATGATCAAAAATGACGTAATGCGCGAGCTAGATAGCGAACTCCATTTAGGTAGCATAAGCAATACGCAGACACACAGTACAACGTAAAACTAGTCATTGAACAATTGGATATTTGACAGCCACATTAACTGAGACAGTCTTTATCATTGCACAAAACATCACAGCCTCCTCGATTTTGTACGAGACTATTGGCTTATGATGTCGCAGTCAAACAGCTTATTTAATTGTCATTTAAATAATAACTAAAATTATTTCTGTAATGAACTGTTAAAAGTAATATAATAATAAGATATTTAGACCCCTGCTCTTATATACGACTACTATTTTAGAATTTATTGTAATATGTGTCAAATACCCAATTAACAGGCCACCGGCCACACCTATGCGACGAGTCCCTACAAAATGTATGAAAAAGCGTGTCAACTGCTTGTCCTGTGGTCAGTGGTCCATGTGCGCGTAGCCTTAGACATCGATTGGCTCCTAAAGTACTGTTCCCAAATTGGTGGTCAACCAAATGGTTCAGTCACGTTTTAACGATTGCCAATGCTGATATTGTTATTCTTCTTCCATAATAATATACAGTAGATCCTTATGTCAATATATCACATACAGCATAACATGAAATTACATCCGACGAGGTAATTGTTGTATATATAAGCCAGCTTCTATATAAACAAATAAACAAACACTGTATAACCCAAGCGGATTATCCTTGCTTATTGTACGTACATACATCGTACAAGTCTCGGGCTGATCAGCAGCATACAAACCGAAAAGGTCTTCGAGCCTTGTTCATAGACTTTCGATATGAAACAAGATCTAGTCAATTCCCTGCTTCATAGATGGCGTTGTAGTTAGTACACGAAGGCTACGTTCCATTAGACACTCAGAACGGCCACGTTCTCGACCGCGATTTATCCCGTTCCACTTGCTTGCCGACGTTACAATCGTAAACCCAAGTGGAATGGCTTTTTGACCCACCTCTTGACATGGGTCGTTGTGAGCGTTGCGTGATCGAAAATTATGACGGCATTAGTGACGTTTTCGTCACGACCACAACGACCGCGGTCGCGTTACGGAACGGCTAACGGAGCATTTTGGCCGTTGTGAGTTACTAATGGAACGCGCTGGAAATGGGGAGCGAACAGTCAAATCTTACAAAACGTCGCGGCCACAGATTTTTTGCGAGGGCACAAACTGATGACGTCATAAATTCTAACTAGTAAAAGAAGTCGAGTAGCGTAATAATTGTTATTTAAACAATAATTAAGAGCCGGGTCCCATAGACTAGTGGAAAACATAGCTTTGATAGAAAACTGACATAAATTAATATATGTAATTCTAATTAATGTCCAATTTTAAATATTAGTAAGATACAGAAACTCAAAAACAACCATTTCAATACAGTTCACATTTTATCATAACACAAAATGACTCGATAGACTTTGTACGAGCATTTTTTAATTTTTTTTTTTTAAACGGGGGAAATGCTATTTACGCACAATACCGGGTCCTTTGCAAGGGATTAGACCATACTTGATCATGGAGGCTTTTCCCTTAATTTAAGGGGCAATCCAAATAGTAATTAACCGGCTTGTGTGGAGACTCCGAGAAGTTGCACGGGCAACAACCACTACCCACTAAAACCACCCTCCTCACATGTGCCCCGCGCTTTTCACGTAAGAAAGGCTGAGACTTAGAACGTAGTTACGCCCAGTCCGATCCAGCGCAAAAAGTGCCTGAATGTGCCCTGGGAATCAGAACACATCCACTTCGTCAGCGGGGGTGATGAATCCTTTGCTCCCTTGATAGCTAATGGCAGACTTTGTACGAGCATACCTTACGACAACATAAGTTTGTACAACTATCAAAAAAAAAAACCATTAACTATAAAATCCATAGCTTTAGTCGCATCTATACTTTTGTCAACCAGAGACGTGTCAAATATAATTCAAAAGTACAGCCATAATTAAGACAAATCCTGTACGGATAAATTAGCTTCGAAACGTTTTTGCGTTTGTTGCGTGTACGGTCAGCATATAAATAAATAAACTAATACTTAGTTATGCATCCTGCCCCGGGCCGCGTCGTCATTGTGCGTAACTGAATGCTCGTTCCCGGTCAAACGGATGTTTTTGTCTAGAGCCCACACAGTAGGCCGGGGATGGAATGACGTCACCGCGGGAGGATGCATGGCCAAGGCAGTTAGAAGTGTACATCAGGCCTGCCTAGACTCATTATTAATAAGCGTAGATTATCATTAGTTATAAATCAGGTTTCTGATAATTAAAATTTAATAATAAACTTCGTAAGTAAATTAATCTTTTATTAATATCGCTCCCCCGATCTTGATTACTTTTTATATATTTTTATAGGAAGCTACTTAATATTAAACGATATTAAAATAATAAATATTAATATTAAACATATTTTTTTTAATTTCAAATTTAAAAATTCCGTAAATATACAAATACAAAAACGTCTCGAAACTAATATACCTATACTGAATTTCAATAAACAAAGCATTCTTCTTTATTTTATTTGGTTCTTTATTTTATAAAATTTTATTTTTGAAATAAGGCAAACAGTGCCATTGTTGGCACCCCACCCAAACATTGGCACCCAGTCAATTTACTCAGCCATACAATAATATTATTATTCGATATGAATATTTATTTAATCTTTATATAATGTATCTCTTTCAAGATCACAGGCCATAAAAATGGCCCGGACTTCTGGAGGGCTTGCGTGGGGGCCATGGGAAGGCCGACACGTAGAGGTCCCTTAACTTTAATGTAAATATGGCGTGACACACTTTATTATTATTATCAAGTTGTTAGTCTATATTTTTTTTGTTTGTTTGTTGTCTATGATTTTGTATTTGGATAATTTTGAGTTATTAAAAAAAAAAAACATTTTTTTTTGGTAAAGGTTACCAACATTGATTTTTTCATTTTTTTCATACTTTCATTTTTACAGTTTTTATGGCAATTTAGCGATATTTTCGAAATTTCCTTTAAGGTCACTGTGTGCCCCCACGTGCTCCCACAAAAAAGCCCTGATCATAAGGCTACAGAGTGAAAGAATATTAATTAATAAAATAAACTTATCACTTAACTGTCGTATTTGTTTTATTATACGACAAGTTTATAATTGGCCAAAACAATTCTAAAACATAATCATATGTATAATAACCTTAAAATATAATTCACAATACGCATCATGTCACTTACGCTTATTGAAATTGAGCACAGGATTTGTTACACAATATGGCATAAGTTACTTAAGAATGTGAATTTCCTCAA